>JARHVA010003697.1:0-1205000 GCA_037957365.1 Torreya grandis | reverse complement strand
GAACCCTTCCCTACAATACAAAATGTTATATATCTAATAGGGGTGCCAAAAATCCTAAAAGTCCTAGAAGAGAAAGATTAACTTAAGTTTTACAACCTTGTAAGTACACAGGGCAATCATACAACTAGAATGTACAATCCCACTACTCAGATGAAATATCATATGAATTTAATGGTAGGATTTTCAACTAACTTCTATGGCAAACATCATGATTCAACACTAATTTTATTTTGACAACAAACCTGATACTAAAAAATAGATACTAATAGGTATATTGCAAAACTAAATTGCCTAAGTTTGTCATTAAATTGATAAAAAAAAGTCTATCAAACAAAAAATAAGTATAGGGATTTGTTTTTAAATAAAATTATTGATGACCAAAATAATATGAAAACCTAAAACTAACCCTAGGTATGCTAAACTACAATATCATGACTTAGGATGATAATCCCGTTAGTTGCAGGACAATCTCATGACTAAGGAAGTAGCAATATTGCAAGATATGACTAAATCAGACTATAGGATAGGTCTTAAGTAACCTTACTTACTCCTATGATTTATTAAGGTATCACAAGATAGAAAGTACCCTGTGTAAGTGGATTTTTTAGATATCAATGAGGTGAAAATTAACTATACAAGGGAATGTTTACAAGAAGACTTGTTAGCCCAAAAAGGAGGATGATTTAAAACTTATAGTCTTTTAACTCCCTTCTGAATATATCTTAAAACTAGGAATGACAAATCAAAAGTAATAGGGGAGGGTTTTATTATTTATTGATGAAATTGTAATGTCATGACTAATAATGATAAACTCGCTAGTGGTAGGTCAATCTTACTATGTTGAGAGTCACAGTATCATCCACTGGTTATAAAATATTCCTTCTATGATCACAACTAGTTTTGAGATGATTCCTCCTTCTGCTCACTAATAGTAGAATAGTCTTGCCACTTATAAAGTAAGAGGATTGGTAAAACTATAGGAAAAATATTGAATTTGAATGGAATACTACTTGTCTTACACACAAAAAAATAAAACACCTATAAATGAGCCCATAGTCAGTCCAAGAGGTCTCAAAATCTAACATTTTCTATTAAGAATTAAAATACCACCACTGAAATAACTAATCTTACAACTCTCAAGGCAAGCCCATGACTATTATATTCAAGATATTATTAGAACTAAAACCCTATGAAAACCCATAACCACTAATGGCTTGACCTAAAATATCACTACTTACAGTGTAATCCCGCTACTTGATTAGAATGTGTGAAAAGTAAAAAAATCAGGGTTGGTTCAATGTCCAGTTGGTTCTACAATCACCTAGAATGATTATATAAATAGTTTTATCCTAATTAAGGGAGGTTTATCCCACTGTGGTCACCAAAATGTATACCAAAATTTGGATTTAATAAATATTATCAAAATGACAATGAAACCCAAAACATTGATAAACACCAATAAGAAAGGATAGAGAAGATAAATCAGACTTAATAAATATTTCTTACCATCACCTTTAACTTCTCATAGCTCCATTCTAGGATTTGAACTTTAATGATTGAACTTAAAAATTTTGATTGTTAGATTTCTTGTGATATCTTGACAATGGCTTCCAAAAGGATATGTATATGGACAACGGCTTTATGAGTGCTTGAATGCTAGTATGGATGTTTGATGAGAGTGATAAATGGCTTACTTAGAGGATTTCAATCAATTATTCATTAGTATTAATAATAGAGGAGTTTTTTATTTTTATAGTCATATGGGGGGAAGACCTATGGTCTAAATTTAAATTTGGGCCATCAAGATCTATGGTTGAGGAATTTTTGTGGAATTTTAATTCCATAGAAATCTCTAGAATAGGAAAATTCTAGAGGAAGGGGGTTAAATTGGAGAAATTTATAAAATCATCCAATTTTATAAATCTCATCATAGGTTTTAAGGGTTGATGGAAGGCTAGTGTAGGGTGGTGGGTAGTTAAGATTTTCTTGGATTTAAAATTGCCTAGTGGGTTTAAGGAGTAGGTTAATAGGTAATAGGGTCTATTAGATATTTAATTAGGGAATTAATTAGTTTTAGAATGGGTTAAAGGTTATATGGGATGTGGGAATGGGTATAAGTATCAGGCTAAAGGTTAATATAGCTAGGACTATAGGAATTAGGCCAAATTAGAAGGAGTTATTAAAATTAATAGGACAAACATATTTTAATGCATACACTCACATCAATGTATATGAAATTATAATGCATGGGATAGAAGAAAAATTACACTATATATCTACTATTACAAATGAAACACAAATTTAGGAGTAATTACCTTGAATATGAACCTCTCAAGCCTTAATCTCTCCCTTAGCTAAGGTGCTTTGTGAGAGATTGTTGTAGTATGTATAGATAACAAAGACAAATAATCTCTAGGCTACACAACATATCTATGCATCCAAAAGACTTATCCAAAAGACAAGATCCATATCTCCAAAGAAATCGTGGAATCTTAAGCTTTATTCCTCAAAAAGTATGGTCAATAACCAGATGATTGTTTACACTTGTTCTTCTTTGTTTCTTTTTTATCAAATGGTTGGAAATGAACTTGTCTATATAGGTATATCTTTCCTTAAATAATTTTTAATATGTCAGTTATACAAGGTCAACCTAGTTGACCCTATATGTTTTTAGGATGTAAATCACTAGGTATTAATCTAGGTTAGCTGAAGGGCTAACAAAACTCAAAGTGAAAAATATCCCTAAATAGTACAGGGTTGACCCAATCGACCTTGTATAATAGTTAGAGGCTAAAAACTATATAAGGTCAACCTAGTCAACCTAGTATAGTCAACTAGTGAAAGGGGATCAAGGAAAGATCAAGGAGGATAAATCATGACAAATGTTTAGAATGGGTAAGACTAAGAAGAATAAGCTTAGGGTGAATAGTTCTAGGAGACAAGTGTGCAAATGGTAAGTGTCAAAAGGGACAACAATTTTAAGAAGCACAAATGGTCTTGCTGCCCCTTCTTGATGCAACCCTTAATGTATGAACTCAAAAAAATTAAGAATCAATGGGTTCCTACAAGATACAAAGTGTTAATAATTGATACATGTTTGAAAATATTATGTCTATATAGAGGGTTAATTGCTTAGGTCTAGCTTAATCCTAGTGTGTTGGTTTGAGCCATTTGAAGCATAGAATACCTAATGAGTTGATGTATATTGTATGTAACTTGTCAAAATATACATTTTTATGTTGATACAATCATGTAAAGTGTTTTACCTGACCAATATTGGTTGGAGAAAGAATCATGTATAAGTAGAAGGCTATTTTAGCCTAATTGGGCTAGTTAGACAATCAGAGAGTGAAGTAGATGTTATGAGAGTTTTCACAAGGGTAAGATGCCATGAAAAATATAAATATAACATATTAAACATGTCATGAATATTTTATAATGATTTTAAAGGTAATCAATAAACTTTTTGTATCAATTCAAGGCATGATTAGGAATAGTTTGTCTAGATGACTTAGAGTGAAGAAGTGCATTGAATATATGTTAGAAGAGTAATATAGAGGTTGTGTATGAGTGATATTCATGATGCTTAAATATTTTATTTAAATATATTAATATTATAGTCTAAATTAGGAATGGATTCAAGATCATGATCATGTGTGTGAGGGGTGATTATGTGAAGAAGATAAAGAGTTGGTGTATGCCTATGTAAGAGGAAGATTTGAGTTTGTATGAACTACCATTCATTATATGAGGTATAAAAGTAGGTTTTTAGGGTTTATAGAAACATAAGTCCATCATTAGGTGTTTCAAACATCATATCAAAGGTGTATATATGTTTAGAGGTGATTGAGTTGGTGCTTGATCATCTAGGGGTTGTAGCCTCCTTGCTAGTTGGTGTTAGCTAAAGGTCTAGTGGGTGCTTGACCAAATTGATGGATGAGTGATCCTTGACCAGTTAATTTTGGTATAAATTAAAGAAAAAAATTTATAGGAAAGTATTCTAAAGCTTATTTTAGTGGGTTTTCTCCACCATGAGGGTTTCCCACACAATTCATGTGTTATGTGCTTTGATATTGTATTGTTTTCATTGTTTACTATAATGAATGGTTTATTTTCTTCATGAATGCTTATGTTTAATGGTTATGAGTTTGAATATTTGTAATTTAAGTTGATTTTATTTCATCATTGATTCACCCCCACCTCTCAATGATTGTGCTTCCAACAATTGGTATCAGAGAAAGGCCTTCAGGAAGGCTTGATAGCTAAGAAGGTGGTCCTTGAAGCACAAAATGGCTAAGCATATAAGGAAAGAGAATGAATATGTGAGATTAAAGATAAGATTAGTTATTTTGAGACAAGGAGGAGTAACCCTAACTTCAAGGAACATGAATATGAAAAGATCATCAAAAGTCTTAGAGTGAAGGTCAAGTCCTTTATAGAATATGAAGAAAATGTGAGTCATCTTCAAACCAAGTTTAAAAAAATGATTGAAACAATAAAATAAGATAATCTGACTATTCATGATCTTAAGAATAGTTAAAGGCTGAAAATTCAAGTTTTAGTTGAAAGAAGGCTAAGCATGATTAGTTGAAAACTAACCTAGACTCCTTGACGGTTGAGCATGAAAAACTAGTAGTCAAAATGAGCAAGATTGAGCAAGAGAAATCAAATTAGGTCAATAAGGATGATAGCATGAAGAAAAAGGTGAGAAGACTAGTAAGTCATCCCAATGCCATGAGGTTTGTTGATTCATCTCATAATTAATTTTATACTTGCAATCAGTTTGATCACATTATAAGAGATTGAAAAAGGAGAGGTAACCTATCAAAAGGAGATAAAAACCATCATCAAGCAAAATTTATGATTTATATATTTTTTTTTAGGTGTCATAGAGTTAGTCATATTATAATATCATGTTGAATGAGTTCTCAAGGCCAAATAAAGTGTATGGATTTCCTAGTGTGCAAAGAATAGGTCATACATGTATATGAAGACAAAAGACTATTAATAGAGATCAAATTGAGACCAAAAATGAATTGGTTGCTGAGAATATTAGTCAAGATGATTTATTTTATATGGTAGATATGAAGGTAAGATAATAGTATTATTTATAAGGGTGTGTTGATAAGGGATCAAAGAGAAGATGGATGAGCCAATCAAGCATATGAAGAGGCTTAGGAAAGATAAGAAAACTAGTGAGAGTATGGAGATTTGGGAATATCCTAAGTTATAGGGGTTATAATTCCCTTTTTAGGTGAGCTGTCTCTATTAGGATTCATAGAGGTATTACTCAATCATTTGAATCATCATGGAATGGTGTTGCAAGGTTGATAAAAGAGAGACTAGTCAATGTGTCAAGGTATGTTCTTTATCTTGATATGCATATAGTAGTATGAATTATTTTAATTGGTTTCAAGCTTATCAAAGATTTATATCACCTATTAAAAGATGTGAGAAGTGATTTAAAGGTTTGAAGTTGTTTGTGGAAGAATTTATTACTTGAGTGTCCTTGGTTGCCATAAGGGTTCCAATGTAAGAAACCTTTGACATGGTGTATGTTGGGTTGTATAATGAGTTGGGAAACTAAACTTGGTGATTAGGTGTAAAATGATGATATAAAAGTGTTAAATGAGGTTATGGTGTGTTAGAGGTAATATTTTGGTGTAAAGGTATGATAAATTCAATTATGTATCCTTATTTGCAATGTACCTCTTTGAAGTGACCTAGGAGAAAAGTATATTTTGTTATGCAAGAGAGAGGTCCCTGAAGGGATAATATTAAGAAGTTAAGTTCATATTTTAGTAAAAAGAAGGTATGAATTCAATAATATTTCATTTTTGGATGGCCTAATGAGGTATCCTATTTAGGTTGGTGGCTTGAAGAGCTCTTATCAGCATGGATTCAGGTAAGTTTAGTTGCTTTGAGTATGTTATTATTGTTAAGATCAATTATGGTTGTTTGATTCATATGAGAAGGTTTTTAGACCATTTAAAGAGGTAATTTGGACCAAAAATATCAAAATTTTATTTATTTATCTCATGAAGGATGTTGGATAGTTATGGTAACCTATGTATGGATAAAAATGGCTCCATTCAAGGAATGTTCTTATAAGAGAGTTTGCATGTATATGTTTGCAGTATTTTAGTTTTGTTTAGGTAGAATATGGAGTTAGGGGAAGATATTTCAATTTTCTTGAATATTATGTGAATTTTTCACATCCTTCTTGTAATCTAAGAGTCAAGGATCAATTCCAATAGATGTATGTTATCTTCAATTTATAGGATGCAAGGTATGCATAGAGTGAGGGGGAACATATGTGAGATTTTTAACTTATAAGGAGATTGTGTGGTTGAGTATGGTTTTAGAATAGGTTATATGAGATGATCATGATGTTAGGGGAGATTTCTAGATTTGTGAGTAGTTTATGAGGTCCAAGGATTAAGTTGGAATATTGAGGAAGAGACCCTTTATCATTAATGTCAAAGGGAGAGAGAGATCAGAATGGAGTTGTTCACTTTGGGAGAGATAATTCTAAAAGGCTTTTTTATCAATGAAAAATGGGGATATTTTTTAGTATGGTCTTGAGATACATTAATTATCATTGATGTCAAGGTGATCTTAGTACTTAATGTATTATTGATAAAGTGATAGGTTCCAAGTGGATTTGAGAGTGCATATCATGTATGCAGGACTTTGAGGTGATTGACCATGTTTGAGAGGTGATATGGGGTGTAATAAGTGATTGGTTTACTATGTAAGTGAAATGAATTCATATAAATAGTATTATAAAGGTCTAGGTTATCTTAGTCATCTTGGTAGAACTTCCTAAGTAAGTAGATTGATGATGTTATAATTCACACATGTGAAGGTGTCAAAAGATACTGGTCACATGGGTTTGTTTATATTTATGCCTAGATCATGTGTTTCAGATTTTAGGTCTTGACATGATGTTTATAAAAAGTTATGGTAGCATAAAGTTGGTCTCCGAGGCAAATTTCACTAGTTTCCATAGTCAAATTTGTATTAAAAAATGACTATTAGAATTCAAATATTTGAATTTACCAAGGAAATCTAGTCTACAATGTTTTGTTAATAAATTTTGATTATGGATTAATTTGATGATTGTGTAAAAAATAAATTGGTAAATAACTTCAAGGTAAATGTAGGAAAATTGATTAAGAGGTTTGAATGGTTGTATAATTACATTTATTGCATCTGTGATTTGACTATTGGTTGACTATGTTTTTATGAATGAACCAAAGTGTAAATAAATGATAGTACATGTAAAAATATTGATAAAAATTTATTGGTATAAAAATAAAAAATGAATTATAATCCATTTATATCATTTTAAAAGTGATTTGGAATTTTGAATATCCATACAGGTGTAGTTATTATAGGTCAAAGTTGACTATAATTATTGCAGGTTTGAGTAGGCTTCTTATAGTGTAGCTTATAATCCCTTGAAGGATGAATGAAGGTGTCTTATGGATTTTATGATTTTAATTATTTCTTTATGTTTCCATCCATATATGGATTATGCCTAGAAATTTTATATATAGTTAGTTTGAGCCTCATTTGTGAAGAAATTATTTTTGGGCTAATTAAGTCTAATAGGTCTTTAAGACCTAATGGATGTTTTATAATATGATATAATGATTTGATGTTTATTAAGAATGGATAAGGATCATATAATATTATATTAAAGTGTTTTAATTGGTTTGGGTCATTGGTAAGGTCCATCTGGGCCATAGTGGCTCAAAGTGTTCTATGAAGGTGAATTAGGTCTCTATGGGACATATTCAAGGCATGAAGGATAAAAGAGGTTTTATAAGGTGAGAAAGTGACTTGGAGTATTATATTAAATGGTAAAAATATATAAGGATTGGGGGACCTTGTGATCAAGTGTTTAAAATGTTTCCATCTTTGGTTAAGCGCAATTGGTATCTGAGTGTAATGTGTGGCCTAATTACTTAGGTTTAGTTTAAGCCTAGTGTGTTGGTTTGAGACATTTGAAGCATAGATGACCTAATGAGTTGATGTATATTGTATGTAAAGTGTTGTGGCCAACCAATATTGGTTGGAGAAATACTCATGTTTAAGTAGAAGGTTATTTTGTCCTAATTGGGCTAGTTAAACAATTAGAGAGTGAAGAGAATGGTATGAGAGTTTGTATAAGGGTAAGAGGCCATGAAAAATATCACAATACCTTATTAAAAATATCATGAATATATGATAGTGATGTTGAAGGTAATCAATAGTTTCTTTGTATTGATTCTATTGGAAATTTGAGCAAGGAGATAGTTGACAATTTTGATAACATGATACAAAAAGCAGTATGAGGACTGAAGAGTTATCAATCCCATCTAAGGCAACATGGAATTGTCACTGATGTCAAAGGTTTATTCCTTTGATGTAATTTAGATTGAATTAGATCATGCATTAATGCCAAAGGTTGAGTTAAGTAGACTTGTGGAGTAAATCATGTTTGTGAAATGCTCTTACTTAGAAGAAGCAATCAGGATAAGTCATGAAGAATTGAAAACCTAGAATAGTCTTGAAGAATTCCTTCAAAGGAATTCTTTAAAAAATAATGGAAAGGAAAATTCTTTCAACAAAATTTTCAATTCCTTCAAGGGCAAGTGTTCCTTTTAAAAAAATTTGAAGGGTATCTTTTTAACGTTGTGAAGGGAAAGTATAACTTTTCAAAAAATTTGAAGGGTATCTTTTGAATGTTGCGAAGGGAAAGTGGACCTTTTCAAAAAATTTGAAGGGCGACTTTTAAAAATCGTGAATGGAGATTAGACCTTTTAAACAATTATGAAGTGTATCTTTTGAATGTTACAAAGGGCATGTGGACACTTACAGAAAAGCTGAAGGGTAAATTTCAAAAAGTCTGACGGGTATATTTTGAATGTTGTAAAGGGCATGTGGACACTTGCAGAAAAGTTAAAGGGTAGATTTCAAAAAGCTTGAAGGGTATTTTTTAAACATTGAAAATGGCATATGGACACTTGTATAAAATATGAAGGTTAGATTTTAAAAAGTATGAAGGGTATCTTTTAAAAATTACAAAGGGTATGTGGAAAATTATAGAAAAGGTAGAAAAATACCTCATGAACAAAAATTTCAAATAAATGCCTCATGGACAAAAAGTCTAAATAAATGCCTCATGGATAAAAATACAAAGAAAAGCCTCATGGAAAAAAAGTATTAAGAAATGCCTCATGGATAAAAAGTCCAAAGAAATGCTTCATGGACAAAAGGTTTAAAGAAAAGACTCGTAAACAAAAAGTTTGAAGAAATGCCTTATGGACAAAAATTCCAAAGAAATGCCTCGCAGACAAAAAGTACAAATAAAATCCTCATGGACAAAAAGTTTGAAGAAATGCCTCATAGAGAATTTTTTTGAATAAATGCCTCACAGATAAAAAGTCTAAAGAAATGCCTCATAGACAAAAATTCTAAATAAAAGCCTCATAGACAAAAAGTCCAAAGAAATGTCTTAGATAAAAAGTATGAAGAAAGGATTTCGAAAGGACATCTGCTATTAAAAGCTAATGATGAAAAATTTTGGAGAAATTAGAGGATAATTCAGGATGAAATGAACCCAAACAAAAGGTCTATAGAAATTGTCTTGAGGTCACCAAGGCCTATAACATTTTGTATAAAGGAACCTTTTGAAGGAATTAAATCAAGGTTAAAAGATGAGCAATTCTTGAATGATCAATATTGCAAGGAGTATTACAAGAATTCTAAAGAAAAAAATATCAAACTAAGTTTCTAAAGTTTAACACTTAATGCAAAGGGTAAAAATCGAGCATATCAAGGATAATCAAAAGGAGTAAAAATGAACCCATGATATAGATAGAATTGAGATGAAAAAAGGGAAGAAAAGAAGGTATATGGTTAATGATAAAGTAAGTATTAAAACTAATGCTACTTTAAAAGATCAAAAACTCATGTTTGATTGATGAATTAGATCCAATGATGTAAAGCAAACTCAGATGATCCTCCTAGTACACACATATTTGACAAGTGTCAAAAGGTCATAAGGAAAGATCTAAAAAAGAAGAGAACATGAAATTGGCATGATGAATGAAATAAAAATACTAAAATCAATGACTTTTAACTATCTATAAAGGAATAATTAAAACTAGTGATGAACTTGATATATCTTCATAAAGCTCAAGATAATTCAATCGAAGTGATCAAGGAAGTAGTGCAGTTAAGTAGAAGTTTAGATACCAAAGATAGTAAAGGCATTTGAATTTTTTTGTTTGAAGAATTAATCGAGACATAAATTCAAAGTCACATTGAATGCAGATAAGAAGTGATCAAGGAAGAAGCACAATTTAGTAGAAGTGTAGATGCCAAAGATAGTAAAGGAATTTAAATATTGTTATTTGAAGATTGAATTGATACATCAGAAGTGATCAAGGAAGTGTAATTAAGAATAATATAAGTATAGATGCCAAAGATAGTAAATAAATTTAAATGTTACTATGTGAAGCATGAATCAAGACATGAAGTCAAAGTCACATTGAATGTAGATCAGAAGCTTGAACTGGTTGAGAATAGTTGAAGTGTGAACACTTTACAAATAAAAAACCGTATGATGTGTATGTCTATATATGCTATGAATAGAACATTTGAAATTGAATTTTTTGTTGCTATTGTGATAGTTATTATAATGTTAACTCAAATTTTTGATTGAGGACATATGTAGATAGTGTAAAAAGGCAAAGAAAATAAGGTGTGTCAATATATAAGATATATCAACACAAAGAGAAAAAGGTAGGTAAGCTAAGAAGGCATACAACATAGGTGTAGTTACAAATAAGACTTATAACATAAAATTGAACAAGATTCATTCTGAATCTCTTATATATTTTCAAGTTGTATCTTCATTTCTATGATAGGTTGGTTCCATCAAAAAAACTAAATTGGTGCTCAGTTAGGAATTTGATGCTTCTTTAGAGTGGGTGCTCTTGAATGTAACTAGTGAGGTTTGTCTATGAGACTTATTTTCTATGAGGTTGGATCAAAATAGTAGCTTCTAGCAGCTTTTTTCATCATGGTTTTTCCCTGTATTTCCACATAAAAATCTAGTGTTAAGCATTATTATATGTGTGTGTGATCTCTATTTTTGTTCTTTACTTTGCATGTTCTTTATAAAGTTTTATGAACTAGGTTTTAGTTCATCTATAGATTCAACCCCCCCTCTAGTAGATAGTGTGTTCGACAATTGGTATTAGAGCACATGTTTCTTAAGAGAATATTAATTGGCTTAGGTAGATCATAGTTGGTGAACACAATGGCCTGCCAAGAAGGATCCTCATCAAATAACGCTCCTTTATTCGATGGGTCTAACTATGATTTTTTGATCTTAATAATGGAAGCATACTTATCTTCCCTAGGGTTTGATGTATGGATGTCAGTGGTAAATGGTTGTACAGCTCCTATTATAAATCATATTTATTAGGTGACCAAAAAGGCTTGTGAAAACAATTCTAAAGATAAGAATGTTATTCTTTGTGGATTGTTAAACACTGAGTCTGTCAACATTATAAACTACCAGAGTGAAAAAGACACTTGGAATAAGTTAGAAATTATCTATTAAGGAGATGTTAAAGTGAAATAGGCTAAACTACAAATACATAAAGGATTGTTTGAAAGCCTGAAAATGAATGGATAAGAGAAAATATATGACTACCTCCTCAAGGTAGATGAGATAGTCAATGCCATAAAAGGTCTTATAAAAACAATAAAAGAACCAACTATTATCAAGAAGGTTATGAGATCCCTTCCATCAAGATATGACTCCAAAATTTCAAATATTGAAGAAGCGAGAGATTTGAACAAGCCTACCATGGATGAACTACATGGAACATTCACAACCTATGAAATGAGGATGGGAGAGACAGACATAGTTAAGAGAGAAGCTACCATCAAAGTAGTAAAGTCTAAAAAATAAGAAGCCTCTATGCTTGATTTTGAGGAGATTGATGGTGAAGAAGAAAATTTTGTTAGAAAACTAAAGAGAGGATCATGTATGTATAAAGGAAAACTTACATTCAAGTATTTTAATTGTGATAAGGTAGGACTGTAATGTCCCCTCCAAATAGGGAATATATAAACTTTAAAGCTCTGATACCACTGTAATATCCCCTTCAAACAGGGAATATATAAACTATAAAACTCTGGTCAAAGATCCAATTTTTGCAAAATAACTTCAGATTACAGAGAAACAATAACCATAGTAAATCTTACAATAACAGATCAAAGATCTTATCACTAGTTCAGATGAGTACAAATACAGTCCTCTCTTGTGCAAATCAAAGAATATTATAGATTTGGTCTTAAAAACCCTGAATTCATGCAAACTAGGAAATAACTTGCAATTTTGGAAGTCTCGGCCTTTCTGTGTCGACACACAGGCACCGTCGTCGGTCGATATATCACCGACGGCGGTCTCTGTCGGTCGGATTTCTGTCGACGTCGGTCTTCAGTCGACCGATGTCGGTCACTGTAGCCCTTTCTCTGCCGAGGTCGGTGCCTGATGCGCTCTGTACGGACCTGTACAGACTTAGTACGGCCGCCAACCCGTCTGTTCTTAACCCCTGATTGTTGAACCACCTGATCTGAAGATATACTATTCTAATATAGAATACCTCTATCTGTATAATTTATTGGATCAAAACTAAATAAAGATAAATACCTGAAATATCTGTAATAACTTCTGTGTGAAGTTATCTCTCAACCCTGAAATTCTGTGATAACTTCTGGATGAAGCTATCTCTCAAATCTGTACCTCTGTGATAACTTCTGGATGAAGCTATCTCTCAATTTGGCAATAGATCGGCTGATCTTTCACAACCTCTGAATCGCACACAATGAAGAGTTGACGTTCTCCACTGCAAATGGAATCCTGGAACCCTTGGCTCAGTCTTCACAGAAGAATTTCTCCAATTTCAATAATCAATTCATACATAATCCATAATGGCCTCCATGTGAAACCCTTATACCCTCAAAAGATATGCTTGCTAAAATTAGATTTCCTCAAATTAGAACTTGGGGTTCTAAAATTTGAATTCCTCAAATTAGAACTTGGGCTTCTAAAATTAGAATTCCTCAAATTAGAACTTGGGTCTTAAAATTAGACCAATTAATTAATAATTAATAATTAATTAATATCTAATTTAAAATTAGACCAAATAATTAATATTTGATTAAATCAATCAAATATTAATATCTCCCTCAATACATGCCGGATCCTCGAACCGTCTGAAGCTGGTGAACCAGGGAGTGATTCTGCACATGACCATATCAAAATAAAGGCGCTCTGATGCATATCAAATATCCCTAAAAAGTAGGAGCTCAGGCCAAATGTGTCTGAAAGAGCTCGAATGAAAACCAAATGTAGAAATCCTGTGAATCAAAGTCAATCCAAGCTCCATTATGACCCTCTATCCATCCTATTAGCCTACGAAGGTCGTATAATAGGCCAGTCATCAAATCTGTCAATGTCCATGAAAAAGGGGACATGACAAGGACACTTCACTACACAATGTCCATTTAATAAGAAGGACACCATTGAACAAGTAGAATATATAAAAAAGGTAAAACTACAATATGTTAAGAATAAAAACTTCTTTAAGAACAAAAAGGGGTTATATATTAAATAAGAAAGTGACTCAATAGGAGAAAATAATAGTGACAACTTTGATGATGAGAATGACTATGCCTTTCTAGATAAGGGAGATGAGTTCTTATTTATGGTAGAAGAGTTCAACTCCTTAAATCAAGAACAAAATGAAGATGAAGATTGTGATGAATGAGACAATGGTGAGATTGATATTGAAGGTGAACTGGTGTGTGCTCTTGGTGAAATTGAAAATCTAAGAAAATAAAACTCAATGCAAAAGAGGCATGAGAAGAAGGAGCTTGAAAAGGCTAATCAAATGATTGTGATGCTAAAAAATCAAGTTGAGGAAGCCAAAAAAATAGTAGAAGTCATCAAAATGGATCTCTAGTCAAAATCCAATGAATGCATGAGACTTGAAGTAGAAGTAGTAGCCTTCATGGAATAACTTGAGAAGGCAAGAGAACAAATAAATAAAATATTAAAGCTAATGAAAGGATCAGAAGATCTTAGTCAATTGATCAGTGTTTAAAAGCCTTCAAATTAAAAGTCTAGTCTTAGATATGATAAAGAAAAAGGATCCTTAGCTTGTACATCAATGAATTTTTATGATAACTTAAATAAAGGAGGTAAAGCAAAAGATATAAATAACAAAGAATTTATGAAGGCAAAGACTAAAATGGACATGAATACTAATCCAATGAAAGATATAGAAGGATACTTCAAAGTGGTAGACTTGAAAAATTAGAAAGGTAAAAGTTTTTAGTATACTACACTAAAGAATGTTATGACTAGGTATGCTCCTTCCTTTTATGGTTATTATTTTAGTTGTAATCAATTTGGTTATAGGGTTGTTTATTTTAGTCTTTCTTACAAAAAGTTCTAATTTTTCTAGTATAAATTAATTTTCCCCTTTGATAGATTCAAATTTAATATGTTACAATTGTAAAAAATTTAGACATATAGATAAGTATTGTAGATCTGACATTGCAATGACAAGAAAGTATAGCTTAGACAAAGGCAAGTTTTTAAATGAGAATAGAGTTTCAAAGTCCACTTTTAAAGAAAAGAGAAAGGTAGATGAGAGACCCAAAAAGATGTGGAAGGTGAAAGATCAATCATTGATTTTTTAAATGTCACTCCATGCCAAAGAGCAAAACTTGTGGGTCATAGACAATAGTTGGTCAAAGCATATGACTATGGAAAAGAGTAAATTCACCAATTTAATAAAATGCAAGGAAGGGACTATTAGTCTGGGTGATAACACTGTAGTTAGAATTAGAGGTAAAGGAACCTTGCACATAGATGGAAAGCTTCCTACACATGATGTCCTATATGTTAAAGGACTTAAAAATAATATATTAAGTGTAATTTAGATGTGTGATAATGGTTATGAAGTTATATTTAAGGTTGAGAAGAGTGGGAAAAACTATTACACAAGAAGGAAGAACTGAAAGTAACATATACAACTTAATTGAAAAAAATGATGCACGTTGCCTCATGGGAAAATATGATGAGAGCTAGTTATGGCATAAAAGAATGGGTCACATCAACTTTGACAATCTAGTCAAAGTAAGCTCTAACAAGTGTGTTAGACATATACCTATAAAAGTCAAACCTATAGACATCACATGTAGAGCGTACCAACTAAGAAAGCAGATAAGGGTCAAATTTGAAATGAAAGAATATGTGACCTCAAAACCTTTACAAGTAATTCATACATATTTATGTGGTCCTACTAGGCCAAAATAATCCAAAGGTGTATACTAATTTATGTTATTTGTAGATGACTTCTCAAGGATGGCATTGGTAACCTTCCTAAAAGATAAATCAAAAGCCTTTGAGAGATTTAAGATCTTCATGGCCATGGTTGAGAATGAAATGGGAAGGAAAATCAAATGTCTAAGATCAAACAAAGGTGGAGAATTCACCTCCAATGATTTTATAGAATATTTTGAGCAGCATGGGATTAAGAGATAGTACTCTACTACATAAACTCCATAGAAAAATGGGGTTGTAGAAAGGAAAAATAGAATAGTAAAGGAGATGGCTAGAACAATGCTGAAAGAGGCAAAACTTCCTAATGGATATTGGAAAGAGGTAGTTCAAATAATAGTATATATTCTAAATAGATTTCAACTTAGGGTAAAGAGTGATAAAACCCCATATGAACAGTGGTTTGGAAAACATGCATCTATAAAGTATTTTAAAGTGTTTGGAAGAAAGTGCTACATCAAAACAAAAGAGGCCAAATTAGAAAGTTTTGATTCAAGACGTGATGAAGGAATTGAAATATTCCACTCACAACAAAGCCTATGTGTGTTACAATAGTCAGATACATAAAATAGTTGAAAGCATCAACGTCAAGGTAGAAGAAGGATTCAAATAAGTTGAGCCTAATGAGGATATTAAAATTAAATAATTAGGAGTAGAAAATGAAGTAGATGATAGTGAAGAGGAGGTAGAAAAAAGTAAAAGGGCACCTACAAGGTTTTTTCAAGAATAACATCCCAAAGAGTAAATAATTGGCAAAAAAGATGAGGGTGTTTAGACTAGGAGAAGAACTGTAATAAATAAGGAGTGAGTAAACTTTGCTTTACTTTCAAAAATTGAGCCTAAGACCTTCAATGAAGCTAGTAAAGATGAAAACTAGGTAATAGCTATGGAAAAAGAACTCAGCCAAATTGAAAAGAATAAAACTTAGGAATTAGTTCCTAGACCCTCAAACAATAATGTAATAGGAACTAAGTGGGTTTACAGAAACAAACTCAGTGAAGATGGAGTAGTCATAATAAACAAATCTAGATTGGTGTGAAAAGGATATGCACAAGTAGAAGGCATAGATTTCAAAGAAACATTTACTCTTGTGGTAAGACTAGAAGATATAAGAATGTTTTTGGGAATGGTTGTTCCCAAGAAAATCAAGGTATATCAAATGGATGTGAATTCAGCATTCTTAGATGGAAACTTAGAAGAAGTGTACATTGAAAAACCATAAGGATTTTAGTTATCAGAGGAAGAAAATAATGTGTGCAAACTAAATAAATATTTGTATGGTCTAAAATAGGCACCTAGAGCATGGTATTCATGATTGGATCAATACCTACAATGACAAAGAAAATGGTGCATAGATAACAATCTAAATTTTAAATTAGAAGGTGAGAATATGTTGATTATTATTGTTTATGTGGATGATATTATTTTTTGGAGGTGGTGATAGTAACATGTGTAAATAATTTGCCATGTAAATCCAAAATGAGTTTGAAATGTCAATGTTGGGAGAACTCTCCTTCTTCCTTGGTTTACAAATTACACAAACTAATGAATGTATATTCATATCTCAAGAAAAGTATGTGAAGGAGATGCTCAATAAATTTGGAATGGAGGACAACAAACTATTTGGTACTCTTATGATGACTAGCTACAAGCTAAGCAAAGAAGACGAGTCTTCTAATGTAAATAATATGTTGTATAGATCAATGATATGTATTTTGTTGTATCTAACACTATCAAGACTAGACATCATGTAAGCAATATGCATGGTTACACATTTTCAAGCAAACCTCAAAGAATCCCATGTTAATGTTGTAAAAGGAATTTTAGGTACATCAAGAGCACAATTGACTATGGGGTTTGATACCCAACTAGTGAGTATCTTACATTAGTTTCATATACTAATTTTGATTGGGAAAGAAGTGTGGATGACAAATAAATCACAAGTGGTGGTGCATTCTTTCTAGGTAATAGACTTGTGTATTGGTTGTGCAAAAATCAAGAATCAATTACACTCTCTACAACTAAAGCAGAGTATGTCATAGCAGCTACGTGCTACACTCAAGTATTTTAGATGAAGCAAACTCTCAAGGACATAAAGGTAGAATATCAAGCACCTATTTATATTTACTTTGATATTTTAAGTGCCATAAATCTATCCATGAATCTAGTGATGCATTCTAGAACCAAGCATATCTCCATAAAATATCATTTTTTAAGAGAAAAGGTAACAAGTCAAGAGGTCACAATGGAATATGTGTCAACCAATGAACAAATTATAGATATCTTTACCAAGCCTCTTCCCATGGAGAAATTCAAGTATCGGAGAGATAAGTTGGGAGTTGTAGCTCCCACCCCATATCACTAGCCTCTTGTGATAGGTTAGAAGTTTAGGGGGATCATTGTAGGCATTTTATTAAACTCCTAGATTAAAATTGAAAGTAATCTGCTATGTACCTTACACACCATTTATGTTAAGAAGCAAACTAAGGTATGTTAGATCTAGACTTATATGCTCATATATGTTAGAGATATATCTATTGTTGATTGGTCTTTTAGACCAATTTTATATCTAGGATCAATTAGAACATATGAAAGCCCATAGAATCATAAGAATATTTTGGGTCTATATAATGCTCTATCCAAACAGGTCTAAGGATCAACACAGCTTAGTAGCATTGTGTCTTATTGGTTTAGTAAACACTCTTTGTCATTAATGTCAAAAGAGGAGAAATTAGAATAATACAAGTAAGCAAAATGAGAAGGGACTTCTGAGGATGTTTTTTCTCTTGAGGTTGTTTTGCCATCAATGACAAAGGGGGAAATTGTTAGAAATTTGAGCAAGGAGACAGTTGATAGTTTTGATATCATGATATAGAAAGTAGTCTGAGGATTCAAACATTATCATTCCCATCTAAGGAAGCATGGAATTTAGCATGGAATTATCATTGATGTCAAAGGTTGATGCCCTTGATGTCATTGAGATTGAATCTAATCATGCATTAATGCCAAAGGTTGAGTTGAGTAGAATAGTGGATTAAATCACATTTGTGAAATTCTCCTACTTAAAAGAGGAAATCAAGATAAGTCACAAAGAATTAAAAATCCATAATAGTCTTAATGAATTCTTTCAGAGGAATTATTTTGGAAAGAATGGCAAGGACAATTCATTTAACAAAAATTTTAAGTCCTTCAAGGGCAAGTGGACATTTTTAAAAAGCTTGAAGGGTACCTTTTGAATGTTGTAAAGCGAAAGTGGACCTTTTCAAAAAGTCTGAAGGGTATCTTTTCAACATTGCAAAGGGAAAGTGGACCTTTTCAAAAAGTCTAAAGGGTATCTTTTGAATGTTGCAAAGGGTATATTTCAAAAATTTTGAAGGGTATATTTTGAATGTTGCAAAGGGCATGTGGACACTTGCAAAAAAACTGAAGTGTAGATTTTAAAAAATTTAAAGGGTATCTTTTGAATGTTGTAAAGGGTATGTGGACACTTGCAAAAAAGCTGAGGGGTAGATTTCAAAAAAATTTAAGGGTATCTTTTGAATGTTGTAAAGGGTATGTGGACACTTACGAAAAATCCAAAAAATGCCTTGCAAACAAAAAGTTTGAAGAAATGCCTCATGGATAAAATGTCCAAAAGAATGCCTCATGGAAAAAAAGTCTGAAAAAAGCCTCACAGACAAAAAGTCCAAATAAATGCCTTGTGGACCCTCACAAACAAAAAGTATAAAAAAAATCCTCATGAATGAAAATTTTGAAGAAATGCCTCACAGACAAAAATTCTCAAAAAATGCCTCATAGACAAAAAGTTTGAAGAAAAGTCTCGTAGAAAAAAAGTCCCAAGAAATGCCTCAGACAAAATGTCTAAAGAAATGCTTCAAGGAGAAAAAGTCTAAAGAAGTACCTCATAGACAAAAAGTCTAAAGAAAATCCTTATGGACAAAATTTCAAAGAAATGTCTAAGACAAAAAGTTAAAAAAAGATATTTTTGAAGGACATCTCCTATTAAAAGCCAATGATGAATTCTTTTAGAGAAATTGGAGGACACTTCAAGATGAAATGAAGCTAAACAAAAAGTCCACTAAGATTATCTCAAAGTCACAAAGGTTCATAATAGTTTAAATAAAGGAACCTTATGAAGGAATTAAAGCAAGGTTAAAATATGAGAAAGTCTTGAAGGACTGATGTTGCAAGGAACGTTACAAGAATGCCAAAGAAAATAAGATCATGTCAACTTGCCAAAGTTTAATGATCAATATAAACGGTAAATATCAATATTATCAAGGATAATCAAAAGGAAAAGAAGAGAACCTATGATATAGATAGAAACAAGATACAAAAAGGGAAGAAAAGAAGCTCAATGGTTAATGGCAATGCAAGTATTAAAACTAATGCTACTTTAAAATATCAATGGCTCATGTTTGATCGATGCATTAGATCTAATGGTGCAAAGCAAACTCAAATGATCCTCTGAGTGCATGTGTATTTGACAAGTTTCAAAAGGTCATAAGGAAAGATCCAATAAAGAAGATAATGTGAACTTGGCATGATGAATGAAATAAGAAGCCCACACTCAATGACTTCTAATTGTCTATATAAGAATAACTAGAACTGGTGATGAACTTGATATATCTTCATGAATCTTGAGATAATTTAGTTAAAGTGTTCAAGGAAGTGGTACAATTAAGTAGAAGTATAGATTCCAAAAATAGTAAATGAATTTGAATTTTATCATTTGAAGCATGAATTGAGACACAAAGTCAAAGTCATGTTGAATGCAGATAAGAAGTGATTGAGGAAGTGATGCAGTTAAGTAGAAGTACAAATTCTAAATATAGTAAAGGTATTTGAACATTGCCATTTGAAGAATGAATCAAGACACAATGTTAGATTCATGTTAAATGTAGATCAGCATTGATCAAGGAAGTGGCATAGTTAATAAAAGTAGGAGTATATATGTCAAATATAGTAAAGAAATTTGAACATTTCTATGTGAAGCATGAATCGAGACATGAAGTCAAAGTCACATTGAATGCATAACAAAAGCTTGAACTAGTTGAGAATAGTTGCACTGTGAACACTTTATCGATAGAAAACCCTAAGATGCATTTGTCTATATATATATATATATATATGATATGAACAAAACATTTGAAAGTAATTTTTTTTCTACTGCTAAGATAATAATTAGAGTGTTAACTCAAATTATTGAGTGAGGACATATACAAACATAATAAAAATGCAAAGAAAATAAGGTGTGTCAATATATAAGATATCAAGACACAAAGAGAAAAAGGTAGATAAGTCAATAATGCATATAATGTAGGTGTAGTTATAGATAAGACTTATAATAGAAAAGGGAACAAGATTCATTTTGAGTCTCTTCTATATTTTGAAGTTGCAATTTCATTTCTCTGATACATTGGTGCCATCATAAAAACTAAGTTGATGCTCAGTTAGAAAGTTAACACTTCCTTAGAGTGGGGTTTCTTCAATGTAACTAGTGAGGTTTATTTATGAGACTTCTTTTCTATGAGGTTGGATTAGAACAATAGCTTTTAACAGCTTTTCTCACTATGGTTTTTCCCTTTAGTTTTCCACGTAAAAAGCTAGTGTTGAACATTATTATGTGTGTGTATGATGTCTATTTTTTATTTACTTTGCTTGTTATTTGAAAAAATTTAAGCATGAGCTTTTAGTTCATCTACTGACTCAACACCCCCCCCCCCTCTATAGATAGTGTGTTTAATAGATTCAAGGCATGATTAGGCCTAGTTTGTCTAGATGACTTAGAGTGAAGTACATTAAATATATGTTAGAAGAGTAATACATAGGCTATGTATGACTGATATTCATGATGTTTCAAGACTATATTTACATATAATAATATCATAGTGTGAAAGACAAATGGTTTAAATATCATGAACATGTGTATGAGGGGTGATAGATTAAATAAGAGAAAGAGTTGTTATATGCCTATGTAAGAGGCAAATTTGAGTTTATATCAACTACCATCAGTTGTATAAGGTAAAGAGAAAGGTTTATAGGTTTTGGAGAAAAATAATTACATCATCAGGTGTGTTAAACATCATATCAAAGGTGGATATCATTTTAATGGTGATTGAGTTGGTGCTTAATCATCTACGAGGTTGTACCCTCCTTACTAGTTGGTGCTAGCTAAAGTTCTAGTGGGTGATTGACCAAATTGAGGGGTGGGTGCTCCTTGGTCAGTTGGTACTTGTATAAATTGAAGAAATTCCTTTATAAGATAGTATTCCAAAGCTTATTTCACTGGTTTTTCTCCTCCATGAGGGTTTCCCATATAATTCATGTGTTATGTGCTTTGATCTTGCATTATTTTCTTTGTTGATTGAAATGAATGGTTTATATGCTTCATGGATGCTTTTATTGAAAGGTTAAGAGTTTGAGGATTTGTAATTAAATTTGATTTTCTTACATCACTAATTCACCTCCTTCTCTTAGTGATTGTGCTTCCAACACCACTTATCTAGATCAATGTACATAAACTCAATCATAGGTATCACTTTAAAACCTTGTATCATATTTTTATTTTTATTAATTTTATTTATGAAGAAAAAAATGAAAAAATACTAAAATTTTGTGGCACACCTAGTGGGACCTCTAGGTCTCGTGATGACTATTGTGTTTTCATTGTGAAATAATTTGTTAGTTGTATTTTCTTGCTTTTGTGTTTACATTCAAAAAAGAGAAAATACAAAATTATTGCTTTACTTTTTAAGGTTTAAAAAGAATTACATTCATCCCCCTACTTGTTTAGATAGTCCACATAGATTAATTTAGGTATATTAATACATCATGATAGTCAAACTCTCTCACACATGACCAAACCATAATAATCATAAAAATAAGCATCTAAACTTTTCCTACGTAGGTGGACCTACTTAGGTTTCATCACCAAGGGGAAAACTGGCTTAGTGTACCAGTTGGGTTTAAAAATTATGGAAAAGAAGTATAAAGGCTAAGTATCTAACACCATTATCATTATGGTGTTTGAAGTGATGGGGTAGGACCCAATACCAAGCCATGCACTCCATTCCAACATAGAATTAGGACTTAATGCACCTGTGTGTATATAAAGTTTCCCATCCTTAAATAAAACCTAAAACAAACTTTAGATTACCATTTATTGGTATATTCATTAACTCTTCTCCCTATAACATTATAAATTTAGTTTCTTAAAAAATTAAAAATGTTTGTCTATTTAATAGTGTGTGTGTGTGTGTGTTTTCTTTCACTAAAAAGAGATAATCAAAAGAATTTTGTGTGTCTTTGCATTTCATTCTTTATTTCTTTTTAAATTCTACATATTTTTATTATGACATAATTGTTGAAACAAACTAAATTTCATACCTCATCCTCACCCATGGAGAACACACCAAGTCCTCCTACCTCTCCTAAATACATGGGGGAAGGCATTCCCCAATTTTATACATAGGAAGACCAAATTTTTTCTAGTATATTGGATAGTAATCCAATCACCCTTGATCATTAACTTAGTACTTTATCCATATGAATTCATGTTCCCCTCAAACCTAATATTCCATATTTTTTTATAGAATTCCTCTAGAGGGACCTAAATTGCTTTATTTAGCCATGGTTTCCTCTTCTAACAATCCACATTTAATGGGTTATGACACCAACATAATGCAACCCCTAGATAATCCACCACTATTATTATCTAGTAATACTTCTTTGACCATTACCATAACCCAAAATTTTACTATATCCAAGCTTATTCTTACTCCACCACCCACCACTTCACCCTAAAATTTAGTAATTTCAATCCCTATGACTCTCCCACCTATCTAAATAAGCATAACTTTGAATCCTTGAACCCAACCCTTATAGAAAGTTACTTTATGTTAGGCTTTTTAATAATATGTCCCCATGATTAATCAATACCTAGTTCCCTTGAAAACACTTGGGTCCACTTACCTTCTTTATACACCTAAATATGCTCACCCTAAAATTACACTAATTCTGCTATTTTAACCTATAACTACATTTATTAGCTAATTAATTAATATCACATTCCTTTTTTCCTACATCCCTAAAACCTTATCCCATCCCATGACCAATTAATTCCATTTATTAATCCACTAACAAAACCCATTTACTTACTAAACTACTCCCTAATTCACTTGTTAATTTAAAAATATAATTTATTCTAGGTACCCATCTACCACCCTACTAACTAGCTATTCATAAACCCCGAAAACCTAATAGAGATTTATAAAATTGGATAATTATATAAATATCCTCCATTTTATCCCATTTTCCTCTAGAATTATCTATTCTATATGTTTTGAAAGAATTTTAATTTCCTTGGAAATATCCTAGCCATGGATCTCAATGGCTCAAAATTAAATTTGAGTCATACTCCACTTCCTATATAACTAAGACAATTTCCTCCATGGAGACTAACACAGAACATTAATACTTGAAACCTTATTTCCATATTGCATCCAAAGCCATTTACCTTGCATCCATATAACCTTTGTCAAAATCCATTGTCAATTACAAAAGAACATTACATGCCATTATCAAGAAAAGACAAGCAATATAACATCCATCTATTTTGTATCAAGCATCCATTCAAAAATATTGGAGAGGAGCTAAAAAGTTAAAATGATGGTGAGAATCCTAATAGAAATTTGGTTATCTATTTTATCCCCTTTGTTTGATATTGTTTAGATTTTAGGATTTTATTGCTAAGAATAGTAATATAAGGTGAATCTAAAATTCAGGCTACATTTTGGGTGACAAAGATGGGACCTTACTCCCTAAACTAACCTCTCAATCTTGTTTAAAGTGATCTATAAGTTTTTAGGATTAACTAGATGTAAATTAAACATTGGATTTTGAGAAAACCATCTCATATAGGAGACTTGTGATTTTGCACTAGTACTTGTGATCTTGTAGTCAAAGTTTGGTAGGTTGAATTGTGATATTGCATGATAGTTTATTCTTAACTATTAATGTTTAGGTTTTTTTAGGGATTTTATATTTATTTTAAAATCACTACTTTGAAAGTAGTGGTTTTACTTTGCTAATCATGGTTTTCTAGATCAAGTCATAGTTTTGTAGGGTCTACTAGTTAGAGTGATATTTTTGTCTTTTTAACCTTTTTTATAAGTTGTATTATTGTATCTAGAAATATATTTATATATTGTTTATATGAAAAAGGAGGATAGTCAATAATTGTGTTGTTTGTGACCAAAGCACAATATTTCAACTTACGAAGTAGCAACCTTGACCTGGTAATAGCAATTTTGTAGGTGAAGTCACAATTTTGCCATGTTTTTGGTTCACTTTATATCATTTGTTTATGATCTATTATTAACTTCTCTACAAGTTATTATTTTGTATGTATTACCTAGAAGGGTATTTTGTCTCTTATTTGTAGGGAAAGGAAGAATTAATCAAGTCTTTGACCATCAGTAAACAAACTAAAATATTGTAACTCTCCTCTTTGTGGCCTTTACCTAGTAATCATGGCATTGCCATTGTAAATTATGGTATTACCTTTCTTGGCCAAACTAGTAAAAATATAACCTATCAATTTCTAATTTCTAGATAAGTATTTCTTAGCTTCTGTTAAATAGTTATAAGTCATCCTTAATAAGTCAAAGATATCTTTCTTTTCCATCATATCTATTGTTGTATTTAATAATTTTAGCCTAACTATGAGATTAAATGGAATATTTTGAGTTTGATGTGTGTGCAGGACAATAGGTAGAAGAGGAAGAACAAGGAAAATACAAAACAAACACCTTAACATTAATATATTTAACCCCCTACCATAATATCACAACTCTTAGATTTTTTATTTTGATCTGATATTAGTGGTTTTGTAGTATAAGTAGTGATTTTGTGTTTGGGTAGAAATAGGGTACAATTTTAACCATTTTACTAATCCTTTTAAATAATAATTAAAGTTAATACTTTACTAGTGTATCTCAATATTAAGGTATACATCATCTAGGAAAAATGTTTTATCAAAAATTCTAATAGTATAATCCCAAAATCTGTAAATCATCATAATCTAGTTGCTAAAAATTTCTTAGGTGACCTATGACATTTTTAAAGTTAATTATCTCACTTATATTTTTGAAACACATTTACATTACAAAAACTTTTAAATTTTATAATTTTTCCATTACAATGCAAAATTGCTAATCATGAATTCTTACAAATTGCAATCTTACATTAATAATTACAATTTTGCTTAATAGTCATGGTTTTATAGGTTAACTATCATAGTTAACTACCAATTTCAATATCATAACTCACAATCTATAATTTTTCCTTAGAATTGTAGTTTTATAGTTTTTAGTTGTGATATTATATATAACTAATTGTGTAATTATGATTTTGTAGGGGAGTTATGGGTTTATAGAAAATAAAACTACTAACCTCCTTTGTGCAAGACCTATTAAGATCAAGGCACCCCATTTTATTCTTCTAACCCATGTGTTATCTTAGACTCAAAAGGGGGTAACAAACAAGCAATCAAAATTGTTTTTTTCCCAATAAATTACTTATGTGAGGAAGCAAAAGTATATATAGTCAAGTCACACAACAGGAAAGTATATACACATGATGTGGAATTTATCCCCATGCACAAGCTTAACAATTAGGGTTTAGTGACATATATTTCATCTCCATGCACTTTACCAAAATCTATATTTCGATAGAGTATAAAAATTAGGAGATATTTCATGAGGCACCAAAGTAAAACTCCCCATAAAGGATTCTATAGAGTAAGGGGAATTTAATATTCAATATGCAAGGTGATTGTATATCATCCTATATAGATTTAGGCCCCATTTTACCTTCATGTATATCATTAACTCCCCTATAAACCCTTATTCAAACCTAACATAGGACCTTTCAGCCATAACAAGCATTTCACTGCTAGAGTCAAGATCAATTCCTAAGAAGTTGTTAAGTAAAAATGGGTCAAGAGGGTTTAGTTTATTTTATAATGGGTCACTGGCTTATAGACTCACCCATGAATCTGTTAGATAGTGTGAGCATCAGGTTACACACCCTTTTTAATTTTTTGTATTAGGGTTTATTGTTGCATGTGTTATTTGTATGTTATGTTAGACCTATGGTATTTGTAAATTGAGTTAGCCACACCCTTTTTAATTTTTGACACAATATATACCCTTAGGCTAATATCCATTCTTATATCCCATCATCATATCCATCCCATCCTCTTAAACCATGCTCATTAGATATATCATCCACCCATCTTATATCAACCACTCATCATATATCTTCCTCTCCTTATCATAAACCACATCTAATATCTATCCTATATATTCCATCCATCTAATACGTATCTTATAGCCTCCATTCCCCTCATATTTATATCACTATATTAAAAAACACCAGTCTTATATCTTCCCACTACCTATCTTAAACAACATATATTATCCACCCTATATCTTCTATCTTCCATATCCCATTATTCATATGACCATCTCAAACAATCACCTCATATTATCCCATATATCATCCTTGAATACTATGTTTAGTCTTGGAACCAAATTATAGTGGTCACTCATCCTTGTAATTCTCATTGTCACTTCTTAAATCCTTTTGACTATGTATTATCAACATACATAACCTTATCAAGATTTTAATCTATAACCAATCACTTCTCTGTATCAATGAATTTTCACACCTAACACCCATCTAAATTACCATTTTTCTATAATGAAAGTTATTTGATCCCATCATCTCCTTATCTTATTTATAGATTATACTCTTACAAGGATTTGAATTTTGGTAATTCTTAGTCATCCCATCTCTTTCTAAAAGTCACCACATCACCTTATTTGACCACTATTAGCTTTGATACTAGACCAAGTTAGTATTCAAAACCTCTGCATCACCTATCTCACTTCATCACATCTCCACTTTTTTTTATCCAAATATGGTGATCCAAGCCTATGACCAATAGCTTAGGATGGGACAAACATCCAACCAATAAAATGATTTATTGGGGAATCTAGGTGATCAAAATAGGGATCATGACAACACACATAGTGATATGCATACTCTCAGAAGAGAAGATGATCGACTCAATCCCATTCATAATGATGACATTATGAATTTAATTGACCAATACCTATATGAAAGACATGACCAAGTTGTAACTTGAGCCATTGAAATGTGGGGCACACTAACCTCAAAATATGATCATAATCTTTCAAACCACATAATTTATTGCTCCACCTAACTTAATACACCATGTTAGAATGTAGAAACTAATCAAGTACCCAAAGAAGAAGAGTGTGTGGACCAAGAATTTGAAGAATAATAATGACCTACACCTCTCTAAAATAACTATATTGAGGCTATCAAGAGGCAAACTATCTTGGAGAATTGGATAGAATAGCTAACATAATAAATAAATCTTTTACTCCATGCACAAAATCAATGACCATCATACCCATGTTAAAAAATCCATAATAACCATAGACACCATAATAGTCATGATCAAACCTCCAATCCCCTTAGAGACCCGACATTTTCATAAGAATATAAAGTGATGAAGGAGACTCAACAACAAAATAACCCACACTCACAAGTAATAAGAATATAAATATGAAGATTTTTGCTCTTCTCCCTTGGATATAAGCATCTTGAAAATACCTTTCCCACCTCACTTTGAGGTACCTAATTTTGAAAAATATAAAGGGAAAGGTGATCCTTACAACCATGTATAGGAGTTTTATGTGGCTTGTCATGAAGTTGAATATGAATATGCCTACTTACTAAGACTTTTCTAAAAAAGTCTCACTAGACTAGCCTTAGAATGGTTCATGCATCTACCAAAGGGGTCAATATCTAGTTTTGGAGAATTAACTAAATAATTTGTAAGACATTTTTCATTTAATATTTAAGACAATGTCTCTATTATATACTTATATAACACTAAACAAAGAATTGGGGAAAGCTTGGCATCATTCTTGTAATGATGAAGAAGCTTAGCAAGCTACCTTCAATATAAGTACTAGAAAAAGAACTAGCCAAAATATTTGTTGACAATATTAATGCTAAGCTAAAATATTAGTTAAAAATCTAATGTGCCAAAACTATTGATGAAATTATTGAATATGGGATTCAAATTGAAAGATCACATATTGAAAAGGGAATAATCAAACTATACTCTGAAAATGAACATAGTCAAAACCAAGATAATTGCTTTTTCGGTAAGTCAAAAATCTTCAACAATAATAAGAATGTTATGGGAGATGTAGTTATAGATTTCAAATAAAATGTTCAAATGGTATAAAAGAGGAATCCCATAGATTAATAAAATGCATCCTCTATTTAAGTACCATGAGGTAAGTCTAAGCCTCAAACTATAAAAAGACCTTTCATCAACCTTGGAGTGCCCATTAAAATAGTCCTTGAATAATTGATTGCTGCTAACATGAAAAGTCTTCTTAAAACTTAACCTTTGGATGATCAACAACCTTGAATTGATTAGTACCACAAGGATGAATTCTAAAAACACCATAGATTCAAAGGTCATAACACAAAAGTGTATGTAATTAAAGAATTATATTAATGACCTTATGAAAAAGGTGATATTTAAATAGAAAGGGATAGTACTCCAAATCAATCTACAAATTTGTAACTAGGCATTTATCAATACCCCATACCTAAGCATGATTAGATAAATAGAAATCCATCAAGAGACCAAGGTCAGATCTCCTCTTTGAATCACACTAAATACCATGCCATTCCATATCACTACATCAAAACCATCAAAATCCATATCTACCAAGAGCCTACTCCACCATCATCCACCACATTAAAGATTAACTAGGCCACTACTGATTATGTGGTTACTACTAGAAGTAGCAAAATCATAGTTCTTTGAGCACCCCCAAAGTACCAATCCACCTCTACAACTCAAAAGGGGAATATCTCTACTAAATTTTTGGTATGTTTTTATAAATATTATGATATAATTTAGTAGAGAAAAACCCTCTAAAATATCATTAATGCAACTTATCAAAACATCCCCTTTGCATCATGAAATATTCAATTAGGTTTTGAATGACCCCAAAATCTTTAAATATATTGACACAAATAAATTCCAATCTTTAGTTGGACAATTATCCCCTTCTCAACAAATCACCTTTGGTGCCCAAGACATGCCTCCCATTGGCCCCCATCATAACTATAGACATCCAATTTTTAACACCATTTATATTGAAATTGTCAATCTTACTTGAATTACACTCAAATACACATTTTAGTTCAAAATCCATAAAACATGTTAAATGGTTTGAACTTGTCATTTGCAAGTGCCAATTCAGGCTAATGTATCCTTAAATAGGGCAATGCATTTTATGTGATGCCTAACTTTGATCAATTTATTTCAAGTCAAAATGATGAGTTTACCTTTTTGTGCTCTGGATCACTCTTTTCTTCTAATTCATTAGTATACATCATGTACCTTTGTTATTTTTTGTTGGTAGCATCCTAAATGTGAATATAGCTCCAATGCATTTAACATCACCTTCTAATTCCTCCCAAGTTAAATTATGACTTGGTAATATGACTTTCTAACCATTTTGATTAAGTGAAGGCCAATTTCCAAATAACTACCCACATTTTGATTAATCTTATTTAAGGATAATTACTACAAATAAATATTTTAACTATATTTTCCATGAGAGTTGTTAAATATTTATTTTTCAAAATTAATTTCTATTAACTGCATCACCTAATGACATCATCATATGGGGTGGGATCCATAAGACATAAATACATAAAATATCAATATTATGGGTCTCCCATACCTCATTAAGACCCTCCACACCTCTTAAACTACCCTCTATCCCAAATATTTATGAGGTATAATTATGGATTTAATTATATAATTAGATTAACTCATGGCCACACATCTCAATCTTGAGATGGACGATCATGATTGATCCTGATCAATCTCAAAAATCTATAAATATAGAGGCCATGAATATCATTTTCTAACTTGATTTGTGTAAAGTTACAATGCTAAATTGTCTCCACAATATTTTGCATTTCATCATTGATTTTATTTGCAAGCTATTGATGCTTAAAATTGCATTGTTTCCAACACCAAAAATGGGATGTTTCAGGAATGTGGGACTTGTGACTTGAAACGACCTCTAGATTTTAAAGAAGATGGCTCTTCTTTATCTCAAATGTATTGTAAGAAAAGGGATAGAAATTAAACAGAAACACCAATGCAATGAAATTAAATTTAACTAAGGTGATGTGCCTGAGTTTAATTCAATCCTTAATACTAATCACAGTGAAGCTATCTTTAAGATTTAATTACATTAAAGAGCAAACAATGCATGATCAATGTAAAAGATGAAAACAAATAGAATCAAAGGCTCACAACTTAGACAATTTTTGTAGTAACATAGAAAATATCAACAAAGGCAAAGAACTCAGTCTTCTTATTAATTTTCTAGTCACATAAAAGGCACATATACATGCACAATTATAAAAAAATTATAAATCAAGAAAATAGAACAAAGGCAAATGATATTACTGGCCACAGTAAGAAAGTCTAAAACTTATTGATAACAATCTCTTGCAGAAAATTCTCTCTCTCTCTTCTGATGACGATTTCTGATTTTATCATTGTCCTCTTCCCTGCACCCCTATTTATAGCATTGGATTGGCTCTAGATTGCCCACACATTCCCTTCCCAATGGTCTAAGTGAACTCTAATTTAAATAGAAGTGTTTAATAGAAGATGTCTTTTGAATCTAAAACATTTAGTCTCTCCACATGAACAAATCCCAATGGCCTAACTAAATTAGAACTTAACTAGAAGTGTCTAACAAAAAATATTTTTTTGATCTAAAATGTTTAGTCTCTTACAAGTTCATTGGCTGAATTAGATACACGTGACGCTTCCCATTATGAAACAAGCAATGAAACTTGGTAGCTTCTACTTGACTCACTTGAAAACTATCTCATTATTTAGGAGGCACTAGAAAATGACACTTGGTAGCTTCTGTGACACTTATAGAAGACACACGGCACTTTCTATGTAACCTATACTCTTTACTATGTCTTTATATCAGGAGTGCTCCATATTTGACATCTGTCAAAGTTTGTTGCTTCAAAACTTTATCAACTTATAAAAAATGGGACCCATAACACTTCTTACCCAAGCACCTTCAAAAGGGGAATAGGGATAGGTGGCACTTTCTATTGACTTTAACAAGTGACACGTGGCACTTTTGCTCATATATAAAAGCTTTAGATAATTTTTGAAAATCCTACAGAAGGTGACACATGGTAGTCTTCATTGAGCTTTAGCTACACTATAGAAACATTTGAGACTCATTTTAGATTCACATAGATGATGACACTTGGCGGCTTCCACTTACTTTAGAAACAAAACCCAAGGCCCACCATAGTCTTTAATCAACAATGAAACAAAATGAAGAAATTGTGTATGTTGACACTTGGAGGCTTCTACTAAGCCTTAGCTAGGGAAATGTGGTGAATTTTATGGAGCTTTAGCTAGGGATACATGGCAATTTCCACTACTTTTAGAAAAACATATTGAAACTTTCCACAGTTGCCACTTGGCACCCTCTATGCGCACTGAGAAAAGCTTATCGAAAGAAGCTTTTGAAACACATAAAAAACATGAAATGTGGATGTCAATAATTGTCACACTCCACTGAGTTATATAATAGGACACGTGGCATGTTTTACACAACTTATAGAAATTATAATGTGTCTCAGCTAATGACACTTAGCAGTTTTTGCTCAACTTTGAGACTTAGACAAAAATTTAGTCAAAATGAAAAACCCATGCCAAATGAAAAACCTGTGCCATGTGTCATAACCCTTACTACCTCAAAATTGAAATGCACAGGGACAAAACTTGGAGTGCATAACTAAAACTCAAAAATAAAATGTAGAGTATTTTACTCTATAGTTCTTGGTGACCCTGAGGACTTTTGAGCGTACTCAAAAAAGAATCCATAGAATATATAAAATGTGGCAAAAATCACAACTTTAGTAAGTCCATCTGATAAATAGACCACTCAACATTAGATACAATTCTTGGAAGGCTAAATCAAGGTTGATGATGTCCTTGTGCAAAAAAATCTACAAAACATGAACTGTAGCCTTTAATTGGAATTCAACTGGGACATGGGAATCAAGATAACTTCCACTTCTGGCACTGATGAATCATCTGTTAAACCCTATAAAATTGACTAATCATTTTGTCTAGCTAATAACAAAGGTTTAATCTCATCAACCATTAACATAGTGTTGTTATCAAGAAAAGGAGAGGGAAGACCCAATTACACCAAATCTTCAATATGCTACTTCATGTCTTTTATTCCCTCTTTTACCACATCTAGGAGGTATTTGCAATTAATTGTTGTAGAGTTGCAACTGAGAACTTTGTTCACCCTTTTTGAAGCAATCATTCTATCACTAATCCCTGCTACTAATAACCTTCCATCAATTGTGTCATATAGCTTTTACAGCAACATTTGAGAATCAAACACTCTCAATGAGATAGTGGAAAGAGTGGACTCAACTAAAGTCTCCACCTTTTCACACAATTTTTGTGCATTTAGAAGGAAAGTTAGAGAGGGTTTGCACTGAGTAATCTCCTCAGAGATTCATTTCCATATTGATACATATAGCTCCTTGACTAGGTTCAAAACTCCTGCATTCTTTAGCCTATTAGCCAACTCAAGTGTCAATTATTTTGTTATTTGTTACTCAGCTTGAAGTTGGGCCTATATGGCAGTGGTATTGTTTTGTTCATTCAACAGCTTTTGATGGAACTGAGTGACCTATTGTAGGTTTTCCTCACATTCTGTCTATAGTGTTGCCTTTTCCTGCCTTAGGGATATCATTGGAGCTTTCTCCTATGTCAACTCTTCTTTCAAAGAAGTATTTAGGGCCTAAATAGCTTGGTGAATATGACAAGAAACATTATCTTGAAACTGTTTGTTGAGACTCTCTATCTCATCATTCTTGGTTTTGATTTCTATAGTCAGACTGCTATAGTTTGCTTTCTCTTGAGCCAGATTAGTCTCCATCTTCTACAACTTCTTTGATACTTTCAAATAATTAGTGGCAACAATATAAATGGTTTCATTTAGAAGCTCAACCTTGTCTTATGGTCTGAAGAGTGACATATCCATAGCCACTGCACTCATTATATAATCTTGAGGTTGCATTTACTTGTTTGGCCTAACTACATTTGGTGACAAATGAGTCATAGTTGGTTAATACTAGATTGGGTCAAATATTGACCTCATATGTGGTGTAGATAGAGCTTTATTATCTTTCCTCCTCTTTTTATCCATCCAGGCTTCCCTAGCCTTCTTAGCAGTGTCTGTTTGAGCTTAGAAAGTAGAGGGAGAGGTAATAAACTCACCCACAAAAGGATAACCCTATGGAAAGCCATAGGGAATAGCCAAATGTTGGCTAGGGGAAATATAGGGAGGTATTCTCTTTGGGATAGAGGGGAAAATGAAGGTAATGATGTGTCTTATGTAGTAATAGGTGGGGAAAATTGGAAAATCAACATAGCAGAGGTGGTAGGGGATATTATTTGGCCAGTTGGGATTGCCACTCTTATAAAAGAAGAAAAAGAATGAGAAGAAGGAGAAATAATATGTACATGAGGAGAAACAAATGTACTCAATAGCTGATGCTATGAGGGTTCTACCTCCTCCTCTAAATCAGGTTAAAGTTTTAGCTTCTTATGTTTCCTTAGCCTTTATTCTTCTTATTGTGCTTCCTTATCTTTAATGTTTACCACTACTTTTAGTGGTGATTGTAAAAAACTGGGAACCCCAAAGGCTGAAATTATTGGAAAAGCTCTAGGTGGTGAGGATATGACACTCTTTTGTTTTTTTATGGCACTGAGAAATTGGGGATAGATAGCTATAACGACTATAGATGAGGTTTGTCTTATGACCTGCACTATATGAGTGGATTCTGCTTGTCCCTCTAACTCTCCACCATGTGTCTGCAGTTTGCTTGTATTAGGGCTAGAGACAAGAGATAGATGTTATTCATCCCAAATTGCCTCCCATTTCTCATCTAAATCTACATTACCAAAAGAGTGATTTGTCTTACAAATCTCCTACCCATACTTCTAATAGGCTTCTATTTTCTTGGGTTTCTAGTATTTGTTCTTCAATGCCCTTCTTAAACTACAAGTCATTCTGATTTTAGGGTCAAAATACTTTTCCTTAACATAAAAGGTCTCCCATGGCCTGGCATCCTAAAAGGGCAAATCTATCAATTCTACATACAAATCAAGAATATTTTCTTTAAGGTTTCTTCTATTTTCCCAAAAGGGATGGCCCTCATGCAAAATTATAGCAACGACCTTATTATTCTTTACCCATGAGGTTATGAAACTACTTGGGTCATATTTCCACTTATCTTCAATCAAATATAAACCTAGGAAAGCTAGCTTCCTCAGCAATAAGTGCTCAGCATCTCTGGCCTCTAGGGCCATGGTTTTTTTTACCCATGGAATATCATACATTTCCTTTTTCTTTTTCCTAGTGCCATAGTCATTATCAACTATAGACACTTGTTGGGTGACCTCTAAGAATGCTAACCTAAGAGTTAAAATCTTAGGTATCAACACTAGTTTTCCATTAAAACCATGGACCCTAATGATAATATGATGGGATCCAAAAAAGTAGTCACAAGGAATAGTGTAATTTGTCATGAGGCCTCTGACACTTGGAGTTAATCTATTTTCAATAGGTTCTAGGCTTAGGTGACAAAAAGTAGGGGAAATGAAAGGTTCCAAAAATTCATAAGGGTCAGATGTTTTAGACAAGATATGTGTCCATGCGGACACAGGAATGGTCCTATTATGACTGAAACTTGGGTCATACATATTTAGATTCATATGTTGTGAAAAGATGCCAGAGTTTTGATACAACATGAGGTGAAACAGATAAGAAGAATACCTTAAAAACCCTTTATATTTGAAATGGGTGAGTTGGTTGACCATTGAATAAGTAATCTACTTAGAGAACTCTAGCCAATACTTTAGAGACTTGTCTACAGTTTTCAATCTGAAGAGAATGGCCATTTACCAATCATAGATAGTTATGTCATCTTTCATTCCAAAAAAGAAAGCCATCATGGATAGTGCCTCTTAACTAGCCTATGCAAATTGTGTTCTTCTTGTTGGCAGCACTAACACACTAGTATCAACTTCCCCTAATTGCAATTTTGATCTGAGAAACCTCATTTGATTAAAAACATTTACCCACATTTTCTACATTTTGGCAATGGTGGGAAATGTGGTTGTCTTGTCATGATATAGGGCAAACATGTCCCTAATGGCCTTCATTGTAATTTTTACCATGAATTGACCCTATTGTATGGTGCTTGAGGGTACATGAAATAATTTTGCACATATTTCAATGCAAATGTATACTTGGGATAATGAATTATGCCAGTTAGGAAGTCCATATCCTCATTATGAATGTTTTATATTATCTAGCCTTGGCCCTCTAGATACATCTTTGGTGTGCCCCTTCTCATAGAGATATTATATTATTTTTAAGGGTTGGGTCCATAATTTTGTCTACAAAATCTTTCACCTTTGTTGGGTCAATTACAAAACCAACTTTAGAGACTCTAGTCCATGGATAGGTCTTTAAGGGTTGTGTAGGTGTTGAAGCATATGATTTGTTGGTGAGAAGCTTATCAATGGATTCATAAATCCCAAGCCCTTATTGTGAATAATGTGCCTCATCCATATCATGTCTATACTAGGAATTAGTGAACTTATGTAACAAGTATGGAAGCTTTGCAATAGGGAAGACACTTTTACTAAGTAGGTTTGCTTATGAATTGAAATTGCAAGTAACAGGGATTTTCTTATCAAGTGTAAGTAAACCTTAACTCTTGTTATTGGGGTATTTAATGACACATCAAGTCTCAAAATGGTATTAAAACTAGATAACTGTTAGTAAATCTTATTAAATCTTTGTGGGGCAGCGAGTCAAACACGTCATGGAAGTGGTTACATAAAGGTACCTTGGGGAATTTTGGGATTTGAGAGAGATTTAAAAATGTGAGAGTTTTGAAAATTTTGAAAAGACTCTAAGCCATGGCCACATGTTCATACAACACTTATTTAAAAGAAAGATCAGGAAAGAAAAATTGAAAAATAGAGTAACAAGGAAAAGGAAACTATCTAACTATAATACATAAGAAATACTACTTAAATGAAATTTTTTAGGTAGATCCCATTAACATGAATATCTTCAGGTTTGCCCTACATCATTTCAAGCTCAAATTAATTTTTTTATTTACATGCACGAATCTTATAGGGGCTAGTCCATAATGCCTCAAATTTAGTGTGTCAACCTAGCTTGGTAGCTCTCGCATCCCATTTCAAAATAATTGAGCCTAGTTTAAAATGGGGATTTGAAGTATTCTTATCACAGTAGTCTTTGATTAGTTTATAATGTTTCATTAATGACTCATGTGTTGTATCCCTCTTTTCTTGAACTTTTAAGAGCTCAACAAGTCTGACCTGCATGGGGCCATTTTCCTCAATTTCAATCTATTTCAATAACTAGAGAGCAGGAATCTCTAAGCTTAGGGGTATTACAGTAGGATTATCATAGACTAATTCATATGGGGACATCTTTGTCACTTGTTTAGGCATAATTCTATCAACCCACAGTGTTATATTAAGCACTTTATGCCACTCTTTATAATGATCAGCCCCTATTCTCTTAATAAGTCTAATCAGGTTCTTGTTGGTTGATTTTGCCAAACAATTACCCTAAGGGTAATAATTTGAGGAAGTTTTCAAATAGATTCCATGCTTTAGTGAAAATTCGGATATTTTTTCCCCTAAAAATGCCTTAGCATTATCTAAAATTATGGTACGAGGAGGCCCAAAGCAAGTAGTGATACACTCTAGAAAGTCTAGGATCACATTTTTTGTTGCTTCTTTGAGTGGCATTGCCTCACTCCATCTTGTAAAATAATATGTGGTAGTTATAATCCATTTGTGTCCCATACTCAACACTATATTTATCATTCCAATGAATTCAAGACCCCATTAAGCAAAGGGTTCATCAATAATTATAGGACTAAGGGGCATTACTGCATTCCTTCTCATCCCCACATAATACTAACAAGATTGGCACTTTTTGACAAGTTGATAACAGTTTGTAAATAAAGTGGGCCAGAAATAACCTACCTAAGTTATCTTTATAGCTATGGTTCTTACAAAAAAATATCCACCTAAGACTCCAAAGTGCATTTCATGTAATATTTTCTTAGCCTCATCTTTCTCTATGCATCTTAAAAGTATGTCATTAGTATTTCTTCTGAAAAGAACTTGGTCAATTAAAACAAAATGGACCCCTTATGGCCTATAGTATCTTCTCTTGGTTTGAGAGAGATCTTTTGGGAAAATACCATGTCTCATATAATGGATTCTATTTTTAACCCAAGAGTTCTGATCAATTTCTTGTATCCTCAATACACTTTCCTTTTCTATTTCTTCAATTATCATCTTTTTCATATCTTGAGCCATGTATTGGCACAATCCCCTACCTCTAACCAGCTTAGTGGGTGTAACCTCTAAATCATACTCAAGGATCTTTGTTATCCAGTTTGCTCTTTTTTCAATAATTTCACCTTCCATAATGTATTCTCTGAGACTAGGATGAGCTACAAGTATCAAAATTTTACTTCCTATCACCATATGCCTGAATTTATTGAGAGCTTTTACCATAACATATGCCTATTTCTCCACAAATTTGTATTTGGCTTCATACTCCCTAAGATTCCTTGAGAAAAAGGCTATTCGGTGTTCTCCCTCTTGTTGATCATCTTTATGTGTTAGGACAACAACAATACTGAAATCTCCTCCATAAACATACATTATAAAAGACTTAGAGAAGTCTAGGTTACTAAGTACTGGGGTTGTTGAAATTGCTTTCTTGACCTCTTTAAAAGCTTATCTTCCTTCTGTAGTCCACTTAAACACCAGGTCTTTCTTCAACAAGAGTGTCATTGGTCTCATTAGGCCTACAAGGTCTGAAATGAACTGACTGACAAAATTAACCTTTCCCAAAAAGGATTGAACTACCTTCTTATTTACTTCCAGGGACAAGTTCATTATTTTTATGACTCTCTCTGGATCTATAGAGACTCCTTCATTGGATACTATGTGTCCTAGTAGTTTGCCTTGAGGTACTGCAAAGATACACTTCTTGGGATTTAGGGATATTCCAAACTCTTGACACTTCTTAAAAATAGATTCCAGATGATCAAAATGATCAACAACATTCTTGGAAAAAATAGTGAGATCATCAAGATAAATCAAAATTATTTTATTTATGAGTTCTCCAAATGCTACATCCATTGCTCTTTGAAAAGTGGCTCCAGCATTTGACAGGCCAAATGGCATCTTGGCATATGCAAACATTACCCATTTAGTAGTAAATGTATTTTTGTGTTGGTCTTCATTAGCCAACCAAATTTGATTATATCCAGAGAAACCATCTAGCAAGGAAAATCTCTCTGATCCAGCCACAGTCTATAAAATTTATTCAATAGAGGGCAGGGGATAGTGATCTTTTAGAGATGTTCTATTTAGGTCTCTAAAATCCATGTAGAGCCTTATGTCACCATTCTTTTTTCTAACTAGTACTAGATTGGATACCCAGGTTGAGTGTTTGATTGGAAAAATTATTTTAAAATCTAAGAGTTTTTGTAACTCATCCACCATTAGAGGTTCAATCCTTGGATTCAATAGCCTTTGCTTTTGTCTGACTGGCTTAGATTCTTTAGTCAGTTCTATTATGTTCTGAACAATGTCTCTATTATATCCATGAAGGTCTTCATAGGTCTAGGCTATTACTCTATTATACCTTTGACACAAGTCAATTAGTTTTTCCCTTTCCTCTTGGTTTGCAAAATTTCCGATCTTTAATTTTCTCCCTTCACTCACTTGTATCTCAGAATAATCTACTTAATTTTCTTGAAACCTTTTCTTCTCTAGGCTTACATATTCTTGATCAAATAGTTTTTCTAAAGTAATCAATACTTTAGGAAGCTTATTGGTCTTTAATTGAATAATTTGGTCTCCATATGCTTCTTCAATTTTGGGCTGCAATTGATTAGAAAATTCCCCTAACTATTGCAAAAATGAGAGTACCTGAGAATCATTTTCAAAGACATGCCAATTTTCATCATTGTCTAGGATAGTTGGCCTTACTATAACTTTGACTAACTCATTGTTGACTAATAGATCAGTTGTTGGGTCAAATTGTGAGCCAATCTATGCCATCCTATCTGATTTAGAATTTTTGGTTCTAGGAACTACTTCAATATTGAAAGCTTTAAAACCATCTATTAAGTCCCAAATTCTATGTCTATAGGATCTCATCCTTAAATTTTTAGCTATTGCATTTTCTCTGATTTGTTTCACCACTAGTTTTGAATCTCCTTTTACTGTCATATTCTTTACTCCCTTTTTCTTGGCTAACATGAGCCCATTTACTAAGGATTCATATTCAAAATCATTATTAGTATAGGCAAAATGGAAATAGATAGCTCTTAAAATTTTCTCACCATTTGGAGCAACAAGACAAATTCCTACTTCATCACCATTTTTACTTCTAGCCCCATCAAAATTTAAGGTCCAAATTTCTGAGTCTTTTTTAGATTCTTGAGTCATTGGCATTTCTTCCCTTAAAAAATTTGGGATTTCATGATATTCATCAAATATGACATAAGTGCCTAGACCAGTAGAGTCATAATTTTCATATGGGTCACTTTGCATCATAGCTAACAATTGGTTATTTTCCTCATCTTGGTCATGTTCAGTCTAGTCACCTAACTCTTCAACAAAGACCCTTTCTTCCTTATTCATCATAGCATGAGCTGCCTCTAATTTTGGGGTTGGTTTATTGGTGATGTGATCTTTAAATAGTGATTTATATAGTATTTTCATTTTTGAACCATATTTGGTTTTTAGGATGAGATGAGACCAATCAAGTGACATATAACCTCCTATCTTGGCTGTGAAATATCTGGATAAACATAGGCCAAATACATGGGGTATATCTATGACTACCACATCTTGATTGACAATTATATTAGGGCAAGTATACATTTGCAATGGAAGCTATTTAATTTTTCCTATTATTTGCACTGATTTCCCATCCAGCTACATAACTCCTCTTGTAAGTGGCTCATACTTTATTTTTAAAGCATTTGTTATTTGCTTTAACATTATTATAGTATTGGCCCCTGAGTTTATCATTGCATTATGTAATAGTTTCTTTCTAACTATCAAAGTCAAATAGAAGAGCTTTTGTTTAGATTTGCTTACCTCTAGTGCATTGTTCAAAAGGGTTGTTATTTGTAGAGGAATCGCGTCTTTGAGATTTTTCTTATCAGTAGGTCCTCCTTTGGTACCAGTATGTTTCAGCACTGCTAGATCCTAAAGAGCTTCTTGTAACAATGTATTTTACTTAGGAATAGCTAATATGTCCCATATTGACACATGTGCTGGGGTCCTCTTCAACGGATCCACCACATTCACTGGTCTTAGTGTTTAGGTTCTTGGATAATAAGGGTACCTTGATTTTTCTTGAACTTATCCAAAAATTACTCGATTCTACTCTGGCTAAGGTATTTTTTGTCTAGCAGCTATGTTTTGATAACCTTGAAATGGAGAAATCCCCATAATTTCATTATTTACAAATTTAGGCTATTCCATCATCCTTTCCTTGGCTCTGGTGTAGTAATTTGATTATAATAATGGCTTCTTGAAAGTACAAGCTTCATTTAAGAATACTAACTCTTAATCCTCAACCCATGAAAACAAAGCATGCTCAGGGGCTATTTCTTCTTCTTGCTATAAGGACATCTCTTGTATCTGAGCCATCAGGACTAAATTTTGCATACCAAGGGATTGGTAGGGTTGAGTGTTAGAATTATTTACAAATTGTCCATCCATTCTTCTTTGCTCTGCTATCTTTTACTGTAGATTACCCATTAGATAATCCCTAGGCATATGACTATTATTACAATGGAAACACTAGGCATTAGTGCCATTTGCATAATTATTTTTCCCTTGAACAATATCCCTATTTGAATTAGGGGGAATAGTCTGTGAGGGTGTAGGGATTACAACTAATTACTTTGATGGCTGAGGATTAGTTTTCCTTTGCGGACCCTGATACTAGTTTGGCTATGGTGGAAATCTATTTCCTTGGTAATCTTGATATTGGGGTCTAGGATAAGGATTCTGCTATCTTTTTAGGTTAATTATCTCATTAGAGAATGTCCTTAAGATGTTCTTGAAATTATCCATCTCAGATGACTAGACAAAGACAAGTTATTTAGTAGATTGTTGAGGAAATGTATACATAGACATAGGTGGGGATATGGGATTAGGGGATTATTGATGCAAAGGTAAGGTAATCTCTAGAAACATGGGCATGGGAGGCTTTGGGGGCAACTTTCTAGCATCTCTTAAAGTATTTTTAGCTCTGACTACATAGTCATAGGCTTCTGGTAGAGTCTGACCTCCAAGTGACTGAATCATTACTGATATATATGAATTTAAGGCTTTAAGATAAAATACTATAGCCATACCTGGTAATGGTCTTGCTATAACAAGAATTCTTTCCCAAGTCTTTTGAAATCTTGAATTGAAATTAGTCATTACTTCTTGTGGTGCCCTTTTGATAGTAATCAATTGTTGCAACAAAGAAGATTTATCACCCTTTTCTTCAAATATTTCAAAGAAAGCATCTCCAAGTTGATCCCATGTAGATATTGTATTTGGGGTCAAAGATCCGTACTAATCCAAATTTTTTTTAAAGAAGTTGTTAACAATCTTATAGCCACATCATGTTGTGTGATCACATGTATTATATAGACATCAGACACATCCTGTAGATGTTCTTTAGGTGTTTTGAAATCTTTCCCACTAAATTTGGGTAGAGCTTTCAAGGCATTTACTAGAATAAAATTCCAAGTGGCTAGTGGTACTGGGAGAATCAGAGGACTGGCAGTGTTCTAGCTTGCATAATTCCTTGGGGCTATAGATGATCCCATGTTTGCTCTTGGTGTTGCTAAAAATTGATTGACCCTTCTTCTTGAATTACTTATCAATGGTCGTAAAATAATACCTAAGTTCATAGTAGATTGAGATCTTGTTATTGGTACACAGCTCTGACTACTTCTAGCTCTCTAGTTCATATGGACTTGAAAAAAAGTTCAAGAAAGTGTCGTCCCACTGGGTGTGCCAAAAATTGTTGATGCTTAAAATTGTGTTATTTCCAACACAAAAAATGGGAAGTTTCAAGAATGTGGGACTTACGACCTGAAACGGCCTCCATATTTTAAAGAAGCTAGCTCTTCATTATCTCAAAAGTATTGTGAGAAAAGGGATAGAAATTAAACATAAACACCAATGCAATGAAAGAAAATTTAACTATGGTAATGCACCTGAGTTTAATTCAATCCTTAATACTAAGCATAGTGAAGCTATCTTTAGGATTCAATTAAATTAAAGAGCAAATAATGCATGATCAATCTAAAAGATGAAAATAAATAGAATCAAAGGCTCATAACTTAGACAATTTTTGTAGTAACACAGAAAATATCAACAAAGGCATAGAACTCAGTCTTCTTATTAATTTTCTAGTCACATAAAAGACAAAGATACATGCATAGTTATACAAACTTTCTAAATCAAGAAAATAGAACAAAGGCAAATGATATTATTGGCCATAGCAAGAAAGCCTAAAACTTCTTGATAACAATCTCTTACAGAAAATTCTCTCTCTTTTGATGATGATTTCTGATTTTATCATTCTCATCTTCCCTACACCCCTATTTATAGCATTAGACTGGCTCTAGATTTTCCACACATTCCCTTCCCAATGGTCTAACTAAACTCTAACTTAACTAGAAGTGTTTAACAGAAGATGTCTTCCAGATCTAAAATGTTTAGTCTCTCTGCATGATCAAATCCCAATGGCCTAACTAAACTGGAACTTAACTAGAAGTGTCTAAGAAAAGATATTTTTTGGATCTAAAACATTTAGTCTCCTAGAAGTTCATTGGCTGAATTAGATACATATGACACTTCCCACTATGAAACAAGTGAGGACACTTGGCAGCTTCTACTTGCCTCACTTGAAAACCATCTCATTATTCAGGAGGCACCAGAAAATGACACTTGGTAGCTTTTGTGGTACTTATAAAAAACACACAACACTTTTTTCATAACATATACTCTTTACCATGTCTTTGTATCAGGAGTGCTCTGTCTTTGACATCTGTCATAGTCTGCTACTTTGAAACTTTATCAACTTACAGAAAATGGGACCCAAAACACTTCTTACCTGAGCAACTTCAAAAGGGGAATGGGGATAGGTGGCACTTTCCATTGAGTTTAAAAAGTGACACATGGTTGCTTCCACTCATCTATAAAATCTTTAGATACTTTTTGAAAATCCTATGGATGGTGACAGGTGGTAGTCTCCACTAAGCTTTAGCTACACTCTAGAAACATTCATGACTCATTTTAGATTCACACAGATGATGACACAAGGTAGCTTCTGCTTACTTTAGAAACAAAACCCAAGGCCCACCATAGTATTTACTCAACAATGAAACAAAATGAAGAAACTATAGATGTTGACACTTGGTGGCTTCCACTGAGCTTTAGCTAGGGACACGTGGAGACTTTCACTAAGCTTTAGCTATGGATACATGGAAATTTTTACTACTTTTAGAAAAACATATTGAAAACTTCTACAGTTTCCACTTGGTGCCCTCCACACTTACTGAGAAAAGCTTATCGAAAGAAGCTTTTGAAACTCATAAGAAACTTGAAATGTAAATACCGACACTTGTCACACTCTGTTGAGTTATATAACAAAACACGTGGCATGTTTTGTGCAACTTATAGAAATTATAATGTGTCTCAGCTGATGACACTTGGTAGTTTTTGCTTGACTTTGTAACTTAGACAAAACTTTAGGCAAAATGAAAAACCTGTGCACAATGAAAAACTTGCACCCTATGTCATAATCCTTACTACCTCAAAACTAAAATGCGCAGGGACAAAACTTAGAGCACACAACTGAAGCTCAAAAATAAAATGTAGAGTATTTTACTATACAAAAGCTTTATTAATAGGCTAGTTTTGTGATTATAAATCTTGAGCCTAGGTTTTACAAGGCTCTCTTGAGACATTAAAGGAGTTGGCCACCATTGTTGCTAAAGACAAGAGCTTTTGATCAAGGGAGAACATGCTTTTGAGCCACATTTATATGGTGAGTCTACTTAGTAAGGTAATATGTTATTTATTTATTTCAATTGTTTATTACAATTACATGTAATTCTTACGTGAATAGATAGGCTTAATTTCATTTACTCTAATGCATTTTTCCTTTAGTTTATTGGACTAATGTTTGAATAATGGTTTTATGTAATCCTCTTTACATTTTCGTATGCCCAATGGGACTGCACCCCATAAATTTGCTCACAAAGTCTCTTTCAAGTAACCTACTAACCAATTTTATGTAGAATCTTGGAGTGAAAGAGTCAAAAGAGTGAAATTTTAAGTTAAAATTACATTTATTTATAATTGCATTTTTGTTTCTAGTAACATCAGTTTTTCTCTCTATTGAAATACCATTATTGTCATAGTAGCAATTTTGTGGCCCTAGCCAGTGATATTGTTTGTTAGAATATCGATTTCATTGACTTGAGCATCAATTTTTCCAAAATAGTGATTTTGTCTCAAAATAGTTATTTTTTATCCTTGAGCAGTGATATTATTTGTTGGAATAGCGATTTCATTTTCTTGAGTAGCGATTTCATAAAAATAAAAATATTGTCGACTAGAAAAATGATATTATTTCTTGGGTAGTGATATCATTGATTTGGTTAGTGATTTCATTTAAAATAGTGATTTTGTTTAGCAATAATTTTGTAGGTGAACATCGATATTATGTTTTTTTTATGAACTAACTTGAAATAGCGATATTGTTATCTAAAATTATGATTTTGTATAGAAACAATGTTATTTATTGTGTAACAATGATTTAAAAATAAAGAGCTCATTTTGAAAAGTTGCTTCACTCATGTACAAATTAGCTTTAAAGCCAAAGTACATTCTAACTTTTTTGATGTAGGATCAAACTTGGAATTTGTTAAAACATTCTTTTTAGACCTTTTTTCAAAGTATAAAATGAATTAGGAACCTTGTTTTAGGGCTTAATGAAAAATTTAGATGCTTAATTGAATGCTTTGATAATTGTTCTTTCAAAGTTACAACTTAAGACCAAGGGGTCAAAATAACACTACCCAAATTTTCATTTGGTGTTTAAAATTAAACTCATTTATTCAAGTTTTATATTCAATAGTTACTTAACTTAGTTTTTGATTGGAAAAAAAAGGGATTTTGCATGTATGCTCTTCCATCCATCCCCTTTAGGGAAATTCTAGAATCAAAAGTGTCATCCTTATTGTAAACATGCCTAGTCCAAGGCATAGAAATAATGTCATCTAAAGCAATCCCTAAATTTTGACAATAGTTTAGGTGATCTTGAAATGATCCTAAAATATTTTTATTAGTCATTTATTTTATTGCATCTTGGCTTATGAGGGGGACTTCATTATGTCATGTCCCCTTCTAGTTGACATCTTTTTGAGTGGATGATTAGCCTATTATGCGACCCTTGTAGGCTGATGGGATGGATAGAGGGTCTTGATGGAGCTTGGCTTGGCTTCGAGTAGCAAAATTGCTCCAGTTGGCTTTCGTTCGGGCTCTTTTGGACATGGATTAAGGGAGATATTAATATTTGATTGATTTAATCAAATATTAATTATCTGGTCTAATTTTAATTAAATATTAATTAATTATCAATTATTAATTATTAATTATTTGGTCTAATTTTAAGACCCTAATTCTAATTTAAGAAACCCTAATTCTAATTTAAGGAAATCTAATTTTGGAAACACATTTTTTTGGAGGGTATAAGGGTTTATCATGGGAGAGAGTTTGATTATTATGATTATTATTTGAAGACAAATTTTGCTAAGGATTTTCTTGAGAAGACTAAGCCAAGGGTTCTAGTATTCTATATGCATTGAAGAACATGCCCTCTTCAGTGTGAGCAATTCAGATGCTGTGAGATATTAGCTGATTTATTGCCAGGTTGAGAGATAACTTCACTCAAAAATTATCACAGGTAATTACAAGGATTTATTTGATTAGGTTTTAATTCAGATATTGCATAGATAGAGATTTTTTGTATTAGAGCCATATATCTTGAGAGCAGGTGTTCAGCATACAGATTTTGCTATATCATATTGGCAACTGTATGAAGTTCGTACATATCCGTACAAATCTGTTCACATCCATGGAAAGTGTAGAGACCGACATCGACAGGTAGAGAGCCACAGAGACCAACATCAGCTGACCATACCGATGTTGGCAGGTTATCAACACCAAGAAACTAATGGTGGTAGTATAACTGATGTTGGCAACTGTGTTTTTGACACAAAAAGCTGAGACAAGCCAAATACAGGTTTTATTCCTAGTTTGTGGAATACTCAGGTTCTTAAGACCGTATTTCACTATTCTTTCATATGTATGATAGAGGACATCTATTGTAATCATGTGGGCAAACATATAAGAGATTCTATTGTGGGTTATTTATCTATTTGAATTTATTTCCAAAAAAGTATCTTTATTCATACAAAATATCAAAAAAAGTAAAATATAGAAAAGCAATTCAATAATATTACAGTGGTATCAGAGCTTTTGTCTTGCTATATTCCCTATTGGACAGGGGATATTATAGTGGTATCAGAGCTAAATTCTTGCCATCCTGAGGGTTTAGAAATCTCATGTAGCCACAAGAGTTGGGACCACATAGGTATAATACACACAATAGAGCTTTGCTTGAAGGCACTCAAGTTTTAGAATAGCAGCCGAAAGACATGGGTGAAAATATGGATAGGTCCCATATTCCTCACTATCCTAGGGATCAAGATGATGCAGAGGTGTTACTTACTCTCAGAGAACTATGAGAAGGGAAAAGGTGGAATAACAAAGTATTACAATAGTTGGCAGCAACACTGCCAAGATTGGGTACTCTGAGGAGACTTCACCACATCGTGATGATGTTAGGAGTGATGCAAGATCACAAAGAGCCCTTAGGACTACTTCTCGTATTGCTAACAGGCCTACTAAGCCTACCTTTATGAGGTAGGAGGTTGAGGAGGTGATAGCAGGTGAGGAGCATGAGGAGTCATTTGTAGACAAACTTATGGCAGCGAATGATGAGTGGGAGTTATTACCACCTGAGGTCAAAAAGATGATTAATTTTGATCGATTCATCACACAGAGGAGAGAACATAATCAAGGTCGATAGAATGGGAGACCAAGACACTGAAATAATGATTTAAAGCATGTTACGAGTAGACTCACACTAGCGATGTTTGACAGTAGTGGTAAGGTGATAGCACAGGCCTGGGTTAGTAAGTTAGACACATTTCTCACATTACAACCGATGGCTGAGGGAGATGCTATCAGATATGTGACACTGTATCTTGAGGGAGTAGCTCATGATTGGTGGCACCACGGGATGGTGACACTCCATCATGATTAGATCACATCTTATTAGGAGTTTGTGGATAGACTAGTAGAGCATTTTGACAGGAGGGATCCAGAGTCCTATTTCTGAGAGTTGGCACAGTTTTGTCAGAGTGGTAGTCTAGAGTCTTACATTGGTGACTTCAAGAAGTTATCAGTTATGGTTCCTGACATTTTAGAGAGGTGACTTGTAGTTCTCTTCATGGAGGAATTGACAGAACCATTGTGAGGTTAGATCAAAGGCTTTGATCCCCCTTCATTACAAGACACTATGAAGAAGGTGCGTAGTATGGAGATGGCAGCCCCATTAAGTAAATTTAACTCCAGAGGTACTTCTTCATTTAGGGATAGTAAGGGCTTCAACAAGAATAGAGAAAGACTAGGTTTCAACATAGATAAATCAGGTGTTAAGAATGATTCAAAGGCCAACCCAACAGCACCACCATTGGATAGAGAGGCTCTTAATGATCTACGTAAGAAGAAACTTTGTTCCTACTATAAAGGTCCATATGATGCCAATCATGATTGTCCTTTGAGGCCTAAGGGAAAGGCAAATCATGTGATGTGGGCGTATTATGAGGATGCAAAATCAAAAGATTCTAAACATTAGGAGAGTTCTGAGGAGCCAGAGGCTAAGGCTTCAGAGCCTAAGGTAGAGACAGAGTTAGAGCTCCAAATTCAGGAGGCACGCATATCTAGCATCCAGTAGGAGGGTTCATTCAAACTCTGTGGAGTTTTTGTAGGATAGAGGGTCATCACCCTTCTTGATATAGGAGCCACACATAATTTTATTGATACTAGATTTGTGGAGAAGCATGGACTCACCACAGAAGAGTTTAAGGGCATTAGAGTTAAGGTGGCTAATGGTTAAACCCGTAGGTGTGAACGGATGATCAGAGATCTCCCATTGCACTTGAATAACTATGAGTTCAAGGCTAATTATTATGTGGTGAACATGGGGGATATAGATTTGGTCTTGGGCATGAAGTGGCTTCATTCCCTTGAGGTAGTCAATCTTTGTCTTAAGGACATGGAGATCCTTTTTGATGTTGATGGGAAGACACACATTCTTAAGGCAATACAGGATGGCAACATCAAAACTATTTCTTTTCATCAGATGGAGAGGCTCATGAAGCACGACATGGTAGAGTGGGCTGTCAAGTGCACATTAGCACCAATATAGGAGGGACAGTAGAAGACTAAGTATCATCCTGACATTCAGTAGTTGAGAGTCAAACATGATAAGGTATTTAGTGATATTCCACCAGGGAGACCTCCAGACAGGGGCATTGAGCACATTATTGAGCTTGAGGAGGGTACTAAGCCCATTATGATTACTCCTTATCGACATCCTAAGTGATTAAAGGATGAGATTGAAAAAACAATTAAGGAGTTACTGGCTATGGGTCACATTTAGCCTAGAAAATCATTGTTCACTTCTTTAGTTATTCTGGTGAAGAAGAAGGATGGCACCCTACACATGTGCATTGACTACAGAGCCCTAAATAAGAGAACCATTAAGAATAGGTATCCAATACCTTGTATCGATGAGCTTATTGATGAGCTCCATGGTCCATATTACTTCACGAAGATAGACTTAAGGTCAGGCTATCATCAGATCAGGGTTCATGAGCAAGACGTTGAGAAGACAACTTTTTGTTGCCATTGTGGACACAATGAGCTTGTAGTGATGCCATTTGGGCTCACTAATGTGCTAGTGACATTTCAGTCCACCATGAATAGAGTCTTTCATTCACTATTGAGGAGTGCAGGGGGAGTGCAGATGGATCCTGAGAAGATCCGTGCTATCATAGACTAGCCTATTCTGGCAAACCTGACATAGCTATAGGGATTTCTAGGTTTTTGTGGGTTTTATCATGGATTCGTGGATAGTTATTTAGGACATGCAGCCCCTATGATAGATTTGACAAAAAAGGTGCTTTTTATTGGACACCTAAAGCACAGGAGTGTTTCATGAGGTTTAAGGCGTTGATGACTACTTGCCCAATATTGGCATTACTTGATTTTTTGAAGCCTTTTGAGCTTCAGTAGGATGCTTCAGGTGAGGGCATTGGAGCGGTGCTTATGCAGGACAAGCACCCCATAGTATATGAGAGTTGTAAGCTTAGGGGACCAGAGAGATTATACAACATTTATGATAAGGAGATGCTTGTTATCATGCATGCCTTGGGAAAATTTAGGCAATATCTTATGGGCAGCACTTTTTGCATCAAAATGGACCACAACAGTTTGAGACATTTCTTGGGACAGCGAGACCTCAATGATCATCAGTAGAAGTGGGTGAACAAATTATAGGCATATGACTTTGACATCTCTTTCATCAAGGGCACCTAGAATGTAGTGGCCGACGCTCTTTCACGTAGGCTGTATTTGAGTACTATGGTCCACATTACAGAGGATTGGTGACATATGATTATGGTAGAGTATGCCAAGGATACATGGGCATCCAACATTGTTGAGGTATCAATGGTTGACACTAGATATACTCTTGTGAATGACTTGATCATTTACAAGAATAGGGTTTATTTGATCCTAAGATCTGTGGTGAAGAACATTCTCATGTGAGCCTTTCATGATGTACCTACTGCAGGACATCCCAGGTATTTCAAGACCTATAGAAAAATTAGGGAGATATTCACATGGAAAGGACTCAAGGTAGATGTTCTTTAGTATGTGCGTGAGTGCCCTTTTTGTTAGTATAACAAGCAGGAGAACACGTACCCAGTAGGATTGTTGTAGCCACTTCCAATTCCTAACAAGAAGTGGGAGTGCTTGTCGATGGATTTCATTATAGGATTGCCTAAAGCCCAAGGACAAGATTACATATATGTAGTCAAGGGTCAGTTAACGAAGTATGCCCACTTCTTTTTGACTACCACCACATACACAGCTACATAAGTAACAGAGGTTTTCTTTTGAGAGGTATTCTGACTGCATGGGTTGCCTCAGAGCATAGTGAGAGATAGGGATAGTCAATTCTTGAGTGACTTCTAGCAAGAGGTGTTCAGACTCTGTGGGACTGAGCTTACACCGAGCACCAATTACCAGCCAAAGACTGATGGATAGATAGAGATAGTAAATAAATGGGTGGAGGGCTACCTTAGGAACTACATTACAGGGTAACAAAAAGCTTGGGTCAAGTGGATTAATTTATGCGAGTATTGCTATAACATGAATTTCCACATGACCATTCAGATGTCTCCTTTTATGGCATTGTACGGGTATGAGGCACTGAGTTTTCTAGATTTGCTACTGAACGACAGTAGAGTGATGAGTACTGGAGACTTATTGCAAGAGAGTCAGGATACTATGAGGACTCTCAAGGAGAATATTTCTAAGGTGTAGAATTAGTAGAAGTAGTATGCAGATCAGTGGAGGACTGAGAGATCTTTTGATGTGGGTGACATGGTCTATCTTATACTGTAGCCTTACCGTCAATCTACTCTTCAGAAGAGTGGGGCAGAGAAGCTTAAGCCACGTTACTATGGTCCTTTCAGGATCTTGAGATGTGTTGGAGAGATGGATTATGAGCTAGAGCTTCTGATAGAGATCAAGGTACACAATGTTTTTCATGTATCATGCCTCAAAAAGGCATTATGACACCATGTGATACCTTCTACAGTTTTACCTCCCTTAGATGATGAGGGAAAGTTGATTTTAGTACCTGAGTCCATCCTAGAGTATAGAGAAAGACAATTGTGTAGGAGGACTATCAGGGAATATTTGGTAAAGTGGAGAGATTTTCTAGTGGAGGATGCTACATGGGAGAGCGAGGATATTCTATAGCATCTAGAGTTGAGATTGCTTGAGGATAAGCAATTTTCGGAGGGACGGACTGTCATGTCCCCTTCTAGTTGACATCTTTTCGAGTGGATGATTAGCCTATTATGTGACCCTCATAGGCTGATGGGATGGATAGAGGGTCTTGATGGAGCTTGGCTTGGCTTCGAGTAGCAAAATTGTTCCAGTTGGCTTTCGTTCAAGCTCTTTTGGACATAGATTAAGGGAGATATTAATATTTGATTGATTTAATCAAATATTAATTATTTGGTCTAATTTTAATTAAATATTAATTATTAATTATTTGGTCTAATTTTAAGATCCTAATTCTAATTTAAGAAACCCTAATTCTAATTTAAGGAAATCTAATTTTGGAAACACACTCTTTTAGAGGGTATAAGGGTTTCTCATGGGAGAGAGTTTGATTATTATGATTATTATTTGAAGACAAATTTTGCTAAGGATTTTTTTGAGAAGACTAAGCCAAGGGTTATAGTATTCTATTTGCATTGAATAATGTGTCATCTTTAGTGTGAGTGATTCAGAGGCTATGAGAATCAACTGATTTATTACCAAGTTGAGAGATAAATTCACACAGAAGTTATCACAAGTAATTACAAGGATTTATTTGATTAGGATTTGATTCAGATATTGCACAAATAGAGATTTTCTTTATTAGAGCCATATATCTTGAGATTAGGTGTTCAGCATACAGATTGTGCTATATCATATTGGCGACCATACAAAGTTCGTACAAATCCATTTGCATCCATGAAAAGTGTAGAGATTGACATCAGCAGGTAGAGAGCCATAGAGACTGACATCGGCTGACCATACCGACGTTGGTAGGTTATCAACACCAAGAAACTAATGGTGGTAGTATAACTGATGTTGGCAACTGTGTTTTTGACATAGCAGGCCGAGACGAGCCAGATACAGGTTTTATTCCCAATTTGCAGAATACTCAGGTTCTTAAGACTGTATTTCACTATTCTTTCATATGTATGATAGAGGACATCTATTATAATCATCTGGGCAAACAAATAAGAGATTTTATTGTGGGTTATTTATCTATTTGAATTTATTTCTAAAAATGTATCTTTATTCATACAAAATATCAAAAAAAGTAAAATATAGAAAAGCGATTCAATAATATTACAGTGGTATTAGAGCTTTTGTCTTGCTATAATCCCTATTGGACAGGGGATATTACACATTACCTCCTACAAGTTTTGTTAGGAAGCTTTGACCAGGAGTTTCATCTCTCAACACTGACTTTAACCACTCCCACTAAGATAAGAGGTTTGAGTGGTTAAACCACCTTATAGTGTTGGATTTGCACATGGGATGTATTTACACTTTGGACATCTCACTACACTGAGCAAATAATGGATGTAGTGGTTACAAATATGATAAGACCTTTTTGTAACAAGCCAAGTGCCATGGACACCCAATTTAAGTGAATTTATTTTGTAACATGACATGAAAGTCTGTCATGTCCCCTTTTTCATGGACATTGATAGATTTGATGACTAGCCTATTATGCGACCTTCGTAGGCTAATAAGATGGATATAGGGTCATGATGGAGATTGGCTTGGCTTTGATTTGCAAGATTTCCTATAGTTGGCTTTCATTTAGGTTATTTCAAACACATTTGGCTTGAGCTCCTATTATTTAGGGATATTTGACATGCAGTAGATCACCTTTATTTTGGTATGGTCATGTGCGAAATCACTCCCTGGTTCACCAGCTTTAAATGGTTTGAAGATCTGACATGTATTAGGGGAGATATTAATATTTGATTGATTTAATCAAATATTAATTATTTAGCCTATTTTTAATTAGAAACCCTAATTCTAATTTAAGAAACCCTAATTAGGGCAAGCATATCTTTTTGAGGGTATAAGGGTTTCTCATGGAGGCCATTATTGATTATGCATTGATTATTGATTTTGATATCAAAGAATTCTTCTGTGAAGACTGAGCCAAGGGTTCCAGGATTCCATCTACATTAGAAAATGTCAACTCTTTAGTGTGTCCAATTCAGAGGCTATGAAATATCAGCTGATCTATTGCCAAATCAAGAGATAGCTTCATACAAAAGTTATCACAGAGGTTTACAGATTTGAGAGATAACTTCACACAAAAGTTATCACAGTATTTCAAGTATTTCTTTATTTAGTTTTTTGATTCAATAAATTGTATAGATAGAGATCTTCTATATTAGAGCCACATATCTTCAAATTAGGAGATGAAAATAGACAGGTTGTGTTTAATTGGCAGTCGTACGAAGTCTGTATAGGTCCATACAGATCCACGTAGACACTGACCTCGACAGACAGAGATCCCTAGTGATCGACATTGATCGATTGAAGACTGACGTCGGTAGAGAAGGACCAATAGTGACCGACTTTAGTAGTATATCGACTGACGTTGGTGACTATGTGTTTGACGTAGTAGGCCGAGATGTCCAAATTCTAGCTTAACTTCTAGATTTGTAGAAGATTAGGGTTTTAAGACCATATTTTAATATTCTTTATATGTATGAGAGAAGACTGTAATTGTAATTATCTGAACAAGTGATAAGATATTTGATTGGCAGATAAGAGATTTACTATGGTTTATTGTTTATCTGAATTTATTCTACAAGATTGTATCTTTGTTCAGAACTATTTGTGTTTCTATATTCCCTATTTGAAGGGGATATCATAGTGGTATCAGAGTTTTATGTGCAAAAAAAGGAGCCCCTAAGTAAGGGACATCACAGTGGTATCTGAGCTTTTTGCTTAGAAAAAAGAGCCCCTAAATAAGGGACATCATAGTGGTATCAGAGCCAATGTCTTGCCATCCTGTTGGGTAGTTTGGGTAGGTTGAATTAGTGAAGTATCCATGATGTCTTCAAGTACTCAGAGTCGGTGGGACTATGATATGAAGAAGTTGAAACTAAGTTTGAAGAGGTTGAATGAAGCTCTTTCATACCCTTCATTTAAAGACAAATCCACATAGTATATGATAGTGAATGAGGAGTAGGACTTATTACCACCTCGAGGTCACGAGATGTTGTCTTTTGATCACTTTGTTAAGCTGAGGAGAGAGCACTACAGATCACTTAGATGGGGTAACAACATGTCCCTTGATTATTATGAGATAGGAGATAGTGAAGATGATGATGAGTCTGATGCTTACACTCAGAGTGTAGAGGTGTGCTCAGATGTTAGTGCACTAAGGGTTAATGATCTCTTAGTTATGATAGAGATTGTAGAAGAGTCCCAGGATCTGATTATTATAGATGATACTTAGGAGGATGCAGTGGACAGTTTTGAGGACTTAGTTTCACTAGCCATTTCTCTCAGTACATAAGAGTTAGTCAATGATGCTACAACTTTTGATACTCTGGATGTTGATATGAGCTATGGAGTTGATTCACAGAGTATGATGGTAGTACTCTAGAGATCAGTGATTTTGAGTCTACTCATTTGGACCATGCATCAGAGGAGGATTGTAGGAGGCAATCTAGCCAATACCACCATGTGTCTAGTCAATTGAGAGTTAGTGAGTGAGACATTGCTACTGCTTGCAAGCATTTTGATGCTACTCGTCAGTTGTTAGCAGTTTATGGATGGGGTTTTCCTACTAGCATTGAGTAGGGAGGTAGTTATTTGTCCTTGATAGAGATCCACTCTTTATGGGAGGCTATCCAGATTTTGAGATAGGATTATATGCACTTGGTAGCTGACATAGATTATCTTATGGAGTGGGGAAGCATAGCATATGATACATTATTGGTCAAGGAAGATAAGGTGAGTAAGCTTACTCAGCAACTCAAGGTGACTTTTGAGATTCTTGAGAGTACGCAGTTGGCTTATGAGGAGTCACAATTTCATTTGGCTGAGATGACCATAGAGTTAGAGCATTTGCGGTCTTCACCAGCCCCAAACCCAGTTTATTTGTATATTGAGGTGGTTGGTGGTGAGTACATTCTTGCAATTGTTGCTGAGGAGCATGTTGTTGACACTGACACACATGTCCAGGATTTTGGAGTACCTAATTTTGATGAGTTTGAGATACCAGTGGAGTCGAGTCTCCAAATTGATTCTTCTCACACATATGATAGTGTGGTGTCATTCGCTATGCCACCTTTACAGAGGGATCAGTTATGGGATGGATTGGCACCATCTTTTGCAGATGGAATTGGCAGTTTGAGATGTCCATTTTACTTGGGTTATGATGCTCTGAGATTTTGTTTCTCATGTGTTATTGACCATGGCAGTTGTGCTTTTAGAGTTTGGTTGAGTTGCATTCTCCAGTTTCATTATGAGTTCCTCTTTGATCTACTTTTGATGATATTATAGGAACTTGCATTGATTTACAATATTGCAGAGCATAACTACATTTGGGATCTAGGTGGATCGAGTGGTTCATTGTTTAGAGATTGCTTGGGGATAAGCAATTTTTGGAGGGGCAGATTGTCATGTCCACTTTTTCATGGACATTAACAGATTTGATGATTAGCCTATTATGCGACCTTCATAGGCTAATAGGATGGATAAAGGGTCATGATGGAGATTGGCTTAGCTTTGATTTGCAGAATTCTTATAGTTGGCTTTCATTCAGGTTATTTCAAACACATTTGGCTTGAGCTCTTATTATTTAGGGATATTTGACATGCAGTAGAGCGCCTTTATTTTGGTATGGTCATGTGCGGAATCACTCCCTGGTTCACCAGCTTCGAATGGTTTGAGGATCTGACATGTATTGAGGGAGATATTAATATTTGATTGATTTAATCAAATATTAATTATTTAGCCTATTTTTAATTAGAAACCCTAATTCTAATTTAAGAAACCCTAATTAGGGAAAGCATATCTTTTTGAGGGTATAAGGGTTTCTCATGGAGGCCATTATTGATTATGCATTGATTATTGATTTTGATATTGAAGAATTCTTCTATGAAGACTGAGCCAAGGGTTCCAAGATTCCATCTGCATTGGAGAATGTCAACTCTTCAGTGTGTGTGATTCAGAGGCTATGAAATATTAGCTGATCTATTGCCAAATTGAGAGATAGCTTCATACAAAAGTTATCACAGAGGTTTACAAATTTGAGAGATAACTTCACAAAAAAGTTATCACATTATTTTAGGTATTTCTATATTTAGTTATTTGATTCAATAAATTATACAGATAGAGATCTTCTATATTAGAGCCACATATCTTCAAATCAGGGGTTGAAAATAGACAGGTTGTGCTTAATTGGCAGTCGTACGAAGTCCGTACAGGTTCATATAGATCCACGTAGACACCGACCTTGGCAGACAAAGATCCCTAGTGACTGACATCGGCTGACTAAAGACCGATGTCGATAGAGAAGGACCGACAGTGACCGACATTGGTAGTATATCGACCGACACCAGTGACTATGTGTTTGACACAGCAGGCCAAGACGTCCAGATTCTAGTTTAACTTCCAAATTTGTAGAAGATCATGGTTTTAAGACCATATTTTAATATTCTTTTATATGTATGAGAGAAGGCTGTAATTGTAATTATCTAAACAAGTGATAAGATATTTGACTGGTAGATAAGAGATTTACTGTGGTTTATTGTTTATCTAAATTTATTCTGCAAGATTGTATCTTTGTTCATAACTATTTGTGTTTCTATATTCCCTATTTGAAGGGGATATCATAGTGGTATCAAAGTTTTATGTTCAAAAAAAGGAGCCCCTAAGTAAGGGACATCATAGTGGTATCAGCACTTTTTGCTTAGAAAAAAGAGCCCCTAAGTAAGGGACATCACAAAGTCATTAGGCAATTGATCCATCTAGACCTTTGAAAACTTGTAGATCTTAAATAAATCCCCACTTGTCATGAAGGTGTTGTTGGTGGAAGGTATGACTCAAGGTCCATGTAACTATATTGTCATTTGAGAGAAGGGGGTGTAAAAAACCTACTATATAATGTGCATTTAATTTTGTATGAATGCTTAAAATCCTCTCAAATGACGTATATAGATAGAGTCTAACAATATCACATGACCTTGTTAGTTTAGACTTAAGATGATTATTTTTTGTCATTACCTTACATGGTCTTGATATGTGTCTAAAACTACTTTTTAACTAAAAAATCTTAACCAAAACACATTGTCCTCAAAATTATTGAGCAAGAGAGGCATTATGATGTCTAATTAGAAAATTTATCTTTTATTTGTTTAAATTATTATCAAAACTTTGTGTCATATCACCTAATTTGGTGCAGTTATGATACCCAATTGAGTCTATATCATTTACCCAATTTGTTTAAGTCCCTCATTTATAATTCATATTCAAAATTGAACCTTTCTAAATTTTAAGGGTTTGTGTGTTAAAATTGGGTTCTCTATTTGCACACTAAACTTATTCTACCTTGGGTTCAATTTTTCATATGGATTAAGGGCTATTTATTAGACTCAAAATCATATTATCATCTTGGTAGAATCAATTCATCTTGTGTATCACTCACACTTTGAGTCCTAAAACATATTTTATCCTACTAAAACCATGTGGTGACATTGTGTTACCCATTTGGTCCTAGCTTTGTACATAGTGATTCATGTATGTTTTTACAACTTGAGTTTCTTAGTTCATGTTGTCTTCTTCATAATCCAAATATCTTTCCTCTAATTTTCTAGGTTTAACTTGTCGATGTTGAAACTAGATTTTAAGATATAGTCGTATCATAAGAATCTAGGTTTTAGTGTACTCATTTTCACCTTGGATCTTTAAATTACCTTACCCTCTTCCAATCTATATTATTTTAAATTTACCAAAAATTGAGTAAATTGGTGAACCAAATCTTCTAATTGTGTGTGGTTCAAGGCCAACCTCCTTTAAAGTCTCTTTGTTACCTTAGTGATTTGTTTAAAAAGAACTAAACATTCATTATTTGAATGTTTACAAAACATTGATCCAAATCTAGTCAAACATAGAGAACAAATATTTTTAGACATGACTCAAAGGTTCACTCATAGTGGGGCCTCTTATGGCCTTAGATATCAGTATGTTAAATTTTATGATGCTCAAGATAACCCCATTATTTTTTATGACATCACCACAATAGTAGGATCTAAACATGATTAAAATGAATATTAACCCCAAGGGGATCAAGACAAAATCCTTACTAGGTTGATAGAATTAGGTGCTAGACTACCTTCAAACTTTCCTACAAAATAATTGCATACCTTAGTTTGAAGAGAATAATGACAATATGAGTAATCTTTTTCACAAATATACATACCTTCTTCTTCTTCTAATAAAGGAAAGGAAATACAAACAGAGTCAAACCCACAAATCTAGATGTTCTAGCTAATATCAAGATAATAAGTTAATGATATGTGGATCAAATTATCATAAACTTAACTAAATCCTTAGTTTCCACTTCAATTCATAATGATGCTTTAAAAGAATAGGTAAATGTGGTTGAAAACATGTAATGAACATTTGATGAAAACATAAACATAGTGGATTAAGGTAATCTAAATGAATAGTTAAAGTCATAAGAGATCTTACAAAATGTTCCATTTGACATGAAGCATACATTCTTCAATGATCAAGAACCTCTTTTTACTTTAAAAAATCAAAGACCCAAACATTTAGCTTGAATTTAGGAAATCCCTTAGGACAATTTGGCTAGTTCTTTCCAACCAACATAGAATTAGTAAATGAACACAAAACTTTCCAAAATCAATAAGGTACTAAACAATTGAATTTAGGAAATGTTATACAATCCAAGAATCAAAAGACTATTTTTTGACTCAAGGAATGAATCAGAACCAAGGCATGGATTGAAAGGTATACATTCCCTATAGATCCACACAAAATTAGGGGCACATTCCACCCCAATAGTAATAAAATTAGGGGCACATTCCACCATAATAGCATTAAAACTAGGGGCACATTTCACCCTAATAGCAATAAAATCAGGAGAACATTCCACCCCATTAATAACAAAACTAGGGGAACATACTGATTAAGATAGAATTTTCACTTTTATGACTAATAATAAATAAAGAGATAAAATTTATGTAAAATGGTAAAATAGATATGGTAAAATAACTGGTAAAAATGCAAGTGTGAACTAGACAAAGTGGAGAACTCTCTTTGCCTAGGGGAAGATGACCTGCATAAGAAATCACTCAAAGTAAGCCTATTTTTTAGACAAAGAGGAAGGGTGGATTGCCTAACTAGTGATAGATCCAAGAAATCATGAGCTATCTATGGAGGTTATCAATCCACTCTCTGATACAAGTTAATGCTAAATGGAAAGAAAAGAAAGATGCATACATGAAAGTAACATAAATGAATACATTGATAATGTAAGCTAAAGATATAATAAACTAACATAAAGTTAAATTATAATTTATTAAAATAAATTTTCTCATCTAGTCTAGTCTAGGTCTGGTTAGGTCTTTGATAGAAAATGGGAAAAGCAGGATGTGGTGAATCACTAGTTTAATTGTAGAGATGAGGGTTTTGGTCACAAAGGGATAACTATAGATAGTTATGGGTAAATGTCACTATTTAGGGATAACTATTGATGGTTACCTAATGGGACTAGGAATGTTAGAAAGGTTTATGGGCAAAGGGGTGAGATTAAGCTCAATCTGATGTAGAAGGTCTATTCAAGATCTAGTAATAATAGGAATTAAAGGTAGAGGGCCAAAACTAATAGGAATGAGATGGGAAGGGTGTAAGGAGGTAAAATCCTAATAGATATATTCAATTAGATATAATAGATATAAAAATGAAAAGTACTAAAATTCTTAACTGATCTTGAAAATATGTTGGTAGCATAATGATGCTTGAAGGAGAGCTAGAAGAAATTTTCTATAGGTTCGGGTGGGTGGCTACTAGAGAAACCTATGTGAATAATCTTTGAATTCCTAAAAGACTTGAGTATCTATATGAAGATATCCTGAATGTAGAATTTGGATATGTATATGTTTATCCTATTATCCTATTGTTCACTTCTTTTTATAGAAAAAGGTGATAGAGTAAGAAGATAAGAGTTGTAGGTTACAAGGTGTTTGTGATGGGTTAGAATATGGATAAGGTGAAAACTATTAAATTTTTGATTGATTACCTTAATAATAGTTGGTGATGAGTTACCATCTTAGGGACCTAACTATCAATGGTTAGGGTAACCATCACCAATTTTAGGTAACCATCGATGGTTACCTTAACCATCAGTGGTTGAGGTGCCAATCATAAATGGGTTAAAAGTGGGTGAAATGGGTGAAAATTGTGTTAAGGTCAGTTAGGGTGAAAGGGATAATTGGTTAGTAAACCAACCAACATAATCTAGAGTGAGGGTTAAGAGGGTTAACTAGGTAAGTTAAGTTAGCTAAGTGGCAAACTAGACCTAAGTTAAGGTTAGGTTAAATGGGTTAGGTGAAGGGATTAGTTTAAGATAGGTTATTTTGACTTTATTAGTGTATTTAAAATAAGTGAAGGAGAAGTTTGAGGCATTTAAACAACTAGAACCATGTGTGTGGTTTTTTAGTGTCTACATTTTGCCTCTTTTTATTATGTATCTTGTATCTATAACCTACAAAACAAAAATAAATCATGCAATTGAAGGTTGGTTGAAGGTCAGTTTGTCCCAAGTATGGGAGGAGTTCTACCTAAAATTGGGAGATGATGAGGAAAATCTAAATTAGTTTAGGGTTTGATTTCATGGTGTATGGTGAATGACAATAAGGTGGTTCAAAGTTGGGAATTTTTAATGCAAACATGCATAGAATATGTGACAAATCTAATAGCTAAGATCAAATAAAGACTAAGGATGATAATGTTGATAAAAATAAGATTAGTGCTAAGAATATAGGTGACTAATGGACCATGTGATTGTATTGTGATAGCTGGGTACACTTGTTAGCCTTCTAATAAAAATAGATCAATGTCCATGGGGGTATTCAAATTAAAAATTGATCTCATGTGTGGGTATCTAAAATTAGAAGTGATCCCATGGAGGACTCCAATGTTCTGGTCATGCACTAAATGTAAAATGTTTAAATGTTTAAATGGTCAACATGGAAACGTTGGTCAATGTGGTCAAAAAGGCCATGACAAGGTCATCTCAAAAATATACAAAAGGTTTGGGTCAAAATTTTTAACATCAAGATGGACATGGTGTAATGGTTTGAGGATAATGTTCAATGGTTGATGGTTGAAAATAAAGGGATAGCCAAGCTGACTCCAAATACACTAGGAAAATGAACATTGCCTACATAGTTCTATGGATATAGTATCCAACAAAAAATTTAGGCGAAACATATTTCTTCAAAGTATAAAAGATGGAAAAATGATGTCTCAAAATGGTAGATGGTAAAATATGGGTTAATGGTTAATGGTTGGGTGAAAGGTATGTTTGAAAAGGGGTGGTCGAGCTAACTCCATATGTACTAGGAAAGTGGATGTTGCCTATATAGTTTCATGGACATATGATCCAATAGAAGCTTTAGGTCGTATGTAGTTTTCAACTAGGATAGTGATGTGGAGAAAAGTGATCTTTAAATGGTCATAAAATGTAGAGAAAATATAATCTCCAAATGGTCATAAAATGTAGAGAAAATATAATCTCCAAATGGTCAATAGCCAAAATATGGGTAGAAAGATAATGATCAATGGTTGGGTGAAAGGTATGTTTGAAAAGGGGTGACCAAACTAACTCCATATGCACTAGGCAAGTGGACATTACCTACATAGTTTTGTGGACATAGGATCCAATGGAAATGTCATGTTGTATGTGGTTATGGTTATGATTGGATGATCATTAGAAGAGGCAAGAAGAAGGAGAAGAGTAATCTCTAAAAATCCTAGGGATGTAAATTCCCCAAATAGGTTAAGGTAGTTTTCAAATGAGTTTCCCCAATTTGACATACCATATGGTCTAGGTTTTATTGAAGGTAGTGTTAGTTCTGATAGAAGAAAGTGGGTCAATCGAGGGTGGAGAGTAATACTCTCCAATAACTAAGTGATGGAAAAGGAATATCTAAGATAGAGGCATTGTTTGGTTTGGGGGTGAGGTTATGAAAAGGTGAAATGTGGGAGAATTAGGAGACACATGTTTCCAATAGGAGAATTAGCATAAGAAGCATGATGCCTTTTCATTAGTAAAGAATAAAAACATCACCATAGTTAGATGGGGCTTAGTGAACCTTAGAATTTTGAATTCTTCACATAAGCATACTTTGGTTTATGAAATTGCATTTTGATAAAATTATGTCTAGTAAGCTCAAAATCCCTTGATTCATAGAGAATGGAAGAAGGGGAATAAATGGTAAGTGAATGGTAAATTCATGAATAAGGAATATAACCTTATGTGGGTAGGCTTGACCCTTCTATAGGTGACCTAAGAACCAAATTTAGACAAGTCCATGTCTTATGCTTGGTGTAGACTGATCAATGTGGGAAGTCTACTGGAGGGAAAGTTGATTGCAAATTTCTTAGGATGTTTATTTTATTTTTGAGAAAGGGTCTGTTTGTGATTTTGATTGTTTTTAACTTTTGAGAAGTTTTATGAAGATGATCTATGTGAGAAGATTTAATTAATTACTTTTAATATATATTTGACTTAGCCATCCTTCAAAGGAGTGGTCTAAGTTTCTAATTTTTGGTATCCATCCTTTAAGGGAACAGTCTATCTTTTAATCAATATTCAAAAAATGAGGAAGCTATCCTTCAATGGAATAGTCTATAAAATGATAGAAATTTTGTGACCCAAATGATATATTTTGGTATCGTAAATAGTTTGAATGCTAGTTTTAGACATGGACAAGTCTAATAAGGATTAAAGGTGTACCTTTATGAGAGTAAACTATTAGCATAAGAAGGTAGTGGAGGGTGGAAAGGAATGGGTTCTAAGAGACAAAAGACTACAGGATTTCCTCTCAAAAAAGACAAAAAGTATCCATGACAACCATGATATGGGTAGAGGGTACCCATATTTAGGATTAGGTAATAGATATGATGGGCAATCACATGGTTCTTTTTTAATCAAGTTATCCTAAAAACTATACGAAAAAAGGAATGTGAGGGTAGAAAACCTCATGAATCAAGGGATGAGCTTAAGTTAGACAAAAAGGTGAGTTTAATCCTTGTTTTAATAGTAGAAAGGATGAAAATGTAAAGCATTAAGAGGCTCAAGTTCTGGTTTGCCTTTAAGGGAGGATAAATGATAAACTCTTGATCCATAATTATGGGTTATGATGTAGGGTCCAAGCCAATTAAAGGCAAACTTTCATCTTTTGATTTTCTCCATGTTAGTGACATATTGGTTTTCTTTGAGGATGAGATATTTTATTTGAATTATTTCTCTTTCATATTATTGTTATAGGCACACATAATATGCTCTTGGTAGAAATGAAGGTGGTTAAGGGTTATGAGGTTATGTTCATCAAGTAACTCCATTTTGACTAAATTTTCTTGATGATAGTAATTTTAAAAAATAATGTCTTAAAATTATATGAAAAGAGAGGTAATTAGTACTTCAAGAGGCAAGATTGGCTCTACGTCAAAGATAAGGGAGAGGGGTAGAAACCTATAGATGTTTGAATGCTAGTATGATAGGCCTAGAAAGTGAAGGGGATATGCAAGTGTCAATCCTAACCTAAAGTGTTAACAACATTTCTTAGTATTTTATTCAAAATTTTGTTAGAAGCCTCAGCTTGTCCATTTGATTATGTATGGTAAGGCAAATAAAAGATAAATTTGATGACAAGGTCATTGAAAAGACCTTGAACTTGCTTGTTCTTGAAAGATTTACCATTATTAGTGTTGAACTTATGGGAAAAACCAAAATGACAAATGATATGGTGGTTGATGAAGTCAATGATCTTTTAGATTTGGTGGAAATAAGTTGAATAACCTCTACCCACTTAGTGAAGTATTTCGTAGCAGTGATGATAGAGTGGTGACATTATGAAGAATGAGGATTGATTTTTCTAATGAGGTCCAGTCCTATTATGAGAAAGGGAAAAGGTATTTGGATGTTTGAAGGCCATGTGTGGGTGCATGATGCAAATTATCATGTTACTAAAATTTAACACCCTTATTTAACATAGTCACAATAATCTTGATTAAGGGTGGGCCAATAGTAGCCAAGGCAAAGAATATGTTTAATGATAGTTAGGCCACCAAAGTGTCCACCATAGATTTTGTCATAGGTTTCTTTGATAGCATGAGAGGATTCATGGCCATAAAGACAATGGAGAAGGTAGTCAAAACCATGTTTTTAGAGTATTACTCCTAATATGGTATAATGGGAGGTGGTTTAGATGAAGGCTCATCATGAATTCCTATAGAGGTTAGGAGGAACTACATCAAAGTTGAGGTAGTTGAAGGTTTGTTCATACTGGTGTCTGAGGTAAATTCTTCCACATTGTAAATTATGGGAAGGTCAACATGGATATATGAGGGTGTGATAAAATGGTGAATGGTAATAAATAATTTAGAAGTGGTAGGCTAAGTTGGTATTTGGGAAGTAAGGGAAGCCATTTTATCCACAAACTTGTTAGTGAATTATGGAATAGATTGGGTAAGGTAATTGTCAAATAACACCAAGAGTACATCAAATAATTGCTTATACTTTTGTAGGACATAATTTTTGGATTGGTATGAACCATTAACATAGTTGATAATAATTCAGGAATCACCAAAGATAGTAATCATTTTGACTCTCAATGCTAAGGCAATTTGGAGACCTATCACTAGGTCTTCATACTCAGACATGTTGGTATGCTCATAGTCAAGTTTGAAATAAAGAGGAATAGGTTCTCCATCAAGGGGAATGAGAATAACTCTAGCACCCCCACCATGTTGGCATTTGGATCCATCAAAGAATAGGGTCATTTGAGAGGTGATGTCTTCCTAAGAAAGAGTCACAATAGACACATCTATAAATGTAAGAGGAAGGTGTTGATTTTATGATAAAGGAGCATCAGTCAATTGGTCAGTAATGACTTGCCCTTTGATTGACCTATGCTGAAGGAATTCAATGTAAAACTCAGTGAGGAGCATGAACCACTTAGCCATATGTTGTTTTTGGTATGTTTTACAGTGCATATACTTGAGGGGATTAGTTTTGGTGATGATTTACATGTTATTATTGAAGAGGTAGTGATAAAGTTTGGTAGCTATAAAGATGAGGGAAAGACAAAGCTTATCGATATATGTATACTGAGTCTCATACTCTATAAGTGTTTAATTGATATAGTAGAAAACTTGTTCCTTATTTTGTTCATCGTGATGTGCAATCATTTCCCCTAGGGAATGGTTAGTGGTAGATATATAGAGGTAGAAGGGTTTATCCTCCTTATGAGGGGTAAGAACTAGTGAGAAAGAAGGTATTCTTTGAGCAAATCAAAGTCTTGTTGATAATCTTTAGTCCACTTAAAAGAAGTGTCTTTCTTGAGTAGATGGTGGAAAGGTTGATATCTATCAAATAATTAAGGGATGAAATGGTAAATGGATTGGAGTTTACCTTGTAGGCTATGAAGTTGTTTAAGGTGGTTTAGAGGTGGCATCTCAAGGATGGCTCAGAATTTGGTAGGGTCTACTTTGATTCTTCAAAGAGAGATAATGAAACCAAGGAGTTTTATAGATAAGACCCCAAAAATACATTTATTTGGATTTAGTTTGACATGAAAATGGATGAGGCATTTGAATATGATGGTGAGAATAACTAAGGAGTCCTTGGAATGTTTAGATTTTCCAAAGATATCATCCACATAGTCCTCAACAATTTTATGAATGAGATCATGGAAGATGTAAGTCATAGCATGCTAATACATTGGCCTAGTGTTCTTCAAACCAAAGGACATGACTTTATATAAAAAGGTTCCCCATGGGGTGATGAAAGAGGTTTTATGTTGATCCATGGGGAAAATCAATATTTAATTATATTTTGAGAAACCATCCATAATAGATAACATTTTATGGCCATTAGTAAGGTCAAAACGTTGATTGATGCTAGGAAAAAAAATGTCATCCTTTAGATAAACAAGGTTAAGGTCATGAAAGTCAAGGTAAAGTCAAAGTCCCCCTATAGGTTTGGTGATGGGTGCAATGTTAGAGACTCATTAAGGATAGTCTATGGGTTATATGAATTCTATGGATAAGAGACATTGTAGCTCCTATTTTATAGAAAGGGAAATGAGAAGATGTATCCTACGAAGCTTTTATCACATGAGTTTGACATCAGGATAGGTAAATATGTTATAGGGGGAAATAGAGGGGTTGATTCTTGGCATGTCCTTATAGGACCAAGTATATGCAATGATACAATCACAAAAGAAGGAAGAAAAATATTATTGCTCCATAGAATCTAAAGGTTGACCAATTTTTATTGTGTTTGGATTATCTTGAGTACCCAAGTTGACCTCTATGGTAGATTCATTTAATATGGTTTGATTCTCAATAAGAAGAGATTTGAGGATAGAAGAATCTTTTAAACTATGGTAGGTGAGAATGAAATCATCAACCTATTATCGAATGGTATGTAAGGTAGGAGAATCACATTTGATCATGTCAAGATGGATGAAAGGAAGGGTTTTAATTTGGCTATCCTTTTGATAAGCCAAGGGGCCAAAACTAATAGTTTTGATAAAAAAAATTAGGAAGAATGACCTTATAGTCCTCATACTTGGAAGGGGAATGGGTTGGTGAGGAATAGGGTTCATCCTTAATGTTGATGATGGGTTTCAGTGAATTGGTGGGTTATTTAGGTGGTTTAAACCCAAATGTAAGGGACTCATAAGGCTTTTGGGTTTTGATCATGGGTATCTCATGGGGTACCTATTCATAAAGGCTAAGACCGAATTCTTTCTAGGCACACCTGTGAAGATATAGTTTGGCAAATGGTAGTTTGTCAAGGTATGAGAAGTCTATGGTAAATGGTTTGGTGGAAGAGGTAATGGTGGGAGAAACATGTGGATGATCAATTCCACCATATATGAAGTTTTTATGGTTGGGGAGCCTAAAATGAATGATGAGGCAAATGTTGGGGTCATAACTGGGATCATGGATGAGGCTCCCATACTTTTGAGGAGTGGGGAAAGCATCCAAAGATAGAATATGGTATATCCTAGTGAGATACATTAGAATTTGGGTTATAAGGGGTCCTCTATGGAAATTTGAGATGAAGGAATGAATGAGTTCATTGAATCTTCATCATGGGTAGTGGTGGAAGTGTTTTGAGTGCATGGTGAAGTGGATGAGGTAGGAATGAGGACATCATTTGGATGATAAGTCATATTACATGAAGTAAAGAGACTTGGGTCAGATTTTATGATAATTACTTAACCTATGTTCTCAAATTTGACACGTTGATGTAAGTTGGAAGGGACCCAAATCATGGCATGAATCCAAGGGTGCCCAAGTAAAATGTTGTATTAGAATTCATGCTCTATAACATCTAAGAGTTTAGGAATAGTGTGAGGTCCTAAATGGATGTGAAGGATGATTTTTACTAAATTATTGTCCATGATGTCATTGAGAGGGTGAAGGACTACTACAATTTTAGACATGATGTTCTTGGCCAGTTATAGTTGGTCATAAGCATGTGAGTAGATAATGTTGATACTAGCTTCTCCATCAACCATCACCATTTTGATGTGGGTTTGGTTGATGTATGTAGTGATAAAAAAATGGGGATTAGGATCCTTAGGATGAATAGGTGGAATTGTATAATCCTAAAATGTGATAAGGTTGTAATGGTGAAGAGCACCAATAAAGGCAACTAAAGTTTGAGGATCATGTAGTTGAACCTCAATGAATTAGAGGGTCTCAATAAGTGCTTGGTGATGATGGGGTGAGGTGTTAATGAGTTCATAAAGACTCATCTTCACTGGAGTTTAGTGATGTTTCTTAAGCACTATGCATTGCAAGGATTTAAATGGGTTGGAGGAATGGACACCAAAATTGATATCTTGGGTTTTGGTGATAGTGTGGGTAAAGGTGACAGTATGTGCATTTGGTTGGTAAATTGAGAGTTAGAAGGTTATGTCCATGGGATGGACACTTTAGCTTTCTCCTTATCTTTTTGTTGGGATTTATATTGGGTTACCATGTGGATATTATGGATAAGGGAAGGTATTGGACTAGATGGTTATTTTGGTTTCCCCTCACTTTTAAATGAGAGTGTGGGAGAGGGTATGGTTTGGAAGGGTTGAATAGATGGTTTAGTCAGTAATGGGCCAAGAGGTGGTTCATCTAATAATAGATCATCCTCATCCATCAAGTTATGGATAAGGGTTTGAAGATATTTACTACTTTCCATATCATGTCTGGGTTTTCTATGATAGGCATAGATTAATTGGTCATTAAACCAAGATGGTGTAGGATGTGAGTGGTCAAATTTTTTAGAAAGGTCATATGGTTTGATGGGTGGTAAGCGGATAGAGGAAGTTTGCAACAACCTTTACAAGGTGGTTAAATAGGATTCAATCAAAGGTGTTGACGGTGCTAAGGTTTTGGTTTTAGGAGGTAGAGTGGGAGTTCCATTTGGAAGATATCTCACCATAGATTTGGAAGATAATTGGATAGTTTTGGTGAATGTTTTAGGTTGGGGTTGTGTAGTTGAGGTTATCTTTGTAGAGGATTTAGAAGTTGAGGGTGCTTCTTTGGTTATAAGTGGGAGTGTAGTGAGGGAAATTTTATCCAAAAATGAGGATGATGATTTGGTAAAAGATGTAGGTGAGGAAAAGGGTGAAGGATGGAAATATAAGGAATATAGAATAGAGAGAGTTGAGGGATGAGGTCCTAAGATAGAAGGTAAGGTGAAAAGAGGTAGTATGGGTCTAGCTTGATTTGGATACTTGATTAGTTTGATACTTTTGATGGGTTTGGTGGGTGTTTATTTCATTATTTTAGAAGGGGTCATGTCCAACTTCAAAGGTGGATGAACAATATTGGGAGTAGGAAGTATCCCCAAGTTATTGATGGGTTTGGTTTGGGATATGATAGGTTTATTTTGAGGGGTGGATGATTATTTGGGGATTTTGAGTGGAGGAAGGTGGGAAGTTTCTCCTAGAATCATATAAGGAGAGGGGTTTGTTAGAGGTATGATTATTTTATAGGTTGAAGGAAGTGTGGTTAAAAGGTTGGCTTTGTTTTGATAAGGTAAAACTAGATGATGCCAAAAAGTGGCTCTATCTAGGCTGGGTTGACAAGTGAATGCTATATTTTAAACCAATATAGAAAAAGGTTTGTAGATGGGCTTAGTTCTTGATCCTTAGTTATAAAGATCAATCCTTTAATTAGAAGTGATGGAATGTTCTTGGGAGAGGGTTTGAAATTTTTGGGGGATGATTATACCATGGAAGGTGTAGGCAAAGAGGTTTCCTCTTTTGGATTGGTTTCAAAAGAGAGATTGAGTTGTTAAATGATAGATGTGATAGGTTTAAGTGAGGGGATGGATATGGTTTCCTCCTTTGGTTGAACCTCTGGTAGGTGATTTCTCCTCCATGGGTAAAGAAATGGGTGGAGAGGCAGTTAAAGTAGTGATTGCCTCCTTTGATTTTTATAAAGGTGGTATGTGTAAGTCTATGGTTTTCTTGAATGAGGAGGAGGGTGAGGTGAATTCTTCAATTTGGATGTCCAAAGGAAGGTTATGTGAGTTGGTTACTTCAATGAATGGGATGGATGAAATGGAGGTTGAGGTAATGGTCTCCTCAACAAATGGTTCATCAATGATTGTATCGACCATATTGACCTCATGTGTGTGAGATGGTTCAGGTTGGTTTTTGTTATAGTTGGTAAAGGGTGTATGGTTTGGAAATGCTTTATGAAAAATGTCAAGGGATTGGTTAGGGGGTGAATTGAGATTTTCAAATATGACTTCCCCCTTGTTAACCATGTTTTGGACAATCATTTTAAAGGTATTACACATACTAACATTATGTCCAATAATGTGATGGTATACACATGCATTTTTTTCATTATACCAACTAGGTGTGGGGAAAGTAGTGTCAAATTGTTGAAGAGGTTTTATGTGTGTAAGTTGTATGATGTTTTATTTGAGTTGTTTCTCCAAAAATGAAGCTTAAGATTCTCCAATAGGATTGTATTATTTTGAAGGTCCATGGGTTTGATTTGGGTTTGGTTGTTTGAAATAGTAAGAGGAATTGGTTAAGGGGTTAGATTGGTTGATTGTTGGAGGTGGAGTAGTTTTGAGAAAAATTGAGTTGGTTGATGCCTTAGATTTAGAAGCATTGGATTGATTGGTGGGTTTTGATGATGAAGAAGGATCATTATATTTAAAAGTAGATTACTTGTTCCAAAGTTTTAATTTTCCTTCATTGATAGATCAGATTTCCAATTTTTGTGCCATAGTAGAGGCCTTCTCAAGAGTTCAAAAAGTTTGAAATTTGAGAGTGGGTTAAATGTGTTTGGCACAACCTCATGAAAAGAGTGTTTAAAATAGTCATTTATGTATGAAGGATTATCATTGATGTCAAATGTAGCAAATGATATTATGCATTAATGACAAAGGTGTTGAGTTGAACAAACTTGTTTCAAAGCCCCATGGAGTTTTGTGTATACTTTGAATGATTATGAACATACGAGAATAGTCATATGAACGTCTTTACTCACATGGTTATCTTAACAAATATAGCTAAGTACACAAGTGGATGTTAACATAATTTTCATATATCTCTTTGTGGTATAAGTTTAAAGTCATAAATATGAGTAGAGAAAGTGTTACAAATAAATAATGTTGTCCCACATCTAAAAGCCTATTAAGTTTCTACACTTAATCATTTTTGCACCTTTGCATTTGTCTGGAAATTATTTTGGAAGAAGTGGCTCAGGTAATTATTTCAGAGAGATGTTGAAGACTCTTTAGACAAAAAGACCAAAAAAAATGTTCTAAAGCTTTAGAATTATTAAGGGAAAATGTTTGGTCTCCACACTTAGTCAATTTTTTCAAGCTTGGGAATTATTTTAAAATAATTGTTTTGAAAAAAAGTTGTGAAGGAAATGAGTGCAATTTAGAATTCTTTTGGAGAAAGTGGTTCAATGAATTATTTTGGAAAAATGGTTAAGTCTTCGTCATAAAAATTGTCTTGAACAAAGGTTTTGAAGGGATATTTTCAAAATGTTGAAGGATAAGTGAACCATTCAAAATTTATGAAGTGATCTTTTCAAAAAAGCTGAGGGTAAGTGAACCCTTCAAATTTGTTTAAGGGATCTTTTCAAAAATGTCACAAGGTAAGTGAACCATTAGAATTTTTCAAAGGGTACTTTAAAATTTTTATAAAGGGATATTTTGAAAATTCTAAAAGGCATGTGACTCAAACAACAATCTTTTAGGGTACTTTTCCAAAGTTCTAAAGGGCATGTGACCCAAACAAAAATCTAGAAGGGTACTTGCCAAAATTCTAAAGGGCATGTGAGCCAAACAAAAATTATAAAAGATACTTGGATAATGCTCCAAAGGGCATGTGATACAAAAAAAAGTTATAAATATGTCACTTATAGAAATACTAAAGGACACTATCAAAATAAGGACATTGATGAATTTTACTAGATAATTTGTCCAAGGTAGGTGGACACTTACAAAATTCCTAAAGGATACTTTCAGATGGAGAGGACACTTACAAAGTTACCAAAGGATACTTTTGGATGGAATGGACTCTTACAAAGTTTTTTAAGGATATTTGGAAAAAATATTGGTCACTTACAACATTAATAAAAGATAAGTGTGGAGTTTCATAGGGAATTTTCAAAAGTGCTAAAGGACCAAGGTGATTTAAAGGTTGAACAAGTCTGAAGAGATCAAATGAGAAAAATCAATACAATAATGTTGAAGAAAATGAGATGAGGGCAACATGCTGAATTTTAACTACCAATCTAGTATAAATATCATGCATCTTTAGAGATTCAATGGCACATGGAGCTCAGATGGAAAGATCGATGAACATATTTAAAAGTTGGAATGAAAATAAATGAAGAACCATTGAAGTGAGTTAGTTACAAGAATCTAGTGAGATGGTTAAAGGATATAAACAACAATGGTTGAACTGAAATGATGATTCTAATTTTTTAAGTGTGGTCATTAATGAAACAAGGATAGAATTTGAAGAGGCTTAGATAATGGAAGTCAAATAGTCATTTTATTAGAATGAAAAGATACAAGCAATGAATAAAAAAATTAAAAATTAAAGAGACTCATCTAAGTTTTAATTGATGAAAAATTCCAAATTGATGATGAATAATAAAGAAAAAATAGTCATTTTTTCATTTTTGGAATGAGAGGAGTTAAGGTGTAGATGCAAAAATATGAGACTTATATGAGCATAGAGTAGAAATGGTCAAATTAAAGAATACCAAAGTGTAAAATGATAATTTTAGACATAGAGAAAGGGTGAAAGAAGAGTGAAGATCACACAAGAGTGTGTTGAATTATAAATGAATAGTTGTAGATTAGACATGCATCAAAGAATATAGACTTGGATTATTTTGTGAATCTGATTCATGAATTTTAATTATAAATGTCTAATTAGTTGGTGCCATAAAATTAAGATAGGTTGGTACTCAATATAGGGAGTAGGTGCTTCCTTAGAGTTGGTGCTCTTAAAATACAAGATTTGTGTCTCCTTGAGATGGGTGTCATTAAATGTAACCAATAAGGTTCAGTCTATGAGACAAACATTGAGAGGCTGTACTAGAATAGTAGTTTCTAGAAGCATTATCACCATGCCTTTTCCTTTGGGTTTCCATGTATAAATATGGTTTTGTGTGTTGTGATTTTGTACATGTGATATATTTCTTTTATTTTTAAGATTGCATATGTTTAAATTTAATCTTGAACATTATAAGAACTTAATTTTTGAGATCTATTGATTCACCCCCCTCTCAGTAGATAGGTGTCTTCAAAAAAGAGCTCAATCAATTTAATTTGTCGTAATGAGAAATAAAGATGGTTGATAAGACCTCTCCATCTAAAAATGAAATTGAAAACTGATTCATCATTGAATTGATTAATAGAATAAAGGTTGGTTATGGAAAACTTTTTAGATATGTTCACTGAAAAGTGATTTAAAAAGACTTGGGTGAGTTGGGTGAAATAGAAAATGGAGTACTTGGTGAGATCACTATACCAATGAAGAGTGGGTCCTATCTAAGACATGGGGAAAGTTAGAAGGAGGGCATCATCATGTGCAATTAAATTGCATGAATGTTGAAATTCCTTTCAATGTTTTTGTGGGTCCACTTTGCCTTAAAATTAGTAAAATTTAGGCAATTCCCATTGAGGAGGTTAGGATCAGATTAGGATAGATGGGTGGATACATTTGTTGTATATTTGGTCATAAGAGAGAAGGCTATGGGTTCTTGAGATGGATGATTCAAGATTGTTTATTTTGTTAATTAACATCTTAACCAAGTCACTTTGAGGTTGGGTAAATGGAATATTGTATGATAGGTAGGGTTGAGGTATGGTAGAAGCAACATATTGATAAGGAGATTATGAAGATGTTGTATATTGGTAGTTAGTTATAAGAGGTTGAGATGATACCCCATAAGGATTCATGGGTACATAAGATTGAGTTGAAAGGGCTACACAACCTTATGGACTCGGCATGAATTGATAAGAGGTTGTGAGAATTTGTTGAGGGGTTATTGTAGTTTGAGGTATGGATGTATGAGTGGGTTGGGGTTGGGTTTGGGTAGTAACTCATGTGCTAATGGATAGAAGAGTTTGAGGTATAGAAAGTACCAATTTTTGGAGATGGGTATAATTTGGTTGGGTGTTAGTGGTAGAAAGAATGGTGAAAAGAGGTGTAGAAGTTACCCCTAAGGTGGGTGTGGGATAAGTAACAAGAGGTTGGGTTACCCTATGTTAGATGTGTTGGTTGGTTTAGGGGGTGTTTGATTATGGGTCAAAATATTAGATTGGATTTGGGTGGTGGTAAAAGATAGGTTATGGGTAGAATAAGAAGCATGGGTAACCAAGGGTTGGATAGAAGTAACACCCACCATAAGCTCATGATGCATACCTAAAGGATTATCTATGGGAGGAATATAAGCAATTAGGGTACGATGAGCTAAAGTGTTAAGATAGTATTAAAGGGCAATGGGGTTATTGTCAAGGAAAGTGGTGAAATTGGCATCACCCTCAAAAAAAATTTGAGGCATGGCAGGAGGGGGAGAATGATGAGGAGAACCCTCAACCTCTAAATTATATGCTATAGATGATGATGAATAAGAGGTGGGAGATGTTTGATGGTTTTGATTCCTCATTTTTTGCTTGGTAAAAACCATGTGAGGAATTGTAAAAGAATAATGAACCTCTCACCTCGAATAATGAACAAGCAAAGAAAAACCAAAGGAAAACAAGGAACAAATGAAAAGTGTAATTAATCCTAGGATTCATTGCAAATCACTTTTGGCTTATGCCTTAGAGACTGTGAAAGAAATTTGGATTGTGAAGTAGGTACTAAAAGAGAAAGCTAATGATGGTTTTAGATTTGTTATGGTGCTAAAAATATCTACATTAGACTAGGTTCATGCCTTGATACTATGGGATTTCTCCTTGCACTTCATGAACCCAAATCCAAGCTAGGCTACTTAACTAATAGATATCATTTGTCTAGAGTTTATACTCCACTAGAGAATAGAGTGGGTCCTCCCATTGTTGATGAAATTCAAGTAGGATCACCAAAAAGGATAAGGTGATCCATTGGGTGATGAAATCCCAATGGGCCTTGTCTCAAGTATGTTATGATATTTATTTTTGTTTGAGTGGTTTGGTTGTATAACATATGTGTGTTATGATTAATTCATGATGCTTTAGCTAACTAGGTGATCTAAATCAAGCAAGCAAACCATAAATGTAGAGATTTATTTTATGCCCAAAAGGAAATGTTCAAATTTTGTCTAATGAGCATAGAAAAAAGGAAGAAAGGGAATGAGGCCCCACAACAAGAAGAAAGGGAAATAGGGTCCCATCAGTCATGCTAAAATGTTTAAGTTAGAATTTTAACTTTTATGATTAAAAATAAATAAAGAGATAAAAGTTGTAGAAAAAGGTAAAACATATATGGTATAAAAACTTGGTATAAATACACACATGATCAAGATGAAGTAGATAACTCTTCTTTGGCTAAATGAAGATGACCTTCATAAGAAAGCACTCAAATAAATTTTGTTTATTAGATAAGAAGGAAAGGTGGATTGTCTAGCTGGTGCTAGATCCAAGAAAGTGTGAGCTATTTATGGAGGTTGTCAATCTACTCTCTAATACAAGTTAATTTTAGAAGGAAAGAAAGGAAAGTTGCATACATGAAATTAATAGAAATGATTAGTTTTAAAATGTAGGATATATATCTAATAAACTAACATAAAGGTAAATTCTAATTTATTGAAATAAATGTTTTGGTCTAGTCTGGTTTGGGTTTGGTCAAGTTTTTGATAGAAAATGGGAAAAATAAGGTCTAGTGAACATCTGGTTTAATGGTGTAAAATGAGGGTTTTGGTCACAAAGGGATAACCATCGGTAGTTATTGGTAACCATTGATAGTTAGGGGTAACTATCAGTGGTTACTTGATGGGACTAGGAATTTTAAAAAGTTCTATAGGTAGAGGGGTGAGATCAAGATCAATTTGATGGAAAAGGTTTATTCAGTATCTAATAATGATAGGATGAAAAGGCAGAGGGTTCAAACTAATAGGAATGATATGGGAAGGGTGTAACAAGGTAAGATCTTGATAGAGTGTCATGTCCCCTTTTTCATGGACATTGACAGGCTTGATGATTAGCCTATTATGCGACCTTCGTAGGCTGATTGGATGGATAGAGGGTCATGATGGAGATTGGCTTGGCTTTGATTTACAGAATTCCTATAGTTGGCTCTCATTCAGGTTATTTCAGACACATTGGGCCTGAGCTCCTATTATTTAGGGATATTTGACATACAGCGGAGCACCCTTGTTTTGATATGGTCATGTGCAGAATCACTCCCTGGTTCACCAGCTTCAGACGGTTCGAGGATCCGACATGTATTGAGGGAGATATTAATATTTGATTGATTTAATAAAATATTAATTATTTGGTCTAATTTTAAATTAGATATTAATTAATTATTAATTAATTAATTATTTGGTCTAATTTTAAATTAGATATTAATTAATTATTAATTATTAATTAATTGGTCTAATTTTAAGACCCAAGTTCTAATTTGAGGAATTCTAATTTTAGAAGCCCAAGTTCTAATTTGAGGAATTCTAATTTTAGAACCCCAAGTTCTAATTTGAGGAAATCTAATTTTAGCAAGCACACCTTTGGAAGGGTATAAGAGTTTCTCATGGGAGAGAGTTTGAGGAAATGAATTGATTATTGATTTTGATATTGAAGAAATTCTTCTGTGAAGACTGAGCCAAGGGTTCCAGGATTCCATCTGCAGTGGAGAACGTCAACTCTTCATTGTGTGCAATTCAGAGGCTGTGAAAGATCAGCCGATCTATTGCCAAATTGAGAGATAGCTTCATACAGGAGTTATCACAGATTTCCATTAGCATTGAAGAACGTCAACTCTTCATTGTGTGCGATTCAGAGGTTGTGAAAGATCAGTCGATCTATTGCCGAATTGAGAGATAGCTTCACCCAGAAGCTATCATAGTATTACAGGGATTTGAGAGATAACTTCACATAGAAGTTTATCATAGAGCTTTCCAGGTATTTCTTTATTTAGTTTTGACCCAATAAGTTATACAGAGATAGATCTTGTGTTAGAATCTATATTCGTGAGATCATCAGGGTGTTCAGCTATCAGGGGTTAAGAACAGACAGGTTGGCAGCCGTACCAAGTCCGTACAGGGCCGTACAGATCCGCATCAGGCACCGACTTCGGCAGAGAGAGCTTTCGGTGACCGACATAGGTCGACTGAAGACCGATGTCAGCAGAAAGCCGACTGACAGTGACCGACGTCAGCAAGATATCGACCGACGACGGCGTCTGTGTGTCGACACAGAAAGGCCGAGACCCTTCAAATTCAGATTTCATTACCAGATTTGCAAAGCCAGTGTTTTCAATACTGTATTTCATATTTTATATGCATAAGAGAGGACTGTAATTGTAATAGTTCAGAAGGACATCTTTTGTAATCATCTAAATGAATGATAAGATCTGTGATTTGTTTATGCATATTTGAATCTATTCTGCAAATTGTATCTGTGATCAGAGCTTTATGAGTTTATATATTCCTTGTTTGAAGGGGATATTACAGTTGTTCAGAGCTTTTGTAGGAAAAAAATAAGCCCCTAAGTAAGGGACATCACATAGAGATATTCAAGTAGATGGAAAGGAAATAGATATTAATATTAATCAAATGATTACCTAATCTTGAAGAGATTTTGGTAGCATAACGATGCTTCAAGGAGAGCTAGAATAAATTTGCTAGAGGTTTAAGTTAGTGCCTACTAGAGAAACCTACAAGAAGAAACTTCAATGCATGGAAGACTTAAGTATTTGTATGAAGACAACCTGAATGTAAAATTTGGATATGTATTTGATGATCATGTTCTCCTCTTATTCACTTAGTTTTATAAGTAAAAGGTGATGTAGTAAGAAGATAAGATTTATAGGTTATGAGGTGTTTATGATGTGTTAGAAGATAGATTAGGTAGAAACTATTAAATTTGTCCTTGATTTCCTCAAGAATAGATGGTGATGAGTTACCATCTTAGGGACCTACCATCGATAGTTAGGGTAACTATCACTAGTTAGAGGTAACCATCAATTATTATCTTAATAATTATTGATTGAGGTGGTAAGCATATGTGGGTTAAAAAGTGGGTGAAAGGGGTGAAAATAATGTTAAGGTTAGTTACGGTGAAAGGGCTAGTTGGTTAGTAAACTAACCAACATAATCTAGGGTGAGGGTTAAGAGGGTTGACAAGGTAAGTTTTCTATGTGGCTAACTAGACCCAAGGTGAGGTTAGGTTAAATTGGTTAGGTGAAGGGATTAGTTCAAGATAGGTTATTTTGACTATTAGTATAGTCAAAATAAATGAAAGAGTAGTTTGAGGAATTTTGACAACTAAAACCGTGTGTGTGGTTTTCTAGTGTCTACACATACCACCCCAATATAAAAAAAATAGGGGTACATTCCACTCCAACAACATCTTATTCAATCTATGAATACCAAACATGCAAGAGTAGAATTATATGAAGGAATTTATTCAGAGATTGGAGATGAATAATAGAGTTAAAAAGTATAAATTTGATGAGATATGTACATATCCATTTGATTTATCTATTTTAGAAAACCACTTTCACCTCATTTTGAGGCACCCAAATTTGAAAAATATAAAGGAAAAGGAGAACCACATGAGCACATATAGGAATTATTTGTCTTATGTCAAGAGGTTGTTTATAGTAGTGAGTACTTACTATGATTGTTATATGAAGTTTAGTAGGATAGGCTCTTGATTGGCTACTTAAACTACCCAAGGGATCAGTTGTATATTGGAATGACTTATAAAAAAAAGTTTATTAACCATTTTTCATATAACATAGAACATGAATTTATCATTTTAACCTTATACAAAGCCAAACAACATGATGGTGAAAGTTTTGTTGCATATCTGCAAAGGTGGAGAGAATTGCTAGACTGCTTTCAACATAACTTGCCAAAAAAATAGTTAGCCAATATATTTTCATATAACTTGCATCCTAAATTCATGCATAATCTATGATTATCTTGTGTTAATTCACTTGAATAAATTATTGATAAAGGAGTGCATATTAAGAAGGCTCTTATTTTTAAAGGCCTTGTGAAGATTTTCACATAGGGTCAAACATATAATTAGACTCAATCACCCATTCAAATGGTTATGCAAGATAAGCCTAAGGAATTTAACAAAAATAAGAATATGGTTGGAAATGGGGTGACTAAAATAAGGAATGTAAAAATTGTGTAGGCTACACCTCCCCCAAAAGTATAATTAAATCCCATAAATCCACCACTTACTTTATATAGATAGGCTCCATAAGGGACATTTCATAACAATTTCAGAGTCTTTAACAAGTTAGGAGAACTATTTGAAATAGTGTTACAAAATTTCATCACTACTAATTTGATTGTATGGCCAATACCAAGGCCATTTACTCAAGATCAACCAAAATTGGATTGGTACAAGGATAATGAATGGTGTAACTTTGATCATGTTGATGGTCATGATGCATATCATTACATCCAATTATGACACATTATTAAAGAATTTATTGAAAGTGGTGAACTAAAAATTAAGTTGGACCCTAATTAGGACACAAATTAGGATATGGGAATCTACAAAGACACCTTTCCTTGACATAATCCACCACCACCAAGAATAATCAAAACCAAGGTCAGAATCAAGGATAGAGGTAAAATCAGAACCAACATTAGGGTTAGAATCATAATGAGCATAATCAAGATCATAATTCCCATACTAACAATGTGGCTTATAACAACATGGCATATGACTATAACAATACTATGGGGTACATTTATGCTGCCCAAATTTCCACTATTACTGTGAAATCACATGGATAATCTTGTGTTCCTCACAACATGGGACCCATCATTATAGGGTCAACACCCTCTCCACCTAGTAATACTACATCAAGTCTGCATAGTCATGTTATAACTCTATTTGCATGGGTTACTAGTTATAAACAACAACAACCTTCTTATAATTATAAAATCTCCTTATTAACTCAAAACTATAACAATACAACTAGATGATTGTGAGTCATCATCGAAGGTCCTTTGCCTTCCTCTTCTAATTATAATGACTCCTTGCCACCTCTAGGTTGTGCAATCATAGCTAGACACCTATGAGTCACTATCCAAGGCCCTTCACCCACTTCTTCCATGAAACCTACTAAGAACATTGTGTTGATGGTTCTAAAGTTGAATATTGTGCTAATAAAGACTAAACTAGCTTAATCCACAATATAAAAGCCTTATAGTTTAGTAAACCACTTAAACAAAACCCCTACAAATATTTCCATATTAGAACTCTTATAGACATATGATGTCTATAGAACTATTATGAATAACCTTTTGAAAGAATCTACTATGCCTAATGAAATAAACCTTGATCATCTCCAAAACCTAGTTGGACATTTATCTTCTTTTAGGCAAATCACATTTGACCACAAAGACATGTCTACTCTTGGCTCAAACCACAATAAACCACTATATATTGAGATAATAATTGTAGATCATAAGATCAAGTGGGTTCTTATAGATAATGGTTTAGGGTTAAACATCATATCTCTCAAATTAATATGATTATTAGGCTACATGGATAAAGACATTCAACTAGAAATTATTACAATCAAGGCTTACAACAACACCAAGAGGGAGTCTTCGGGTACAGTTTGGTTACCAATCATGGTTGGGTCTATTTATCATCACACATTATTCTATATTATGGATATTAAACTTCATTATAACATACTTCTTGGTTTTCCCTAAATTCATGAATTATAGGTAGTTATATCCACTCTTCACTAGCGCCTTATGTTTCTGCACTATGGGATTAAGGTTACTATTCCCACTGATCAACAACCATATCAATATTGAAAACATCTTAAAGCTGAGTTTTGTAATTATAACTATTTACCATGTTCTAAATTCATTATGAAGAAGAATAATTCCATTGGTTCTCATCCATCTCCATATAATTATATCAACCTTAGTGATCCAGCTTCCACTTTAGCCACTCCATTTCCTTTAGCTCTTACAATATAGGTTGTTATTAAATACATGGGTGTTTCCATGTACCATCTCAAAGATGTCCTCCATATTACAAAATTTCATAAATCCCATAAATCATTTGGAAAGCCTAAACCTTTTCAGACTCCTAATAGACCCAAATAGATTTGATAGCTAAAGAAGAAACAACAAAAACCACCTATGGTTTTTGTACCTAAAATCATGCCAAAGAAAGATTGAGAAACTTTTATCAAGGGAGATTGGTTATATTTTGAAGGCCCTATTGATTACTTTAAAAATATTAAGTATCCTATCCCGAATTAGATAATGGATCTTCTCAACTATATAAGGAAATGTCTTGGCCCATAATCACAAGGAATCTTAGAACCCTTATCAACCAGAGTTGTCAATTAGAATCATGGTCTTGGATTTTAACCACCAAAGGGTGACCTCATGAATTTTTATAATGACTATTCTAAAGTGATTGGTGATGAGGCTCCTAGTAATGACATAACATCCCATTATAACCTTTTTGATGAACTTGCTAACTTAAATCTATTTGATTCAAATTCCATAGTAACCATAATGCCTATTGGAGCTTCCCAACCTAAAGCAAGAACCCATCCTAGTGGTGCTTCCCTTCCTAAAGTAGGACATTATATATTTACCATTAGATCTTCCCATCCTAAAGTAAACCCTCATTATTCACTATGTCTTTACCATCTTGAACTCATAGACTGGGACCAACAAAATTTGGTCATATACCTTGATTAGTTTCAAAATGAAGAATCAACTGCATAATACATGGACCTATAAGATAGATTTCCATTTGGTGATCACAAATAGGTCTTTAATTTTTTTTGGATCCTTCTACTTAATTTGGAGAGTAGGAAAACTTTCTTGGCCATAATAAAGAATAAACATCAAGATCTGCAAGTGAAAACCTCTTTGAGATGTTCATCGATCAGGGAAAAAGAAAAGAAAATTACAATATTTTGAGTGAAAACCTATTTCAGGTGCTCATAGGCAAGAAATTTTTCTCATCCCCTCAAGACATAAAAGGTCGATCTAGCCCTAGTATAAGTACCTCTTTAGAACAACATCAAATATTTTAGCATCTTTCTCTTGGTTTCCTAAGGTTCTTACCACTTGGCCTTTACCTATGATGGCTAATTTTGATTCATCATACTATCCAAAACTTTGGGACGAACAACAAGAAGATGTGGTAGAAGAAGATGATCATGATAATGCCTTACCTACTAATCTAGAAGATAGATCCACACTTCTTGTGGAAAACATGATACAAGTGAACTTGGGAACGTATGAGGATCCCAAAAAAATTTATCTTGGAGCTTCCTTTAATGAAGTAGAATGTGAAAAAATTATATCCATTTTTAAGGATTATATAGACATATTTTCATGGGTATAGTCTAACATGCCAAGATTGGACCCTGATTTGGTTATGCATTACCTTATTGTCCATCCTGATGTCAAACTAGTTAAGTAGAAACTAAGAAAGATGCATCCATGCATTTCCCTATTAGTTAAATCCAAACTAGAAAATTTGTTAGGAGCTAATTTTATTAGACTACTAGATTACTTTGAATGGGTTTCCAACATAGTCCTAATGAGTAAAAAGACCTAGATTATACATCTTTCTAATGATTTTTGAGATATCAAAAAATCATGCCCTAAAGATGATTTTCCTCTACCCAACATTAACATGATTGTCAACTCAACTATTAGGTATGAGATTCTATCCTTAATGGATAGATTTTTTATTTATAATTAGATCAAGATAAACCCTAAAGACCAACATAAGACTGTGTTCACCACTCCATGGGGGACATTGTTTTACCAAATCATGATATTTGGCTTAAAGAACACTAGAGAAACATATCAATAGAATGACTATCATCTTCAATGACATGAATTATAACATTGTAGAGGACTATGTTTATGATATACTAGAAAAATCACAAATAAGAGATGGATATCTTGATATTGTATGAAGAATCTTTAAGAGGCTCTGTGAATATAAAGTCTACTTCAATCATAAGAAGTCTATTTTTAGAGTCACATCAAGTAAATTTCTAGTGTTCATTGTATCACAATGAGGGATCAAAGTTGACCCTATGAAAGTCAACACTATTGTGTAAATGCCTCCACTAAATAATGTTAAATAGTTATGAAGCCTGCAAGGAAAGATGTAGCCTATACACAGGTTCATTTCTCAATTGGTAGATAAGTGCCACCCATTTTCTTGTCTTTTGAATAAAGGGGTAAAATTTCAATGGGATGAATATTGTTAGATAGAATTTTTAAAGATTAAAACATACTTAGGCAATCCACCAGTCTTAAGACTACCAACACATGGAAATCCACTGCTTCTTGATATATCAGCCACAAAACATGTATTGGGGGCACTTTTGGTTGAACATTATGATCATGGTCAGGAAGATGATGTTATTTATTTAAGATAAACATTGGTGTATTATGAATGTAATTATACACCTATTGAGAAGGCATGTTTGGTTATGGTGTTTGATACTCAGAAATTATGACATCATATGCTAAATAACAAAACTATTATAATCACTAGGTTGGACCCTCTCAAGTTCCTCTTATCTAAAGAAGCTCTTCAATGACACATGGATAAATGGGTTATGATCCTAAGTGAGTTTGACATTGAGTAATAGAATCAAAAGGTAGTCAAAAGGCAATTAATTATTGACCAACTTGTAAAAGCTCTTTGTAGACACCAGAAGTGTGTCTGGACCTTGGTCGTCTTTCACCCTTGTCCCCCTTGGCCCATGTCCTAGCCCTTATCCTAGTCCCCTCCATTCATTGAATTAAAATAACTTAAACATTTTAATTTAGTGGCCCCCTTTCCACCTCACCCTTGCCACCTTGGATCCCCCCTTGGATCCCCCCACCTCTCTCCTAGCTTTTATTACCCCAAATCTCCCCTTTATCCTCCTCCCGCGCCCATTAAGCCTTCTCATGACCATTTTCCCCACAACCCCTTGACCCGGTGGCATGTAAGAACAGATAGAGGCTAATTTTAGCCTCTGTCCCCATTCTTCTGCTACCAACATCGGCTACCCTTCGGCTGACGTCGGTGATCCTGCCGGCATCAGCAGCCTTCAAGACCATTTCCTGCATCTGTTGCAGACCCATCATGAACAGAATCCTCTTGGCACTTTGGCATTCACATTCTCCTTTCTCTCGACCTCATACAATAGCAGCAGTAGGTACAGGCACTCTACATTAGTCATTTCTTCTTGCAACAGGTTTCCACAGCTCCAACAACAAGCTCCTCCATTCTTCAGTCAGCAAGCAAAAAGGTAAGCAATTTCATTATTTTATTTCATTATTTCATTTGATTTCAGTTATCTATCCTACCCACTATCTACCACTTGCTCTGTCCTTCCTCTGAGAGGCTAAAAAGCCTTCTCAGACCCTATCTCCTATCCATCTTCCTCTTGCCCTGCCACCCTTTCAGTCTAGTCCCAAACAACTTCCTCAGTCCCTCAGGCCCAAGACAAATTCCTCAAAGCTCCAAGAAATCCCTTAGACCTCTGAACAGACCTCCCTGACCCTCAGACTAGACCACCATCCAACTTGCACGTCCATAGACCCTGTCCATAGTCCTGAAACTTAGCCCGACCCATCTCTGACTACTGTCCTGACCGACCCCAGCTAGTACCCCTACCAACATCGGCAGTATAACCGACGTCAGTTACCTCTCTGACTAACGCCAGCAACACCCCTGACCTTAGTGATTGTGTAAAGGCAAACAACTTCTAAATAGGTACATATCTGTCTTAAGTTCTTTCTATTTTCCATCATTTATTATTTTCTATTTTTAATCAGCTTTCTGTTTTAACAGTGGACTAACTCCCCCCAAGAAGCCTTTGCGCTTCTAGGACCAAGCTCTTGCTTGGTAGTCCACCTTTTGTCTTCTAACATTATTCACGTTTAGTGTCTTTCTCTTTCAGGTGTCATTCCTCCACTACCAAAGAGGAGTACCTTCTATCATCTAGATTATAGTGCGCAGACTACATCCAGGTACACAAGCCTTGACCATCTCTTAGTTTCTCATTTTCTCATTTTCTCTATCTTTTGAATGTAGAAAGTGATTTAGCATAGAAACATTCTGGCATGCCCAGTGGGACCCTAGGGTCTCCCTTGGGTTTCTTTCCTTCTTTTCATATAGGGTGCATTAGGATCCTTCCTTTTCACCTCTTCCTTCTTTTCTAAATGACATTATAAGCAGGAATAAAAAGAACTTTTCTTTTCTTGCATTTCTAGACTAGTCAAAAATCATATTCCTCCAACCCTTTCTCAACTTGCTTTCATCTGAACTTAACATTTTGATTTGGGGATTAAAACACTTTGCATTCCATTTCTGCTTGTGCTTGCATTAGTCCACACTTAGTAATTAACAAAATGCATATTGAATTAATCATAGATCACTTGATGTTACACAACCTAAACCACGTGCACAAATCAAACATCAAACATACCTGAGACAAGGCCCAACTGGGATTTCATCCCCCAGCAAATACCTTACCCATCCTGGTGATCCTACTTGGATTTCATCACCAAGGGGAAAGCCCACTCTGTTCTCTAGCAGAGTCTAAACTATAGGGAAAGTATATTTTGGCTAAGCGGGACCAGTTTACCACTAGACTCATGAAGTGAGGGGAGCTTGCTACTTAGCACCAGGCCATGTACGGAACCTAACCCAGACTTCTTGAGCGCCTAAACACACGTGAAACCATCCATAGACTACCTCTTCTAGGACCCTTCTACAAGCCAACCTCCCCAAACACACTTTAAGGCATAAGCTGACATGATCTTAATAAATTATTCCTAGGGATCTAACGCTTAGGGCCTGCCTATCTCCATCTATTTTTCTATTCTTATCTGCTTGTTTGAGTTAGTGAGGACGTTTTTCTTATTCTCCTCTTTCCAAAAACTTCCAAATCCTCTAAGTTTTTGGAAAACCCAGTCACTGACATCAATCTTACAACCGACGTCGGCAACCTCTTCTCACTGACATCAGTCATCTGACTGACATCGATACCCAATTTCCATCGACATCAGTTTTTAAACTAACGTCAGTCTCTGTCCATAACTTTTTTCCCAAAACAGCAAGCTAAAAACTAGCTTTCTTGCTATCCAACATCCATCCTAGTTTTTTGAAATTGAAAAACATAGTTTCTAAAACCTAAACCTTCCTTGCCTTAAATGGTTCTAACTCGCAGTCAAGCCAAGGCTCTAGTCAACCACACGAGGCATCAACTGCTTCCATTTACCCCATCCATAACCAATCCTATAATGGAGTTCAACTCAAAAACTGAAAGAACTCCTACTCGTCCAACCCTGCCCCAGACTCCTATTGTCCAAGAAGGGGACCAAGATTTTCCATGATTCTTGGACCTCAATGTCAAAGCCTTACAGCACTATCTCATGCATAGCTGAACATGAGACTCCTTGGGCAATCTGATTTATGAAATGCCAACCTCTCTTATTGTGACTACGGCCATATCGACAGCGTTCATAGTTCAACCTTTAGACACTCAAGCTATCACCTCGACCAATGACCAGACCTTAACCAACCTTTCAAGTGTGGCCTCTCCCTCCATCTTTGGTCGCACTTCCACCAGGGTTTTGGCCCCCTATCAACCTCAGCCCGCACAATCGCTATCCACTCCTTTCCAAAACCTGGTTGTATCTATTCTACCTACCCTAGCTCCTATCAACACTAGGGTGGCTACCTATCCATTGGCCCCTGTTACCACCATCCAACCTCTCGTGGCAACATCAGGCCTAGTTATGCCTTCTACAAAACCACCCTTAGCCTTCTCTTCTATTCCTATGACTAGTTATCCCTATGTTGCACCCTTACAGGGACAACCAACTATGTTGTATGCCTCCTCTAGCCTCTTCCAAGCGCCCTACAACCTAGGGGTGCTCCATCCACCAATATGTTAGCATATATCATCAAAATGCTGATGGACAAGATGTCTAGCCTAGAGACCTCTATTTCTAGCTCACGCAATGCTCTCTCATACGAGCAAATTTGTAATGAGCCCATTCATCCTTCTGTCCCAATCAGGCCATATCCCAGCCAGTGGGAACTTCTAAATTTTTCTCGCTTTTTAAGTAAGGAAGACCCACAACAACACTTACAAGCATTCAGACATGCCTATTACCTTATTGCCCATGACAATGCATTGCTTTTACGCATGTTTCCTATGTCCCTCTCTGGTGCTGTGCTTGATTGGTATAGCTCCCTTGCCAACCATTCCCTCTTCACATTCACACAGCTGGCCCAGCTCTTTCTTGATCATTTCTCCATCAACATCACCAAGAAGGTCTTGATCACAGACCTCTATTCTATCCACCAATTCAAGGACGAATCCATAGCTGACTTCGTTGCTTGATGGAGAGGCCTCATCAATCAAATCTCCTTTTCCTTACCCCAGCCTAAACTTATTAAACTCTTTTCTCAAGCCTGTGCTAGACATATTTCTTCCACCTTGAGGGTTCAGACCTTCCACACCTTCGATGAAGCCTTCATGATGGCCCACAAACTTGAATTACGTGCCATCAAGGAGAATAAAGTCAAGTTACGGAGTAAGAATCCCAACTCTAAGACCAATGACTCCTCTTCTTCTAAACCATCATCATCCAATCCTAAGTCTAAAACTATAGCTAACGCTATGGTCGTTAGACCTTCATCCTCTTCACCTTCAACCAATCAGCCTGAGCCATCCACATCTTAGAGCGCCACCCGCCAATTTTAGCAGAGATATGTACAATGACGATATACTCCTCTCAGAGAGTCATATGCATCTATGCTAGAAAAACTCATTAAATAGGGGGTCCTCAATCTCCCTCAGATCTAACCACCTCCACAATTTGATCCCTCACACGCCATCCCTACATGGTATAGGGAACATGACTTCTGTAACTTTCACCGTGTTAAAGGACATGACACAAAAAACTGTAAAACTTTTAAAAACATAATCCAAGACATGCTTGAAAAGGGTGACCTCGCCCTAGACAATCCCAATGCACCTCCTAATTAGGGCATCAACATCTTTAAGTAACCATTCCCCAATCATTCCCCAACTCAAAACAATGTCCAGACCTTGATTGACGACACTCATGAACACAACATTCAAATAGTCAATACGGTCTCGCCCTTCATCCCCAACCAACCTCAAGAGGTTAGTCCATCTATCAATCCATCACATGTGGATGAACCTCTTTCCCTGGTTAGTTCTCCATCAACCTCTCTCATCTTGGAGGATGCCTCAACCTTACCAGCACCACCAGTCTCACCATCCTCCTTCCTGCTGCCTATGGAGGACCCGACCCTTCCTACTCCTCGATCGCAAGTAGAGGGCACCATCATCCCTACCCTTTACCCACTTGAGGAGCCTCATTTTCTGGTTACTTCTCCACCCAGGGAAGAACCTACCTCTCCTTCATCTCCAACCAAGGATGAATCTATCATGAATTCATCATGCCATGGGTCCGAGACTGCTACACCCATCTCATCTTTGGCCCCGTAATCGTCAACATCTTCTCAAGAACCCAAATCTCATCCATCATCTTCTCAGCCATTTTCTCGATTAGTGGAGAAAATCAGACTTCTCCCTTCAAGGAAAGTGATGCATCAGGTATTGTGGGAGCATCTTAAAGCCCTTCAACATGCCCGTGCCCTCTTGTCTCATGCTGCTAATCCTCCCAAGGTAGAATCTCCTAAGACTCTCAACAAAGACCAGACTCCCAAACCTCCACCAATCCCATCAAGACCAAAACCTGCATCTACCCCATCTAAACCTCTCAAGTCACTTGGTGTTCACCCTATCTCTACCCTCACTCACCTTCAAGTGAAGGTGGACTTAGATCAGACCCTAACCAATAGCAGTCTTCCAACCAAGTCAAAGAAGACTGCCAGACCATAAAAGGGAATGCCTCCTCCCCTGTCACCATTGCCTTCCATTTTGGTCTCCCATCCTTTGACTCTGACCAGAATCCTTCCCACTCTGACCTTCAATCAAAACTAGTTGCCTCCTTTGCTTCCTCTTCTTACCTCCAGTCTACCCTCTCCTAAAAAGGTGGCACCTCTCACAAAGAAAGTGCCGTCTCTACCTATCACCTCACCATCAACCTACAAGGTGGTATGGAAACCTCTTCCAACTCTACCTAAGCAAAAGTCACCTACCTCGCACATATCAACTAGCATAGACCCTTTAGTGGGCTCATACTCATTGATATTGCACTGACTTCTGCAGACTTCTAGCATAACCCTTCCACCCATCAAGCCCTTCCAACCTCTCGGGTCTAAGCCCTCCTAGTTCGATGATACAAAGATTTGCTTATACCATCGAATGCCAGGACACGATATCGAGACTTGTTGTGCCTTCAAGGCTGTCATTCACTGCTATATGGAGAAGGACACTCTTCTCCTTGAGGACACTCTTAACCAAACCCTGACACCTTCCCATCCAACCTCTTCAACCACATCAACATCTCACTAGTAGGCCATGACCCCTTCTTCACCTCCTATCTTTGAAATCAATGCTATCCATATAACCACTAGGTCCCAAAAGGACAAGATGAAAGAAAAAGCTGCCATCCCTTAGACCTACCCTTTTGTCAAACCCCCTCTTGCACCCAAGCCTAAAATTTCTATCCTCGGCGCATCTCAGCCTTCTTCTTCTTCCTCTTCCAGGCCGATTCATGACTCCATGTTGAAATAGCTTCACCAGACACTCGTGAAGATGTCCCTTTATGACCTCAACCAAACCTCACCTCAGCATCGTCAAGCCCTCATATGAGCCTTGCAGGCAGTGGAGGTCCAACCTGAGGACCCCTAACCACTCGCTGCCCTCGTCCACTCTTTAGCCCTGTTGCCTCCATCACATTCAGCGATTCTGAGATTCCCACATCCAACATAAAAGATCATGATGCCGCCCTCCTCATCACTACCTATGTTGACCAGACAAGCATTAAACACATTATGATCGATGGAGGCGTTAGCATCAACATTATCTCCACCCATGCCTTTGATTAGTTGGCTCTTCCCAAGAACTACGTCTCTAAAATTGACGCGATCTTGCGCTCTTTCAATGACACCACCACCACGACCATTGGCATAGTCATCCTTCACATTCGTGTTGGTCCACGCATAGTCCTAGAGCTCTTTTATATCATCAAAGGAGAGTTTCAATACAACATGTTGCTAGGCCAACCCTAGATCCACGCCATGGCCTGTGTCCCCTCCACCCTGCACCGTTGTGTGAAATTCGAGCATGACAGGAAAGTCCACACCATTCCCGCTGACCCTTCACCCTTAAAAACTTATAACACAACCTACCATCTAAATGATGTCCTCATTCCTATCAAGTCATCAACCCTGACACCACCTCTATCCACGAAAGCTTTGACTAGTTCACAATCGGTGGTCGCCCTCACCCCTCCTCTTCAAGTAACGACTAAAGACCCCATGGAAGACATCTTCCAATGACTTTCATTGGGGGAATATCACTTGCTGACCTTAGACATGTTCCAAACTCCATAAGAATATGGACGCCTTCACCATTAAGCCTCAACTGACCTTGACAAATCTATCCAACATTCTCCCTAAGCGACTGGGGGAATCCAACTTTATCCTGACCTCGACCAAACATTCAATCAAGCCTTCGACCAAACATTCGACCAACTTTGACTAGACATTCAACCAAACCTTGACCAAGTCTTAACTAATCATCAATCAACCTTCCTATCATAACCTTGACCAAACCAATGACCAAACATCAACCAGCCAAATATTGACAAATACCAACCAGACATCCAACAATCATCAATCCAGATATTCATCCAGACATTGACCATGACCAGATATTGATAGTGACATTGACTAGACCATTGACCAGACCATCAACTAGACACTAACCAATCATCAATCATGACTTCAACCAAACATTCAACCCAACCATTCAACCAACCTTTTTATCAAAGCGTTCAACCAGTCTCGACCAATCTTTGACCAAAACATTCAACCCAACCTCTTAATCATCAACCCATCTGTCATCAATCTTCACGACCAATATGGAGAGAAGTAAATGAGGCACGTTTGCTCCACATTGGCTCAGACCTTTCATCATCATGCACAAGTATGGGTCAGGGACTTATCATCTGTCATCTCTTGATAGACAGCCAGAACCTGAGCCTCTTAATGCATTGTATCTATGACCATTCTTTTGTTAGTCGAGTACTCATCCACTTGACATTTAACTTGGGCTCATCCCTTGAGCAATCCCCATCCTTCTAATCCTCATTCCTTTCAACCCTATTCCCCTTAACAAGTCCTCTATAACTATTTTATGATGCATGGATGCTTTGTCCTAATAAAAAGGAGCCCTTGACCTTCTATAGTCTTGTCCATGACTCCAAATTCTGTTAAAAAAATTAAAAAAAAAAAAATCAAGATGTCAAAACATATCCAAGGTCACATAATTAAATCAAAAGGCAGACTGCTCCCTCAAAGGATAGCTGTACTATCATTGTTGTAGCTAATCTGATCCCTCAAAGGACAGCTATTTAAACATTATATAAAGCAAAAATATAGACCACTCCCTCGAAAGATGGCTATGACTAAATCTTGCTACAAATAGCACCTTTCTTAGAATCTTCCTGCATCGATCAGCTTCACAAATGACCACCAAACAAATGACATCTCTATATAGACTTCCCACATCGATCAGTCTGCACCAAAAAAAAACCAGTCATGGACTTGGCTTGTAGTTGTCTCAGGGTCTCCTACAAAAAGGGGCAAGGTTATCCCTGCTCTTAAAATGGGTTACCCCATCCTCCTCATAACACCTGCTCAAGGGACTTCGAGCTCACTTTAATGTCAAAGTGATTTGATTACCGTTCTAACACATATGGTTAATGACACAACGCATGAATGGGGATCTTGGTTCTAACACCCCTATCTATGCTACCATTTTGGTCCTTGTCAATGAAAGAGCAATTTTCCTTTCACCTTCTTTTCACTTTTGGTCATTAAACCAAACCATTTTCAGACCCACATCATGACACCATCATCATCATAGTCTATTCCACATAGTTTCTATGGACAACAATACACATGGAAACTATCGACCAGACACAATTTATGTTAAGCATAAACCAATACTTGCTGAAGCATAAATACACCTCAATTCATTTTTAGCATTCATCCATCATGACTATGGACAATTTCTAGGGATGAAGGACCCTTAACCAATGTTATAGAATACACCATTTGGAAAAGGCTGTAACATTTTTTTCTCCTCATCATCTTGACACATGACCAAACCAATCATTGACCAATCTTCTCAATTAGCTCAAACTTCATTAGTCTGAGACCCTATGACCAGGGCTATGTAGGTAGCACTTAGATAACACGACATCCTCTGAGGTTAGCTCGACCACCCTCATTTGTTCATCTCTTTGATGGACAAACCTTCTCTTCTTTAACCTTGACCTTGACCAAGACCAGTCTATCAACCACTTTGACCAAGTCCAATCCATCCCTTTGACCCTTCCTCCCTTTTAGGGAGAACTACATTGGCCTGAGGCCCTTCACACAAGGGCTATGTAGGCAGCACTCAGATCACATGATGTCTTCTGAGGTTAGCTCAGCCACATCATTTCGTCCATCCATCCCCCTTGACCAAAGACCATTGGAGATCATGCATATCTCCTATGACCATGACCACTTCCAAGACAATGTTGCCTTGGTTGTTTTTGCATTTATGTTACCCCACGACTAGTTAGCCAATTGTTCACAAACCCTTTTTGACCTTCACAAGTATAGGATCATGAGCCAGTTGATCCCTATTACTTGTGGCATTTTCATGTTTTTGGGAGCACTTCCTGAGCTTAGGATACCTGGAACACGACGACCATTTGGAGCTTCAGCTTAGATTGAATAACCCGATCAACAGATGACTAAATACTAGGGCACAATTATTTCAATTTTGACACTTCTCGACCCTCAACATGCGATAATTTGACCCGACCATCTCGTGAAGTGGTATATGCACAATCACAACTATTGCAACATTTTCACTCACCCTCTCTCTATCCATCTCTCTGTCAAATTGACACTCGATCTCTAGTTCCCTTCTCTCGACTCTCGCTTTGAGGGGGGGAATACCTCATCCCATTCCTGGGGTAACCAACTCCTATTTTTGTCTTGTACTTTGTCAAGAACAACCAACAAGACAAAAAGGGGTAAATGTAGACACCAAAAATGTGTCTGCACCTTGGTCGTCTTTCACCCTTGTCCCCCTTGGCCCATGTCCTAGCCCTTATCCTAGTCCCCTCCATTCATTAAATTAAAATAACTTAAACATTTTAATTTAGTGGCCCCTTTTCCACCTCACCCTTGCCACCTTGGATCCCCCCACCTCTCTCCTAGCTTTTATTACCCCAAATCTCCCCTTTATCCTCCTCCTGCACCCATTAAGCCTTCTCATGACCGTTTTCCCCATGACCCCTTGACCCAGTGGTGTGTAAGAATGGATAGAGGCTAATTTTAGCCTCTGTCCCCATTCTTCTACTACTGACATCGGCTACCCTTCGGCTGATCTCAGCGATCCTGTCAGTGTCGATAGCCTTTAAGACCATTTCCTGCATCTGTTGCAGACCCACCATGAACAAAATCCTCTTGGCACTTTGGCATTCACATTCTCCTTTCTCTCAACCTCGTACAATAGCAGTAGTAGGTACAAGCACTCTACATCAGTCATTTCTTCTTGTAATAGGCTTTCATAGCTCCAACAACAAGCTCTTCCATTCTTCAGTTAGCAAGAAAAAAGGTAAGCAATTTCATTATTTTATTTCATTATTTCATTTGATTTCAGTTATCTATCCTACCCACTGTCTACCACTTGCTTTGTCCTTCCTCTAAGAGGCTGAAAAGCCTTCTCAGACGCTGTCTCCTGTCCATCTTCCTCTTGCCCTACCACCCTTTCAGTCTAGTCCCAAATAACTTCCTCAGTCCCTCAGGCCCAAGACAAATTCCTCAGACCTCTAAGCAATCCCTCAGACCTCTGAATAGACCTCCCTGACCCTCAGACTAGACCACAGTCCAACCTGCACATCCATAGACCCTGTCCACAGTCCTAAAACTTGGCCTGACCCATCTCTGACTACTGTCCCGACCGACCCTGGCCAGTACCCCTATCGATGTCGGCAGTATAACTGACATCAGCTACCTCTCTGACAGATGCCGGTAGCACCCCTAACCTCAGCGACTATGTAAAGGTAGATGGCTTCTAAATAGGTATGCCTTTGTCTTAAGTTCTTTCTTTCTATTTTCCATCATTTATCATTTTCTATTTTTAATCAACATTTTATTTTAACAGTGGACTAACTCCCCCCAAGAAGCCTTTGTGCTTCTAGGACCAAGCTCTTGCTTGGCAGTCCACCCTTTTGTCTTCTAACATTCTTCATGTTTAGTGTCTTTCTCTTTCAGGTGTCATTCCTCCACAACCAAAGAGGAGTACCTTCTATCATCTAGATTATGGTGCGCAAACTACATCCAGGTACACAAGCCTTGACCATCTCTTAGTTTCTCATTTTCTCATTTTCTCTATCTTTTGAATGTAGAAAGCAATTTAGCGTAGAAACACTCTTATTGAGGATACTTGACCTCTCAAGTTTGAATTTCTAGATGATTCTACCATGATGATAGAATAAGAATCATAGGAACCTAAATAGTAGATGCTCTATTTTTATGGATCCTTCACATCCCATAGATCTAGAGCTGGCAAATTTTTGATCACACCAAAGGAGCATTTGATTCCCAAATAATTCCATATACAATTTCATTTTACAAACAATATGGCTGAGTATGATGCATTGATTACAGGGCTCCACTTTGCTATACAGTGGTATATTCAAAGCTTAAAGGTTTATAGAGATTCATAGTTAATAATTAATTATACCACAAATTAGTATCAAATAAGAAGAGATAAGCTTCTTCCTTACAAACAAATTGTGGATAGCCTCTAAACACAATTTAAATCTCTATAGTTTAAACAAGTTTTGAGAGTAAATAATATATCTAGCAATGCAATGGCAATGATTGGTTTTATGATTCAAATGGATTTTATTCCTATAGAGTATCCATTCTTGATTAAAACTCATATTCAAACTACACATACTATAATAGATTCATAGAGGGTATGCACCATTGATGGTCCTCATCCCCCACCTGAGATACCATGGTAGCAAGATTTTTATAACTATTTCCATAGTCATGTCATCCCTACCAACCTTTTCAAAAACTAGTAAAAACTATTCCTTCATCACTTAACATGTTATACTCTCCTTAGAAACATGCTTTACAGTAAAGGCTATGATGGAATGCTTCTTTGTTGTTTATCTTTTGGAAAATCCAAGATGGCACTAATAGAGGTTCATGGAGGAATGTATGGGCCCCACACTAATAGTGTATTCCTAGAAAAGAAGATCATTATAATAGGCTATTATTGGCCCAAAATGGAGATCAATTATTGTAACTATGTGAATAAGTGTGTTACTTTTAAATATCATAGTAACTTGATACACACACCTTCTTTACCACTACAGTCGATCACAACACCATGGCAAACTATGATGCAAAAAGAAAGGTAAGTTTTAGCCTAATTGGTTAGGACCATATATTGTCATGGAAAACTAAGGATTAGGGGCATATCAACTAGATAAACCTAATGATGAAGAAATCTTAAATCCCATAAACATCATACACCTTAAGAGGTTCTATACATGAACAACTTTGAGCCATTAGCTATAATACCCCTGACTTGGGGAAAATTTATGCTGAAGTTATTTTATCGTACCATCTTACCCTACCCTAAACACATTTTATACTACCCTGGTCCACTCTTCATGAATTTTTAAAATGAAGGCTTTGGAATCATTGGCACTCTAAGTGCAATTTATCCTATCCTAGACTATTCTCTTTGAGAACCATATTCTTTATCCCATTTTTGACCATCCATGTGTAAGACCCTATTCTTTGGAGTATTCTCCTTGAGAACCATATTCTTTGTTATGTCTTGAGAATATTGTAATCTTGAACACTTTTATCCCTTGACCAATTATGACCTTGATTATGTCTCATGAACATTATGACCATCTTCGTTACCAGTTCTACAAAGTAGTTTAGCTAAGATAACATTTTGTAGCTTTTTCTACAAACAAGTGAACAAAAACATCTTTTTAGTTTAGGACCTTTGCCACACTATTATAGATAGGTGAACACTAATAATTATTTAAAGTTACTTCATACTACACATTATTCTGTATTACATTTGATGTTTTTTGTAGGTATTTACTATCTTATCAGGATCCTTGCTCTCACCAATTAGTGAGCATGGGTCATTGTAACTGGCTTAGCTATTTTATTGGAACCTCTACTCTTGAACATGCATATACTTCACTATATTTTCCCAAATTGTGCATATTTTATCCCAAAAACATTAAAAATATTGGAAATACTTTGGAAATACCAAAAACATTAAAACAGAATCCACAAAAGAACAAAAACATTGTCTCATTCTTCTATACATTTGGACATTCCCATCCCACCATGATACACTCTTGACATTTTAAAAGCAAAGAAACACTAGTTCATCTTATCCTATGAACTTGTCATTTTGAAAGATCATTCTTTCTCATCCCATAATCTTGTTGTTTGTAAGACCATTCTTATTTGTTTGTCATATCTTCCATTTCTTCTATAACATTAATCATGTTGGTCTAATCATAATTTTTTTTCTATCTCATTTCTTGAGAGAACTACATTTGGCCTGAAGTTCATGTTGGAACATCCATCCATAGAACTATGTAGGCAACATCCAATTATCTTGTACATATAGAATCATCTCAGCCAACTCTTTATTTTTCTTCTCTTCCCCCATTTATTCTATCACTTTTCCTCCTTAATTAGGGAACAATTATTGTGTCATTATTCTTTGTTATGTTTTTGTAGAAATTAACACCTCTACCCTATGTGCATGAACATTTGTCTTTAAACTACACTAACTTGGTTATTTATTCATGTGTGTTTATTTGTGTTTTCTTGGTGTTTTGTTGTGCTTATTTATATGTTATTCTCATGTCATTAAGGTGTTATTGATTTTTGTTTTTAAACCTGGTTGCTCCTACTTGTGTTTTAATTGATCGTATCTTGATTTCAAGTTAGGTTCATTTATTTTTATCTTTATCTTTGTCTTTGTTTTTTTTAAATGTAAATAGTTGTAACTTTGGTTTTGGTCATTATTTTACCATTATCCCTAGTTATAGGTATTCACATTTGAATCAACTTATCACAATTTGAATATTATGTCTTCTAAGTTATTCATACTTATGATGCCTAATTGCTTTTTCTATAGCAAGCACTTTGTGCTCAAGTTTCAAATTCTTAACATCGACATCACTCTGATGAATAGCTCTCAAAAAAACTTTACATAATTTAGGCTCATAATATGAAAATAGGCATCTAGGTATCATGGATTTTAGCACTCAACTCTATGCTTAGACATGCACCTCTTCATGTACATTATGATTCTAATTAATTCCTGGTCAATTTTCATCATTCCTCATTCCATTCTCTCCCAAACTTGGATGAACTACATTGGCCAAAATTTCATGTTAGAACATGAGTCCAAGGAACTTTGTAGGTAGTGTCCACTTATATTATATATCTAGAGTCAGCTTGACCATCTATATTCTTCTTTTCATCTCTCTCATCACTTTGTGCATTCTCATATGCTAGGTTTATGTGGCTTTCTAAGCCATTACACCATCTTATGTACATTTGTACCTACTCACTTTAACCTATTTGTTAGATTATATCCTTGAGATATTTTACTTACCAATTGCCCATTTTAGGGCACAAAATCTCATAAGCATCATAATTAAATTAGATATATAAGGGAAAAAACATTATTTATTCTTTATTAGTGATTAAAATTAACCCTATGGGGGAACAACTCTCTTATCATAATCAAATCCGTTCTACTAGGCCACTTGTTATTATCTTCTCTTTGGATACCCCTCCCTAGTGGCACTTCCCTTCCTGAAGAAAAATGTTCTCTTTTCCTCTAATTCCAAGCTCTCCACACTAATTCTCATGATGCAAATATTTTAGTGTGTAACCTATCTCAATATTGATCAATGTCATAAGTGTGTAGCTTATACTCTCAAATTGGGTACATTTGAAGTGTGTCCCTTACATTTATGGATTGTATCTTTCCCATTCCCCTTATCTATTGGGGCCTATTATACCTCTAATTATATTTTGATCATTGATGGTAATCATGTGTGAAAGCATTATTTCATTTGGATGTGATCTACTCCATAGGTTATGATCTCACTTCCTCTCTCTTTTTGAGAGTCCATCCTCTTTCATCCTAGTATCTCCTCTTAAGGGGGCATCCTAGGTCATTTCCAATTTCTTCTTAATAACTCCCTAGTTTCAAAAGATATTTTTTCATCTAAATGTCTCACTCTAACTTCTCAAATAGGGGTAAAATGTAGACATCTAATTCCTAACACTATTTCTATTGAAATTGCCAATCTTACTTGAATTACACTCAAATACACGTTTTAGGTCAAAATCTATAAAACATGCTAAATGGTTTGAGCTTATCATTTACAAGTGCTGATTTAGGATAATGTATCCCTAAATAGGGCAATTCATTTTATTTGATACCTAAATTTGATCAAATCATTTTGAGTGAAAATGATGATTTTACCTTTTTGCGCACTAGATGACTCTTTTCTTCTAATTCATTAGTACACATCATGTAGCTTTATTATTTTATGTTTGCAGTATCCTAAATGGGAATATAGTTTCAACACATTTAACATCACCTTCCAATTCTTCTCGAGTCAAACTACAACCCAATAATATGACTTTTTGAGCATTTTGATTATTTGATGGCCAATTTCGAAATAATTACATAAATGTTGATTAACCTTGTATAAGGATAATTAATCCAAATAAAGAGATTAAGTGGATTTTCCATAAGATTTGTTAAATATTTCTTATTGGAAATTGATTTTTATTAACTACATCACCTAATGACATCACCATATATGGTGGCATCCATAAGCCATAAATGCATAAAATATCAAGATTATGGGTCTCCCATACCTCATTAAGACCCTTCATGCCTCTTAAATTATCCTCCATCCCAAATATTTATGAGGGATATTTATGTATTTTATTATATAATTAGATTAATTCATATCCATACATCTCAATCTTGAGATGGATGGTTATGGTTGATGTTGATCAATCTAAAAAATTTATAAATAGAGAGGCCATGAACATCATTTTTAAGCTTAATTTGTGCAAATTTTTAATGTTAAATTGTATCCACAATCCTTTGCATTTTATCATTGATTTTATTTGCAAGAATTATTGATAGGCTAGTTTAGTGATTCCAAATCATGAGCCTAGGTTTTACAAGAAGTTTTTGAGACATTGGAGGAGTTGGCCACCATTGTTGTTGAAGATAAGAGCTATTGATCAAGGGAGAACATGATTTTGAGATACATTTGTATGGTGAATCCACTTGGGAAGGTAATATGGTATTGATTTCTTTCAATTATTTCTTACTATTACTTGCAATTCTTGCATGAATAGATAGGATTAATTCGGTTTACTCATACATTTTTCCTTTGATTTATTGGACTAATATTTGACTAATAATTTTATGTAATCCTCTCTACAATAAATACCCCTTATTAATATAAGTCTCCATATCTAATTACCACATTCCATGGGTACTCATAGATGGAGGGTCTACATTGAACCTATTTATTATGGATTTATTAAAGGAATTATGGTATTCCAAAACTTATTTAGGGCCTAATTTGATTATGATAAAAGTGTATGATGACAATGAAAAACCATCTATAGGAACTATCTATGTTCCCATTGTTATGGGACCCATAGTACATCAAACCCTACTTCATGTTATGGATGTTGACTTAACCTATAATATGATGCTTGGTCATCCCTAAATCCATGAGATGCAATCTGTCCCATTTACCCTTCATCAATGTCTAAAATTCCTACATTTAAGTATGGAAGTCACCATTCCTAGGGAAATTGATCATTTTTTAAGTTGACAAATGGATCAATCTCAATCTTTATATTATTTTCCTATCATGGATATCTCTATTTTAATCCCAACAACTAAGAAATATATATGACCTACTAAGCTTGTGCCCACTTCAAATCTACTACCTAAGGTCATTCATCTAAAAATCACATCCATGAGTTATAGGGAATATGAATATAAAACATTATATATAGGTTACTTTCCTCTTTCACCATGTACTTACAGGTCTCCAACAATGCAGAAGACCAATCTTATCAGCTATCAATTTGGACCAATTGCCTTGTAGAGTATAAAATACTCTACGTTTCAATTTGATTTTCAGCAGCGCATGATCCAGGTCATTATCCCCACATACTTCAGTTCGAGACAGTGAAGTTTTGGAAATAGAACGCAGGCTCTAATTTCTTTTTGATTTATTTTTCTCTAAGTGTTTATGTCAAGTAGAAGCTACCAAGTGTCACTTTCTAAGGCACCTTTCATATTTCAATAAGGCCACAGAATGTGCCATGTGTCCCATAACAACTCAGCAAAACATGACAAGTGTCAGGATCCTTGTTTCATATCGGCATCTATGTTTCAAATCTCTTTTTTATTAGAAGGTTTCCAAAAGCTAAGTATCAAGATTAGGTAGAAAGTAACAAGTGGTGATAGCAGAAGGTCTCAATTTTACTTTTCTAAAAGTGACAGAAGATGCCACGTATCCCAGTAAAAGAGAGTGGAAGCCACCATGTGTCAAGATCTAAATTATCTTCATTTTGCTTCACCAATATAGAAAAGATTGTGGTGGGTCCCAAGTTTTGTTTCTAAAGCAAGTGGAAGCCGCTAGGTGTCACTATCCATGTAAATGTGAAATGAGACCTGATTGTTCTATGGTATAAATAGAGTAAAGTGGAGACTGGCACGTGTCATCTTCTATAGGTTTCTAAAAGGTAACTAAAAGAAGTGAAGATTGCCATGTGTCCTTTAATGAAGTAGTGGAGATTGACACCTATCCCTGGGTCCCTTTTAAAGTTACTTGGGTAAGAAATGTTATGGGTCTTATTTTATTTTAAGCTGTTGATGTTTTGAGGAAGTGGATTGCGATAAGTGTCAAAGGCAAAACACTCCTAAGCAAAGACACAAAAGAGTATAAGTTATGCTGAAAGTGTCACATGTCTTTGATAGGTGCTATGTAACATGCCAAGTGTCATCCTCCAGTGTTTCCTAAAGTAATAATAAGATTTTCAAGAAATTGGCTAAGTGTTACCTAGCATTTAAGAGAAGGGAGCATCCTGCAATCTGTTTCAGCTAATGAACTGCTAGAAGATAAAGCATTTTAGAATCTATAAAATATCTTCTATTAGACACTTCTAGTTTGGTTAGATTTCAATTGGGCCATTATACTGGGAACAAGCAGATAATCTGGAGTGAATCCAAGGTTATAAATAAGGGTGCAGAGATCACTAAGTAAAAAAGGGAGATATTAGAGGAGATACCAGAGAGAATTATTGTAACGAGTTTAGACTTTCTAGAGCTGTGATTAAGTAATATCATTTGATTTTGTTCTATCTTCTTAAGTTGGAAGGTTTATGTAACTGTGCATGTTTTTGTGCCTCTTATGTGATTGGAGAATTAATGAGAAGATTGAATCCTATGCCTTTGTTGATATTTTCTTTGTCATTTGCAAAAGTAGTCTAGGCTGTAGACTTTCTAGAGCTGTGATTAGGAATGTCATTTGCTTTTGTCTCATTTTCTTGAGTTGAAAATTTTATATAACTGTGCATGTTTCTGTGCCTCTTATGTGACTAGAAAATTCAAATAAGAAGATTGAACCCTATGCCTTTGTTGACATTTTCTGTATCAATGCAAAAGTAGTCTATGTTGTGAGCCTTTTGTTTCTGTTATTTCCATCTTTTACATTGATCATGCACTTGTTTGCTATTAAATGTAAATGAATCCTACATATAGTTTCATTGTGCTCAAGATTAAGGTCGAATTACATTCAGATGCATCACCATAGTTAGATTTTCTTTCTTATAATTATGTTTCTATTAAAATTCCTATCCCTTTTCCTAGTATATACTTGATTTAAAGAAGAACCAGCTTCTCTAAAATCTAGAGGTTGTTTCAAGTTGCAAGTCCCACATCTTGAAACTTCCCATTCTTGGTGTTTAGAACAAGCACAATTTTACTCATCAACAATTTTTGGCACACTCGATGGGATAAATCTTGAGGTTTCTTTCAAAATCATATGAACCAAAGAGCTACAAGGAGTCATGGCTCTAGACCAATAACCAGATCACAATTTACTACAAATCTAGGTATTCTTTTGCCACCTTTAGTAACTAGTCCAAGAAGAAGAATCAATTAGTTTGTACCAATACTAAGAGCAAATATGGGAACCCCTATACCCCCAAGAAATTATACAAGATAGAACACTAGTAGTCCCTTGATTCTCCCAATACCACTAGCTACTTGGGACCCTATCCCAGTGAATGCCCTAAAAGCTCTACTCAAATTTAGTGGGAAAGACTTTAAAACACCTGAGGAATATCTTTAGTATGTATTAGATGCCTGTGCTATATATGTCACACAATAAAATGTGGCCATAAGATTATTAGCAGCTTCTCTTAAAGGGAAGGCTCTAGACTGGTATTAGTATTTGACCCCAAATACCATATCTACATGGGATCAATTCAGAGATCTTTTCTTTAAAATATTTGAAGAGAAAGGTGACAAGTCTTCTTTGTTACAGCAATTAATTACCATTCAAAGGGCACCACAAGAAGCCATGACTGACTTCAATTCTAGATTTTAAAAGACTTGGGAAAGAATCGTTGCTACAACTAGACCATTACTAGGTATGGCTATAGTATTTTATCTTAAGGCTTTTAATTCATATATATATATGTTATGATTCAATCACTTGGAGGACACACTTTGCCTGAGGCTTATGACTATGTGGTCAGAGTTGAGAATAATTTGATAGATGCTAGAAAGTTACCCCCAAGGCCTCCCATGCCCTTGTTCCCATAAATTTCCTTACCATTACCTCAAGAAGACCCTAACTCTATAGCCCCACCTGTGTCTATGTACACCTATCCTTAACCATCTGCTAAAGAAATTGTTCCCACTCAGTCATCTAAGCTGGATGATATCAAGAATATCCTAAGGACATTTTCTAATGAGTTGATCAATATAAAAATATAGTAGAATACTTTCCCTAAGCCTCCATATCAAGGCTATCAAGGAAATAGATTTTCATCTCAGCGAAACCAATATTAGGATCCTCTAAGACAAACTAACCATCAGCCAGCAAACCAATTGGTTGCAGTCCCCACACCCTCATAGACTATTCCTTCCAATTAAAATAGGGAGATTGTTTTAGGGCAAAATAACTATGTAGATAACACTAATGCCTAGTGTTTCCCTTGCAATAATGCTCATACACCTAGAGATTGTCCTATGGGTAATCTACAACAAAAGGTGGTAGAGCAAAGAAGAATGGATGGTCAGTTTGCAAGTTATAGTGAAAATCAAGCCTACCAGTCTTCTGATATGTAGAATTTAGTCTTAATGGCTTAGATAAAAGTAATGTCTTTGCAACAGGAGGAAGAAGTAGCCCTAGAATATGCTTTATTCTCATGGGTTGGAGATGAAGAATTAGTATTTTTGAATGAAGCTTTTATTTCCAAGAAACTATTGGTGCAATCAAACTACCATACTAGATGAAAGAGAAGAATGTTGGAATAGCCTAAAGTTGTAAACAATGAAGTTATGGAGAATCCTTCATTTCAATGTCATCAACACACAGCTGTTAGACAAGAAATGCTTCAGCTAGTGCAAAATCAAGAAGTTCTTGAACAAGTTCAAAGAAAGATAAGATATCCTAATCTTCTAAGAATTCAAACTTTTGGACCAATGAATGTGGTGTGACCCCAACACAAGTATCAATTTGGGACACATTAGCTATTCCTGAACAAAGGACACTGTTACAAGAAGCTCTTCAAAATCAAGTAATGCCCAAATATACTGAAGGACCTGCTGATAAAAAAAGCTCAAAGACATAGTTCATCTGTTGAGAATAGCCTTAGTGAAAAATGCATCAAAGGTAAGCAAATCCAAACTAGATTCCTTCTATTTACTAAGATAGGTGACTGGACTAAGCGTAATTAGGAAAAAGAAAATAAATAGTTCTTAGCTATGATGCATAGTGACCCATATGAAAATTATAATTCTACTAGTTTGGGCACTTATGTTATTTTTGATGAGGACCATGAAATCCCAAATGTTTTAAGGGAAGAAATACCAACTACTCAAGGATCCGAAAAAGATTCAAAAATTTGGTCTTTAAATTTTGATGGGGCTAGAAGTAAAAATGGTGTTGGAGTAGGAATTTGTCTTACTGCTCCAAATGGTGAGAAAATGTTAAGAGCTATCCATTTTCAATTTGATTGCACTAATAATGATGTTGAGTATTAATATTTAGTACATGGGCTCTTATTAGCCAAGAAAAAGGGAATAAAGAATCTAATAATAAAAGGAGATTCAAAATTAGTAGTAAAGCAAATTAGAGAAAAGGCAATAACAAATAATGTTAGAATGAAATCCTATAAGCATAGAATTTGGGACTTAATAGAAGATTTTGAAGCTTTTAATATTGAAGTAGTTCCTAGGATTCAAAATTTTGAAGTTGATAGGATGGCACAAATTGGTTCACAGTTTGATCCAGCAACTGGTTTATTAGTTAAAAATGAGTCGATAAAGGTTATAGTAAGACCAACTATCCCTGATAATGATGAGAATTGGCAAGTATTTGAGAATGATTTTCAAGTAATCTCATTCTTGCAATAATCAAGGGAATTTGTCGATCAATTGCAACCAAAGATTGAAGAAGCATATGGGGATCAAATCATACAATTAAAGAATAATAAGCTTCCCAAAGGTTTAATCACTTTAGAGAATTTTTTTTATCCAGAAGATGTAAGCCTAGAGAAGAAAAGGTTCCAAAAAAACAAAGTAGATTATTCTGAAATAGAGGTGAGTGAAGGGAAAAAATTAAAATTTGGAAACTTAGCAACTCAAGAAGAAAAGTAAAGGCTAATTGAATTATGCAAAAAATATGATAGAGTCATAGCCTGGAGCTATGAAGACCTTCATGGATATAATAGAGACATCATTCAACACACAATAGAACTAACTGAAGGATTTGAGCTTGTTAAATAGAAACAAAGGCTATTGAATCCAAGGATTGAGCCTCTAATGGTGGATGAGTTGCGTAAACTTTTAGATTCTAAAATAAATTTTCTAATCAAACACTCAACATGGGTATCAAATTTGGTACCAGTTAGAAAAGAGAATGGTGATATAAGACTTTGTGTAGATTTTAGAGATCTAAACAAAGCATCTTTGAAGGATCACTATCCCTTGCCCTCCATGGAAAAAATTCTACAAACTATAGCTAGATGAGAGAGATTCTCTTTGCTAGATGGTTTCTCTAGATACAATCAGATTTGGTTGGCTAAAGAAGACCTGTTGATGCTGTGGATTGCACCTAGGGTAGGAGGCTGAGCTCTTGCCTTCTACACATCAAAATGGAAACTCCCCTCTCACCTATGGGATTGGTGAAGCTAGAGGGGAGAGTCTCTAGGTAAGGGCTAGCTCCCTTGATGCATCTGAGTTGTTCCAATAAATGTTAATGTAGGTATATAGATATATAATGGGGGGTGAAAAGGGAGAAGGATTATAGGAAAAAATCTAATCTAAAAAGATCTGATGTACCAAATGCATCGACCTTCTCACACTCACACTTGAAGTCAAACAAACACATATGTACACTTCAAACTGGTAGAAGAACCAGGCTGCAAAGAGCTTAACAAGGAGGCTTTAATGGAACACATAGAAAATAAAGACTCACCAAAGGTGCTATAAAAAAGCACATTATATAGTAGCTTCCTCTATCTCTACTCTTCTAAATATATCTCTTCTTGTCACTTGTGAGATGGCACCTTATAGACACTAGGTGTGTTGGTGTTAAACCTGTGGAAGCATTAAGAAGTAATGACTAAACACAAACTGACACTCAAACACACACAAAGATGTCTATCCAGAATAGAGGTAAAAATGCGTTTATTGATTTTAAGTGAAAATTTGCCAAGGCTTAACCTTAAAAAATGTGGAAGATCATTTTCCCCAATGACAAGTCTCCAATATATAGAGGAAGAAAAGAGGCCTTTTGGCACCCTTTTTACAAATGACCCATGTGAGCTCTGGGCATTGGGAAGAGGGAAGCTGCTCAAAGGTAATGTTGTGTCAGCCCCTTTCTTCAAGGTGAAATTATGGTCCACCATTTGTATACAAAAGATTGCTCCTTTAAGGCATTTCATGGCTTACTTTCCCATAAATGTAGAATGGGGAAGATGAGTTGCACCATCCATTGCCTGTTCATGCCTCTTGGTAATCAATTGGCAGACACTATTTCAACTACAACTATAAATCACCTCCCTTTTGCCATCTGGGTTGCCTCCTTGGTCTCTGCCCCTTTCATCCTTTAAGTTTCCTCTGTTAGCTCTTTGGCTTTCCAGACTTAGTCTTTGAATTCCTTTGGTTCATGCCATTTGTTTGAAAACCAATAGTAATTCATTTCTACAAAGTTTGACGTCTGTGTGCCCATCACTTTGAAACTCATAAGGCACTTTAAACCATGGATTCTAACATGTGTTGACTTCCATCGAGTTGATAATGGGATATGTGGTAGCATCTGCTCACCTTTGAGGGTTCCTTGAGAGTCAAGTGGAAATTGACACGTGGCTGCTTCCACATAGCCTTTAGCTACCTGAGAAAAATTTTAGGACTCCTTTGGTTCTTTATGAATGCTGACACTTGGCATGCTTCACATAGATCTTAGCAACCCATTCAGGCCCACCAGTCTTCTCTTTGAATAATGAAGTATAAGGAGAAATCTATGGATATTGACACTTGTCATCTTTTGCCAAGCCCTAGAGGGGACATGTGACACGTTTTGCTACTCCTAAAAAGCATGTCGAAGTGTTCCATGGTTGCCACTTGGTGCCTTCTATGCTCTAGCTTTCTTGGTGTAAAATTTAATGTTTGCATGCCTGTCATCACTTAAAAACCCAATGACTAGTTTGCATGCTTAATTTTGATGGTTTTTGGGATGTCACCATCCTTGGCAAAGTTCATTGGGCCTTTTCTATGAGTTTTTTGCTTCGGGCCTTTTTCCATGGAAAAAAAATTTGAAAGAATTGTTGCTTTGAATTTTCACTATTCTTTTAGGTTCTTTGGTTTTAGCCTTCCCCAAATTCCTTTAGACTTTTTGTCTGAAGGAATTGCTTTGGACAAAAAGTCTAAAGGAATTCAAAGCCTTAGTTGTTTTACATCCTTGGAAATCCTTCAGCAAAGCCTCTGAACTACTCCCTACCCCTACTCCCTACCCTCTACAAGGGCTATTGAACTTGGAAGTGCCCTCTATAAGGGCACTTTCCCTTCATCTTTGGGATGCCCCCTTGAACCAGCCCATTGAACCATTCGCTTGAACCGGTTCAACAATTCAATGTTGTGCATCGAGCCCTTCATTGAACCAACCCATTGAACAGCTCACACTTGAACCAAATGATTGAACCAATGTGTTGAACCAATTCATTGAACTGAATGATTAAACCTAAAGCCACTTGAACTTACTGATGAACCTTGTGCTAAATGTTTTTTTGAACTTTGCCAATGAACTAAGCACTGAACTAGCTGATTGAACCAAAGCCAAAGTGTTGAACCAACTGAGTTGAACCAAGCGATGAACCATGACATTGAACTTGAGTGATGAACCAAAGCTTGATGAACTCATGTAACCTAAAGTTGACTACCTTTGAATAGAAAGGGAAGAGGGGGACTGATTTTGGCCTATTGGGCAAAAATGGTCAACATATTGGTGATTCCCAGGGGAAACATGCCTGCTATGCTTAAAGACTAGTTGTCTTGTAGTCCATTGGGCATGGAGTTAGATGTATCTTGAACAAAGATTAGAAATAACCCCAAAAGATCCAAGAATCAAATATGAAGCTTTTACCCCACACACAAAGGAAAACACACACAAGGCTAAAAACACTACCGGTGTAAATTGCACTTAGGGAAAGCAGGGAAAGAAACTAAAAATAGACTACTATATACAACTAACTAGGTACCTCTGCTTCCCTCCTAGATCAAAGGGAAAACTTCTTAAGTCCCCTTCCTGACAAGAAGACTTATGATGCCAGACAAGTGGTTGAATGAAAAGGAGATTTGGTGACTTGTTCTTCTTGCCTGTCACATGGATTGGCTTGTATCTGAGTGGATCAGATTCAAACATGCTTCCAATGTATACATACTTTATTTTTTCTTGAAATCTCACCTCTTATTGGTTCTTCAAGCTAGTTTATCTCATCAAGAAATCAATCACTAATGGCTCATCACCATAACCCCCTTGATATGCAACATTGACTGGCTTGTTCTCTTCTGCCTCATGCTTAGGCTCCATGGTATGACCATCCTCCTTGATAATTTCAAAGAAGGTATCTTTAGATTCATTAACCTCTTAAAGGGGTAAATTTGAAATCCTACGGCCCCTTGCATACTTATTTGAGTCCCAATGTTGTCTTCTCCACTCTTAGCCAACTCATAGGCTCCTTGAAGAACAATGCAGCTTGCCCCAATGACTTCAAATGAATCATTCAAAACATGAACAAGAGATTGTCCACACTCCATGAAATTAATGGTTATCTCCTCCTCATCCATACTCATGAAGTCTCCCTAGTCAGTCATAAACTAAGCATAATCTATATCAGGCAAGGCCTGATAGCTTTCTTAGAGGTGTGTGGATGGAGTGTATTCAAACATGGAATTTGCTATTTGGTCTGAAATGTCCATCACACGTTCACTGAGGAGACCTACTCTAGACTCCAATTCTATAATCTGCCTATCCATATCTTCCTAGAAAAGCCTTTCTTAGAAGTCACAATCATCATCAGGAGCAGGAACTACCTCTTATTCTTCAAGAGTTAGACTAAAACCTTCCTCCTCCTCTTCCTCTCTACCCCAAGATTCCATAGTTTGTTTCCAACTCATGATATTGGGATTGGAAACTTGCTCCTATGAACAGGCAACAACTTTATCATCTTCAAGGTCCTAAGCTAGTTCATGATGTTCTTTCTTCTAGCTTGGAATTTAGAGATCATGTTGAAAGACTTAAGGAGGTTGGGGAAGATTTGGGAGGGTATATTCATGCACAAGAAGAGATATCTGAAAAGAGGTGTGCTAAAAAGCTAGGCATATAGGGTTAGAGGTAGGATCGATTGATGCATCAGATGAGTCAAAAAGAGTAAGTACCAACTGATGGAAAGAATTTGTCACATAAGAGGGAGTTTTCTCTAGAATAGGAGGGGGCAGACCTTGGGCCGATATTTCTTGATTTTCATCCCTCCACTTTACCAACACTTCATCAATATTGAAATTAGCTTGTGGATTGGTGGAAGGTGTGTCTTTTAGCATTGGCTCCTCTACAAGGTCTGAAAACTCCATCTCTCTTTCTCCAAGTAGTCTCATCTTAGCCTTTAATTCCTCAATCTACTTAGCTAGATCATCCTCATTTTGTACCTCTTGGATCTTGTGAGAACCATCATAGATATGGGGAGTGCATGAAGGTTTCCATGAAATGCAAGAAACTTCCTAAGGAAGGGTGGGAAAAACTTGAAAAGGACTAACCTCTTTTTGTACCTCACACTCTTGTATAATGTCTTTCTCCTCCTTGTTATTCCATGACTCAAACACTTTATTTCAGCCCAAGATGTTCAGACTGGGCATCTCCTTTTGGGGTGATGGGGCCATAATGTGAGATGGTAGTGAGGTTTTTGATTCCACTTCCCTTGCTGCCAAAATGGACTGCTGCATCTAAAGATTTACCAATTTGATCTATCTATCAAGATTAGCCTTAAACACAAGATTTGTTGTTTCAGAACTCTCCTTAACATAATTGGGGAAAGGACTTTGACATGTTTGACTTGGCTAATGAGCAGAGGCTATATATGACTGATGTGATAGTTGGGGTAGTGAGTATGTAGGTTGATAGACTTGGTAAGGCTTCTTCTCATGAATACTCAGCTTCTCTTGCAAATATGCAATCACACCACTCACATCTAGCATCTCACTTGTAAGCCTTTACCAATTGGCTCTTTCAATAGGAGCCCATTCCCTCTTAACCTGATCCAATGCATTCCTCACTTGATGGATGACATGATCAAGAATTTCTTGGCCACATCCCCTTCTAGTGTCAAGATCTATTACATATTTTTTGTATCCCAGTAGTTCTCATTTGAAGGTGGAAATAGGTTGATTGATAAAGAGACTAGGTTGAGTGGGAGAAGTGACATATTGAGAAGACTAGGCATAAGGCTAATATAGCTTATCATAGGGCTAGGATCAGTCATATTAGACTTGATAAGGATCAATATAAGGCTGGTGATGATCATAGCCATGTTGGCCAAGGAAAATAGGGTCCATGTCTCTAAACGATGGGATTATACACACCAAAATATTCTTTCTTGATGGTACGGTCCCAAAACTACTTAACTAATTGATTTAACTCAAATTCACCATTGGTGTTGATGTAAAAGCCTCTGAAGGCTAGTTAGTCAAAGAACCACCAAAAATTCTTCAACTCTATGGACACAACTTGTCGTAGTTGGTCCCACTAGGCATGCCAAAACTGTTGATGCTATGGATTACACCCGAGGCAGGAGGCTGAGCTCCTGCCTTCCACATGTCAAAATGGAAAATCCCCTCTCACTTGTGATACTGGTGAAGGTAGAGGGGAGAGTTTTTAGGTAAGGGCTAGCTCCCTTGATGCATCTGAGTTATTCCAATAAATTCTAATGTAGGTATATAGATATATAATGGGGGGTGAAAAAGGAGAAAGATTACAGGAAAACAAATCTACTCTAAAAAGAGGTGATGCACCAAATGCTTTGACCTTCTCACACTCACACTTGAAGTCAAACAAACACATATGTACACTTCAAACTGGCAAAAGAACTAGGTTTCAGGGAGCTTAACAGGGAGGCTTTAATGGAACACATAAAAAATAGGGACTCACCAAAGGTGCTATAAAAAAGCACACTGTATAGTATCTTCTTCTGTCTTTGCTCTTCCAAATATAGCTCTTCTTTTCGCTTGTGAGATGGCACCTTATAGACACTAGGTGTGTTGGTGTTAAACTTATGGAAGCATTAAGAAGTAATGACTAAGCATAAACTGACACTCAGACACACACATAGATGTCTATCTAGAATAGAGGTAAAAATGCATTTATTGATTTTAGGTGAAAATTTTCTAGGGCTTCACCTTAAAAAATGTGGAAGATCCTTTTCCCTAATGACAAGTCTCTAATATATAGATGAAGGAAAGAGGCCTTTTGGCACCCTTTTTACAAATGACCCATGTGCGCTCTAGGCATTAGGAAGAGGGAAGCCACTCAAAGGTAATGTTGTGTCAGCCCCTTTCTTCAAGGTGAAATTATGGGCCACTATTTGTCTATAAAAGACTACTCCTTTAAGGCATTTCATGGCTTGCCTGCCCATAAATGCAAAATGGGGAAGATGAGTTGTGCCATCGATTGCCTGTTTGCACCTCTTGGTAATCAATTGGCTGACACTATTTCAACTACAAATATAACTCACCGCCCTTTTGCCATCTAGGCTACCTCCTCAGTCTCTGCCCCTTTCATCCTTTAAGTTTCCTCTGTTAGCTATTTGGCTTTCTAAACTTAGTCTTTGAATTCCTTCGGTTCATGCTATTTGTTTGAAAACCAATGGTTATTCATTTCTACAAAGTTTGACATCTGTAAGCCTGTCGCTTTAAAACTCATAAGGCACTCTGAACCATAGATGCTAACACATGGTGACTTATTTCAAGCTAATAATGGGATATGTTGTAGCATCCACTCACCTTTGAGGGTTCCTTGAGAGTCAGGTGGAAATTAACACGTGGCCACTTCTATAGAGCCTTTAGCTTCCTAAGAAAACTTTTGGAACTCCTTTGGTTCTTTGTGGATCTTGACACTTGACATGTTCTGCATATCTCTTAGCAACCCATTGAAGCCCACTAGTCTTCTCTTTGAATAACAAAGCATAAGGAAAAGTCTATGGATATTGACACTTGTCAGCTTCTACCGAGCCCTGCAGGGGACAGGTGGCACATTTTATTGCTCCTAAAAAGCATGTCGAAGTCATTCACAGTTACCACTTGGTGCCTTCCACACTCTTTCTTTCCTAGTGTAAAATTTGATGTTTGCACACCTATCATCACTTGAAAACCCAACACTTAGTTTGTGTGCTTAATTTTGATAGTTTTTAGGACATCACCATCCTTGGCAAAGTTTGTCAGACCTTTTTTGTGAGTTTTTTGCTTCGAGCCTTTTCCCACAGAAAAAAGTCTAGAAGAATTGCCTCTTTGACTTTTTATTGTTCCTTCAGGTTCTTTGGTTTTAGCCTTCCCCAAATTATTTCAGACCTTTTATCTGAAGGAATTCCTTCAGACAAAATGTTTGAAGGAATTTAAAACCTTAGTTCTTTTGCATCCTTGGAAATCCTTCGGCAAAGCCTCTAAAATAATCCCTGCCCTCTACAAGGGCTATTAAACTTGGAAGTGCCCTCCATAAGGGAACTTTCCCTTCATCTTTGGGATGCTCCCTTGAACCAACCCATTGAACCATTCACTTGAACCACTCATTGAATTTGTTTAATGGTTCAACACTGTGTGGCAAGCCCTTTGTTGAGCCAACCCATTAAACTACTCGTGCTTGAACTAAATGATTGAACTAATGCATTGAATTGAATGATTGAACATGAAGCCAGTTGAACTTGCCAATGAACCTTGTGCTAAACTTTTTGTTGAACTTTGCTGATGAACTAAGCACTGAACTAGCTGATTGAACCAAAGCCAAAGTGTTGAACCAACTGAGTTGAAACAAGTGATGAACCATGGCATTGAACTTGAGTGATGAACTAAAGCTTGATGAACTCGTGCAACCTGAAGTTGATTGGCTTCGAATAACAAGGGAAGAAGGGGACTGATTTTGGCCTATTGGGCAAAAATGGTCAACAATACCTATACAAGACTGCTTTTACCACCAAATGGGGAACATTTACATATGCTAAGATGTCATTTGGTCTATCAAATGTTGGAGCCACTTTTTAGAGAGCTATGGATGTTGCATTTGAGGAACTGATAAATAAAATCATCTTGATTTATCTTGATGATCTTACTATGTTTTTAAAAATGCTACTGATCATTTAGAAGCCATGTTTAAAAAATGTCAAGAATTTGGAATATCCTTGAATCCTAAGAAATGTATCTTTATTGTCCCTCAAGGCAAATTATTGGGACATATAGTATCTAAAGAAGGAGTTTCTATAGACCTAGAAAGAGTGGCAGTGATAATGAACTTACCTCTTCCAGTAAATAAGCAAGCAATTCAATCTTTCTTGGGAAAGATTAATTTTGTTAGTCATTTCATATTTGATTTTGTAGGTTTAGTAAGACTAGTGACACTCTTGCTAAAAAAAGACCTAATTTTCAAGTGGACTATGAAAGGAAGGCAAGCTTTTGAAGAGGTCAAGAAAGCTATCTCAACAGCTCCAATACTTAGAAACCCAAACTTTTCTAAGCCTTTTGTAATGTATGTATATGGAGGAGAGCTCAGTATTGCTGCTATCCTAATACATAAGGATGATAAATAGGAAGGAGAACATCCAATAGCCTTTTTCTCAAGGACTCTTAGGGAATATGGAACTAGATATAACTTTGTGGAAAAACAAGCATATGTTATGGTAAAAGCTCTCAAGAAGTTTAGACATATAGTATTAGGAAGTAAAATTCTGATACTTGTAGCACATCCAAGTGTTAGAGAATACATCATGGAGGGTGAAATTATTGAAAAAAGAGAAAACTAGATAACTAAGATCCTTGCATATGATGTAGAAATCAAACCCATTAAATTAGTCAGAGGTAGGGGTTTGTGCCAATATATGACCCAAGAGCTTCAAAAGATGATACCTAAAGAAAGAAATTCAGGAACAAAAGAAGAAATTGTATTGAGAATACAAGAAATTGATCAGGAATCTTGGGTTACAAGCAGGATTCATTTTGTGGAAAATGGGATTTACCCAAGAGAACTCCCTCAAAATAAGAGAAGATACTATAGGATACAAGGAGTTCATTTTGTTTTAATTGAATAGGTTCTTTTTAGAAGAAATTATGATGGCAAATTATTAAGAGGTGTCAAAAAGGATGAGGCTAAGAAAATACTACATGAAATGCATCATGGAGTATCAGGTGGACATTTTTCTACAAAAACCACAGCTATAAAGATAAGTGAAGTAGGTTATTTATGGCCTACTTTATTTACAAATTATTATCAGTTGGTTAAAAAATGTCAATCTTGTCAATATTATGTGGGGATGAGAAGGAATGTAGCAATGCCTCTTAGTCCTTTAATTGTGGATGAACCTTTTGCTTAATGGGGTCTTAACTTCATTGGAATGATAAATCTAGTATCTAGTATGGGTCACAAATGGATCTTGATAGCCACAGATTATTTCACTAGATGGACTGAGGTAGTACTACTAAAGGAAGCAATAGAAAATGTGATCTTAGATTTTTTAGGGAGTATCACTACTCATTTTGGGGCTCCTCACACCATAATTTTAGATCATGATAAAGCATTTTTATGGTCTAAAGTATTTGAGTTTGCATTAAAACATGGAATATATCTAAAAACTTCTTCTAATTATTACCCTCATGGTAATGGTTTGGTATAATCAACTAATAAGAACCTATTAGACTCATCAAAAGAATAGGGGTTGATCATCACAAGGAGTGGCATAAAATGCTTAATTTAGTACTATGGGCTGATAGAATTACACTTAAACAGGTGATCAAAATGTCCCCATATGAATTCGTATATGGTAAAACTACTATAATTCTCCTAAGCTTGGAGATTCTGGCTCTCCATCTGATCAAACAAATTGAAATTGAAGAAAATGGCCCCATGCAGGTCAGACTCATAGAACTTCTAGAAGTTCAAGAAAAGAGGGATGCAGTACATGATTCATTGATAAAGCATCAAAAAATAGTTAAAGACTATTTTGATAAAAGGACTTCAAATCCCCATTTCGAAATAGGCTCAATTGTTTTGAAATGGGATGCAAGAGCCACCAAACTAGGTCAACACACTAAGTTTGAAGCATTATGGACTGGCCCTTATAAAATTTAGGCATGTAAACAACAAAATTTGTTTGAGCTATAAACGATGGAAGGTGAACCTAAAGAGATTCCTGTAAATGAAATCTATTTGAAACATTTTAGTAAAAACTATGTTTTCTAGAAATTTTAGATCATGCGGGAGTTGTAAATTCTTTTTGCGCATGCTCAAAAGTCCTTGGGGTCACCAATAACTGTAGAGTAAAAAATACTCTACATTTCATTCTAATTTTCAGCAGTGCATGATCTAGGTCGTTATCCCCACATCCTTTGGTTTGAGATGATGAAGTTATAAAAATAGAATGTGAGCTCTAATTTCCTTTTGATTCATTTTTCTCTAAGTGTTTATGTCAAGCGAAAGCTGCCAAGTGTCACTTTCTAAGGCACCTTTTATATTTCAATAAGGCCATAGAATGTGCCATTGTCTATTAACAACTCAACAGAATGCAACAAGTGTTAGCATCCACATTTCATATCGACATCCGCATTTTAAATCTCTTTTTCAGCAAAAGGTTTCCAAAAGCTCAGTATTGAGATCAGGTGGAAAGTGCCAAGTGGTGATAGTGGAAGGTCTCAATTTTAATTTTCTAAAAGTGATGGAAGATGCCAAGTATCCCAGTAGAAGAGAGTGGAAGCCACTATGTGTCAAGATCTAAATTATCTTCATTTTACTTCACTGATATAGCAAAGACTGTGGTGGGTCCCAAGTTTTGTTTCTAAAGTAAGTGGAAGCCACCAAGTGTCGTTGTCCATGTAAATGTCAAATGAGACCCGATTGTTTCTATGATATAAATAGAGTAAAGTGGATAAATAGAGTAAAGTAGAGACCACCACATGTCATCTTTTATAGGTTTCTAAAAGGTAGCTAAAAAAAGTGGAGATTGCCATGTGTCCTTTAATGAAGTAGCAGAGATTGACACATGTCCTTGTGTCCCTTTTAAAGTTACTCAATAGGAAATGTTGTGGGTCTTATTTTCTTTTAAGCTATTGATGTTTCAAGGAAGTGGATTGAGACAAGTGTCAAAGGTAGACCACTACTGAGCAAAGACACAAAAGAGTATAAGTAATGTGGAAAGTGTCGCGTGTCTTCAATAGGTGCTATAGAACATGTCAAGTGTCATCCTCTAGTGTTTCCTAAAGTAACAAGAAGATTTTCAAGAAATTGGCCAAGTGTTACCTAGAATTTAAGAGAAGGGAGCGTCCTACAATCTGATTCAGCCAATGAACTACCAGAAGACAAAGCATTTCAAAATCTATAAAATATCTTCTATTAGACACTTCCAGTTCAGTTAGATTTTAGTTGGGCCATTAGATTGGGAAGAAGCAGACAATCTAGAGTGAATCCAAGGCTATAAATAAGGGTGTAAAGATCACCAAGAAAAAAAGGAAGATATTAGAGGAGATACCAGAGATAATTATTGTAACAATTTTAGACTTTCTAGAGCTATGATAATGTAATATCATTTGCTTTTGTTCTATATTCTTAAGTTGGAAGGTTTATGTAATTGTGTGTGTTTCTGTGCCTCTTATGTGACTAGAGAATTAATGAGAAGATTGAATCCTATGCCTTTGTTGATATTTTCTGTGTCATTTGCAAAAGTAGTCTAGGTTGTAGACTTTCTAGAGCTATGATTAGGAATGTCATTTGTTTTATCTCATTTTCTTGAGTTGAAAAGTTTATATAACTATGTGTGTTTCTGTGCCTCTTATGTGACTGGAAAATTCAAATAAAAAGATTGAACCTTATGCCTTTGTTGACATTTTCTATATCACTGCAAAATTAGTCTATCTTGTGAGTATTTCTATTATTTCCATCTTTTACATTGATCATGCACGTGTTTGCTCTTAAATGTAAATGAATCCTACATATAGTTTCATTGTGCTTAGGATTAAGGTCAAATTACATTCAGACGCATCACCATAGTTATATTTTATTTCTTGCATTTATGTTTCTATTAAAATTATTGTCCCTTTTCCCAATATATACTTGATTTAAAGAAGAACCAGCTTCTCTAAAATCTAGAGGTTATTTCAAGTCGCAAGTCCCACATCTTGAAACTTCCCATTGTTGGTGTTTAGAACAAGCACAATTTTAAATCATCAACAGGACTTATCTAGAACCATATTATTATAAAAATAGTATGTTGAGGAATAAGATGAATCATGGATTATTCCATAAGATGAGGCTCTCACATCTCTTAGACAAAGATATCCCCACATCCAAATTTTTTTATAACATAAGTAAGGTAGGTTTGACTACATAATAATTCAATAATGTCCATAATATCTTGACTTAAGGTATAAAATACTTGATAATGACTTAAATAATATTATTATGGATACTACTTCGGTCCTGAGGGATCTCTTTTAGATGAAGAAATTGTGATGGGTTTCATTTATAGTCACTATGAAGATCTTGCTACTAAAAACCTTTTCCCTAACACCACCATTCTCACCATCAACATATCCCTCTGATATCCTTGTTTAATTAACTAGGATCAACATCAAACACCATCATTAAATATGTTTTAAAATGATGAGTTAATCTTAGAATTTTTGGGAGCTTGAGATTTCATACCTTTTGGTAACCATAAGAAAGTTTTTTCTATTAAATTTTTTAAATCAGCCTATTTTGGGGAATAACATCACCTTGACCAAAGTGAAGAGGAGCAGTATGATGAAGAAGAGCCACCTCAAAATTTTAAATATTTTCCATATAAATTATAATAATATAATGAAATAGATAAAAAAAAATCCTAGATGGTTTCACTTTAGATATCTTAGATTAATCATTTACACCTTATCTCTAAGATAAATCACCCTCTCTCATTAGGGATGCAATCAAAGTTATCATTATAACTAAATAAACTCCTACAATCATCAAACTAGGGGAAAATCTCACACTTGAGGAGCATCAAATTATTATTGAGTTACTTAAAAAATTTATATGTGTTTTTGCATGGTGTTATTCTAACATGCCTAGGCTTGATGCCTCCTTAAGTATGCATCATTTGGTTGTTAATCATAATTCTAAACCAATCAATAAAAAATTACAAAAGATGCACCCCAAAGTGGCCTTGTCAGATAAGGAGGAACTATAAAATTTCATAGAAGTAGGATTTATCTAGCCCATTGATTATTTTAATTGGATATCCAATATTGTTCCTATGGTTAAGCCACAAAGAGGAATATAGATTCATACTAACTTTCATGACATCAATAAGGCACATCCTAAAGATAAATTTTCTCCTTTGAATATTGATATGATCATGGATTCAATAATAGGATATGGAATGTTATCTCTCATGGATGTTTTTTTGGGCTATAATCAAATCAAAATCATGCTAGAAGATCAGCATAAAATAGCCATCATCACTCAATGGGGGACCTTCTACTATCAAGTCATGCCCTTTATCCCAAAAAATGATAGGGATACTTATCAATAGACAATGATAGTTATTTTCCATGATATGATTCATGATATAGTTTGAGATTATGTGGATGATATCCTAGGGAAGTCTTGATTCATATCAGAGCATCATGAAGCCTTAAGAATTATTTTTTTGGTGGTTATGATAATATAAATTTAGATTTAATTAAAATAAATATGTATTTGGCATAACCTCAATCAAATTACTAAATTTTATTGTATGTAGGATAGGCACATAAGTGGATCCAACTAAATTCAAAGATATTATGGAAATTCCTCCCCCTTGCCACTTGAAGTAGCTCTAAAGTCTGCAGGGTAAGTTACAATCTATTTGGCAATTTATCTCTTAGCTCATATATAAATGTTACTGCTTTACTCATTTCTTGAAGAAGGGGACCAATTTTAATTGCAAATTTGAATGTTAATAAGCCTTTAATAATCTCAAGTGGTATCCATCAAATCCACCTATGTTATCACTAATGTCATGGGAAGGCCCGTACTCTTATATATTTTGATAACTCTATGTCTGATAGGTTCCCTACTATCACAACACAATGATGAGGGAAAAAATCAATAAATTTATTATCTCAATTACTCTTTAATCTCCTCTGAGCTGAATTATACTCTAATTAAAAAATCTTGCTTAGCTATTGTCTTTGCCTCACAAAACCTTTGACATTACATGCTTAGCAATCAAATCTATCTCATTGCTACAGTTGATCCTCTGAAATATTTAATATCTAAATTGGCCCTCAAAAAATGAATGGCTAAGTGGATTATGTTACTCAATGATTTTGATATTTAATATGTTCATCAAAAGGATATTAAGGGATAAGTGATAGAATATCAAATAACATAAGCACCTATTGTCATGATTGAGCCTCTTAGCACAAACTTCTTGGGTGTATCTATAATGAATACTTCAGAATCTAATGGATGGAATCTATATTTTTATGGATCTTTTACCATGCATGGATTAGGTGTAAGCATGCTCTTATTCACCCCACAAGGTGACCTAATTCATAAAGCCTTTTGCCTCACTTTCCCATGCACCAAAAATATTTTTGAATATGAGGCTTTAATAAGTAGCCTTCAACTAACCATCTAAAGGAATATACAATCTTGACAAGTATTTCGTGATTCAGAACTTATAATCAAGTAAGTTAATGATAAGTTCCAAAATAAAGATTAAAAATTACTCCCTTATAAGTATTTGGTAGATTAGTTAAAGTATAATTTTTAGTCTATTACATTTAAATAAGTACCAAGAGGGAGTAATAAAGTATCTAATTCCATGGCCATTATTGGATCTCTAATTGATCTCCTTGAAGACATACTTGAAGGAAAAAAATTTATAGATAATTTGATCCTACCAGCTCATCAATATATGGCTCTTTTACAAATTTAAATTATTGCTAATCCTAATGTTCCCTAGTACCATGAAATTTTTAATTACCTCCAAAATAACATCTTACCACCAAACTTTAATTGCCACCAATGTAAGGCCTTCATCCACCATACCACCTGCTACACTATCCTCAGTAACATGCTCTATCACAATGGTTATGATGGGAATTTCCTAAGATTCCTAACCTTAGAAGAGGCCTATCTCACAACAAGGAGGTACATTATGGTATCCATGTCAATGGGATGGCCCTAGCCAATAAATTGCTCCAGACTAGATATTATTGGTCTACCATAGAATAGGATGCTTACCTGTATGTGTGGAAATGTTTAGCTTTTCAAAAACATGGTAATCTTATCCATGCACTTATATAATAATTACAACCTATTATGATTCCATGACCATTATCTATATGGGGACTTGATCTGATTATGAAGATAAACCCTACATCTTCCAATAAAAACAAATTCATTATCACTAGTATGGAGTATTTCATCAAATGGATAGGAGTAATGCTTATTACCTATACTATAGGTCTCCATATTTCTAAATTCATCCTAAATCAGATCATTTTCCATTTTGGCATTCCTACCAACATCATATCTAATAATGGTAAGTCTTTCAAAAATCAAGAAGTCAAGGCCTTATGCCAACACTACCATGTCAAGTAGCACTTTCCTTCTCCTTACTACCCCTAAGGTAATGGATAGGCTAAAGCAACAAATAAGATCCATGCCAAGATTCTCAAGAAAATTTTGAATGAGGTAGGAATGAATTGGCACCTATAATTATATCCTACACTTTGGTCTTATTAAATAAGTCTTTGAAAACCTATTGGGGCCACTCTATATGATTTAGTATAGGGGATATAAGCTATCTTGCCTATGGAAGTAGACCTCCCCTCCTTGTGGATTTCATTATAGGGAATTATCATTGATAAAAAATTTAGACAAGAAAGGCTACATGAATTGGAGATTCTATATGAAAAATTAAAAAAAGGCCTTCAATCACTTATGGGCATACACAAATAAATTAAAAGTTCAATACTACAAAAATATCTAGTCCATAGAGTTTGAGGTCATTGATCTAGTCTTAAAAGAGAATTAAAAAAATACTAATGTAGACAATGATAGGAAAGGAAAATTTTAATCTAATTGGCTCAAGACTTATATAATAGTTGAAAATTTTGGATCAAGAGCCTATAATTTAACTACACTAGATGGTGAAGATCTTGATGACCCAATGAATATAATGCATCTAAAATGTTTCTATACATGATAGGATCTAGTTTATCTCCATTTATGATTCCTTACTCTTAGGGTCATAGCCATCTCCATCTCACATATTTCTTTCCCTTTTCATTCCACTCCATTTTTCCATCCCTGACCCTGGTCTTTAAGTGGGCATCCTTCACAAGTTTTATGTAGCAAAAGGAAATAAATGTTTTTAAATGAGGGACAATTAATCACTTATTATGTAAAGGGAATTTTTTTTTGGGGATTCATCTAAAATAACTTTATCCATTTTCATCATATACATCCCCAATCATATCACACCATTATATTTATCCTTTATATTACCCGATCACATCCTCTTTAATGAGTGTTTCTCCTCTTAACCTCAAGACAACCCCATCCTCATTTGTCTCTTGATATCCCCATACCATGGTTCACACCTTCTCACTAACATTATCATTATGAAAGGTTCAAAACATAAATTTTTACTCTAAGGTTTTTCATACATTATGCCACTGAATCTCAATTGATCATCTTAAACCCCATATATGGTCACTTGTGAATATGGATGGAATCTTGTTTTGAAATATAATAGTTTTGGGCACTATACACCCCATCTACATATTTCCATATTATCATTATGAACATTATCCATATTATCATTATGAACATTATCCATATTCACTTTTCACTCACCTCATTATTAAATCATATCTATGATCTTAGTCTCTTTATCTTATGTTTGTCTTGTGCATATAAATGTGTGTATATTATATTTATCTATGTGGAATGTTTAATTAATCCTTTATCTTTATATATATATATATATATATATATTAATTAAATTGTTTCTTTTAATAATTTTTCTTATAGTCTTGTATATATATTATCTTGATGACTTTTATGGGAACAAGGATGGTCTAAAGTGACTCCCAAACCTATTTTGGGAAAAATCACTTCACAACAAAGTTCCCCATGCACCTTCATTAAATGTACCTTTGACTTATTTTATGTCACTAGCACATAATTATTAATCAGTGTAATATTAAAATGGATTGCATACATTATTAATGGCTTCCAAATTTCCATCCATCCAATTAACCACAAACCTATCAACATCCCATATAACCTATCATTATGCCATCTAAACCTACTCCCCCCATCCCATCATTATCCTACCTCCATGGTGCAGGAGGATTACTACCCAAACCCAAGTTATGATACATAACCAATTAAAATGGATTAATATAGTTAGCCATATGCTTATCATATAAAAATAAATCCATATCTATCCTATCTATCGACACACATCATCTACCATGATCTCATATTAATCACATCATTTTGTAAACATTGACAGTACAAATCAATAAACATAATCACATTCATCACATTATTCTAAACATCAAACTATATATATATATATATATATATATATATATATATATATATATATCCATTACATCATAATCATATCTTATTTTACCTGGATCATCTAAATCATAAACAAATACATGTATCCACCATAAAATCATGCTAATATATCCCATAATTATATAAATAAAACAACATATATCTAATAAAATCCATCTAATCATAATAAGTCTATCATCTAATCCAAACTAATGCATCCATAAAATCTATATCACAAAACACATAACACATCATATCATATCTAAAATCTCATCATAAATATACATATATATACATATATATATATATATATATATATATATATAAATTCCACATGGAGTCTATGTTAACAAATATATAAAATATGTGGGCCCCATGAGCAATAATCTACTACAATATGAAAAAAATCACACACACACACACACACACACGCACGCGCGTGCGCGCACACACACACACACACACACACACACACACACACACACACACACACACACACACACACACACATCATGTCTGATTAAGTCATGGCTATAATCATGGTGGTCCTCTTGGGCTAATAGACTAAGTATGATGAGTTGGCTCTAAAAGAAGTTGCACATTGTCCAAGTGGCACTGCTACCTCATATTAATTCCTATAATAATGGGCCTCTCATTTCAACCTCATAATGTTTTACATGAAATTATCCATCCCACCCTTTCACATCAATTTATCATCCTCCTCCTTGGCCTTCTCAGCCACCTCTACCTCTCCTATCAAAACTTGAGTTTATGGCTACATTTGTTATGTCCCATTACCCTATTATTTGTACATCTTGACTATGGATTTAGCTCTAAAATGCGACTATCTAAGCCTATAATGCTAAAATATGACCCTATAGTATAGTAGCTTATGCCTGAGCTTAGGCCAACTGGCCATCCCTCTATGATATCTGACCCTGTAACTATGCTTGTAACTAATTTCTCTCCTAAGTCATCCCAGCTATCTCTATAAGCTAATCCTATATCTTCATCTATAAACATGCTAGTAAATAAATCTCATCTTCCACTAGAGGCTATTGAGATATTCTCACCCCGTCACCACCTCTTCTACCCCAAGCCTAGGTCCCACTTCCTCCTACCTACCCTATAACTACTATCTAGTCACCATCCCTTTCATCCACATCAATGCCATCTCCATCCCCTTGGCCATCTTATGTTGGTGCATATATCCTCTTAATCTATAGTCTTTCATGTACCTATAATAGTTTTCTCACTACTATTCTATAAACCATCACCCTATCTCAGAGTAACCTCACTGAAACCCTTTGATCCCACCATGTTGTATAGGCTATTATCACTCCTAGATCAAGAATTAAGGTTTAAAAATCCCATAAGACTAAGATAATGCTAGCATAATATACACATCCCAAGGCTCTATCTACTAACCTACCCCATTATGGCCTCTCTTTTTTATTCCTAGAAAATAGGTGCTCCTCTCATGACACTTCCAATGTAAATTTGAATTTCCTCTAAATGTGATCTATTCTATATCACTCTATGATAAAATCCCTACAATTTGTCAAGTAACACTTAGTTAGAATATACTAAGTCATAACTACCTCATCATCTTAAACAAACTATAATCCCCTATAGGTTATCCATCTAATGTTCTTTGATCGTAATCTATGAAAATCTTGTTGATAAAATTGCATCTCACTTGCATGGCCCTACTATACATCTAATAGGATATACCATCCAAATACCATGTGCTGATGTGGCTCCCTTATTGCTAGAGTCCCAAGAGGCCACTATATTGTAATATGCTCCCATCTCTAGATAAATAATAAAAAAATATTTTCCCAAGCTCATTGCTCACTTATATGCCCCTTAATATAGCTCTCAATATAGAATGGCCAAAACCACTAACCCTTATGCAAAAAACATAGAGTCTTGCACCATATCTACTACCACATCCCCCAAGCCCAAATAAAACCACTACCCAATCTTGTCAAATAGGAGTATGTTGATAACAAGAGACATGACTACTAGGTTTAGCTAATGAATAGTCCCCTCTTAGAGGTACCTATCAATATCCATACATCTATCATGCATACCCACATACAAGTCTCCTACCAATCTCTACAATGTCACACTAAGTGTGTATGATCTCTAGTAGATCTTATTTCCTAGCATCAACAGATGGAGAATCTGATAGAGAATCTGTAGGATGGATTACAAAGGTTGTTTATCAAGAAATAGTCAGTAAATCCATGAAAATGCATAAAAATATCAAAAAACAAACCTGACTTATTTTAATGGGCTTTTCTAATGATAATTAAGAACAAATTGAAATAAATCAATACCAATTACATTCTAAAATTGATTCCACCACCTAAGAGCAACTCCAAACATGTTCTCCCTTGATCTAATGCTCTTGTATTTATGAACAATGGCTACTTCACTCCTCCATTTCCTCAATGACACTATGCATAACCTAGGCTCAAGATAGGAAACCTCTAATCTAGCATATCAAATAAATATTGCAAATAAAATACAATGATCAACATAAACAAAGGTTGTGGAGATAATTCTACATTATATGTTTATAATTTTTAGCTTAAGAAATGAGGGTGAGAGGCCTTTTATTTATATATTTTCCAAATGGGATAATATCAAAAATTACCATGAATTAATATAATATTTGGAATTAAATTCATAAATATCCTCATAATGATTTGGGAGGAAGGAGTATTAGTTAAGCATGGGTGTCCATAAACTAGATATTTGTTACATATATGGTTTATGAATGTCACCCCATTGATCATCTCACTAGGTGATGTAGATATTGAGAATCAATTTATAATAATGAAATAATCAATAACCTCAATGGAAATTACACTTAATATCTTTATTTTAATTAATTATCCTTAAATAAGATTAATCTATTTTAGTATAATTTTCTAGATGTTGGTGCATAATTAATCAAAATGGTCAAAAAGTCATATTACTAGGTCATAATTTGACTTAAGAAGAATTGGAAGGTGATGATAGATGCTTTGGTACCATTATCCCATTTAGGATGTTTCCCATACAAAATAACAAAGGTATCTAACATGTACTAGTGAAGTAGACGAAAAGAGTGTTCCAAAGCACAAAAAGGCAAAATCATCATTTTGACTTCAAATGAATTGATCAAAATGAAGAATCAAATAAAATTCATTTCCCCATTTAGGGATACTTTATCCTAAATCAACACTTATTTAAGACAATTTTGAACCATTTAGCATGTTTTTATTGATTTTGGCCTAAATTGGTCAATTGAGTGAAATTTGAGTAAGATTGACAATTTCAAGACAATTGGTGCTAAGAATTTGATGTCTTCATTTTGAACCTATTTGAGAAGGTGTAGTGAGACATTTAGATGAAGCAAAATATTTTAAAAGAAAAGAGTTGTCAAAAATAAATTGGAAATGACTCATAATGTTCCCTTGAGAGGACATACTAGGATGAAAGAGAAGGATAGACTCTCAAAAAGAGAGAGTAAGTGATATCTTAACCCATGGAATAGATCACATCCAAATGAGTTAATGATTTCACATGTGGTTACCATCAATGATCAAAATATAATTAGAATTATAATGGGCCCTATAAATAGGGGGAATGGGAAGGATTCAATCCAAACATGTAAGGGACACACTTTGAATGCACCTAATTTGAGAGTATAAGCTTTGCGCTTATGACATTGATCAATCCTGAGATAAGTTACACACTAAAACATTACCATCATTGGAAAAAGTGTGGAGAGATTATCATTATAGGAAAAAGATAATGTGGTCTCCAAAATATGATAATAAGGATTACCCTAGTAGATTAGATTTGATCGTGATAAAATAGTTTTACCCTAGCAAGGCTAATTTTGAGCATTGATAAAGAATAAATAATGGTCATGCCCCCATAAGTATGATTTATATTTTTGACATGGTTCAAATGTTATGCCCCATCATGGTCAAATTATTAATAAATTAACATAATTATATAACCTAAAACATAGATTAAAGTGAGTGGGTGCAAACATATATGTGATGGTTTAATGGCTTAGAAAAAGCCACAAAAAACTAGGCATATGATAATGCACAAAGTGATGAAAGAGATGAAAAGAAGAATAAAGATGGCTGAGCTAGATTCAATATAAATTGAGTGCTACCTACATAGTCTATATGGACCTCAAGGCAATGTAGTTCATCCATAATTAGGAGAGAATGGAATGAGGGATGATGACTGACCAAATATTGATTAGATTCATGATGTATGCTATGAGATACATGTCTAAGCATAGAGTAAAGTGATAAACCTATTGATCTTATTTTATGCATAGTGATCTTGATATCTATTAGTTAGATTTGTGTTGATGTTAAGACATGAATCTAGAGCACAATGTGCTTGCTATAGTAAAATAGATTAGGTATCATAAGTATGAAGAACTCATAATGACATGCCATTTAAACTACATGGAGTTGGTTCAAATGTGAATACTTATAACTAGGGATAATCATAAGAAATAACCAAAATCAGAGTTAAAACTATTTAGATTTAAACAGAAAAAAGAAAAGACAGAAAAATCAAAACATAAATGAACCTAACTTAAAATCAAGATATGAACAATTAGGATCTAAGCAGAAGCAATAATGTTTGAAAAAAATCAAGAACAACTTGACAACATGAGATAAAGATATGAATAATCAAGATCTATATGGACTATCAATATGTACTTGAAAAAAAAGTCAAAAAAAATTAGGACCAATAGTAAATCAACAGATCAAATAACACCAGTAACAATCAAAAAAATAAAATGTTTTTGGATTTTTTTTTAAATTTATGAATGTTTTTATAATTTTCAAAGTATCTTAACTTGATTGAGAATTAAGAGACACAAAATGATCCAACTCATGAAACAACAAGAGTGTGATAACTTAAAATTCTCTCAAAATGATGAGAGAGTATGAAAATGGGGGATTAAGTTGACCTCAACATGAATCAAGAATAACCTATGTAATCCCACTAGGACCTCAAGTCACAATAATTCCTCCAACACAAAAGGTTATGAAAAACTGACTAGGTCACAACAAGTTTACAAATAAAGGAAAATGGTAAGGAAAATGATGATGATGATGATGATGATGATGATGACGATGATGATGATGATAATAATAATAATAATAATAATAATAATAATAATAATAATAATGACTTGGTTATGTGGAAATGCATGATAACAAGGTGTTGTACCTAATTTGCCCATAGGTGGTTAGAATTAGGAAACAACATCATACTTCTGATTTGTGCAAAGGCAGTTACAATCAGGGTTATCAAAAACAATAATAATTTTCCCATAGATATTTATAATCAATGATACCAAATAAGATGATAAATAAAATATAACATGATAGATCAAATGTCACACTAGTTCTATAGATTATCATTCAACATGGAATTTTAAAAACTATTAAAACTAGATCAAAATCCCCTCACAAAAAGTGTAGGAATAACCAAAGGAACCAAAATCAAAATAGGGTAAGTAGGATGGCTAAAAAAAATCCTTGATCAATATTAAATAAAAGATATAATAAAAATGGTATAAAGATAGTGATCAGAAGATAATTGGCTATAGTGGCAACAAAGTTACCCCCATGTGATGATTGTCTTAGTGTGCTCACAAAATGGTGAGAGTGTTACTTAAGCTGATCAAAAAATGGTGAGATCATGGCTTAGGTTACTCATAAAGTGGCAAGAAAATTAAATCTTAATCAATTTATTAAAAAATTACAAGATCATAGAGAAGGGGTGACTGAGCTAACCTCAATAGAAATTGAGTACTACCTACATAGTCCTAAAGGACCTCTAGTCAATGTAGTTTAGATAATGTAGTAAATGGATCATAATGGTATAATATTCCTAGAATAAAATGGTTAATATAGTTTCTCCCAAAAGATAAGGCATGGTAATGGAAAATGGTAAATGTAGAATGGGTTATGATGCTCCTGTTGATATGGAGATGCATGTCTTAGTCAACATGTGAGATAACAAAAATGATCAGTTATAAAAATTACTACCCAACACCCTTTCATAAAATTTATTCTATCAAGAACTTATTATTGATATGGATCTCAATAATTTGTTTGTGATCTTCATTGGTCATTGATTCTATTTCTTTCAAATGTTGAGATAAGATGTCTTCGTATCCTCTATAAAGAAAAGTGTAGCCAAGGATTATAAATAATGTTAGGCATAGGATAAATGATATAAATGGGTAATGAATAGGTGAATGATAATGGAATGTATAATGAATGGGAAACAAATTAATATTGAGACTTTCAGTCACACATAATGTTGTTGATTCTAGATTTGACATAATTTTTGTTTTGATGGGGTTGAAGACTTTAGAATATTCTCTTAATATGACAACCAAATTTTATTGTTATTTGATCTTGAGAGTAGCTACCATCTGATTATGTTGTATATTGGAAGATATAATGATTTTATATTGAATAATGTCTTTAATAAGTAATGAAGAACTTTTATGTTTAGTTGTTGGTGCCTCAAATATGTTTTCACTAATGAATTTGTCTTGATTATCCCATAGTGCCTTCAAGAACGTTTCATGAAGAGATGTTAACATTTGAGTTTGATTGTCTTATAGTGCCTTCAAAATGTTTTACTAGAATATGTTGAGTTTGATCTTTTTTCATCCCCTAGTGCCTCTAAAAATATTTCACTAGAATATTTTTCTTTGTTTACATAAATCTGGTCTTGACCCTCCTAATATTATACAAATGGTATGTTTCCATGGAAGAAATTTAATAAAGTGTGATTATGTTGGTCTAAATCAATGCTTATGGGAGGTGGAATGTTAATATAATAGCTATGATGGATGGAGGTAATGTAATGATGAATGTCATCACAATCCTTGTAGAATATACTAGGACACCCTATGTCGATGTTGAAGTAATCATTCTCAAAAACTATAGAAGGATCACAAACATATTCAAATTGATTAGTAAGTCAATTATAACTAATGTTATAACAACCAATATTATATTCTATTTTTGAATCTAATTTCAATACAAGGGACTCTGAATCTAATGTCATAATTAATGTTTATCCTAGTTTTAATGCTAAATCTGATGCAGTTCAAAAGTAAAACCTAACTCTAATGTCGTTTCTTCATCTAATATGGTTATTTCTATAATGATTTTATATTGAATTCATGGTATTAAACACAAATTTCTAATCACGGCATAATGGGATCTATAAAAAATTATTCATCTAAGGAGGTTTCAACATAGATAGGCTCATTTAAGTGAATCCCCTCAAAAAGAGGGTAACACTCAAGGAATGACTCAATATAATCTTTTCTATTAAAATGAGACTCCTCAATGAGTGTAAAAATATAAAGAGACCACTTTTTAGAGATTTTTTTGTCAAGGAGATGAGGTCCTTTAAATATAGGTAAAACATGAATAAGTGATTCATTACAAGTTGATCCATCATAAATAGATGTTTCAATAATAACATCATGGTTTTGGTTCATAATTTGTCACAAAATATAAATCTTGAACACATTTTTATCCTCATAAGATGGCTCTTGAAGAGTTAATGGTTCTTGTTTAGGCTTAAATATTAGCATGGAATTTCTAAAGTGGGGAATAGTTAGTTTAGCGAGAACAATGGTTTGTGGTTCAATAATAGGATCTCCAAAAGTTAGACTATTGAATAAGGGATTAACACAATATAATTCATTAGATGAAGGTTATTCAATAATAGGATTAATAAATGTATGTGATGGGATTAGAATGGTAATACTAGGATGTTGCATAGTTTGATTATTTACAAAAACAAAAGGAGGAGGTCCTAAAATGGTAACCTTCATGTATTGCAAAGCTAGAATGCTCACATAAAATGAAGGATAATATCTTAAAATGGTAACCTTTACATGTGATGGAGTTTGATCACTCACATAAGGCAAAGGGGGATACAATAAATTGGTAACCTTTGAGCATGGTGAATAAATTAGAGGAGGGTATCCTAAAATAGTAAACTAAAAGTGTAGTACACAAATCAAAGGGGTAAGATGAGGATGATGCACCAAAATTAGCATGGATCAGATTGTTTTCAATAAATAGGCTCAAAGAGGGTGCCATCCTCAAATAAGATGGAATGCTCACGTCCATCATAAAAATTGTCTACCTCATAAATAAGGCCATGAGAGATCCTATTACGAGTGCACCTTAGAATCATGCATAGAAGGTTATTCTTTACATTTGAAAAGATTTGAGCTAAGTTTTACAAACATTTAAATAAGGTATGTGTTTTGATCTTTCTTCCAAAAAAATGAATAAGGTACCAAATAGACTATAGAAGGAGGATGGCATGGAACCACACACAATGATAAGAATGATGTTCATGAATATACTCAACCTAGGGTAGGGTTGAATCATATAAATTGGAAGAGGGTATGACAACACAAAATTCCAAGGTGAAAACTAGTACATTAAAGCCTAGATTTTTTTGATACTCAACACCATAAAATATAGTTCAATTTCGATGATTTGATATTAGAAATTTGGAGTAAATCCCTTCACATTAGGAAGGAGATAATACTAACCAAGAAATTCATGATGTGGAAACATGTAATAATTCATAAGTATAAAAGTAGAACCAAATGGCTAGCATAATGCCACCACATGGTAATAGGAATGGTAGTATAAATGTGTTATAGAACTTGGAGTGTGAGAGATACACTTGATGTGCCAAGTTCACAATGGTGAGATAGATGAAGAGTCTGTAAATGACCTTTAACTAAAATGGAAAATTGAACCCAGGATCCCTCAAGTCAAGTGAAAATGGTGAACCCAATTAACACATCAACCTTATAAACTTATAAAAGTGTAATTTAAAATTTTTACTATTAATGAAGGACTTAAAGATAATTTTGGAATTGGTTTAGACTCAAATAGGTAGCATAATTGTACCAATTAGATGATATGACACAATGTTTAAGATGACAAATTTGAACAAGAAAAATATGATATTCACTTGGACAACGTAACACCTCCTTGTTCAAGAAATTAGTGGACAATGTGTTAGGTTTTTATGTTTGTTTACAAGTAAGTTTTGATTCAAATCAAGACCAAGTAATCTAAGATCAAAATTGATAAATACAACTAAGTAATCATCCTAAGCCCTAAAATAATAGGGTGGCATGATATTATTGAAGTCCATCTTTATATATGCACTTGAGAGGAAATTAAGTGTTCATCCAAAATAAAATCACAATATGTTTTACACCCCCCTTCTCTCAAGTGATAATATGATGACATGGACCTTGGTGTGTACCTCACATCAATAATATTTTTTCAATAAGTGGGGTTTATCTAAAACTTATAAGTTTTTTATCATCTAGATGGATCCCATATGTATCAAATTTGATGTTAGCATACTAGATAAGCAAAATGTCAATATGGTCAATGTCAAATGGCTTATTATGAAAATTTCTAGTCCTTTTCACAACCACTACATCTATTGCTTGTTTAGTGTGGTGTGATGTCCAAAATGATCATACATCCTAGGCTTAGCTTGACACTAACATAGATGATTTAACCACTCAAACCACTATCCCATTGGGGTAATCTCAATTTGCATACCTTGCCCATGAAGAGGGGTTAAAGGTGATTCCATGAGATGAAGCCTCGATTCAAATCCTCCTTATAGAATGCATGGGAGGTAATGAAGTCCCCCTTACAAGCCAAAATGCATGAAATGAAAATCTAAGTAAAAAGGCTTTATTGTTATTCCTAGATCACCCAAGCCATGTGGGTCTTGGGGAGAGCCTTAATATCATATTTTTTATGCCTTTGGACTAAGGCATAATTTGTAATGAAAATGGCACTTATGATCTAAAAAGTTACCTATAAGGGATGGGGGAGAGCATAAACTCACAAATTCTTTTTTTCTCAAATAATTCTAATAAAGCAAGCAATGATGAATGACTTATTTGAAACAAAAATTTGAAGTGAGTTTAGTTTTAAAGCACCAAATTGATGTTTTTGGTAATGTTATTTGGCCCATTAGCCTTAAGTTACAATTTTTTTAAAGAACAACTACAAAACATTCAACATAAATAAGCAATTTTTCTTCTAAAGCACCAAATGAAAAGATTACAAATTATTTTTAAGCACCAAAAAGAGGTTAAAAAGACTTAATTAATCTCAACTTTTCACTTTCCTTACATGTCCTACATTAAAATTATGAGAGTCTTGTTTAGATTTGAAGAACTTTTGAAAATGAGACAAACAACTTTGGTTTAAGTTATCTTAGGTTTGTGTTTTTAACAAACACAATGCCCACTAATAGTCACTTTTGACCATCACCAATTCCTATAGACCACCACCAATTGAGTTCCAACTATTACAAGTTGAAAACAACCACTAATGATTACATGTGAGCCCTTAGGAAATAATGTTATGCTTCAAAAAAATGATGTTAGAATAAAATATTCATAAGTTAGGCTTATATATCAAACTATGTTCAGAATAGAGACTTAAGGAACCCAAATCATTAACAACCAACTTGAGAGAATACACAAAATGAAAAATTTTAGGCCATGTTTCCCATGTAACCTAACTATAGGTGGTTAGTCCTAAATTTTTTAAATCACTAAGAATAAATGGCAGTCACTGTGTAACCCATTAGTGCATACAAACATGGGAAAATTGGAATAAAAATGTTGTTAAAGGAATTTTTAATGACTAAAATGGAAATTTAAAATTGTCATAGTATCCCCCTTACTAAAATGGATTCCATGAGTCCCATCTGGTGTGCCAAGATATAAGATGGATTACAAATGTTTTTAGTCAATAATTAGTCAATAAATCCATGAAAATTCAAAAAAAAGATACTCAACAAACAAAGCTAACCTATTATTTTACTCTATTTTTTCATGTTTCTTAGTTTTAAAGAAGAGGAGATAAAATTTAAAATAAGGGTAGTGGTTATGAGAACCTGATAAAAGTGCACATGTTGATCTATAAAAAGTATGAGAAATCCTCATTTGCTACATAAGAATGACCTCAAAAAAAAAACACTTAAATGAAATTTGTTTGTTAGATAAGGAGTAAGGTGGATTGCCTAGTGGGATATATATCTAAGCAAGTGTGAGCTATTTAGGAGGCTGTCAATCCACTTGTTTTGAATAATTACATTTATAAATGAAAAATAAGGTACTTGCATTAAATAATATTAAATAACTAAAATTAAATACAAGAATGCTTGCTAATGAAATAAACAAAATAAAGTAATGGTTGGTCAAAATGAATGCTAAAGTTAGTCAAGTCAAAGGTGTGGTTTTTGGCTTAGCAATGTGAAAAGGGTTGAGAAAAGGTGGTTTGATTGGGGTTGGTAGATGGTTAAGGTTGTAAAATTATTAAGATGTAAAAAGGGGTAAAGGGTGATCTAGAAGGAGAAAAGGGTAAATGGGGGTGAAGAAGGCAAAAGGGTAATTAGTGGTCAAGAAGGTAAAAGGGGGTGAAGGGGTAAATGGTAAGAAGGTAAAGGTAAGAAATAAGGGTAAAGAGAAGAAGAGGTTATGGGGTTGAGGTTTAGAGGTCAATAAAATAATAAGGTCAAGGGGTAAGTTTGGATGTCAAGAAAAGAGAAGGCCAAGGAGGATAAGAAATTGAAATACAAATAATAAAATGATATTACCTTTGATATTGCTTGAAGATGTTGTTGATGTTGATGTTTTTGTTGATTTTTATGATGGATTACAATTTTGGCATGTTATAAATATTGTCATTGATGTCAAAGGTCTATCATTATTGGTGATAAAGGCCCCATTGCATTTAATGGTGTTTTTAATATTCATATCTTGGCTAATGTATGTTAATATTTATTTAATATTAATGAATATATTTTTGGTTGCACATAAGTCAAAAGAGGGCTCATGGAGAAGTCAAAAAGTCATGAGCTAAAATATTAAAGAGGAATGGGATGTATTTTCTCATGAAGAGTCATATTGAGGCATTTCAAGAGTCACCATGTAAAGACAACAGAGGTATGACACATTTTTCCATGAAAGGACACTTTGAGGAATACAAAAAGTCACTAAGATAAAGATAAAAGAGGAAATGATGCTTTTTGTTGTAAAGGGTCACCATATGACTTTTCAAATGAAAGGATACAAAGGGTCATGCAAGTTTGGGGTCATTTTCCATGAGAATTTAAAGGTCATAAAGGGTTAATTCCAAAGGTCATTTGGAAATATATAAAGAAAGGCCTAAGAAGCCATTTTTTATATGAAAGAGAGTGCATGGTTTTTATTTGTTTTTAAAGAGAGAAAGTAGGATATATTGTAGATTTTTATCATTTGTTGAGTAAGCAACATTGAGAGATAGTTGTGTTTTATACACAAGAGGGGTTGGTACTTCTATGGGTTGGTGCTCACAAATATTTATAATGTGTTGGTTCTCCTATGGGTTGGTGCTCAAATATAGTTAATGTTTTGGTGATCGGAAAAGGGCTTGGTGCTCTTACAAGTTGGTGCTTGAGATTTTTTTATTTTGAGTTGGTGTTCATTCATATACTTGAGATTGTTCTTAGTGATTTTTCCCATTTTGGGTTTCCAGGTAAAATTTTGCTCTCTCTCTCTCTCTCTCTCTCTCTCTCTCTCTCTCTCTCTCTCTCTCTCTCTCTCTCTCTCTCTCTCTCTCTCTCTCATGTGGTAGAAATTATTATTTAAATTCTATTGCATATCTTGAATGTATGATCAAGTGGTTAAATAAAATAAACTAGATTAAGTAAAAAGATATATAATATACTAATTCACCCCCCCTTAGTATATTTCATGCTTAATAATTGGTATCAGAGTAGGTTCATTTTGAAAACCTTTTTTAGCTCGAAAGTAGATCAGGAAAGCATGATGGTTGAATCACATGAAGGATTTTATAAAAATAATGAACCTTTGTTTGATGGGATAAATTATGTTTTTTAGAGCATAAGGATGAATAATTATTTGATATACCTTGAATTTGACATATGGCAAGAAATGATGGAGGAATATGAAAAGCCACAGACACTTGTAACTACTCTAGTAGAAAATAAGGTAAGTGAAAATAATGTTAAAGCTTTAAATTCTATTTTATGTGGTTTATTTGAATCAAAATTTGTTAAAGTTATGCAATGTAAATCTACTCATGAAACTTGGGTAAAACTTGAGAATATTTACAAAGGTGATGGAAAGGTTCAGCAAGCTAAGCTTTAGACTTTCAGAAGATAGTTTAAGAGTTTGAATATAGAAGAAGAAGAAAATATATCAAGTTATCTTTTGTGGGCTAATCAAATAGTTAATCAGATTCAAGGTCTTAGAGAAAATTTATAAGAATCAACTATGGTTGAAAATGTTTTGAGATCTCTACCATTGAGATATGATGTAAACGTTTTGGCAATTGAAGAGATGAAAATTTTAGCCAAGATAAAGATGGATGAGCTTCATGATATTATTATGGCATATGAGATGCATACTGAACAAGATAAACCCTCAAAAAGAGAAGCTACTTTCAAGACATCAAAGAAAGAGAAGGCTAAGATTCAAGAATCAATTGATAGTTCTAGCAATGACGAATATGACAATGGATCTCTTTTCACTCACAAGTCAAAAAAGGGCACAAGTAAATATCAATGAAAATTACCTTTTAAATGTTTTAATTGTAGAAAGATTAGACATCATGTAGCCAAATTCCTAAACAAGAGAAATGATGACAATGAATAAGGAAAGTCTATATACAAGAAGAATTTCAAAGGTAAAGTCAAGAAGGGATTTGAGAATAAGAGTTTGTATTCTAAAGATCCTAGCTCAGTCAAAGATAGTGGAATCAGTGATTCGTAAGATGAAGAGATTCTATTCATAACCACACATGAAGATGCCTTTGAAAGTAAAATTATAGATGATCAAGAAGAAGAACAAGATGAAGTTGAACTGAATCTAAAATGAGAACTCATTTGTGCCTTAGAAGAGTTAAAAGCTTTTGAAAATAAAAATAAAAGATTAAAGCCCCAGATCAAGAAAAATTAAAGAGTCAAAGGAAATAATTGAAGATCTACAAGCACACTTTGAAGAAGCCAAGAAGAATGAAGAATATCTAACGACATAGTTGAAATTAGTAAGTAAATAATGTGAAATGTATGTTATTGAAATTGCTTCTTTAAAAGTAGATCATGAGAAAACAAATAAAATAATGAATGATAGAACACCTAATGATTCAAAATTTGAGAATAACACTAATATGTTGAATAAGATATTATAAAATCAAAGATAAATGTTAGATAAGATAGGTATTGGATTTAAAAAAGAGAAAGAGGAGGTTACTACTTTCACAGATAAAGAAATAGGAAAAATCTATGTTGAAGCTCTTACAAAAGAAGAAATAAAAAGGGAAGAAGTTAAGAATATAAAGGACATATCAAATAAAGAAGGTTGGAGAGAACACATCTACAAAAGTAACTCAGGTTAGAGATACACAAATAGGTCCTATTTTTATGGTTACTATTTTTATTGTATTGGATATGGTCATAATAAAATATAATGTCTAAAAATGGCTAACAATTTTATAAATAAGGAGAAGGAAATACATACAACGTTTAGCAGAAGCCACAACTATTTTTATCCTCTATCAAGCTTTAATGAAGAGGCCATAATATGTTACAAGTGTAAAAACTTTGGACACATAGCTTGGTATTATAGAAGTGTGTTTGAGTCAGTCAAGAAGGACCAAATTTTTAAGGCTCCATTAATCAAGAAGAAAGTTTAGACAGGTTCATGGCAAAAGAAATAACCTAAAAAATCTATGTTGGTGTAGACTACTTTAAATGCAAGAAATGAATAAAAGCCATGGCTCATTGATAGTGGATGTTCAAGGCACATGATAAAATACAAGACCAAGTTCATGAAATTGAAGAAGATCAATGGTGGCATAGTGAAATTTGGAGATAATACTATTGCTAGAATTGCTGGAAAAGATACACTAAGTTTGGATAATGGTATAACTAAAACTTAAAATGTTTTGTATGTAGAAGGTATTAAGCATAATATTTTAAGTGTAAGTCAAATGTGTGATCAAGGGCACACACTAAATTTTTATTCAAAAGGTGATGAAATTAGAAGAAAAGATTCAGATTTGTTGGTTACAAATGCTTAGAGAATAAGTAATAATTTGTATATGCTATCAGACATCAAAGTTCAAAGATATTATTTGAGAATGGGGTACATAAATTTTGAAAATATTGTCAACATTAGTAAGAATCAAGTAGTTAGAAATATTCCAAAGATTACAAAGCCATCTGACATACTTTGTGAACCTTGTCAACATGGGAAGCAGGCTAGAAGGTGGTTCAAAACAAAAGAGTACTCAACTAATCAGATGCTAGATCTTATTCACACTAATATATGTGGACCTATGGGAACTCAAACTACTCAAGGTGAGAAATATTTCATATTGCTTATTGATGATTTTTCATGTATGACTTGGGTAATGTTTTTACAGAAAAATTCAAAAGCTTCCAGACATTTCAAAGTATTCAAAGCATTGGTGGAGAATGAAAAAAATTTTAAGATCAAGTGTTTAAGATCAGATGGAGGAGAATTCATGTTAGATCAATTTATTGAGTTTTTTGGAAGAGCATAGAATAAAGAGACATTATTCAGTAGTAAGAACTCCACAACAAAATGGAGTAGTTAAACAAAAAAATAGAACAATTCAGGAGATGGAGAGGACAATGCTAAATGAATCCAACATATCAGATAAATATTAGAGAGAGGTAGTTTCTACAATAGTGCATATTAATAATAGATCATTATTGAGAGTCAATAGTGATAATACTCTTTATGAGCTATGGAAAGACAAACCAACAATAGTTGATTATTTCAGAGTTTTTGGCAGCAAATGCTTCATAAAGAGAACCAATGAAAAACATGGTAAGATTGAATCTAGAGTAGATGAAGGTATATTTATTGGTTATTATTGAAAAAGTAAAGATTATAAATGTTATATCAAAAGAACCAAAAAAATTGTTGAGAGTGAAAGTGTCAGAGTAAAAGAAGATGGAACATAAAGAATCAGTGATCCAGTAGACATTCCTAAAATTATTGAAGAGGAAGGTTTTGAAAAATCAGATGAAGATGATAAAAAGGATAAAAAAGGAACCAAAACTCCATCCAAATATGTTTAGAGAAATTATAATGAAAGTGAGAACATTGGGGGCATAAATGAATGAAGTCACACTAGAAGAATGATGGTAAGTGAATTTGAGCAAGTTAATCTCTCTTTGTTATCCAAAATTCAACCTAAAACTTTTTCAAAAGCTAGAGATGATAAGCATTAGGTTAAGGCTATGGATGAAGAATTAAATCAAATCGAAAAGAATGATAATTGGGAATTAGTGCTTAGACCAAAAGATCATAATATGATAGGAACAAAATGGGTTTATAGAAATAAGTTGAATGAAAATGGAAAAGTGACTAGAAATAAAGCAAGATTAGTATGTAAAGGATATGCTCAAATTGAGGGAATAGATTTTGAAGAAATTTTTTCACTAGTGGCAAGGTTAGAGGCTATTATAATGTTTCTTTCATATACAATGTTTAAAAAATTTAGTGTTTTAGATGGATGTCAAATCTGCCTTCCTAAATGGGAATCTAGAAAAAGAGGCTACATTGAGAAGTTTGAGGGGTTTATTCTCTCAAATATTAGTATCCATGTATGTAGATTGAATAAAGCAGTGTATGGATTGAAATAAGCTCCCAAAGCTTTGTATGAAAGACTTTATAGGTACCTATAGGACCAAGGTTTCAAGAGAATATTTGTTGATAGTAATCTCTACATCAAAATAGAAGGTGAGAATCAATTAATTGTTGTGGTATATGTTGATGATATCATTTTTGGAGGAAATATTGAAAATATGACAAAAGATTTATTTGATAATATGAAAAAATAATTTCAGATGTTTATGCTTGGAAAATTTTCATTTTTTTTAGGATTGCAAATATTTCAGTTAGATAAAGGAATTTTCATATCTCAAAGTAGATATGCCAAGAAAGTGTTGAAGAAATTTGTTTTTGAGGATTGTGCACCAGTTGGCACACCAATGTGTCCAAAAAATAAGGTGAGAAAGGATGAAGATTCACCTATTATAGATCAATCTTTGTATAGATTTATGATTGGTAGTATGTTATATTTGACAACATCAATGCCAGACAGCATGCATACAATAGGTATGGTTACAAAATAGCAGTCATCTTCAAAAGATAGTCATGTTCAGTTGGTGAAGAGAATATTCATATATATCAAGGGGACATTAGATTACAAATTATGGTATCCCATAGGTAGAGATTTCACTTTGGTTGCTTATACAGATTTAAATTGGGTAGGGTGCTTGGATGATATAAAGAGTACAAGTGGAGGAGCTTTCTTCCTTGCTGATAGCTTAGTATCATGGCTAAGTAAGAAGTAGAATTTAGTATCACTTTCTAGAGCTGAAGTAAAATATATTGTAGTAGTATTGTGTTGTACTTAAGTGCTTTAGATGAAGTAAACTTTAGAAGAATCAAGGTAAATTATAATGAACCTATTTATATTTTTTGTTATAACATAAGTGCTATTAGTATTTTGAAGAATCTGGTGATGCATTCAAGAACAAAACATATTCCCATTAGATATCACTTTTTGAGAGAGTAGGTTGCATATCAATAGGTTAAGATGGAGTATATTAGTACTACAAAGTAGATTATAGATATTTTCACAAAGGCACTATCAAAAGACACATTTAAGTATCTATAAGAGAAGTCGGGAGTAATTAATTTTACTTCCTATCATTAAGCTGCAGTATTAGTTAAGGAAGAGCTAAGTGTTAGCTCTAGGTAGGCCCTTTGCCATTGATGTCAAAGGGGGAGAATAACAGGTACAGGGAAGAGGTATAGGTTGCTATAGTAAGGGGGAGTTACTATATGTTTTATAGATGGTAGTATGTGTAGGTTTGAAGATGTGGTAGTTTCAGGTTGAGGTTTCCATCAATGACAAAGGTGGAGATTGTTGGAAATATTTTCATTGATGTCAAAGGTATAGCAATATTGGTGATAAAGGCCCCATTACATTTAATGGTGTTTTTAATATTCATATCTTGGTTAATGTGTGTTAATATTTATTTAATATTAATGAATATATTTTTGGTTGCATATAAGTCAAAAGAGGCCCCATGGAGAAGTCAAAGAGTCATGGGGTAAAAGATGAAAGAGGAATGGGATGTATTTTCTCATGAATAGTCATCTTGAGGAATTCCAAGAGTCACCATGTGAAGACAAAAGAGGTATGGTGAATTTTTCTATGAAGGGATACTTTGAGAAATATGAAAAGTCACCAAGATAAAGACAAAAGAGTAAAGGATGATTTTGCTTATGAAAAGTCACCATATGACTTTTCAAATGCAAGGATATAAAGGGTCATACAAGTTTGGTGCCATTTTCCATGAGGATTGAAGGGTCACAAAGGGTGAATGCCAAAGGTCATTTGGAAAGCTATAAATAGAGGCTTGAGAATCCATTTATTATATGAAAGAGAGTGCATGGTTTTTATCTGTTTTCAAAGAGAGAAAAATAGGAGATATTGTAGAGTTCTATCATTTGTTGAGTAACATTGAGAGATAGTTATGTTTTATACACAAGAGGGGTTATTTCTCCTATGGGTTGGTGATAAAATATCATTGTAAGGGGTTGGTGCTCCTATGAGTTGATACTCACAAATAGTTATTGTGTTGGTGCTCAACAAATGGGTTGGTGCTCCTACAAGTTGGTACTTTTGAACTTTGTATTTTGAATTGGTACTCATTCATATACATGAGATTGTTCTTTATGGATTTTCCCACTTTTGGTTTCCATGTAAAAATATTCTCTCTCTCTCTCTCTCTCTCTCTCTCTCTCTCTCTCTCTCTCTCTCTCTCTCTCTCTCTCTCTCTCTCTCTCTCTCTCTCTCTCTCTCTCTCTCTCTCTCTCTCTCTCTCGTGTGGTAAAAATTAATATTTTAATTTTATTGTATATACTAAATGTATGATTAAGTGGTTATAGAAAAGAAATAAAATTAAGTAAAAAGATATATAATATATTTATTCACCCTCCTTCAATATATTTCATGCTTAACATGGCAGAGTTTTGTTGCTTTAGACTCCTCTCCTATATGATGAATGACCTCCAAAACTGGCAAGATGAAATCCTCCAGCCAAATACCCCTTAAATGGATGAAAGGGGGTTCATATTTACAGCATTTCATGCCAAACTTTATGATAAAGGAGTGAAATAGTGAAATGTGGTGCCTTTTTTCAAGTGGAATCATAAGTGGTTTAAGGGGATAAGGGTGGTAGGATTTTCCATTTCACAAAGTGTGTCTTCCATTTTGATGATGTGTCTCCCACTTTGCTAATGTGTCCAAATTTAGTGGAGATAATGCCCATGGACACATATGAGTCTAAAATATTTTCCACCAAGCTAATTTGTCTTTTAATAATCACTTAACAAAGTGACCTATAAACTTTGGCACCATTTTCCAATTTGGTTCATAGATGAGTCAAGGGATAAGGGTGGTGGGATTCCCACTTCATAAGTGTGTATCCCACTTTGCAAGTGTGTCCAAAATAGGTAGAGATCATGACCATGTGCTCATATGGGTCCAAAATACTTTTCACAACTCACTTCTATCTTTTCCTAAGCACTTAACAAGGAACCCAACATATTTTGATGCCACTTTCATGCATGAGGACAAAAAAACATTATTTAAGATGGCCCCATAGGGAAACATTCACCATACTTCCAAGGGTGGGCCCAATGGTGCTTAGTGAGGTCATTAGGCACCTTGGATAAGGGTCCCAAGTGGGGTATGATGTCCCACTTCAATCCACCTCACTTTCAAGCCATGTCACTTGTAATATCACTTTCCATATCACTATTGTGTCACCTACCATGTCATTATGAATAGTGACATGCCATGTCATCATGAATAATGATAGTGAATAGTAATTTTGAATAATGACTTAGAATAGTGATTTAAAATAGTAATATATGAATAGTGATAGGTGAATAGTGTTTTTGGTTAGGTTAATATGGTTGGGTTAAGGGTCAAGAATGTTTAGGTGGTCCCTAGGGTGGGCCCAAGGTATTCAAACATCTAGAACTACTCATGTGTAGTTTTCTAGTGTCTACACCAATTACAATGGGGTTTGATAATAATAATGAAGAAAAAATGGAAAGAAATAAATACCAATTACCTTCCCAAATTGATTATACCACCAAATATTGGCTCCAATCATGTTCTCCTCTATATCTAATTTTCTTATCTTTATCAAGAATGGTTACTTTTCTCCTCCATTGCCTCAAGAACACTATTCATAACCTAGGATCAAGATAAGAAATCTCTAATTTAGCCTATCAAATGAAGATTGATAATTAAAAAAAAATGTTCAACACAAATAAAGGTTGTGAAGACAATTCTACATTATAAGTTTACAATTTTTAATTTAAGAAATGAGGGTGAGAGGCCTTCTATTTATATATTTTCCAAATGGGCTAAGATCAATCATGACCATATATCTCAAGATTGAGATGTGTGGCCATGAATTAATCTAATATTTGGAATTAAATCCATAAATATCCTTAATGATTTTGGAGGAAGGGGCATTAATTAGGCATGCGTGTCCATAAACTACATATTTGTTGCATTTATAGATTATGGATGACACCTTATTAATCATGTCATTAGGTGATGCAGATATTGAGAATCAATTTTCAATAATGAATTAATTAATAACCTCCATGGAAAATCCACTTAAACTCTTGTTTTGAATTAATTAACCTTAAACAAGATTAATTGATTTTGGTGAAAGTCTATGGAAATTGGTGCACAATTAATAAAAAGGGTTAGAAAGTCATATTAATGGGTCATAATTTGACTTGATAAGAATTGGAAATCAATGTTAGATGCATTGAGACCATTATCATATTTAATATGTTGCCAACATGAAATAACAAAGGCACATGATGTGTACTAATGAATTAGTTGAAAAGAGTAATCTAGATCATAAAAAGGTGAAACCATCATTTTGACTCGAAATGAAATGATCAAAGTTAGGAATCACATAAAATTTAATGCCTCATTTAGGGATACTTTGGCCTAAACCATCACTTTTTTAGGATAGGTTCAAACCATTTAGCAAATTTTAGTGATTTTTGCCTAAATTGGGCATTTGAGTGCAATTTGAGTTAGATTGAGAATTTCAACACAAATGGTGCTAATAATTGGATGTCTACACACTTCTCCAATGATATGATTAGGTCTTAATCAATACACACCATTGGCATCACCATGATATTATGAATAACTATTAGCTCTAATACTTTATAATCAACATCTATCAAAAGGTGAATCTCATGTAGCACCTCAGGTTACCATAGCCTCAAATCCATCACACCTAAGTCCTCCTAAACCAATCACCAAAAATTTATAATTTACTCTATTCCACCCCAAATTGATCCCTCTCCCTATAACCCACTCCCATCCTAACCTTTACCCATCCTAAATTAAACATCCCAAGACCCTAAAATTATATTCCCTAGCCTAATCCTAACCTTAATTCCTCCTAATTTAATTAACCCTTTCCTAATTCATATTAAACACCCCTCATCTAATGTACCCTAATATTCTATAATATTAACCCATCTTAATGACCCATTCCCATTCATACTAGCTTCTTTAATCCTAACCAACTTCATTCTACTTCATTACCACTTTAACCTATATAAATAACTCCATCACTACACCCCCAAATCACCTTAACCCTAACTAACAATATCTAACACCCTAACTATTCATAATCCCACCAAAAACACTTAATCCACCTACCCATACCTTGCCCATTTTTCCCAACCTTAACAAAACTATAACTCGTGGGTTTTCCCTAACCTAAGACATTAAAGAAACCATCACTCACATCCTATGGTTTTTCATAACCTTACGGTTATGCAACACTACAATTCTCTAATACATGATATTATAAATATGCAAGTCTCAGCTTGCAGTATTGTAATACTATAGATCTAAGAATAGGGTATTGTAATATTACAACTCTAGTCTTATTATATTGTAACACCACTATTTCTTATGTAATAATATAGCTCGTGACTATAATAATTTGGTTGAGGGTAGTGCCCTCAATCACAATATTTCACCCATGGCATTGTTAACCTAATTACCATGCTAGAAATCTAAAAACTCAAAAAAATTCAAAAAAAAAAACACAAGAACAAGGTTCATTACTCACCGATGGTCTAGCCTCTATAGGTCTTCAGAACTCTCAAGCTCTCTCACTATGATGGGAAACTCAAGGAATCTGGTGCATATTTTTAGGTTAGAGTCAATTTTCACTAGAGATAAACATTCAAATGAATATATTTTTAGTATTTTATCTTATTTTCCCCACACCCCATCTTTTACCTACCCTCTTAACCCCTAATAATTCTTTTCTAATGACCTTACCACATCCAAATCCCCTTACATCACTCTAATATCCCACTTAGTTAGTTATTATCATCTCTAAACTCATCTAGAGCATGGATTTTCCATTTTCTCACTATTTAAGTTACTTTTGAGTGATAACTACATTGGCTTGAGGTCTCCTAAGACTATGTAGACAACACTAGTCATGTTTTTGTGCCTTAAGATAACTTGGCCACTATTAACCCATCATCCCCATTGTATATAGGATTAATCACTTGACAATCATACATCATTTTTAAGCTACGCATATCACATAAAGTGGCACCTTATCATTAATCAACTCATTTGATCTCCATTATTAGTTTTCAAGCCCTCTTTGGCATGTGTCCTTGATACAAGAATTATCATAGGCTTTTATCCATCTCATATCTTTACTTCGTAGATAATCTCTTCATCTCAAAAGTTTAATCTTATTAGTGAAATTCCTTTCTAGACATTGGTCATTTGTTTAGAACCCATATCACAATTGAGCCACTTTATCCTCTTGTATTTGAACTTGGGGGATCTCAGCCATAACTACATCATTACTAGGGGTATCCCAACCCCAATTTATTGTCCTAGTCTCATCCCACCCCTAAGACTTCTTTTTGAGTGACCATCTAGGTGAATTCTCCATGCATGCTCCCTCAAGGGGGTATCATATCTACTGACACCATCTAACTTTATCTCCACATGATTATGGTTCTTTGAAATACCATTACTCCCTCCCTCCTATCCACTTGTAATGCCCTTTCATACAGGGCCAAAATGTATGCACCTAAATCTATTCACCTCGATAATTACACTAATTTCACAAATTTAAACTATAACTACATTTCCTATCTAATCAACTAATATCACATTCCCTATTTCCTACATCTATACAAACCTTATTCCATCCCATGACCAATTAATACCATTCATTAATCTACTAATAAAACCCATTTACCTACTAACCTACTCCCTAATCCACTTGCTAGTTTAAAAATACAATTTATTCTACCTACCCATCTACCACCTTACTAACTAGAGATTTCTAAACCCCTAAACCCTAATAGATATTTATAGAATTGGAGAATTCTAAAAATATCCTCTATTTTACCCACTTTTTCTCTAGAATTATTTATTCTAGATATTTCCAAGGAATTTTAATTTCCTTACAAATATCCTAGCCATTGATCTCAATGGCTCAAAATCAAATTTGAGACATCTTCCACTCTATCTAAATGAGATCTAAGATTGATGATATGAATGAGTGCAATGATCCTAATATGCGATGTAAGATGTGTATTATTTTAGACAATACAGATTAAACACATGCAACTACAAGAATGAAATCAAAGATAAAATATTAGCACCAAGACATGAATACTCCAAATAATTCACACAATACTGCATTATAAATATGAAGGGAGTGAGGTGTATATATAGTTTGGAGAGGGAAAGATACCAAACATTCTAATGAATGTGGTAGTAATCTATTTAAGTAACCAACATGACCTCTATATCCCTAAGAAAGCTAATACAATATTGTAGTCAAAACCAATGGGAAAAAAGGCCTACACTAACATCCCCCCATAATTACAACTTAGGTGGGAAATGATAAAAAATGGGTCCCAACAACAAGGCCTAATGAGGTACCATGTACAATACAATCTCTCATAAAGTAGAGAAAAGGGGAGAACATGTTGGAAAAACTCACCCAAAAAAAAAAGACATAGAAGAAGTGAAGAGGCTAGAAGGCCCCCCTAAATATGATAAAGATATTGAAGTGGACTACACCCCAAGAAGAGCTCAGAGATGAATGAACCTACTCTAAATGAAGAGTTTGGTGAAGATATTGGTAGCCTACTCTAAAGACTGGTAAAATACTAAGTTGATAACTTACTCATGAATCAACTCCTAAATGAATTACTTGTGAATCTATATGTGTTTGGTCCTCTGATGAAGGACTAGATTCCTATAAATCTAAATGGTGCTTTGGTTCTCACAAAATATGAATTTAGGCCACTTGATTAGGATACCAAGATCAAAAAGAATCCCCTAATACTAAATAGCCTCAATAGTTGTGTTAATAGCTCCCATGTACTCTACCTCTATGGAAGATAGAGCAAAAACATTATGATTTTTTCTCAACCAAATGATGGGACCAAAACCCAATGAAAAACTATAACTTGAAGTGGAATTATGACTACTAGAGTCACTAGCTCGATTTGAGTCTATGTAGCTAACTAAGTCAAAATTTAAACCAACCCTATAGTGTATCCCATACATATGTGAACCCTAAATGTAGTGCAAGATCCTCTTATCTTCTTTTTAGTGAATCTCATGGGGTTCTTGCATGAATCTTGAAATAATACCAATATCATAAGAGATTTTGAGTCTAGTGTGAGTCAAGTAAATAAGGATGCTAACAAGTTATTGATATAAGGTAGAATCAACTAATGTAGTGGAATAATCTACCTCAAGCTTGACTCTAGATAGGAATGGAGTCAGATATGGCTTACATTCAACCATATGAAACCATGCCAATAGATCAAGAGAGTACTTGGGATACAAAAGTGAAATCCCTAAATCTATCGAACATATTTCAATGCCAAGGAAGTAGTGTAGTAAGCCCAAATTAGTCATGGTGAATCTATCCTAAAGAGTTTTCTTTACTAGTGATATAGTCAAAGAAGAACTTCCTCTAATCAAAAGGTCATCAACATATAAAATTAATATTAATAATGAATCATCTTATTACAATAAGTACACATTGGGGTCTGAGTGGCATCTAGTGAAACCTAAATTAAGAAATAAGGAATCCATTTTGGTATACTAGGCTTGAAGGGCTTGTTTGAGGCCATAAATGGATTTCCTAAGTCTAAACACTAAAAAATATCAAAAATGACTAGGTAGCTAATCCATGTAGATATCCTCCTCAAGTTCTTCATGAAGATATGCACTCTTCACATCGATGTGATGTACACTCCATCCATGTGCTATAGATATAGAAAGTGTGAGTCTGATCGAAGTCATCTTGGCCATGGTGAAAAGGTCTATGATTAGTTGATGTTATCTACCTATGAAAATACCTTGGCTACCAATCTAGCCTTGTAATTATTAGCAAACCCATTTGTATCATACTTGGTCTAATATATCTAATGACATTAGACCATCTTCCTTCCCTTAGGAAGAGAAGTTAAGTCCTAAGTGTAATTGGTAATCAAGGAATCATATTCCTCATCCATGGTTCTATCACACTTAGGTATTCTTGAAATCTCTCTAAAATTCTATGGATCTGATGTGGAAGCAAAAAAGGCATGTGGTCCACTTTAAAAGTCTGCTTGAGTGTGTTTATAATCATTTGGATCCCCTACCCAAGTGTATGAACTCTCAAGTGTGTACCTCACCCAAATGGGGCCTAAAATGGGTGAGTTAGGTGTTAAATACTCATCCTTCAACACATGAATAAAAGTGGATGAGGATGACTCCCCATCACTCTACTCATTTTCATAATTGGAAGAAGAAGACTAAGTAATCTTTTCCTCAATAATCTACTGTGAATGATTTGAATCATCAAACTACTCATCTAAACTGAGTGAAACCAATATAGAGGGAGAAGTGTCAAGTAAGGAACTAGTGGGACTATCTTAAAACCTATCACTCCTCTAAATAAACAACTGATGAGTTATATGATTAATAAATATATAATACTTAACCCCATCTAGATAACCAACAAAGACGTAAGGTTTGGATTGAGCTTGCATAGCCTTACATTTCTTTTTGGGAATGCACACCATCATTGGTGATCCAAAGACCCTAAAATGTTTCATCTCTAGTTTCTTACTATTCTAAGCTTCATAAGGAATGATTCCCTTTAAAGCTTTGTGAGGAACCCGGTTCTGAATGTAACATTCACAATTGATGTTTTATACCTAGAACTATGAAGCTAATGATCCAAAGTGAATCATATAGTTAGCCATCTCCTTAAAGCATTGATTCTTACATTGTACTATACCATTATACTAAGGAGTATATGGTATTGCCTATTGAATATCAATCCCCTCAGTGCTACAAAACTACTCAAATCTATTATTTATGTACTCCCCCATTATCTATTTGAATAATTTTGATGCACTTTCTAGATTATTTCTCAGTTAAAGCCTTGGATTCTCAAAAAAATTATAATTTTTTTGAATTTTGTCTAATAAATTAGACCTATGTGTATCTAAAAAATTCATCAATGAAGGTGATGATGTATCTAGCCTTGGTAAAATAAGGATGATGAAACGTCCCCATGACATCACTATAAATACTAAAACTCTCCTAGCTTTACCTTTGTCAAATTTTTATTTAGGTTGTTTGCCAAGGACATAACCCCCACAAAGTCCCTTAGAGAACCTAACTCTAGGTAAGCTTGTAACCATATTCTACTAAATCAGCTATTCAAAATAGTAGTAGTTAATATGGTTGAACCACTCATGCCATAGTTTTCTAACACCATCTCAATGGGTAAATAATAAAATAGGAGGAACATTTAGAGCAAAATGGGAGAAGGTGTATATCCTAGAATGGTGATTAGACCTCCCTAATGCAACTATAGATTCACTATGTAACTCTCTAATCTTAACTAAATTTGGTGTGAAACTGACTATCATGTCATACCCTATGCAAAGAATTTGATACATTGAAAGAAGATTAGTTGATAGTGAAGGCACATTTATAAATTTTTTGAATGTTCTACCTTTTATTTCAAAAATCCCTTTTCCTATAAATTATGCTAGAGTGTCATCACCCAAAGTGATAGAAGACATGCTACAAGGCTCTAAGTCAAAAAACTCAACCTCTAATAAACCCATATGGTGTGAATCACTAGAGTTGATAATCCAATATGAAGTAGATGTGGAAGCCACTATAATTAAAGTTTTTCCCTTAGGTTTATCCTTCCATTTTTTCTTTTTCCTTAGAAGATTCTTTGACTGATGATGACTATTTGATATATTCAAGGACCCCTATATTGTTTTTCTCTAAGACATGTGTAAGGTGGCCTATATATTTATTCATATACTTGTGCTCATTGTGCCCATTCTTATTATAATAGGAGAAATTAACATTTTATCTCTTAGGTTTCCCATCAGAGGAGGATTTTTCAATGCTAGTTTTTTTAGTGTTTTTAGTTCTTTCTTCTTCTTAGAATACTTATTCTTCTATTTTTTGTCCTTGTTGCTAGAGGCTTTCTATTTCTCATTCCTAGTAACGAGGGTTGAAGGTTTGGAAGACTTGAAGGTTCCTATATGGATTAATTTATCCTATTACTTAGTTAAATATGTAATGAAGTAATCTAAGGATGACATTTTATAGTTGGTTCTTATGTCTCTCTTTTTAGAATACAAGGTAGAGACAAATATAGAGTAATCAGGTCCTAGTTTTTCAAGCACATAAAGAACTAACTGCTCATCTTTCTTCTCAATTTAATTATTTTAAATACAATATAAGTGACTTACGCTTGGTGAAGAAGTATTACAATGTGTCAAAGTTTCTAGGACTCAAAATAATTATCTCAATCTCAATCTCAAGACCCCTCATGGTGTTGATTTTTGCAAACAATTTTTCTAGGGTGTCCCATACTTCTTTGGGAGATTTGGTTGACTCTATGTAAAATAAGAGTTATTGATGACAATAAAAGACATAATATTACAAAAGATTCATCATATTTATTAAACCATTTTATCTTTTCTACATCTGATATGGTCTCAACTTTTACCCCCATAGTTATGCAAAACAACCCTTTACTTTTAAGAACCATTGTAATTTTATTTTTTGATTCTTAGTAGTTAAAGGGTATGAGTGAATTAAAAATGATAAGATCCATTACAGAATTAAGATTATTTTTTCTTGTTGTTATTGTTGCAAAAATAAAATGTGTGGAAAAGGAGATATTTTGTAGAACAAAATCATAACCATGATACAACCCACCTAAGACTATGTTAGGTAACCCACCGCCCCCAACTCCACCGCCCCCCCCCCCCCCGGAAAAAATAAATAAAAATAAATTGTAACTTTATAAAGTAATTAATTTTACAAGGAAAATTATCCCAATGTATGGGAAATAATAAAATAAACACTTTTACAAAATATGGTACTCAATTTTGAGTTACCGTTTGCAAGATATTAACAAAATAATTTTTCATAAATAGGACTATGACTAAAAACTTGCACTTGAAACTTTAAAAAGTACCCTTGGGAAAGGTAAAATATTCCTTTCAACCACTTATTGGAACCATAATTTCTCCATGGACTTAAAAAATTCAATGTAAGTGAAAAAATGTTTTACTAATTACCTTGCTATGATTGAAGGCAAGTGTGGCTTCCTCTTTAAGAAAAAAATACAACTTAAATAAAAAATAATGAAAATATAGCTATTTTAAAGAGGAAAGTAGGAAAATTACTATTGTTGTTTGTGATAGTTTTGGGAAAGATTGCTTTCCAATGTATATCTATCCTCCTTTCTTCTAAGCACTGAAAATAAATCTAAAACAAAGGAGACAAAAATAAAGGTTAGAATCAAATTACAACACCAACTTAAATGCCTTATGTATGTAGGTGAAGCCACAATTGAGAATGGAAAATCAACATTAGATTTTTTATGTAGATATGGAAATTAACTAAGGAGAAGAATACATAGGTCAAGGATCTTCCATGCCTTCTCCCTACAGATCTACAATGCCATAGCCTAGAAAATGATGCCAAGTAGAAGAGAGATACCAAACCAAACTTGCCAAATTCCAAGGTGTAAAATCCAAATTCCAAACTTCTTATTTTGCATATCCTTTAGAAAAAAATTCCTTTTTTTGGAAAATTCCAAGGTAGAAGTATATTTTTAATGCCTTGTAAGTATGTTTGATCTTCAACATAGCCTTGTTTTATCATAGTTCAATGCCAAATCTAAAATATTGGTAGCTACAAATCAAAAAAAGATGCCATGAATAGATATCTATGTATCTCCTTACAAAAAAAATGATTCACATTATATATCTGATGCCAAAAGAAGATGCAGATCTAAGATGTCCAATGCAGTAGAAGATCCTTTAATGTCTTTTTTTGGTCAAGAGATTCCAACACTCATCAAGGTGAAACGTCTTTTCTAGAGATCATATTAGAATGAAAAAAAGAATTCCAAAAAAACACCAAATGAAGCCAATCCAGATCTCAATTCCAAATATATATATGATGCCAATCTTAAAATAATATATCAAAGCAAAAGCACCCTCTTTCTTTGGTAGATTTTCAATGTATTTCTCCTTGAATACTCCACATAGCAATTTTAATAATGAATTCAAAAAAACTTAGATGTGGAAGAAATATCCTTATATAGTTAATTTATTAGAATGTAAATTCTCAAATGGAGAGATCTAAACCAAAATCAAATGAACCTAAGATTAGAAATGAAAACTTACAAAAAAAACTAGGCAATCCTCAGATCTAGATCAACTTTAATACCATATCACAACTAACTCTATGAATGATAATCTATATGAGTACACTGATCTTAAGATGTAATGTAATATTCATATTATCATAGATAATACATATCAAACACACATAACTACAATAATTAAATGAAAGAGAAATTAGTAGCACTAAGACACAAATGCTCAAAAAAATCCACACAATACCACGTTAGAAATATGAAGGGAGAGAGGTGCATATATAGACTAGACAAAGAAAGATACCACACATTCTAGTGAATGTGGTACTAATATTTCCAAGTAACCAACATGACCTCTATATCCCTAAGTAAGCTAATACAATTGTGTAGTCAAAACTCATTAGGAAAAAAGGTCTACACTAATAAATTATAAGTATGTAATTTATTTTATTTTTATGATATGAAGATGATTAAAAGTATGCTTATTTAGACATAAATACCTCAATAATGTCTTCAAAACCTAGTTTTTCTTGACAAAAATCTCACAAAACTAGTGATAGATCTAGCCCACTTGTCCATCCTATTGACATCTTCAATATTGATCATAAATATGAAGACACATTGTTGTAAATTATTCAAATCTAAACCTATAGCTTTGAATCCCACCTTCAAATTGGCCTCCAAACTAGATAGAGAATTATAGCTCTAAAAAATTATGTGTTAGGTCATCCTAAACCAAAGTCCTTTCGCTAAAACACACCCTTATAACTAGTGGGATCCCATATTTCTCTCTAAAACTAGGGATACTTAAGGCTTTCAAAACTTAAACCAAAGATTGCAAACTCAATAGATAAAAGACTAGTAACATAATCCTATCTAAAACACCCCTAGAGATTTATATAATAACTCCCTGTAATATCCCTTCGGATACCAAAACAAAAGCTCTAAATTGCTTATTTGTATTTCTGCAAAATATCTTCAAATAGATAAATAAATCATAGTATAATCTCTTATTTATTTTCTATATGGTTACAATAGAGGACCTCTATCAGGTATACAATGAATATTGAAATTACGGCCTTAATAGCTTGAGTATTCCACAAAATTGGGAAATAAATCTAAATCTGGTATGTCTCGACCTGCTACGTAAAAACATAGTCACCGACGTCAGTTATACTATCGTCATCAGTCGATTGGGGTTGTTAAACTGTCGACATCTATGAGATGTTGGCCGATGTCAGTCTTTGTAGGGCTCTACCTGCCGATGTCATTGTCTAATCTTTTCGCTGATGCATATGGATTTTTCACAGATCTGTATGGACTTCATATGGCCACCAATATAGCACAATCTGTATGCTTGATCCTAATCTGAAGAACTATGGGCTAATACAAAGATCTATATCTGGATAATAATTGAATCAAACCCAAAATAAAGAAATACATGTGAACCCTTGTGATAGCTTCTATATGAAGTTATCTCTCAAACTTGTAAACCCCTGTGATAACTTCTGTATGAAGTTATCTCTCAATTTGGCAATAGATCGGATGATCTCTCACAACCTCTGAATCGTACATAATGAAGAGTTGATGTTCTTCAATGCAAATGGAATCCTGGAACCCTTGGCTCAGTCTTCATAGAAGAATTCTTAACAAGAATCAATATCAATCATCAATCATGAATACAAACTCTCTCCCATGAGAAACTCTTATACCCCTCCAAAGGTGTGCTTGCTAAAATTAGATTCCCTTAAATTAGACTCAGGGTTTCTTAAATTAGAATTAGGGTCTTAAAATTAGACCAATTCTTAAATTAAAATTAGGGTCTTAAAATTAGACTAAATAATTAATAATTAATAATTATTTAAAATTAGACCAAATAATTAATATTTGATTAAATCAATCAAATATTAATATCTCCCTTAATTCATGTCCAAAAGAGCCTGAATGAAAGCCAAGCCTAGCTCCATCAAGACCCTCTATCCATCCCATCAACCTACGAGGGTCGCATAATAGGCTAATCATCTACTCTGCACATGTCAACTAAAAAGGGGACATGACACTCCCAAAGAGATGAATTAATTTCAGCCCTTAAATCACCACCTCTTAATCCAAATATCCATGTTAAAAACCTAAAATTAAGCCAATAAGCTCCTAGAAAACCCACTCTTGCTTTGCCTTTTTAACACATAATTTTTAAAAGTCACTTAAAGTACATAAAACTGGGATAACTTAGGTTTTTTGGCTAGGAATCTCTTAAGTGGACTAAAAGGATGTGACCTTGACTTAAAATAACTTAATTTCACTTATAATAACTTAAGTTCACTTGATTTGTATAAAAATATGTACACATAACTTAAGAATAGAATTGAGAACAAGCCAAAAACTCCAATACTTACCCAATGATGCTATAAGTCCTCTTTGTCTTAGGTAAACCAAAGAAAGAATAGTGAATGTGCTACTAATCCCCATGATTTTAGTTGGGGAAATTATAGTCCACCCCACCCAAATAATTCTTTTCCTCAATAATTTGTAGACTAGTATGATTAATTATGTCATCTCCTTCCCATGTTGCATCCTCTTAAGGCAAGTTTTTCCATTTGATAAGATATTTAGAGATTACCTTATTCATCAAACTTTTCTCTCACTTAAAAAAATATTTTTGGAATGAGTATCAATTGACCTTCTTCATCTATGGGAGGAAATTCCATAGAAGGAGTCGCATTTTGTCCAAGAGCCTTCTTGAGGCATGACACATGGAATACATTATGAATTTTGCTTATAACTAGTAACTCTAACTCATTTGCTACTTCACCAATTCTTTTGACCATCTTAAAAGGACCATAAAAATTTCGTTTAAGATTTTTTTCTCCACTTAATTTAAATAAGTTTTATCTATAAGGTTGAAGATGAAAGAATACCATGTCTCCCACCTCAAAAGACCTCTCAAATCTATGGCGATCAACATATTTCTTCTGTTGTTATTATGCAATCTAAATATTATCATTAGGTACCTTAAGGATATATTTTTTCTCTTTTTCACACTCAAGAGTTTCTAGATCTTTAGAATTATAAAAAACCAAATCCACAAATGTAGAAGCTTCATAACCATACATATCTTTGAAAGTGTCATACCTATGCTCATATGATATGTAGTGTTGTAAAAGAATTTTGCTAAATGTAACCAATTTTCCCATACTCTTTACTACCCTAAGAAATAGTTCCTCAAGTAATCTTCAAGCCATTTATTTAAATTTTTTGTTTGAACATCCATTTGAGGATGATAACTAGTACTATGATCTAGTTCTGTGCCAACTATCTTCATCAACTCTTACCAAAAAGTGTTGATGAATATGTAGTCTCTATCACTTACAATTCTTTTTAGCACATCATTATGTGTAAATAATTGTTCAAAATATAGACTAGTAACTTGTGGTGATTTAAACTCAAAAGGGATTGGCATGAAATGAGCATACTTAGTGAGTCTATCCACCATAACAAAAATATAATCCTTACCATTGACCTTAGACATCCTAGTAATTAAATCCATTGATATTTGTTCCCTCTTTTGATTAGGAGTATGAAGTGATTGTAATAGATCTACTGGGAAATAAATTTAAGCCTTTTTTCTTTCACACTCTATGCATTCCCTCAGATGTTTGGGAACAATTGTTGTACAAATTTTGGATTTGTAGTCATGGGCCTAGTCACATGCCTACCTAGCTCTCCAAGCCAAAATTAAGTGTGCTCTATGGGGCATATGCCATAATGATTCCCTTAGTGCTTAACATTTATCACTCAACTACACTATCATCAATATACATAAGGCATAAGACTTATGTTCTCACTCAAAGCATAGTAGAGAAGGGACCAGGGTCTATGTTGGGCTAGTTGTTCCATGGTGCACTCTATTCTTCAAGGGCTTGGGTTAGCCCAATGATGGTTGTGCATTCATTGGTGTAAGCCTTGGGTTTTATAGGTTTAATGTAATTTAGGTGATTCAATTTCAATTTGTTTTTGGGTCAAGGGACTTAGGCATGGTCTTGGACTTAGGCATAGTTTTCATTCAGGGTGTAAGGTCCTTACCATACTTGACACATTTCATGTCATGAGTACAAGGTTCTTTGCTAGCTATAGGTCTACCAAGGATGAGTCAAGTTGGAAGCTCATGATATCTCAATACACATGTTAGATAGAATAAAGTATGCAATTTAGTAACATTATAATACTTAACCATTTAGTTCATTAGCCAATAGTGTAAATAATTCTTCATTAATATGTTTAAATAATATTACATGTATAGTCCAGATAAACTACGAATAATCTTGACCTAAGTTACTATAAGACTAAAGGGTCACAAATGAACTTGGGTATTACAAAGGGGACCTTTACAAGCACTCTAAAATAATTCTATATTATAATGGCAACTATCCAATATAAATTCACTGGCACTTCACTACTCCAATTTACCTCTTCTCTTCAACTGAACTTAACTTCCTTTTATAGGCTTAAGAGTATCTTAGGATCATGGGAAATGGATCATGTCAACTACTAAGCTATCACTAGAGGTACACATCCTACTTCCTCCAATATGTTTATCTTTAATGGCCCATCATTATCCTGTGTAACTACTTCCTGATGTTTCTTGATTAAAAAAGGAACTCCTTATCTTTAATGACATGTCACTATCCCATGAACCCACTTCCCAATGTCTATTAATGTAAAATGTATTTGTTTAGCCACCAATTAGCTATCACCACTAGAATATAAAACTAGTAATCATCCACCATGACTTCCTCATGCCTAGGTACTTATCAATTTGGCATGGTTCCACTACTTATCATGAAATGGGGACCATAATTACCCCATACAAAAACATTAGTCCATCCTTGGACTATCCTTATAGTACCTTAGCTATGAAAAACTTGGGCACACTCTACTCTATTTCTACCTTAAATTATTCATTTATTTTAATTATGAGCTTGATTTCTTTAATGGCACTATATATATCCATAGAGGTATCCTTGAGTGTGAGTACATTAGTGTTATTTAGTTCTTTCTGAAAGGCCTCTAGCCTTTCCTTTGCCCTTTGGACCCTACCATCTAAGATGGCTCCCTAATTTCTTGCCTTAGTTTGGAAATCATATAAGATCTCTTCTAGGACTTACTCATAGGACTTTAGCTAGGCACTCAATGTGTTTACCTATGTTATAATCTATATGTGTTTTGCCCTACTAATAGTGAATGCTTATTTCATCAATGTATCCTTCTCCCATTTTTCCTTTTGGAGGTACACAAAAATGACTAAAATTTGGGTGGAAAAGTGAAAAAATATGGCATCGGCATCATTTACATGATCCTCTAGTATTATGAAGAGGTCATCTACCTCATTAAGATTTTCATTGAGATCTTTCTTTATGGATTTTCCAAGGGTCCTCTTCCTCTTCCTATGTTAACTTCATTTGAGGGAGCATCTGTTTGACCAATGTGCATACCTTATCAACCTTGAATAGTTTAGAAGTGTCAATAACATCAAAATTAGATTGCTCTACTTCCTCAATGTGCTTAGCCAAATACTTGAGATTGAGCTCTATGGTATTGAGTTCTTCCTCTACCTTAAGAAATATATATTTCCACTTTATGGTGTGAATGTCATTGATAATGTTCTTACATACTAACTTATAATCCATATTAATGAGGGTGTTAGCCAACCTTATTGGGTTCATGTCTTAGTAGTTAACTAATTGGTAGTCATTCCCCTCTTCTAGTTTTTTGGTGCTCCATATTGATTTTGATAGCATCTCAAATTGAGGATTGTCAGTGTAGTAGTCAAGTACAAAGGACACTTGATGGCATGTCAATGTTGTTTCAACTCTAGAGCGAATGTACTCTAACATGTAGAATTCATCATCTATGGTGAACCCCTTCTATGCATTTTCTTGGTAGCTTGGCTCAAATTCTTCTTTCTTAATGGCTATCTCCTTTTGCTCTTATTCCTCTTCACTTACATTTTTGTCCTCTTCGATGACTTCTTCCTCCTCTCTTTCTTAAAGGGGTTCTTCAAACTTCTCTCCTTCATCTACTTCTTCTTCTTCTTGTGCTTCCTTAGCATGAACCTTTGTGGGTTTTTTCTTGTCACTATCCTACTTTTTCCCTTCCCTCTTTGTTTGTTCCTTTGAGGTGACAACGTCATCTTATTTATATCTAGATGCATCTTTAGTACTAGGGCGCCCTGTTCTTTAGCTTCCTATGTTGGGTTGGTGTGGGAATTATGCACCTCTACTATTTTGTATTTAATGGGTTCCATGCCTACAATAACCCTATTCACTTATTTCTCCTTCTTGGCCTTCTCCTTCTGGACCTTCTTTATTTCTACCTTCCTATTCTTGATGATCATGGTGGTTCTCTCCTCTTTGGCCCTTATCTCCTTAGCCTCCACTTTATAAATTTTATCTTGGGTCATACCCTTGGCCTTCATGGCCTCTCTCTTATATTGTAACTCTAGTGCTACTTCAATTTGATCCTGATCTAGTCTCATTCCCTTCCATTTATGCTTTAAGTCATCTTTAGTTGGTGTGCTTGATGATCCAAGCTCTCCAAGTGTGGTAGCAATGTTGCCTTTTAGAGCCTCATGTAATTAATCCACATTGGGATCCTCGTCTATTTCCCTTTCTATTGTGTACTTTTTTTTAGCCTTATATTTATCATTCCTTTCTTTCCTTATTCCTACCTTCCTCATTTCTTATTTTCTCTTTTAAAGCTCCCATGCCTTATAAATGTCTGTCACTAAGTCCAATCTTCCTCCAAGCTTTTTTTTTCCCTACCTCTCCACTTTGGGGTTGAGGACGAGTTTCCTTGCTATATGAGGAGTCTTCTTCAGGCACAATATAGACACCTTTTCCCAATTAGAGCCTCATGTAATTAATCCACATTGGGATCCTCATCTATTTCCCTTTCTATTATGTACTTTTTTTTAGCCTTATATTTCTCATTCCTTTCTTTCCTTATTCCTACCTTCCTCATTTCTTATTTTCTCTTTTAAAGCTCCCATGCCTTATAAATGTCTGTCACTAAGTCCAATCTTCCTCCAAGCTTTTTTTTTCCCTACCTCTCCACTTTGGGGTTGAGGAAGAGTTTCCTTGCTATATGAGGAGTCTTCTTCAGGAACAATATAGACACATTTTCCCAATTCTACCTCCTTCTCTAATTCTTCCTACACCTCTATGTTTACCACGGTGATAGTGGGAATCATAGATAGGAACTTTGGATTATTTTTCTTCTCATTTGAGATATGAGAAGTATTAATCATGAACTTCACATGCTTCTTTGTTTCAGTTGATATAGAGGATTCATCACCTGAGGTGATTTAAAAATTTATGTGTTCCTCTATTTCTTTAAGTGTCTCCCCTTTGTTATTTTGAAGAGACTTATTTGTTTCAACTAGCACTGACATTACTTCATTGTTAATTCTAATGGGGGGTTGATAGTCTTCTTGATATTTGGGACCTTCTTCCTTGACATCATCTCATATTATAGCCTATGGATGTGCCTAAGTATGGTAAATTTGTAAAGGGGGTGGATGTCAATGTCATCTAAATCATCCTCTTCATCTATTTTTACCTTCCCATCTAGGTGTATGAGCTAGAAATACAACCTATTACTTTTCATATCTATTTCCCTCACTAGAATGCCCAATTGTTGTGTATTAGGGATCCTTTTAAGTGCATACCTAAAATACTTGGCTGAGAAGGCATATGGGAGCTTTAACTAGCCTAACATGTTTCCATCAACCAGTAATATGTGTAATACATAGAAATTCTACATAACAATAAAGATTGTCATTCCATACATGTTCTTGGGGATATCCTTAGAAATACACCACTCGATCTTGACTACCTCTATATACTTCTTGCACTACCTCATCACACATGCTTTATATCTTACATAAAATGAACTGAGGTAAGTGAAGTCCTTATATTTCTATGTTAGAGAATCATTATTCTCTAAAAAACCTAGAGATTATCCTCATCCCAATCTTGTATGCTAATTTCCTCCATGACTATTAGGATAAGAATGGACCCTTACCTAAAGGTCCCCTTCATTGTGTGGTACTCTAGAAAATCATTCACAAATTCCACAGCAATAAATTTGGCAATGTTGAACTTCATGCCCTATGTCATATGGTATGTGACGTAGAGGTAAGTTTTTGTTATGTCATTCCAATGACCACCAGGGAAAAGTTTTAATCTTAAAATGCAAAAACCTACCCTCATATGTGGGTCTTTATAATATTTGATGGGGAATGTAAATACCCCTTGTAATAACTTAAGAGATTTATCATTCACTCCACCTCCTCAATGTCATTTATCATCTCATAGATGTCTTTCTTAGCATCTAGGAGCTTGATTATCCTTCCAATGAGGCACACCAATATCCTCATGCTCTTCCTGACAAATTATATACAATTACCATGGATGCATGATAAAATTAATTAAACAATCTCTTCTAGATTCCTAAAGTACTGTAATTCATATAGTTTAGTTACACTAGAGGTTGCCAATCTGTCATGAATGGATACATCAAAAAGCATTTCACCTTACTTTTCCTTGGTTCCTATACCCACCATCTAATCTGATGTTAGTTCTTTTAAGTATGATAGTTATATTCCTTTAGATAGTAGGTGTGCATAAATGACTTCCAATTTTCTCCCACTAAGACTTTTGGGGGAAATTAAATTATTTGATAATACATTTTTTTAGTGCCTTGGTGTTCACTTGTGTGACATTGGCCCCTTATACCATCAATTTTATTGTTCTTATAAGGGACACTTCTATTTCTATGCACACCCATTTTGGATTGTGTTGTTGTGGACCTGATCCCTTCCTCTTTTTGTGCACTCTTAACCTACTAGTATTAAAATGTAGTTGGTTTAGTCTACCAAAGTCTCAAGTGGTTCTTATCACTTCATAGTCATAATATTTATGATTTTACCTTAGGCTCTAAGATTTTTAGTTCATTAGTGGCATCTTTGGTGACAACCCATGTTTCAATCAACTAGTTCCTATAGAATTCTTCTCCTACACCCCTCTACGCCAATATCTTCATGAGTGTAATTTCTCTAGATTCATAATCATTAATTATAGGTTCTTGGGGGTGCTCAAATTCTTATTATAGTAGGGTTTTTGTGCTTTATCTCTCTATTTCATTGGTTTACTCTAGTTTACTTGACATCTCAAGTTTGTATAAAGTTTGTAATGGAAACTAGTTGACCACATGATGTTTTATACCTTAGTTCCATCTACCATATTTAATGTAGGTGCATTAATGGCAAGGTAGTGTTTAAATTTCTTAAATTTTGTAAAATTCCATGAAATCCATGAAAATATTCTACCACCAACTCATTTATTATAGATCTTTGTGCCTTTATCACCACTACATTCAATACTTTTAACATTATATTGGTTAAGCGACTTATGGTTTAAATGGTCACTTCCTACTCAATTTTGGGTGGATGCTAGCTATCTATGATTATTCCCTTTCTATATTTTGTTTTCTTGGCATGACCTTTGCCTTAAATATGGTAACATAGGTGTATCACCTCACATGTATGTGATTCAGCCTCCTTGATTCCATCTTCTCTTCTTATTGTGATTCTATTTCAAATACACTTATCTATCTTGGTCAGTATTTTATGCTTTGTTTTGCCTTGGCCTATCCTAAACCATAAAAATCCCTTAAATTATACCTATAGAACATGATTATCCTTTTAAAATTATTTTTCGCATGATCATATTATGCATCTTCACTATTTTTCTTATGCATGATCAAGTTGTGCATATTCACTTGCTCTTATTTCATCTATGTTTGGTAATGTCCTTTCACCCAAAAACATAGGTGTTTATCCCTAGGTTCTTAGAAATTAAATGGGTTTCACTCAATCAATTGGCATTATGCATGGAAGTTCTAGATTATTTCTTTGTAAGACCTCCATAACCTTGACATTTATATCTTGTGTACCTAGATTTTTTGCATCTTCCTCTTGAGTCTAGTGAGTTTTACATTCCTACCACTTAGATGTATAGCCTCAAACACTTAAAATAAATGCAAAGGATTAACTCACTAATTTGGATTTATGCATGAAAGGATAGATGAATGTTTACTTGGGGCTTGAAAGTACCCTACCTATAGGATCTAGTGTATGGTGGTCTGGTATGCTACCCTTATTTGATGCTGGCAATCCTAACTTTCTAAAAACTTAAGTGTCTAGCCTAAGACACTTAGAAAGTGCAAGTTCTCGACTCACTCAACTAGATTTATGAGTGGTATCAATAGATTTCCCTAATGGGCTGTAAAGCACTGCTTCTTCACTCTTTACCCTACTACCTAGAGAATAAAACAAAATAAAATTATTTGGCTAATACCAAATATTATTTTGGTCATCTCAACTCAAACTAACTAGTGACCAATAATTTAATGTTCTTATGGTGAAATCACCATCTTACTATCGATATGGCTTCAACTAATTTCCATTAAAATTCCCTAGGAGTATTTCACCAATCAACATGTGTAACTTACACATGCCTATCTCCAATATGTGGTAGATGATATAAGAACCCATCCACTTTATCTATAATTTTCATAGGTGCTTGAAATTATTAGAGTCATAGAGAAATAAAAATTCTCCTTCTACTGGTACCTTATTTTTTATGTGATTGTCATTTCAAAGCTTTTGGTATATATTTTTTATCTATTGACTCCACTTGGCTTGGGCACACATCTCATCTAAGCACTCGAAGTCCTATAGCCTTATTTTTTATGACTCTTGGTCATCTAACTGACCAATATGCATGATTCACAATGATGGTACCAATAACTCCATTGGCAAGATCACCTTAACACCAGACACTAGTTAAAATGGTGTAGCCTTATTTAGGTTCTTGTAGGTTATGTAATATGCCCATAACACTACTAAAACTTGATCATCCCAATCCTTTCACCCAATGTCACATATATTTATGAACCATGTTCCTAGTATATTATTAAATGCCTCAACTATGTTGTTTTCTTGTGGATGATAGGGTTTTTTTGTGGTATTCCACCATATAATTATCTAATAATATATGCACCATTTCATTGATAAAATGAGTGCCCGTATCACTAGTCAAACTAGGTGGGCACCCATTTCATCTTATTATGTTTTCATCGATGAAGTGTGTGGCTATGGTGGTTATGTAGTCTTTTATCAATGTGGCCTTGACGTAATTAGTGAAATAGACTATGGTCGGTAGAATGTACCATGCATATGTGCATCATGTTGTAAGCGTGATCAACCCAATACAATCAATGGCCCATTTCTCAAATGGTTCCTATAAAATAATGTGGATGAGGATCATCTCATCTAGATGGTTGGGCTTCCTTGTGCACTAGCATATATCACATGCCTTGGTGCAGTTCTTAACATCTTAGAATAGGCTTGCCTACCATAAAATTGACTACAAAACTTTTATTTATAGTGCATCTCTAGTGCAATGTCCTCTTACTATGCATTAGTTTACCTCTCATAATATGGAGTCTCTTTCATGCTCTAAAACACATCAGTGTAGTAATTCATCTCTACTTAGCTTATATAGTTATCTACTAATGAGCTTAAATGGGGTGTTGTATGTTCATAGCTATTTTTTTCTACTTATTTATCATAGTCTGGGGCACAAATCTAGATGTTATAAAGGTGTAAATCTCTACCAAATCCTTGAGGATGTGTTAGACTCTATAAAATTATGCATATATATCATGTTATCCTTAATAGGTACCACCATATCACCATAATTGATGTATACAAATGGTCTAGCCCTAAGTTTTACTTTCTAGTCTTAATAATAATTAAGAACTATAACTCCTGGAATAGAACTATCCATCTGCATATGTGTGTATGTAAAATAGGCTTGTTCACTAGTTACTTGAGTACCTCATGATCAGTGAAACATATGAACAAGGTTACTAAGAAATACTATCTAAATTTTTTCAAGGCATAGACCATGGTAAGTACCTCATGCTTTATCATTAGGTAATTTTTATCTACTAATGTCAATTTTCTACTAGCAAAGGAGATGGGATGATCCATTTTTCCTTTACTAGGCTTCACCAAGATTATGCCAATCATAGATATAGAAGCATCAACATGGACATAAAATGGTGTTGTCTAGTTGGGGAACCATAAAATTGGAATTCTAGTTAATCTAAGCTTTAAGGTCTCAAATGCATCCTCTTACACTTCACCCTAATAAAATGGTCCATCCTTTCATACAAAATCTTCTACTAGCACCACAATCTTGGCATAGCTCCTTATAAATTTTATATGATATCCATAGTGGCTAAGAAAGGCATGAATGTCTTTCTACATGGAAGGTGTTTAGAGCTAAATGATGATGGCAATATTCACTAGATCGATGATAAAACCATACTTATAAACAATATTCCCAAGCAAGGTTCCAAATGGCATTATGAAGATGCACTTTTTTTTGTTTAAGGATATCTAAAGCTACCTACATATTTTAAGCATGAGGCAGTAGTTTTCATAATGGTCCTTGATGAGGCCATACACCATCCAATCATTTAGATAGACTTGGAATAACTTGTGGATGACCTCTTTGAATATTGTGCTCACCACTCTGGAAACACATGTCTAACACATTATTAAGTCTAAAGGGCATCATGTTATAATCAAAATAACTCCATTTAGCCTTAAAGGTTGTTTTAGGCTTGTCTTCCTCCTAAATCTAAAGTTGGTGTTATTTATATAACCCATCAATGAAGGCATAAATTTCATAGCCTATGATTCCTTCCAAGACTTCATCGATGAATAGAGTTGAGAAAGGGTCATTTATGTAAGTGGAATTCAACATCCTATAATCTATGCAAATTTGAATGCACCCATAACTTTTTATGATTATTGCCATTGGTTTCAACCACTTTAACTCTTACATAGGGTAAATGACCCTTGCATCTAGCATAATGTTGATCTCTATTTTCACCTTGACACAGAGGTTGGGATTTATCTAGTAGAGGTGATTTTTGACTAGATTTACACCATCAATGAAATTTATTCTCATATTTCCTAATAATGGGTGTATTCCCTTCATATATTGATAATTATTTAGGAACAAATCTTTAAATTCCTATAAGAGGTCTATGATTCATACCAGCTCTGCATTAGACCAATAGACACCAAGAGTAGAGATCTTTGGCTCTCTTTATGCACTGATGTCCACTTTTATGGTTTATCGTGGAGTGTGGTAGGGATAATTATTATCTTAGTTTAAATCTTTTACATTACATGTTCCCTCTATTGTCTCAACATGAATATTAGTGGGGTCTTCTTTGTCAGGGGTGTTATCATCTACTTAGTGCACAAGCTTTCTTCTAGTGGTCAACATTTTTTAGTAGAACTACTTCTAAGTTTCATATTCTTCCTCATTAGAGTCGCTATTAAGCATTTATTATTTAAATAAGGTTGGAAATTCCAACCACTTTTCTTTGAAAATTTCTTTCAATCACTCCTTGAGGATAGTAGTGTCTTTGAACTCTACCCATTGAATTACTTGCAATGGTTCAACCAGTTCCAAGTTCTATGATGAAAAGGAGAAGGTATGCATAAAATTATCCTTAAGGGCCTCATAATTATATATATCTTGGTGCATCTCATTTCCCACATACCAATCTCATACCCATGTGTTTATAATACTATAAAAGGTGTGCGCTCATAAGTTCTTTGGGGTAGTCATGTCGTATTTAGTCTATGTGTCTTCATATAGGTGCACATGAAATATGAGGTCAAAATTACTAGAGTACTCCAAGATATCTATTTTATCATTAATTCTCCTAAATATAGTTCACATGGCCACCTTCACCTCTAGCCAAGTAGGCAAGTTAGACCTTTTCACTACCTACCAATACATGATAGTACTCCTTAAAGCGTACATAAGTGTGCCCATTTTATCTATCTCTTTATGGATGCATGCTTCGAGATCATTGATATAAATCTCCACTAGGTTATTCATTTAAATTTTTTGGAGTATTACAAGCTTTCATTTGCTCAGGTAGAGTACCCTCTTTTCTTTCTTCCCCAAGCATAGGACCTAATGTTTCAGAGTGTGATCAATTTGAACTTATCTAGTCTTCATAGGCTTTGGTGCCTTCACACGTACCAAGTGTAGACTAGGAATTTGACTCAAGAGAGGTGGTTAGTATCATGTTAGTTCCAAATTGAAATTAAATTAGTAAATAACATACTAACTAACACACATCTCCAAGCCTAGACACTAGGGGGAGCTTAGTGAGGAAAAACCATTTAAAAACACAACTAGAAATGGAAATAAATGAGAAATATTATTACAAAACACAAATTTATTACCAAATACCTGATTTATCTAAAATTATCCTTCTTTTACTTACTTATCTTATGCTTCAAGAGATCTTTATCAATAGAGTGTGGCTACCTTCATCTCCTCTTGGCACCTTTGGCTTGTGGCTTTGGCCTGTGTGAAGACTCTTTCAACAATTGGGAATTACAAAACTATATACCTAAGGTTTTGGAATTATTTATGAATTATAATTTTGCACAAATAGAGCTTAAAATTCAATAGGCAAGGCCTCCCATTTATATATTTTTCCAAATGAACATGAACTGTCTATCTCAAAATGAAGATGTGTGGCTAAAAATTCATTAAATTTTTGAGGCCAAATTCAATAAATGCCCTCATAAATATTTGGGATAGATAGGCATTAAAGAGTTATGGAAGGTATTAATGAGGCATGGGAGGGCTTAATCTTGATATTTTTATTTCTCTTAATTTATACTCATTTCTTGATTTTGGAAGAAGGTAAGAAATTAGTAATAATGGTGTGGTAAAAATACCTAGTTGGTGATGCAAACATAATCCATATGAAGATGTAAAAATACTCTTTGGATTGGAAATAATAACTTTTAAATAAGAAATAACTAATAAAATGGGTTGTTAGAAAGATAGTTATGTGGACTACCTAGTTAGAACTAGATTTAAGAAGTGTAAGCTTGCTATGAGGCTGTCAATCCACTCCTAATAATAATTAAGCTAAAATAGATAAAAGAAAGTAATTAAATAAGGTAAATGAAATGAAATAAAATAAAAAAATTAAAATGATTGTTAAGTAAAACTTCTAAATATAGCAAAATCAAGTCAATAATAGTGTTAAAGGGGGTTGGGTCAGGTTTAGAAAATTAGAAAAGGGGTTGTGAATAGGTAGGAATACAAAAAGTTAGGTTTGGTCAGGGGTAAGGGGATAAAAAAACTTGCTATTATTTTTCACCATAGTGACTATCAATGGTTGGGTTAACCATTGGAAATTAAGCTAAAAATCAATGGTTGGGTAACCATTGGTAGTTGGAGGTGACTATTAGCAAGTGTGTTAACTATTGGTAGTTACCTATGGATTCTTGAAGTTTGCTCAAAATGAAGTTACATAATAGGTGAATGGTCTAATAGTGGTTATATTGAGGATATATAAGTTGGGAAATAATGTGTAGATAGGTCTAATTTGGTTAGGGGGTTAGAAATCTAATCAAATAAAGAACATGTAAAATATACCTATAGTTTGCTAATAGATGATGGTTAAAGGTTGAGGTAATTTTGCTAGAGTAACAATAATTTGGCCTCAAAATAAAATTGAACAGAGGTTCGAGTCCTTTTTGTTATTGTGAGTTGATAAATAAATATTGCATTTTATAAATTTTGAATACCTATATGTGAAAATTCTTGTGATCCTAGATCCATTTCACCTCTTACTCCCCTCCTTTTATAGGCAAAGAGAGATGTAGGATAGAAAGTTCCCTAGTCGGTTGGGTCGGTAATTTCAATGATTGGAATTTAATTTTCTCTATATAAGGTGAACATATTTAATTATTCCTCATTAGCTTACACATAGTTGGTATTGTGTTATAAGGGTGAGAAATTAACCATTGATGGTTAGGATAACCATCGATAGTTAAGTTGATCATTGATGGTTGAGTTTCTTAGAGGTATAAGGTCAAGGTGAGTTAAAAGAGGCGGGTTAATGTTTTTTAGTGAGTTATTAATCTTAGTTAACTAAATAAATAACTAGTCCCATGGTCTTATAGTTTGGTGTGTCAAGAAGAGTTAGGTGGTATTTAAGGTATCTTGAGGCATTTTGAAATCTGGTATAGTTTTTTGGTGTCTACATTTTCCCTTTTTTGTTATACAAATTTGAATCATAAGCTGTAAAACAAAAATTGATTACTTGGTCAAAGGACTAGCTATCTCAAGTATGATAGGATGTTTTCTACCTCAAACTATGAGTTGATGAGGTGAAACTAAAATTGATTTAGGGGTTGATAAGTAGTAAATGGTGAGTCATGAGGTTGGAGATAAAGGGGTTGGTTGGGAATTTGAGATGAAAACATGTGAAAAAAATGTGACTATGTGTGATAGTCAAGATTACACAAAGACTAAGACTCATAATGTTGGTAAAAATAAGGTCACTTCTAGAAAGACTAGTGATAGGGTAGTTAGTCCATAGCATTGGTCATAGCTAATCATGTCATTACTATAAAGTCTCCTAGATAGGGTTGATGTTTTTTTAGGTATCTGAGGTAGGAAGTGCTCCTTTGAAAAACATAAATGGTCTAATTATGTATTAGGTGGTGTAAATTCAAATGGTCAACATGGAAAGGTTGGTTGGTATGGTCAAAAATACCAATGCAAGGTTCATCATGCAATATGCAATTATTTGGGTTAAATATGGTCAACATCAAGGTGGATTTGGTTTTTTGTTTAGTTGGAGAAGGGTAATCTCCAAAAGTTCAATTTTTAGTTTGGGGGAGATTAGGTGATCTCCAATAATCGGTGCTTAGGTATAGGTGAAAATGTGAAAAGCCTAACTATTAATAGTCAAGTCGATCATAAAAAGTTACCCTAACCATCGATGATCAAGGGTAAACCCTAAAAAACCATTCATAAAAATTAAAAATGAAATTTCATTTTCACTTTTAACTTGTTTAACTTTGATATTTCTATGCATTCAAAAATTTTGGCACTTTAGCATTTTACTGAGAGGGTTAATTGAGTGTTTGGTTGATGTGGTGATTGTTTATTGGTTGATCATGTGCTTGAGGTGATCCAACTTATATTGAGATGTAGGGTAGATGAGGATGTGGTCAAGTAGCTAGATATAGGCTCTGACCTTGACAATGATTAAGGAATGAGGTAGGGAATGTTTATAAAATTGATAGTTTAGTTGATTTGGGTGTGTTGAATTTGAATTTGGGTAGGTTTCAATTAGTTTGATAGGTTTTTTGTGGGTTTCGATATAAATTTAGGTTTTGTTTGAGATTTGAAAAATTAGTAGTTGATATTTGAATTTGGTGTAGGAGTTGGGTTAGTGATGGTTATAGGATAGAAAATAGTAGGTTATTTTTTGTTATTTTGATTACTTTTATTGTGTTTTTGGTATGGTAAGTTTTAGGGTTTCACCATTAATAGTCACACATAAGGACTTTTAGTGGTTAGACCTAACCATTGATGGTCAACCTAACTATCGATAGTCGAATACCAAGGTAAAAAGGTTTACCTAATTATCGATAATTAGGATAACCAATGGTGGTTGAGTAGTTCAGGGAATTTTGGTATGCAAAGGTGTATAAAAAATGGTTTAATATGTTGTAGCAAGGTTTTGGGGTAGGTAAAATGATAAGATAGGGTAATTTTTAATTAAGAGTGATGTGTGGAAATGGTTATTTGATAGAGTTAGATGTTATTATGATAGTTTTTAGCGAAGAAGTTGGAATTTGTGTAGATAAAGGTAGATGTTCTTCAATCACTAGAGGAAATGTTATAGATGTAATAAGTTTAAAGAGGCAAGTGTAGGTTGATAATGATGTAAAATTAGAAATGAGAAATGGTGACATATGCTAACCTTGATTTTGTAGACATGGGACCATATCTAGATGAGGGATCAGGTTCTAGGGATATTTACAGAGATCCATAGAGGGACGAATCAAGATGATTGGACTCATATGGAAGAGGTTAGATTAGGAGCCATGTGACATTATCATCATTTTCCATGAGATGTATTTATGATCATGGCCCTCATCAAAAGATGAGATTTAGCCATAAACATCTTTCTACTATTGACAAAAAAGATGACCATCTTATTAAAGGATGTTCACAAGATTACATGGTTGCCTATTTAAGGGGAACCTATTTATCATATTGAGAGTGAGTAGAGGGACTAGTAGATGGAGATTTTGGATGGTGAGGATTAGGTCCATGCTAGGTGGCATTTAGGTGGCTTTAGTTATAGGCCATTATAGTAGAAGTCTCTAGATGAGAGGTGCTTGATATTGATGATGATAATGGTAGTGTCCTATTTTGTGTTTCTTGATTTGAGTAGTGGATGATTTCCATATTTGATGCTAGGAGTTTTGGTAGAGATGTTGATTTAGAGGATGGTATTTAGGTGGGCACCAATCCTGCTAGTTTAGATTTATAAAGAGATTTGGGCATTTTTAGGTCATAGATGATATGGGATTAATGTGAGGTTTGTGATCCATTATTGTAAATATGATCACATTTAAGTTATAAGAGCTTTAGGGTTTCCATGGGATGGCTATGCCTAGGTAGACTATAGAGTGAGATTCTTATGATGGAGGGGAGATTATGATTTAACTAAAGCTAGTGGAGGGATGAGAGACATTGACTAGTTCAAGGATGCATTAGAGGGTTTGGTTGTAGGTGATGTTGCTTAGAGGCCACATATGGGCTGGCCTAGGTGGGCCCTTTATAGGTATCACATTCTATTTTTTTAGAGATGAAGGTAGATATATGGGAGGAGAGAGGGTGAGAATGAGCTCATCCCATTTGATAGACTTGAGAAGTAGTATGGCCTTGTGAAAGGAATTTTGGATCCTTTCCAAAGGTATAGGAAGGAGGATGTAAAGTTTTTATTACCAGATCCATAACTAGTAAATGTAATATTAGATCATGAGGAGTTGCCTATGAGAGTAGGAATAGATGATGCTAGTTTTATGGATGGCTATACAAGATGTTATCAAGCTTGATATTTAATGGCTGATTTTAGATGGGATGATGGGGGTTAATAAGCCATGGATGTGGATCCAACTGGTGTATAAATATAGGTTAGTGGTCCAAATGGTCAAATAGGGGTAGCACTAGGATATGCATATGCAAAAATTACAAGTTTATCAGGATAGGTGGACACATTATTGGGCTAGATTGTGATTTTACAAGGCTAGGTTTCCACTATTACAAGGGAGAGAGATCAAGCTCATACCTCACTTGGTTTGGTGACCTAAGAGAGGGATACACTAAGGTAGAGGGCAGGAGTAGTAGTGACACTAGTAGGACTACCTAGTAATATTCTTATGGCATGGTACTTGGCCATAGTGGAGGATTTGAGATACTATGAAGCTATATTGTTAACATAATGTTTGATAGAACCTTGAAGGGGTGAGTATATAGCTAATTTAATAGGTGGGGTAGTTGTGACAACTCCAAGTCAATGGGATGCATCAGTGTCTAGATAGGTTGGCATCTTATTAAGACCAACACTAGATGGTAGTGTCAAAGTAGGAGAAAGAGGGGTTAGTGGTAGTGGTGCCCCAGGGGCATGATATGTGATATGTTTTCATGTGTTGTATAAATATAGATGTACATGATTTTGATACTAGCCTAAGTGTTGATGATGAAAGATGTATATGCTTTGAGAGAGAGATTATACATTATACATGTATTATTTATTTGATAGACATGATTTATGTGATTTTCATGGTATAAAGGTGATAGGTTATGGTTATGTTTATAATCATGGTTTATGGGTGACATGTTTTATGCTTTATGATTAAGAGATGTGGACTCATTAGCTTAGGCATGTGATGACTATGGGTGATTTGTTTTGTTTATGGATATGATTCTTATGATTATGGATGGTTTAATTTGGTTCATGATGTTATTGATGTGGATAGTTTATGGATTGTTTTATTATGGATAAGATGTGATGTTCATGATATAGATGTGATTTATGATGAATTATTATGATGTTTAAGGTAAATGGATAGGATGATACTCATGACTTATAGATAGATATATGATGTGGTGCATGACTTTGGATTATAGATAGTATATGGTTCATAAATATGATTCATAATGTTATGATGTTAATGTTAAATTGTTATTGGTATTATGATGTTGATGTTTTGATTGATTGTTATGATTGTGGATATGTGATATGGTAATAAAATCACATAAAGTAGGTTAGATAACAGACTAACTGTGGTTAAAAGATAGAAAACATGAGACATATGTCTATATGAACCAATGATGGGAGGATAAGGAAAAAATCATTATTCTTTTTCATTGGTAAGGACCTAATAAATCCAAAGTTGGATCATCTTATGGAACCTAAGCCTTTAGAATGCTTCGTATTAGCATGTTTTGATTGATAAAAAAAGTGTCTTGATCACATTATGTTAAGTTTAGAATCCCTTAATTTATAGATGGTATAAAGGGGAGATAGGTGATGGGTGAAAATTAGATGGGTTGATAGGTAAGGTAACCTTCTATGGGTTAGTTTTCCCCTTTTATAGGTGACCTAAAAACCAATTAAATAAGTTCATGTGTTAATACAAGGTGTAAACTGATTAATGCAGGAAGTCTACCAATGCTAGATATGAAAGTTGATTGTAGCTTCTTTGGGATAACTTATTCTAATTTTGATATAGGGTCATTTATTGATTTTGTTTTGATAGGTTGTGAAGCTGATCAATGTGAGAATCTTCAAATGATTGATTTTTCCCCATTTGAATTAGCCATATTTCAAGGGAGTGGTCTAGGTTTTGGATTTATTTGTTTAGTAGTTTTCCTTCAAGGGAGAAGTCTATCTTTTTAATAAATTTAGTATTTAGGCAATTTTCATTCAAGGAAGTAGTCTATATGCTAGATATATATGACCCAAGTGATATTTTGGTATCCCAATTATTTTGATGTAAGGTTTTTAGACATAGACAAGTCTAATTAGGCTTAGAGGTTTACATTTATGAGGGAAAAAAATTTAGCACAAAAGGTTATTGGTATGTGAAAGGGGTGGTTTTGAGAGATAAATGATCATGGGATTACATATAATTAATTATGAAATGTGTCCATGAGAACCATGGTATGGGTAGAGATATGGTACCCATATTTAGGATTAGGCTATGACTATGATGGTTAATCACATGGTTCTATATTGTAAGTGATTTTACTCAAAGGGAGAGGTATAGGTAGGTGATGGTGAAAATCCCATAAATCAAGGGATGAGCTTAAATTAGACAAAAAAGTGAGTTTGATCCTTATTTAACAAAAGAAAGGATACATATGCAAAGCATTAAGAGGCTCAGGTTCTATTTTTCCTTCAAGAAAGGATAAATGGTAAGATATTAATCCATACATATGGGTTGTGATGTAGGGTCCAAGCCAATTGAAAGCAAACTTGCCTCTTTGCTTTTCTCCATATTGGTTACATGTTGGTTTTCCTTCAAGATGAGGTCACTGATATTGACTTCTTATTATTTTAGGTGTTTGTTATAGGTTCAATTTATTTAATATTTATAAACATGAAGATGGTTAAGTGTTACAATGTGATTTTCATCAAGTATCTCAATTCATGCTAGACATTCTTGATGATAGTCACTCTCAAGAATGATTTCTTGAAAAGATGTGTAAAGATATGGAATCTAGACTTCAAGAGGCATGCCTACCTCTACTCTAAAGACTAGAGAGAAATGGGTAGAACTTGTAGAGGTTTTAATGCTAGTGTGATAGGCCCATAAATTTAAATGGATGTGCAAGTGTTACTTTTGACCTGAAGCACTAATTACTTTGGTTAACATTTTATTAAGGGTTTTGTTATAAGCCTTCACCTATCCATTGGATTGTGGATGGTAAGGAGAGGAAAATATTAACTTGATGTCAAATGTGTCATAAAGACCTTGGGATTAATTTTTCTTGAAAGATTTACCATTATTATTGATGATCTTATGGGGACTACTAAAGTGATAGATCATATGGTGGTTCATGAAGTTGACTATCCTATCAACTTTGGTCAAGATAAGAGGAATATATTCCACCCACTTGGTGAAATACTAAGTGGTGGTCATGATAGATTGATGTCATTTTGAAGAATGAAGATTGATTTCCCCAATGAGATCAAATCCCCATTATGAGAAGGGTTAATAGTCTTTAGATACTTATAGGCCATGAGCTGGTGCATGATGTAAATTAGCATGCTATTGGCATTTAACACACTTCTTTACATAATCATAAAAATCTTGCTTGAATTTGGGCTAATAGTAGCTAAGGTAAAGGATACATTTAATGATAACTAAACCACTAAAGTGTCTCCCACAAATTCTATCATGCATTTTATTAATAGCATGGGAAGATTCATGACTATGTCGATAATGGCGAAGGATGCCATCGAAGCCACACTTATAAAGGATTCCTCCTAGTATGGTGTGATGAGAGGTACTCTAAACAAATACTCTTCATTCATTCATAGAGAGGTTAGGAGGAATAATTCCAAGGTTGACGTAGTTGAAGGTTTGCTCATACCATATGTCAGATGGAGATTTCTCTACACTATAAATGGTAGGAAGGTTGGAATGAATATAAGACAGTGTGACAAAGTGACTGATGATAATAAAGAGTTTAAAATTAGTTAGTTGAGATGGGATTTGGGAATCAAGGGAAACTAGTATATTCACAAACTTTTTGGTATATCATGGAATATACTAGATGAGGTAATGATTGAAAGATGCCAAGAGTATGACTATGAGTTGCTTTTACTTTTATAAGACATAATTATTAAATTGGTAGGGTTTTTTGACCTAGTTGACTACAAGTTAAGAATCACAAAAGACACTAATGTTATCAATTCCTAAGGCTAGAGCATTTTGGAGACCTATAACAAGGGCTTTATAGTTAACCACATTATTGTTACACTCAAAGTCAAGTTTAAAGGAAAGAGGAAGAGGTTTAACATCAAAGGGAATGAGGATAACTCTGATACCTCCACCACACAAGAATTTGGATCCATCAAAGAACATGGTCATTTGGTAGATGGGGTCTTATTGAGAAAGAGTCATGATAGAATCATCAAGAAATGTAATAAGAAGTGGTTGGTTATCTGGTAGTGGATCTTTAGCCAATTGGTCAGTAATGACTTATCCTTTAATCAAATTCTACTAGAAGAACTCAAGGTCAAACTTAGCTAAAATCATGAGAAACTTAGCCATATGTTTTTTTGGTGTGTATTAGAGTGCATGTACTTGAGTGGGTCATTATTAGTGATGACATAGGTTTTATGATTGAGAAGATAATGACAAAGTTCCAAAGCCAAAAAGATGAAGGTGGGACAAAGTTTCTTAGAATGGGTGTATTGAATCTCATAATCTATAAGTGTTTGACTTATGTAGTAGACAACCTACTCTTTATTTTGTTCATCATGATGAATGACCATTGCCCCTAAATTATGGTCAGTGGAAAATATATAAAAATTAAAGTGTTGATATTATTTATGTGGGGTAAGAATGGGTGGATAAAGAAGGTATTATTTGAGTGAATCAAAGGGTTGGTAGTAGTCCTTGGTCCACTTAAAATATGTATCTTTCTTGACAAGATGATGAAAAGGTTGACATGTATCTGATAATTAAGAGATGAAGAGATGAATGTATTGGATCTTCCTCTGTAGGATATGGAGTTTCTTGAGGTGGGTTAGAGGAGGAATGTCTAAAATTTATTTGACTTTGGTAGGGTCTACTTTAATTTATAAAAAGCGATAATAAAGCCAAGAAGTTTTCTAGATAGAACCCCAAAAATACATTTATTGGGGTTGAGTATAATGTGAAAATGGATTAGACAATTAAAGATGATTGTGATAATGGATAGGTGATCCTTGTGATACTTATATTTACCAAGGAGATCATCTACATAGTCCTTTATGATTTTATGTATTAGATCACAGAAGATGTATGTCATTACACACTAGTAGGTTGCTCCAATATTATTTAGACAAAATGGCATGACCATTTACTAGAAGGTTCCCCATGAGGTAATGAAATATGTTTTGTGTTGATATTTGGGGGCAATAAATATTTTATTATATCCCAAAAAATTGTCTATGAGAGATAACATCTCATGGCTAGCTATAATATCAATAAGCTAGTCAATGCTAGGAAAAAGAAAGTCATCCTTTGGGCAAGTGAGGTTGAGGTCACAAAAGTTGATACAAAGGAAAAGTCACCCTATGGGATTGGTAATGGTAATGACATTATAAACCCATTGATGATAATATATTTTTTGGATGAAGTTGATACACAAGAGATGTTGAAGTTCTTCTTTGAATACAAGGGTGATATGAGGTACATCCTGTGCAGCTTTTGATGAATAGGATTAGCATCAGGATGGGTGACAATGTTGTGAAGGGCTATGGAAGGGTAAATTATGGGAATATCTTGATAGGACCAAGAAAATTCTATGTTGTGGTCATGAATGGAATATGGGTGATCTTTTTTCTCTATATAATCTAAGGATTGACCAATCTTGACAATGTGAGGGTTATCCTAAGTGCTCAAGTTGACATCAATAGTGGATTCATTCAACATGGTTTGGTTCACAAGGGGAAGGTATTTGTGGATAGAATAATCTCCCATACTGAGGTATGTGAGAATGGACTTATTGTTCTGATGTTGGATGGTATGGATGGTGGGAGAATTATTTTCCACCATTTTTAGGATGAATGAGAGGAAGGGTTTTATTTTTAGCCATCCTTTTGATAAGTTAGGGAGCCTAAACTAACAATATTGATAAAATAAATTAAAAGGAATGATATCAAAATCCTCAAACTTCAGAGGATGTTGAGTTGGTGAGGATTGAATTTTCCTCAATGGTGGCAATGGGTTTAGGTGAATCATTTGGTTCTTTTGGTGGTATGAACTCAAGGCCAAATAACTCATGAGGTTTTTGGGTTTTGATGGTATGTAACTCATAAAGTCCATGTTCATAAATGTTAAGGCCAAATACCTTCCAAGAATACCTATGAAGGTATAATTTTGTGAATGTAATTTTGTTAAGATAAGATAAGTTAGAGGTAAATGGTCAGATGGTAGAGGTAGTGGTGAAAATGAGGAGTGGATGATCAAGTCCCCCATAGATTAAGTTGTCTTGATGGTTGGGAAGTCTAAAAGGGATAATGGTTATGATGTTGGGTTCATAACTGGGATCATGTTTGAGTTTCCTAAATGATTAATGAGTAGGGAAAAAATCCAAGGATAAAATATGATACTCCCCAAGTGAGAGATGTTGGAACATGGGTTCCAAGGGGTCCTCTACAGTGATCAAAGAAGAAGGGATAGATGAGCTAGTTGAAGCTTCATCAATGGTAGGGGTGGAGATGCTATTCATTTTAGTTGGTAATGTGGATGAAGGAAGAATAATAATATCATTGGGTCTATATGTCATGTTGCATGATTTAAAAGGACTAAGCTCAACTCTTATGGTAATAAATTGACCTTCATGTTCAAATTTGACACATTGGTGTAAGGTAGATGGGACATAACTCATGGCATAGATCCAAGGGCATCCAAGTAATAAATTATATTATAACTCACCCTCTCAAATGTAAAATATTTTTGGAATTATTTGAGGGCCCAAATAGATGTGGAGGACAACTGTCCCCAAGGTAATAGCCATAGTTTCATTAAAAGAGCAAAGGACCACTATAGTTTCTAACATGATATTCCTAGGAAATTGAAGTTGGTCATAAGCATAGAAGGAGATAATGATAATACTAGTTCCTAAGTTAATCATCACCTTTTTTATGTAAGTATGATTGATGTATACCATGATCAAGAGGCAAGGATTGGGATCTTATGAATGAACAAAAGGTATTTTCAAATCCTAGAAGGTGATGAAGGTAGAAAGTTGAAGGGATCCAAAAAAGCATGCAAGAGGTTGAGGACTTTTTAGTTGAACCTATATTAATTTTAGGGCATCTATAAATATTTGGTAATGATGGGGCAAGGTGTTGATTAATTCATAAAGGCTCATCTTCATCAGTGTTTGGTGAAGTTGTTTTAGAACCACTCGCTAGATAGATTTAGAATGGCTGGAGGGAGAGGCACCCAAAATGGATTTTTTGGGTTTTAGAAAAGGTGAAGGTAAAGGTGAGGGTGCTTGGTATTGGTTGGAAGGTTGAAGGGTGGAAGCGTATGTTTATGGTATGAACACTTTTCCTTTTCCTTTATCCTTTTATTGGGCTCGAGAACAAGTAACCATATAGATAGTGTGGATTAAGTGAGGTATTGGGATAGGTGGTTGCTTTGGTTCCTCCTCACTTTCAAATGAGATTGGAGGAGTAGGTAAATGTTGGATGGGTTAATTTTATGATTAGATTGGTAATGGGCTTAAGGGAGGTTCATCAAATAATATATAATCCTCATCCCATAAACATTGGATAAGTGTCTGGAGAGATTATTAATTCTTCATGTTGTTTCCAAGAGTCCTATGTTATGAGAAAATAAAATAGTCATTAAACCATGAGGGTTTAGGATGTGAAGGGAAAAAATGTTTGATGGGTGGTAGTGTTAAGGAAGAGATTTTCAAAAACCTTTGTAGAATAGTTGAATAAGATTTACTCAAAGGTGTTGAGGTTGTTGGGTTTTTGGTTTTAGGAGTGGGTTCCTTCTTAAAAATAAGCTTCACCATGAAAATTGTAAGTGGTAGAAGGGTTTTTGTGGGTGTTTTTGGTTGGGATTTTTTAGTTGTGGTTGGTTTTAACTTTTGAGGTAGAATATTAAGAGGTGAAGGGTGATGTTTTGGTGATAGGTGTGAAGGTAGAGGTAGATAGATAGATTAGTTAAGAATGATGGATTTTTTTTTTTGGTGGAGGTAGGTGTAGGTATGGAAAAAGGAGAAGGTTCACTACATGAGGAACAAGTAATTGTGGGAGGGTTAACCTTCTTGGTATAAGGATAAGCTCACGAGATGGTAGAAGGATGGGGTATTAAGATAGAAGGTAAGTTTGATGGAGGTGGTATAGGTCTAGTTTGAGTTAGGAGTTTGGTTGGATCCATTTCCTTTATTGGTTTGGTTCAGGTTTTCTTTGGTGGACTAGATGAATTTAAGCCAAATTCAAAGATGGGTGAGTAGGCTAGGTGTAGGAAGTATGCCTAGATTATTTATGGGTTTGGATAGAGAGGCATAAGGTGATTTGATAATTTTAGATGAAGGTGGGTTGGATGGTCCTCCCAAGGTTTTGGATAAATAAGTGTTTAAGGATGGTATTGAGGTAATGATATGTTTGATGGTGGATTCAAGTGAGGTTTAAGGTTTAGTTTTATTGTGGTAAATGAGCCCAAGATGATGTCAAAAGGTGGCTCTATCCAAATTAGGATGAGAGGTGAACTCTAGATTTTAGAATAATCTAGAAAAAGGTTTGTAAATGGGTTTGATCCCTTGGTCATTGGTTTCAAAGGTTAAGCCCATAGGTTGAGGTGAGGGAATGGTTTATTCACCTTTTTTCTTGATGGAAGGTCCAAGGTTTGGGAGGATGTCTCCCCTATGGAAGGTGTAGGTAGAGTTATCTCTTCTTTTAGGATGGTTCCCAAATAGAGAATGGGTGTTTCTATGATAAAGGAGTAAGTTATGATGGCCTAAAGTGAAGGAATGGAAATGGTTTCGTCCTTTTCTTGGATTTCCAAAGGAATGTTAGGTAATTTAACCACTTCAATAGATGGAGTAGGTAAAGAGGTGGTTGAAGCAATGGTTGTATCCTTTGGTATTTATATCAAATGAGATATGGATAAGTCTATGTTCTCCTTAAGTAAAGAAAGAGGGGTGGTTACTTCCTTTGTTTGGGTGTCTAAAGGAATAGAGGGTGATTCCATCACTTAAATGAGTGGAATGGAGGAAGAAGTAGTTGAGGTAATTGTCTCCTCAATGATATATTCATTAATAATGACATTAACTATATGGATCTCATGAGTGTGAGATGTTTCTAGTTTATTTTCATCATAGTTGGTGGAAGGGGCATGGTTGGTAAAAGGATAATGAAATATGTCAAGGGACAAATTTGGGGGTGCTTTGGGATTATCGAATATGAGTTCTCCCTTATCAATCATGTTTTAGGTAATGGTTTTAAAGGTATTACATGTACTAACATCATGTCTAATGACATGATGATAAGCACAAAGATTATTCTCATTGTACCAACCAAGTGTATGGAAATAAACATCAAATTATTAGGGAGGTTTTATGGAAGGAATTAGGATGATGTTTTATTTGAGTAATTTATCCAAAATTGAAGCATAAGACTCCCCTATCATATTATATTATTTTGGGGTAACTCAATTTTGGTTTCAGTTTGGTTGGTTGGAAGAGTTAAAGGAATTGGTTGGGTTGGGTTGGTTGACAATTGGAGGTGGAGTGGTTTTAAGGAAAAATAAGCTGGAAGATTCCTTTGGTTTGGTATTTTGATGGTTAGATTTATTGGTAATTTTGGTTGAAGAAGGATCATAGATTTAAAGTTATAATTTTTGTTTTATAATTTTAGTTTTCCCTCATCAGTGGCTTAGATTTATAATTTTTATGCCATGGTGAAAGTCTCATCAAAATTATTGAAAGTTTGACCTTAAAGAGTGGGGGAGATATGTTTGAAATAACCCCAAGATAAGAGTTCAATAAATTTAGTTTGGGGTAAAGAGAAGGAAAGATGGTTGATAAGACCTCTCCATCTAGCTAGGAAATCAACAATTGATTCATCATCAAATTACCTAATAGAATAGAGGTTGATAATAGAAACCCTTTTAGATATATTAATTGATAAATGTTCTAAAAATACTTGGGCAAGTTGAGAAAAGGAAAAGATGGAGTGCTTGGTGAGAGAATTATACCAATCTAAGGTTGTTCTAGATAAAGACATGTGAAAGTATGAAGGAGAAAAGCATCATCATATGAAATCAAATAGAAAGAATGGTAAAATGCTCTCAAGAGTTGTTGGGGATCTTCCTTACTTTAGAACTTGGAAAACTTGGGTAGTTCCCATTAAGGATGAGATCAGATAGTGACAAATGGATGGATAGGTTCATTATATAGTTGATCATAAGATAAAAGGTTATGGGCCCTAGAGATAGAGGACTCTAGGTTGGTCATTTTATCCATTAGCATTTTAACCAAATTTGTTTGAGGTTATTAATCTCTATAATTAGATGGTAAGTTTGGTTGAAGTTGGGTGGTAGTAATATATGGATAAGAGGTAGAGGGTTGAGAAGATACCACATTGGTATGTGGTCATCAAAGGTTTAAATGGTGTCATATAAGGGTTGATGGTCATAAAAGGTTGGGTAAAATGTTTTATGTATTAGGAACATATTGGTAAGATGTCCAGGGTATTTTTTGAAGTATTGATATGGGTTGATTTGGAGGTATGGATGGGTTGGTAGATGGTTGGCATTAAGTAGTAACTCTTGTGCTAATAGGTGGAAGGGTAAGAGGTATGGAAAACACCAAATTTTGAAAAGATGTGGAAATTAGTGGGTTGGTGGTGGTAAGAAAAATGGTGGAAATAGGGGTAGGAGATACCCCCATGGTGGATAAGGTATGGGTAAAAAGAGGTGAGGTTGCCCCTATGTTGGAGTTATTGGTTAGTGTAGGGGGTGTAGGTTGGGATGTTGGTTTGGGTTTGGGTGGTGGTAGTGGGTGGAATATTGCTAGAAGAATATGCTTGGGTGATCAAAGGTTGGGTAGAGGTAACACCAACCATAAGAGGTGAAGGCATACCATAAGGTGGATATATAGGAGGAATAAAAGCAATATTGGTATGGTGAGATAAGGTATTAAGGAAATGTTGGAGGGCTATGGGGTTATTATCAAATAAGGTGTAAAAATATGCATCACCCTTAACAACTATCCTAGGCATGGCAGGAAGAGGAGAATGATGAGGAAAACTCTCAACATCTAAAGTATACTCCATGGAGGAAGAGGAAGAGGAAGATGGTGGTTCTTGGTTGTTTTAATTCCTCAACTATTGTCTAGTAAATACCATGTTAGGAATAGAAAGGAAATGATGAAAAATGCAAAATTCAAACACAAAGCAAGCAAAGGGAAAAGAATCTCAAGGAAATCAAAACATACACTAATGTGCATTTAAAACTTAGGATTTTTTTAGATCATTTTTGGCTTATGCCTTAGAAAGTGTGAAGAATAATTTTTCTTTGTAGATTCTGTACTAAAGAGGAAATCTAAGGTTGGTTTTAGGTTGTGTTTAGGTGCTAAAAAAGAAATTTGTATTGAAATTTAGTACATGGATTCATATTTGGGCCTACCCCATCACTTCACACATTGCAAAAATATAGGTGTTAGGTGCTTATCCAAGATATACTAAATTGTAAAGTTTATACTCAACCAATGAGTTGAGTTGGTTCTCCCCTTGGTTATGACCTCTAAGTAAGATTGTCAAGAAAGGATAAGGTTTACCACTAGGTGATGAAATCATAGTCAATCCTTATCTCAAGTTTATTTTGTTGTGTTGTTTGATTTTGTATTTTGTTAAAGTGTGTGATAATAAGAGTGAAACTAAAATTAATTACTTTGCTTTAAAGTTGCTAAATCAACTAAAACAAGCAAGCCATCAATGTATGCAAGGTTTATTTTAATCCCAAAATAAATTTTAGATTTCATTATATGAGCAAAGAATAAAGGAAGAAAAGGGGCACCTAGATGATGTTAGCATCCCATCAAGCATGTCAAAATGTTTCTCTTAATTTCTACTCATTTAATAATTTTGGAAGAAGGTAAGAAACTACTAATAAGGGTTTGCTAGAAATATCTAGTTCGTGATGTATGCATAATCTAGATGAAGATGGAGAACTCCTCTTTGGCTTGAAATGAATAACTTGTAAATAAGAAATCACTAACAAAAGAGGTTGTTAGAGAGATAGTTGGTTGGAATGACTAGTGTGAGCTAGATCCAAGAAGAATACACTTTCTAAGAGGTTGTTAATCCACTCTTAAAAATAATTAAGTTGGAATAGATGAAAGAAAAATAATTGCATAAAGTAAATGAAATGCCATACAAGAAGAAAATAAAATGGCTGTTAATGAAAATGTTTAAATATAGCAAAAGTGGATCAATACTAGTGCTAAAGGGGGTTGGTTAGGTTCAAAAAATTATAAAAAGTGATATGAACAAGTAGGAATATAGAAATTTAGGTTTGGTTGGGGGTAAGGAGTTGAAAATAAATTTTAATTTTCTACCACAATGACCAATAGTGATTGGGTTATCTATTGAAAATTAAGCTAACTATCAGCGGTTGGGTAATTATCAGTGGTTGGAGGTAACCATCAATGGTTATGTTAACCATTGGTGGTTACCTATGAATTCCTAAAGGTTGATCAAAAGGAAGTTGTAGAATAGGTGAGTGGTTTTATAATGGTTATATTAAGGATCTAGAAGTTGGGAAACAAGATGCAGACAAGTTTAATCAGGTTAGGGGGCTTAGAAATCTAATGAAACAAAGAACAAGTAAAATATACCTATAGCTTGCTAGATGGATAATGGTTCAAGGTTGAGGTAATTTTGAAAGAGTAATAAGACTTTGGCCTCAAAATAAAATTTGGTAGAGTTTCAGTTTTCTTTTGTTGTTATTGAGTTGATGAAGGAATACTAGATGTTAGAAATATTGAATACCTATATGCAATAATGCTTGTGATTCTATATCCATTTCACCTCCTATACCCATCCTTTTAAAGGCAAATAGAGATGGAGGACATAAGGTTCCCTAGTAGGTTGGGTTATTGATTTCAATGCTTAGAAGTTCATTATCACTAAAAAAGGTGAACATATTTAATTGTGCCTCATTAACTCACACATAGATGGTGATGTGTTAGAAGGGTGAGAACCTAAACATCGATCGTCAGGCTAACCATTGATGGTTAAACTGATCATCGATGGTTGAGTGTCTTAGAGGTAGAAGGTCAAGGTGAGTTAAAAGAGGTGGTTAATATTTTATAGTGAGTTATTGAGTTTAATTAACTAAATAGATAACTAATCCCATGTTATTATAGGTTGGTTAATGGGTCAAGAAGGGTTAGGTGGTCCCTAAGGTATCTTGAGGCATTTGAACATCTAGTACAGTTTCTAGGTCTTATTCAAAAATCTCCATGGAAGTCTTAATTGGGCTCATGATTTTAATTAATTATCGTTAAGAATGATTAGTTAGTTTTGGTGTAAATTTTGGTCTTTGATACACAAATTAATCAAATTGGTCAAAATGTCATATTATTATCATAAAATTTGACTATATTGGAATTAGGATGTGATGTTAGATGCATTAGATCCATTATCCCATTTAGGATGTTTCCAAAACAAAATAACAAAGGCATGTGTCTTGTGTAATAACTTTGGTATAAAAGAGCAATCTAGAGAACTTAGCTGTGAAAATGTCATTTTTATTCAAAATGATTTGATCAAAGTTATCTCATAAATTGTATTACTCTATTTAGTGATACCTTTGCCAAAATTGGCACTTATATATGATAGGTTCACGTCATTTAGTATACTTTAGTGTTTTTAGGCCAAATTGTGATGCTTTAATAGAAATTAGTCAAAAGCCTAGTTGAAGGTCATTGGTGGCCAATTTTAGGAGTCTATAGTTCTCTCTTATTTGGGAAGGCATTACAAGCTATAATCACAATAATGTATTCTCAAATAATTAAAAGGTACTACATGTCTACAACTATAATGAAAATGGACTAACTATATGATGCCCCCTCGAGGGGATGGTTGACACAAGTAGGTCAATAAATGATCCCTTGAAAAGAAAGAAGCAAAATGAGGGGACCAAATAAAGGAAGACAATGGGGTGAGAATATAATGAGTTTGAAAAAGTAGTCAAAATCACTAAGAATGCAAGTGGGATGGTATAAAATGGTTTTAACCAAATCTAGCTATAAACATTATACCTTGATAGTGGCAACATGGTATGATAACACAATGATTTTCCCAAAGGTAGTTATAATCATTGAGAAGATAGATCTTCCCTAGTTAGGATATACAAATAAGTTAATAACATGCCCATATTTAGGAAAATGAAAGTAAATTTGGTGAGAAGATAATTATTTTCCTAAAGGTGGTTATAATCATTGAGAAATGTAGGTGGGATGGTGTACAATGATCTTCCCATAGGTGGTTTTGAACATTAGACCTCGATTATGGAAAACATGATTGATTGGATGAGGATGGAAAATATGATGTGGATAACTTGATATAGAGGATACATATGAATTGGGATAACCTTCTAGTAGGGAGATGCTCATCTAAACTAACAAAGGTTGAAATTATTTTATTTATTTAATTACTCTATTTAGGATGTGATTGGGCTATCACTAATGTTAGTGTCAAAAAAATGTTGATTCCACCATTGATAAGTATACTTCTTGAAGCTAAATTTTGATGTAGCACCTGATAGTAACAATCATAATAGAACACCATGAGGACTAGGTTGAAATATGCATAAGGATTGACTCCCAAAATCCAATACTCAATATAAAATAATGGAACAATGATAAAAATCATGATGATGATGTATATGTATGAATATGGATGGATTCAAGTATAAATGCACAAAGAATCACCCAATGGATGCACCTCGAATGAATCAAGGCAACAATGCTTAAATCAATCAAATAAACACACAAATAACAAATAAACAAAAAAAAAAAAAAAGAAACAAATAATAGTTAGTCCAACATGACTTAGACCTACATGATAAACATTATCGATAGAAAATAGGTGACAACTTATCAAACAAACATGACTGGGGGAATAGAAGAAAAGTAAGGGGGTGGTCAAGTTGTATCAATATGCATTAGGCAAGTGGATGTTGCCTATATAGTTCCATGGATGTAAAATCCAACAAAAACTTTAGGCCAAATGTATTTCTCCCAATAAATAGAAAGACAATGATAACTAATAAAAAAAAATTAAATGGATGTGATATAAGAAATAGGAATGGTCTTATAAAATGGAAAGTGCATGTAGAAAAGGCCAAAAAGGATGGAGACACTAAGTTACAAGTGATTTTATTTTGACTTAGTAAAGGTCTCCATAATCCTTAAGGCAAAGAAGTGGTCAATGTTTTTGGTTTTTCTAAATGATTTTACAAATGTTTTTGGAATTTTTGAGTATCTCAACTCAGTCAAGAATGATGAGACACTAATTATTCCAATCTCTCAAAAAGGTGAGAGCATTGATTAATATGCTCATAAATGGTGAGATCATGGATTAGGTTGCTTTAAAAATAGACAGAGCATGGCTGAGGTGATTGAGCTAACCTTAAAAATTATCAAATTCTACCTACATAGTCCCAAAGTAGGACCTCAAGTCACTATAGTTCCATATTACAATGGAGGAATCTGACTAGTGTAGCACCTAATTCAACTAAAATAGACATAGTTGGTATAAAGGCATTGTATGACATACAAAATGGCTAGTTGGTATGTCAAGGCATGATAAATAATTATTTCCCCTAGTTTTCCCATAAGTAGTTATAACCTAGGAAATAATGCCATAGGTCAATGATACTAATTTGCTCATAGGCAGTTATAATTAGTAATAAGATTGATGAGAAATTGATTTTTCCATAGGTGGTTATAATAAGAAATACCTAGTAGAGATAATGGAATAATAAATTAAGGATGCAATTACCAAACTTTTGTCTTACTGCTCCAAAATAATACCTCTGTCTAGAATGTGTGAAATAACTACTAAAACTAAATCTAATTTTTTTGCTGAAAATGTGAATGGAACCAAAGGGAATAGAACCAAGGTCATAGGGTTAGGTAGGGAGGGATAAATCAACTTGGTCTATGGGGAAGGTATGGTAAAATGGATAAGTGATAAGAAAAAGTGATAGTTTGGTAGGATGATAAAATGATAAAATGGTATAGTACAATGAAGAATATTGATAAAATGATACAAATTGAAATGGTCCTTATAGATAATATAACAAGTTAGTCAAGCATAGTACCAAATAAGGTGGATAATTTTCATCAAATCATCAAGTTCATGTCCATCTAGTATGAGAAGCTTGTATGCTCTTATTCTATAATTTTTCATAATGATGAAATGACCAACCCAGTTGGGTTTGAACTTGCCTTAATACTTCTTTTTGACCATAGTATTAATTTGGTTCTCTTTAAGGACAAGATAACCAAGTTCAAATTATCTATGTTTTATGTGCTTATTATAGTGGCCTAAAAATTGATTTTCATAGGCTTGGAGATTCACCACATCCATGTGTTTTTCATCAAGTAACTCTAGTTCTTGTAGGTGAGTTACTCGATAGTCATTGTCATCTAAGACATGTTTTAAAGAGATGTGTAGAGAAGATATCTCAACCTCAATGGGAATAATGGCCTCAATATCATAGAAAAGTGAATATGGAGTAGATCTTATAGGTGTATGGTGATTGGTATGGTATTCTTAAAGGGCATGGAATATTTGAAGGTGTTAATTGTGACCGGTATCACTGACAATTGTTTTCAGAATGTTGACAATTATTTTACTAGATGCTTCATCCTAGCCATTACCTTGAGGGTGATATTTCATGGAAAAAGGTTAAATGATGTTATATTTAGTACATATCTTCTCAGAATCCTTTTTATTAAATGATCCTCCATTATTAGATATAATGTTAGAGGGGATATCGTAACAACAAAAAATATGGTTAAAAATAAACTTGGAAATTTGCTTTCTAGTCATGTAAGTGAGGGGTATAACCTCAACCCATTTAGTGAAATATGTAGTGGTAGTAAGGATATGTTTATGACCATCATATGAGGTGTGATTTATCTTCCCAATGAGGTCGATGACCCATGTACAAAATGACCATGGTGTCAACACTAATTTTAGAGTCTTGACTGGGGTGTGAATTAGATTGGCATGTTATTGACACTTATCACACTTCTTTACAAATGTATCTGCATATACATCCATTATGGGCCAATAATAACTAGTATGTAAGATAGTTTTAGATAGTAATGCACCACTAGTATGGGCTCTACATACTCTTTCATTAACTTCTCGTAATGCTAGTGTAGATTCTTCCAAAGTTAAATAATGAAGCATAGATCCATCAAAACTATGATGGTAAAGGGTTAACCTAAGTAAAGTTTAATGAGGGGTTTGGTGGATGAAGGTTTTAGATTTATTTCAAGATAGTTTTGATGGCATAATTTATTCATGGAGGTAGTTTTAAATTTATAAATACTATATAGAGCTAGGACCAACAATATCATAAATCATCCTGATGGTTGAATGCTTATGAGCTAGTACTAACAAGTTCTTGAAAAGGAATTGATACTTTTTAGCTATGTCTATTTGTCAAATAAAATATCTAATAGTGTCCATGGAATCTAAATTTATATTACTTGCCCTTGTTATATGATTAAACTAAATGTTGGTAATCTACTACTTGAGAGTGTCGACCATGGCCTTATATGAAACTAGCTTGTCATCCTTGGTTTGAAAGTGTTCTATAACCTAATTGGTGATTAACTAAGAATCACCATAAACATTGAGATGAGATATGCTCCATTGTACCCCTTGGTAAATACCTATTACAAGTATTTCATATTCAACCAGGTTTTTGGTATAAGGAAAATTAATTTTGAATTATTTAAGGATTAAATCCCCCTATGGTGAAATAAATAAAAAGCATGCTCTCAATCCATGTGTTGTGAATGATCCATAAAAATATAGATTTTAGGAATACTCCTCAAGAGGTGTGTTAATGATGGTCATTATGGATTCATTGGGAAATTAGAATGTGAGTGGATTTGTATCATCAAGGGGTACTTTAGCAAGTTAATCTATAAGAACTTATCCCTTAATGGATTTTTGGTTGACGTACTTAATGTCAAACTCACTAAGAAGCATGATCTATTTCACCAGTGGCCTTGTAAAGATATTTTGGATAGTAGATACTTGAGTGGATCTACTTTTGAAATAACCATGGTCTTATTATTTAACATGTAATGATGTAGTTTTTGAGCCATGAAGACCATAGCTAAATAGGAATTTTCTATGGGTGTATAATTATTTTCATACGTGACTAGTGTATGGCTTAAATAATTCATGGCATGATCTTTAACATTATCATCATGATAAACCAAAAGTACCCCCAAGGCATTATCAGTAGCTGATAGGTACAAAAAGAATGGATTTCCTAGAATAGGAGGTAACAAAATAGGTGGATTCATGAGATAGACTTTTAGCTACTAAAAAGTTATTTGACAGTGATCATCCCAGTGAAATGTGACTCCTTTATTTAGAAGATATGTAAAAGGATGGATTTTTTGGCTAATTATTATATGAATCATTAGATAAACTAGACATTACCATGTAAACTATAGAGATACTTTAAATTAGTCAATGGTTTCATTTTTATTAGGGCTTGGAATTTGGCTCGATCAACTTTAATACCTCAACAAGACATAATGAAGCCTATAAATTTTCCTAACATGACTCTAAAGACACATTTATTAGGATTAATTCTAAATTTGTACGCATGTAGTATTTCAAATATTCCATGTATCACTACTAAATGATCATTCCTAGTCTTTGATTTGTCAGGAATGTCATCAACATAGTATTCAATAATGTCATGCATCATAGCATGAAATATGATGGTCATGGCTCTTTGATAAGTGGCCCCTAAATTTATAAGATCAAATGACATAACTTGGTAATAAAATTTTCACCATGGAGTGGTGAATGCTATTTTGTGTTGATCTTCTAGTGATATCTTGATCTGGTTATACCCTAAAAACCATCCATTAATGAAAGCATTTCATAACCCACTATGGAGTCAATGATCATGTAAATGTTTGGAAATGGAAAGTCATCCTTAGGGAAAGATTTGTTTATATCATAAAAATTAGTATAGATTTTTATTCTTTCTATACTTTTGCTAACTTTCATAACATTGGAGATTTATTAAGAATAGTTGATCGATCAAATACATTCTGCTTCTAATATTTTTTCCAAATCTTTCTTCACCAATACAATAATATGAGGATGCATCTTACGCATATTTATTTTTACTCATTTTTCATTAGGATTGACCACAAGGTTGTGTATAATTAAGGTGGGGTCCAAACTTGGCATGCCAGAATATGCCCATGCAAATATATCTACAAATTCCCTCAAAAGGGTTGTAAAGACTTCATGCTCCTTATCAGTAAGGGATGCACCTATCTTGAACCACTTTGGGTCATTTGGGGACCTAATGTTTACCTCTATTATATCTTTCACTAGAAGGGTCAAACTTTCTTCAAGGATAGTGGGAAAATATTTGAAATGATTAAAAACATTAGAGTCCTCTTTTAGGACTAGCTCTTTGAGTTCCTTTAGGCATGATGAATTAGAGTCCCCCAATGGGAGGTGTGGCTATGTAAAAAAAATGTTGGAAACTCCTAAGTGATTTGATCAAAACCTTAGTTTTATTTGAAACTAAACTTAGACTCACAGACAAGTTTGTCATTGGTGACTTCCTTAGCTATATTTGAATAAGGTTGAACACCCCCATCTAATGGTGCCTAAGATAGGTTTTCACCACTAGATTGGCCTTTTTAATTACTTTTTCCTTAGAAATCACCTCAAAGAGGTTTTCACTTTGGGATATTTTGACATTTATATTTTCACCCTTGAGGAGATCCTCAGTTCTCCTCATCTAAGTGGCAAAATGGAATCATCTCTCATACTGTGGGTGAAAATTTCATTGAGATGAATCTCTAGATTAGGGGCTAGCTCCCCTTGATACACAATTAAAACTCTTTCTAATATATCAAGTGTGTATGAAAAGATTTTAGGAAAATAATTAAGAAAATCAATGATGATGCACCAATATTTGGTATCCTCCCAATTGAATAAAACACTACTTTAAAGATGAAACAAAGTGTTTTCTTGCATATGACTCACAACTCAAGATACACTGTTACATCAATATTTCATATGCTAGATTCGACAAGGTTTATGATTCTTAAGAAGACAATGAATAATCCAAAGAAAGATACAATCATGAATCACTTCTAAGATATCTCTACACTTAGAAAAGAATACTAGTAAAGACCTATAACAATCTTCTTTCTACAAATTGGTAGACTATCAAGAGTACAAGTTAGAAAAGACAATATTTCACTAGAATAGACCAACAATGATTCATTAATTACTCAAAATTACATCATATAAGAGGCAATCACACTTGTGTATCTCTTCAATATTTCTTTGAGTACAAATCTGCCTAGAGTTTCCCAAATAACTAGCAGAGGATGTTGAACAAGCCAGAAAATGCATATATATAGCCTTTGAGAGGTAGAGAAATCAAAGTAAGTTCAAGGGTCACTTATAAATTTGTCATCTTGAATGAATTAGTTACATTTTCATGGGAGAGAATTGGATGAGCTATGCCATGTCATTGAATGAGTCAGTTATAATGAGTTACATCTAAACCAAAAGGATTAGTTACATTTGTTACAATTGAACCAAAACCTTAGTTATAATTGCCACTTTTTACCTTTATCCTCACCTTCATGTTCTTACTAATACTTTGTTTTAAACTCCATTGACTATTTTTTGTAATCTAAAATTGACGTTCTATAGGTCGTCACCTTTTGGGTATTTATTTTGACTTTTATTTCCTTGGATTGCTTGTCTCGACACTTTTCTTAAAAGAATTTATTCAAGTCTTTTGTTTCCATTTTTATTTTCTTTCATATTTTTTCTTGGTCCTTTATGTCTTAAACAGTTTCCATAGATAAAAAATTTGAAGGAAATCATGTTTTCTTTATATTAGAAAAAATGTCTAAAAGAATTAGACTTTGGCACCTTTTCAAGTTTTCTGTAATAATTCCTTAGACAATTTCTTTGAAAGAATTCCTTTATACTTTCTATTTGGCCCTTTCTGGTTCTTTTAAATGACCCTTTCGAAAAGTGAAAAAGAACCTATTTTAAAAGGAAACATACCCTTTGGCTTCTTTGAAGTGACCCTTCAAAAAAATTGTAAGTGTCTCTTTCGAAAGGAAAATACTCTTCATATTTTTGAAATGGTCCACTATCCCATAGAATTAAACTTTTGGGATTTTGAAAATGTCTCTTTAGTAAAGTTGAAAGTGTCCACTTAGCCTGAAAAAGTCCTTTAGAAAATATGTCACCTACCCTTCAAAAATTTTGAAATTCCCTTTAGAAAAGTTGCAAAGTATCCTTCAACAAAAATAAAAGTGTCTTTTAGAAAAATGAAATGATCCTTTGAAAATGCAAGTTCCCCTTCAGAAAAATTGCAAGTGACCCTTACAAATATTTTTAAGTGTCCACTTTCCAAAGAAAATACCCTTCATAAAAGTTGAAAGTGTCCTTTAGCTTGAAAATTTCCTTCATAAAAGTTGAAACATACCCTTCTAAAAATTTGAGACATACCATTCAAAAATAATTTAACACTTAAACAAAAACCCAAAGACATAAACCTAAAAGAATAAACATTTAGCAAAAGACCAAAACAATCCCTTCAAAAGAATTATACTTGTACATTTGTTGGGTCTTGACAAAGAACACTTCTTTTGAAGAAAAACTAAGTATTGGATTTGGCCAAAGATATAGACATAGATGATTTTTTACAAATAGGGGTACCCAATTTTGGCCTAAAAGACCAAAATTTGGTCAACAAAATGGTGACTCATAGGGGTAGTATGCTTGCTATACTAACCAGACTAGTAGCCTTATCTTTAGGGACAATGGAGTCAATGGATTCTTGAAGATGACTAACAAGGATTATGCCAAATTAAAAAACAAGGAAACACACCACACAACAATAGTAAGACCAAGTAAAAACAAGACAAAAACAAACTCACACACGTGTATCAACACTTAGGGAACACAGAAAATAGGAAACTATGTATAAAAGAAAAAATAACTTTAGTAACAATGCTTTACATATATCCCATTGACTGGGATATGCAACTCCTCTCCATACAACTTTGAGAATTAGAAATCATTATGTTGTTTATAGTATATGATCACATATGGGCCACTCCACAAAGAGTCAAACTTTTTGTAATTTCTAGGTATTTCCCTATCTTTACCCTATTTTAAGACAATGTCTCCTTCTCAAAAATCCTTCATAAAATCTTCTTTTCAAAATACTTCTTTATTTACTCTTGGTGAGTTGTCATAGTTTGCATAACTTGATCTATTATCTCCTCAAGCTCCATCAACTCACATAAATTGACTCACATGCTCTCATTCTCCATTAATTATAGCTGATAGGTGAGGTCTAAAGATGGTAACTCAAGTGATATAGGAAGCCTATCCTCTCTTCCATACATAAGTGTGCATGGTGAGTTCCTAATTGCTCTCTTTAGGGTGATCATATCAACCCAAAGGGCTGTCTTCATCTTGGTATGCCAATTCCTTTGATTCTCCTCCATAGTCCTCTTTATGTTATTTATTAATTTCTTATTTTTGTACTGAGCTAGTCCATTCCCTTGGGAATAGTAGTTAGAGGAGTTTCTTAGATAAATGGAATGCTTTAAATCCCATTCACTTGTCCTTATTCCTAATAAGGCTAATGCATTATCTAAAATGATTGTTGAAGGACATATAAAATTAGTTACTATACCTTCATAGAAGTCCAAGGCTAAGTTTTCATTTACCTCCTTAATAGATATAACCTCCACCCATCTTTTAAAATAATTAGTGGCTATCAATACCCACTTATGACTAACACTAGGAGGATTGATGAGACCTATGAAATCCAAAATCCATTGCATGAAGGGTTGATCAACTTGGATTGGATGAAGAGGAAAGGCAACTAAATTTTATTTAACATCAAAAAGATCACACTTTTGGCATTGCCTTACCCCAGTGTCAATGTCCTTAAATAAGCTAGGCCAAAATTAACCATCTCTCATAATCTTAGTAGCTGTGATTCTTGGAGTAAAGTGACCACCAGTTGTTCCATCATAAAACTCATGCAACACTTTATCAATCTGATCTAAATCAATATATCTCAATAAGATAACTGAAAATTCCTTTCTAAATATCACTTCATCAACAAGTACATAAGGAATGGATTGCAACATAAATTAACTTCTCTTGTCCCTATTAAGACCTTGTGGACACTCACTAGTTTGAAGGAAATGAATCATATCTTATGTCTAAATCCTCATTCTTGAAGGTACAATTAGTGGATGATTATCATGGAGTGCCAAAACAACATCCCTTTGCTCTTTAAAATCTAAATCAAGATGCTCACATAGTCCTTTTCCCTTCACTATCTTGGTTGTTTTGATCTCCACTTCATACTTCATCACTTTGGTGATCCAATATACCCTTTTGTCATTCAAATATCTACTCAACAGAAAGTATTTTACACTAAGATGAGGTACAAAAATGTGAATCTTTTTATTAGATAAGATATGCCTAAATTTCTTTAAACTCCTAATGACTAAAATCACTTGTTTCTCAACATATGCATACCTTATCTCATAGCCTTCCAAACCTTGACTAAAGAAGGCAATAGGATGTACAGAATTTTCATCATTAGCTTGAGTGAGCATTATATATATTACCTCTTCATTCCTAAAAGTGTACAAATTTAAGTCCTTGGGAAATGGCTTTTTTGATCTCCTCAAAAATTTATTTTCTCCTTCCTGTCCAGGTGAATATCTCATCTTCCTTATCATGGAGGTCAAGGGCTTGACAAAGTTATAAAAATCAGGAATAAACCTCCTAATGAAATTTATCTTACCAAATAATCTTTTCAAACCCTTTTTATGCTTAGTTAAAGATAATGCCAATATGACACTTACCCTTTCAGGATTGATAGATAGACATTTCTTCAAAATAGTGTGGCCTAAGATTTTGCCTTCATGAAATATAAAAACACAATTATTTGGGTTTAGAGAGATCCGAAACTCTCTACACATCTCAAAAAACTATCTTAGGTGGTTCAAATGATCTTTTGCCTCCTTGGAGAAAACTATCACATCATCAAGATATACTAATATAATGTTATTAATTAATCTTTGAAAACCCACATCCATCACATGTTTAAAAATAGATCCAATATTTGTTAATCCAAATGTTATTTTCATATAGTCATATGTGCCCCATTTATTGGTTAAGGTTTTTTATACCGATCACTTTCTTTCACTAAAATCTGATTGTACCTAGAATAACCATCTAGGAGGGAAAACCTCTCCCTACCTACCAACACTTAAAAAAATTTCTCCATGGAAGGGAGGGGATAATAGTCTCTCAAAGAAACTCTATTAAATTCCCTAAAGTCCACATACAACTTGATCTCTCCATTCTTCTTTCTAATAGGGACTAACTTGGCCAACCAAGAAGAATGCTTGATGGGAAAGATGATTTTAGACTCAATCAGTTTGGTGAGTTCTTTCCTCATGAGAGGATCGATCTTGGGATTGATTGGAATTTGTATTTTCTTGATGGTTTTGGAATTTTCATCTATATATATGGTGTGTTGGGCCAAGATTAGGTCAAAACCCTTCAAATCATTATACTCCCATGAAAAAAAAACTAAACTCCTTACATAATTTAATGAAACCATGTTTTTATTGACTAATGCATACCTTCTAAGGTGTAAGTAGATTATATTTAATGATTTATACCCTTTCACAGTTCTCTTTCTTGGTTGACATTCTTACCTTCTCCTTCTTGAGCTGGTCATCTTCATTGAATATGCTTTCAAGATTCACTAGGCCTTTGGGGATCCTATTAGACTTCAGTTGGATAATTTGCCCTCTATATTATTACTACATTTTAGAATAATTATTGGAAGAAAACTCAACTTATTATTTTAGAAAAGGTGTTACTTATTGGTCACTATCAGAGACCTACCAATTGGTGACAATATCTGGTATGGATGGTCTCACAATCACCTTTAGATGGGGCTAGTTTTTATCTTCCTTTATGCCCTTTAGAACATCAAATTAAGTACTAACAGATGCCAACATATTAGCATTATTATTGTATTTCTCTAGAATAGATATGATGTTAAAATCCATGAAATCCTCTACAAGGTCCCAAACTCTATGCTTATAAGATTTGAGCAAGGAGTTCTTGGTCCAATTTTGCCCTCTAACTTGATTCACGAAAAACTTACTATCACCAAACACTTGTAATTCCTTAACACCTCTTTTCCTTGCCCATTAAAGGCCATGAATTAGGACCTCATACTATGCCACATTATAGGTTCATGAGAATTGAAATCTAAAGGCTAAAAAATACTTTTCCTTTCAAGGTGAAACTAGCATTGCTCTACCACCTGCCCCCATCTTGCTTCTAGACCCATCAAAGGAAATTTTCCCCAAGCCATTCACATCATGACTTGGATTAATCAAATTAGGAATGAAATATCCCTTATAATTCATATAATAAACTCCAAGACCTTATTCCTCAATAAAATTGTAAGGATCATGCTCATAGTTGTCATTTCCCTAGTCATATAAGAACAAATCAGAAACTCTTTCAAGGGAAGATGATGGAGATTAGTCAATATGAAGCTACTCTTCATAAATGATAGCATAGTTAACATTTGATACCTTAGGTGAGTATTGTTATAAGTGATATCTATGAATAGGTTTTGACTCAATCTTCACCTTAGTGCCATATTTTTTCTTAAACACCATGTAGGACCAATTGGCTACCAAATATCCACCTATCTTGAATGTAAAGTCCCTTAAAAAACAAAGAGAAAAATAGGGAGGTAAATATGATAGTATAAAATCATGGGGAGTTAAAAAATTAGTACAATCATGAAGGGTAAAATTCAAACCTTTCATTATCCCTAAGGTCTTGGCTGGTGATCTGTCCAATTACTAAACTCCTTCAGTCATTCGCTCATACTTGAGCCCTAGCTTATCTGCTATACATTTTGACATAAATAATGTGTTTGATCCACTATAAATGATGAAATTATGAAAAAATAAATCACCAATAATTATATATAGTTAAAAATGAGGAGTCTCTTCATCTTTTTTCACTTGACCATCCATAGATTGAGTTCTATTTACTAGAATGACATTGTCATTTCTAGATGGGCCAGCCTATTTGCCCAATCCATGTAATTACTTTTAAAGTATATCTTTGTGCCATGTTAATGATACATAATCCCATAATTAAATATTCATATGAATCTTCTTCATCTAGTCTACCACATTTATGGAAGGATTACTCACCTTGGGGTTCTCTTTATGAACATTTGCAATTTGTGATGTAGCTTGTGGAGGTAGTGTTGTAGAAACTATCCTAAAATTTCGAATTATATAAATTTATTGTATTTTAAGAGATATTATATACCCATTTACCATATGAAATGATTTATGAGTCATAACAGGTCCTTCATTAGCTCTTTGAGCTTCATCAATAGCCTTCCTTTTAGACCTAGTATTGTAGGCAACACTAGTATTTTGATTATTTGTATTAACAAAGAAATTAATGGCAAAAACATCACCCTAAGAATGATTTATGAGGGTATAATCAGTATATGTTTTTCTTTTTTCCACCCAACCTTGCATTTTCCTTAAAAATTTGAAACTTGGAAAGATTGACTACCTTGAATTACCATATCTTGATTGTGCATTTCATTTGCATAAGCAACTTACCCTTGACCATTTTCAAAAGATGGATATTTGGGTTTTTATTGGACCAAATTATTTTGAGTGGGGACAAGGGATTTGGAGGATGAAGGAGAACTAGGATTATAGCTTTGATAAGGCTTGACATGGATAATTTAAACTTGTTCTTGATTATTTCCATGAAAAGGGGGTCTATTTGTTTGTCCAAACTGATTTTAGTGAGCTTATTATCTTATAAGGGTAACTAAATAATTTGTAACACTTTTAAGAAGGATTTTAACTTCATAGATTTCATTGGTATGGGAAATGGCAGATTTTTCATGACTAGGCAAATGAACTAAAGTGGACTATGCACTTTGACTTAGAGACTGCAAATCAGGGAATAGTGGCATTAGATGTCTATTGAACTATATTTCCATATTGAACAATAAAATTCTTGACATTTATGGATATTTCATAGGTGGTAGGTAGTGTGTTTCCACCCATAAATTGAATCATCATGGCAATGTCACTATTTAATGCTTTCAAGTAGTACAAAAATGCATAGTTTACAGTTGGCCTCACAAGAATTGGGATCTTGTCCCAAGTTTTTTGGAACCTAGTGTTAAAAAATTTCATTAATTCATGTGGTACCCTATTTATTGTGGTCGATTACTTAGCTAAAGATAGGTGATCACTCTTTTCCATGAACTTATCAGTCAATAGAGTTCCCAACTCATCCCATGAGCTAATAAAATTTATAGGTAGGGTCCCATACTAATATAAGACTTTTAATTTGAAAGATAAGGCCAAGAACCTAATAGATACATTTTCTTAGGTAATATTATGGATATTAAAAAACTTTTATATATTTTTGATGTAGTTAATAACATTAATTGGACCATCTCCACTAAAAGATGGGATAATTTTGAGAGAATCTCTTAGAATATGATCATATTAGGCAAGATGCAAGGGAGATGCCATGGTGAAAGGTATAAAATGTTGTCTTATAGTCATTTTATAATGATCACTATAGGTATTAGGAATGGAATATAACATAGAATTAGAAGCTTTAAACACAAAATCTCTTTTGTAAGGATGAGTATTGATAAACATAAACCTTTTGGTGGAATATGGAGATAATTCCACAAACTCAATGGGTAAACCTTTAGCAAAAAACCCAGTGGTCACATTTAGCATGGAAAATAGGACTGATCATGAACAAAATACTTGAATTATTTAATGGAGTCACCAGGTATTAAATGTATACGTTTCTTTCTCTTTAATAATGCCAAGATTAGCACCAATCTTGAATAATATTTTAGGACTTAGAGGTCCCATCAGGTGTGACAAAATCTATTGACACTTGGATTTTAACCCTTGAGGAGATGCTCAATTTTCTTCATACAAATGGGAAAATGGAATCATCTCTCTTGTTGTGGGTGATAATTCATTGAGATGAATCTCTAGATTAGGGGATAGATCCCCTTGATGCACCTTTAAAAATCTCTCTAATCTATCAAATGTGTATGAAAAGAGTTCAATAAAATAACTAAGAAAAAATTGGTGATGCATAAATATTTGGTATCCTCTTAATTGACTAAAACCACTACTTTAAAGACAAAACAAGGTGTTTTCTTGCACAGGACTCACAACTCAAGATCCATTGCTACATCAATATTTCATATGATAGATTTGAGAAGGTATATGTTTATAAAGAAGGAAATGAATAATCCAAATAAAGATATAGTCATGAGTCACCTAATATATATCTACACTTAGAAAATAATACTAGCAAAGACCTGAAATAATCTTCTTTCTATAAATTGGTAGATCATCAAGAGTACAATCTAGAAATGATAATCTTTCACTAGAATAGACCAAAAATGATTAAATAATTATTAAATATTACATCATATGAGATTAAATCACACTTTTATATCTCTTTAAGAGTTCATTGAGTACAAATCTAGCCATAGTTTCCCCAATAACTAGTGGAGGATGTTGAACAAACCAAAAGAATGCATATATATAGCCTTTGAGAGGTGGATCAATAAAAGGAAATTCAAGGGTCACTTGGAGATGTGTCATCCTAAAATAATAAATTACATTTTCATGGAAGAGAAGTGGGAGAGTTATGCCATGTCATCAAATGAGTCAGTTAGAATGAGTTACAATTGAACCAAAAACATTAGTTACATTTGTTACAATTGAACCAAAACCTCAATTAGAATTGCCATTTGTTACCTTTATCCTCACCTTTAGGTTCCCATTGATATTTTATTTTAAACTCCAACGGCTAGTTTTCATAGTCTAAAATTGACATTTTATGGGTTGTCACCTTTTAGGTATTTCTTTAAACTTTTATTTCCTCATACTTCTTATCTTGGCTCTTTTCCTAAAGGAATCTATTCAGGTCTTTTATTTTCTTTTTTATTTTCTTTCAGATTTTCACTTGGTCCTTTATGCTTCAAACAATTTCCATAGACAAAAAATATGAAGGAAATCATGTTTTCTTTATATTAGACAAAATTTCCAAAAGAATTGGACTTTGGCACCTTTTCAAGTTTTATAAAAGATTTACTCAGACAATTTCTCTAAAGGAATTCCTTCAAAATTTTTGTTTGGCCATTTTTTGTTCTTTGAAATGACCCTTTAGAAAAAAATTGTCTCTTCCAAAAGGAAAATACCCTTCATATTTTTGAAATGGTCCACTCTCCCATATAAAAAATCTTTTAGGATTTTGAAAACATCCCTTTGAGAAAGTTGAAATTCCCTTTGGGAATGTTGAAAGTGTTTGCTTAGCCTGAAAAATTCATTCAAAAAAATTGTCACCTACCCTTTAGAAAAGTTGCAAAGTATCCTTTGGTAAAAATGAAAGGGTCCTTTGGAAAAATGAAATGGTCCTTTGAAAATGTAAGTGCCCCTTCATAAAAACTGCAAGTGACCCTTCAAAAGATTTGTAAGTGTCCAATTTCCAAAGAAAATACCCTTTGGGAAAGTTGAAAGTGTCCTTTAGTTTGATAAAGTCCTTTAGAAAAGTTGAAACATACCCTTCAAAAAAGTTGAAGTGGATCATTTCTTGCAAGAAAGATACTCTTCAGGAAAGTTGTTTCAGACAAAATGTCTGAAATAATTCCTTCAAAAAAGTTATAAGTTACCCTTCAAAAAATATGTCTCAGACAAATTGTTCGAAAGAATTCAAAACTTAAACAAAACTTTGAAAGAATAAACACTTAGAAAAAGACTAAAATAATCCTTCTGAAAGAATTAGACTTGTATATTTATTAGGGCTTGACAAAGAACACTTATTCTACAGAAAAACTAAGTACTAGACCTGGCCAAAGATATAGACTTAAATGATTTGTTGCTAATAGGGGTTCCCAATTTTGGCTTGAAGGACCAAAATTTGGTCAATAAGACCTCAATATTTTAATAATTTCCTTTTGACTAAGGGTGTTCATCCACTCTCCAAAATAGTCTTCAAGATCCAACTTGATTGAGAACCCTGATTTATGGTCCCCTAATGGAACAATGTCTCTACGTTCAATAAAATCAAAAAAAGCCTCATCATTTCAAAACTCATCAATCAACATGTTGGACTCTTATTGGTCCTAGTCTATTAGTTGGGGATAATATAATGGTAGTGTGTTATGATTAATGACTAGTATAAGGGTATAAATGGAATGAGTATCATATATATTGGTGTTGGCTAGGTCATCAAAAAGGCTATGTTGACGCAGTGGATTGCACCTGGGGTAGGAGGCTGAGCTCCTGCCTTCCACATGTCAAAATAGAAACTCCCTTCTCACCTGTGAGATTGGAAAAGCTAGATGGGAGAGTCTCTAGGTAAGGTTTATCTCCCTTTGATGCATCTGAGTCATTCCAATAAGTGCTAATACATGTATATAGATATATAATGGAGGGGGTGAAAAGGGAGAAGGATTACAGGAAAATAGAACCTACTCTAAAGGGGGTGATGCACCAAATGATTCAACCTACTCACACTCACACCTAAAGCTATAAAAACACATACATATGCTTCAAACTAGTAGAAGGACTAGGATGCAAGAAACTTAACAAGGAGGCTTTAATGGAATACATAGAAAATGGGGACTCACCATAGGTGCTGTGAAAGGGCATACTATATAGTAGCTTCTCTATGTCTCTGCACTTCTAGGTATAGCTCTTCTTATCACCTACAAGAATAGTACCTTATAGACACTAGGTGTGTTGGTGTTAAAACTATGGAAGCATTAAGAAGCAATGACTAAACATAGAACTAACACTCAAACACACACATAGATATCTAACTAGAATAGAGGTAAAAATGCATTTATTGATTTCAAGTGAAAATTTGCTAGGGCTTCACCTTATAAATGTGAAATATCCTTTTCCTAAATGACAAGTCTATAATATATAGAGGAAGGAAGGAGGCTTTTTGGCACCCTTTTACAAATGACCCATGTGCACTCCAATCATTGGGAAGAGCAAGCCGCTTAAACATCATATGAGAAATTTTGAGCTACACCAATTTTCCACTTGCAAGACCACTCCTTTAAGGTGATTACATGGTTTTTCTAATCATTAATGTGAAATGAAGAAAAATGGGTCACACTATTAGCCATTTTCACCTCCTAATAATCAATTTACAGACACTGTATCACCTACTGGAGTAACTTCTTGAATCAACTCCTCCCTTTGCCACTTGGACTATTTGCATGTTCCTACACTTGGCACTTTTCTCTCTTTGTTCTCTAGGCTCTTTGTCTTCTTCTTGCTTTGTCTCATTCTAGCTCCTTTGGCCCTCGAGGCTATCTTCTAGTGAGTCACTGTGTTCCTTGGGCTCTTTTCTGGTTGGCGCTCAGGCAATTTGAAAGCAAACTGATATTTCACTATCTTAAATTTGATGTCTGTACACTCATCATCATTTGAAAAATAATGGCTAATTTATCTTCTTAAAGTTGACAAATTTTAGGATGTCACCATCCTTGGTGAATTGTTGTAGGCCTTTGCCTTTGACTCATCCTTTGTTTCAGACCCTCTCGAAGGGGAAGTGTCACTTCAGCTCTAAAGAGATGCCCTTCATTTGGCTAGCTGAGAGCCCCCTGAAAGGGCACCTACCCTTCGGTGGCCTTTTGTATCTTTAGCCTTTTCTATGGGCTTTTTCCCACAAAATTTTTTTTTATGAGAATTGGCCACTTTGACTTCCCCAGGTCCTTTCTTCATGCTGGCGGCCTTCCTTTGAATTCCTTCAGACTTTTTGTTTGAAGGAATTCCTTCAGACAAAAGTTTAAAGGATTCAATGTCTTAAGACTTTCTACACATTTCTTGAAATCATTCAACTGCCTTTTGAAGTGCTCCCTACCCTCTTCAAGGGCTTTTGAACCCAAACCTACCCTCCATAAGGGCACCAACCTTTCAACTTTAAGACACTCCCTTGAACCAAGCTATTGAACTGACTGATTGAACCAAAAATGATTCAACAGTTTAATGGTTCAAAACTATGTGCCACTCATTTGTTAAATTAAGCCTTCAAACTTGTTGCTTAAACCAAATGCATTGAATCAAAGCATTGAACTTGTCGATTGAACCAAGGCATTAAATTGACTGATTAAACCAAAAATGGTTTAATAGTTTAATGATTCAACAGTGTGTGCCACTCCTTTGTTACACCAAGCCTTTAAACCATTCTCTTAAACCAAAGCATTAAACCAATCCATTGAACCAGTTCAATGGTTCATATAATTGTTGAACAAGGCATCAAACCATTTGATTGAACCTACTGATGAACTTGTCAATGAACCGACTAAGTGAACCAAATGATTGAAACATCTAATGAACCAAGATGAATGAACCAAGGCCAATGAATTTGAGCTTTGAACCAAAACATTGAACTCTACCATTAAACTAAAGCGTTGAACCAACTGAATTGAACCAAGCCTTTGAATTGAGTTGATGAACTTAGGCATTGAACCAGTTCAATGGTTCAAAAATGTTAACCTTCCTTGTGAATTTCTAGACAAGAGTCTGAAGAAGTTTTATAAAACCTTGGACTCTCTGAATTGGTTCTTCATCTACCAAAAGAATACACCTACAAAGTTTGTAGAAAATCTCACTGCTGAGTTAGCAGAAACCCAAGCCCTATAGAGTCCATAGAAATAGACATACAAAGTCCATAGAAATAGGCCTACAGAGTCTATAGAAAATCAAGCCCTATAGAGTCCATAGAAATAGACATGTAGAGTCCATAAAAAATTCTTAGACTTGTGCAAAATCAAAAATGAATTGGCCTAAAATAGTAGAGGAAGAAGGGGACTGATTTTTAGCTTGTTAGAACAAAAAATGGTCAACAAATTGGCAAATCCCAGGGGAAGCATGCCTGCTATGCTTAGAATCCAGTTGCATCAAAATCCATTGGGCATGGGGTCAGAATATAACTTAAAGATCAGCAATAGCATTGATAAATTCTAGAACCAATCATGAAGATTTACCTCAAAAGGAAATGAAAACACACACAAAGCTAAGAAAACTACTAACATGTGCAGAAAGCACTTAGGGAAAATAGGAGAAAAGCAAGGGAAATATATACATGATGGAGAAGGGGATCAATGGTAATGCTTAAGATGTATCCCATTAATTGGGATATACAATTATTCACCATCCAACCTAGAGATTTGGAATGCATTATGCTAGTTGCACTAAGTGATTACGTATGGGCCACTCCATAGGGCATCAAACTTTTCATGCTTTCCAGGCTTAGCTCGGTCTTCATCCGATTTCAAGACAATGTCTCCTTTAGAGAAACTTTTTGATGAAGATTTATTGTCAAAGTGTCTCTTTGATTGCTGTTGGTGGCTAGTCATAGAAGCCATAGCCTGGTCCCTTATCTCTTGGAGTTCCATCAGCTTGCATAGCCTAAACTCCATGCTATTTCCTTCTTCAAATTGCATTTGGTGAGTGAGGTCCAAGGCTAGAAACTCGAGTGAAATGGGAAGCTTATCTTCCCTTCCATAGATGAGCATGTATGGTGAGTTGCCAATTTCCCTCTTCGAGTTGACCCTATCTACCCATAGGGCTATTTTCAACTTGACATGCCAAGTCCTCTAATTTTCCTCCATGGTTCACTTGATTATCCAGATCAGGTTCTTATTTGTAGACTCAACCAGTCCATTCCCCTATGGGTAGTAATTAGATGAAGTGTTAAGATATATACCATATCTTAGTGCCCATTCACTTATTTTGGTTCCCAAAAAAGCTAATGCATTATCTAATATTATGGTTACTGGAACTCCAAACCTTGCCACCAAGTCCTCATAAAAATATAGGACCGCACTTTCATTTGCCTCCTTCAGAGCAATAGCCTCTACCCATCTTGTGAAATAATCCATGGCAATCAGGACCCACTTGTGTCTAGCACTGGAGGGAGAATTAGTCATCCCTATGAAGTCTAGGCCCCATTGCATGAATGGCTACTCCATTGAATAGGTTGTAAAGGCATGGTAGCCAACCATTGCTTCTCACTAAAAAATGCACTTCTAGCACTTTCATACCCAGGCATGGGTGTCCCTGAAAAGAGTAGGCCAAAAATAGCTAGCTCTCATTATTCTTGCTACAGAATCCCTAAGAGCAAAATGACCACCGGCTGGTCCATCATGGAACTCAGATAGCACCTAGTCAGCCTGATTTGAGTCCAAGCATCTTAAAAAGACTCCTAAGAGATCCCTTGTGAATAGCACTCCATCAATTAAGGCATAAGGGAGACACTGGAGTCTAAAATACCTTCTCTTGTTCCTGTAAAGTTAGTGTAGGCACTCACCAGTGAGAAGGAAATGCCTCACATCTAATGTCCAATCCTTCATGATAGCTGGTTTTTCTACTATAGCTACATCAAGGATTAGTAGATTATCCTACTTTTGTTGTTTAAAGTCTACAATGTGGTGTTCACATAGGCTTCTCCCTCTTACCAGTTTCATGATCTTGATACCTACATCATATTCCATCACCTTAGTGATCCACCCTGCTCTCTTCTCATTTAGGTCTCAGTTGACAAAGAAATCTTTGATGCCGAGATGTGGAACCATGAGGTGGATTCTACTATTGGATAGCATGTGTCTAAATTTCTTTAGACTCCGTATGATTGCCAAGACTTACTTTTCCACATATGTGTATCTGACTTCAAAACCTTCTAGACCTTGGCTAAAAAATGCAGTTGGTTGTTCAAGGTTATCATAACTTGCTTGGGTAAGCATGGTGGAGATTACCTCTTCGTTACTGAAGGTGTAGAGGTTGAAATATTTGGTGAAGTTAGGACTGATCAAAGTAGGAGCCTGAGCTATGGCCTACTTGATTTCCTCAAAATTGTCCTTTCTTCATGCTGTCGATGTGAACTCTTCACCCTTCCTCAGCATAGAGGTCAAAGGCTTGACCATCTTTGAAAAATTTAGGATAAATCTCCATATGAAATTTACCTTGTTGAAGAAACTTTGCAAGACTTTCTTGTGCTTAGGCAAGGATAGCTCCATGATGGAGCGAACTCTTTTTGGGTCAATAGTCAGGCCTTTTGAAGAAACAATGTGACCAAGGAGCTTTCCCTTGTGGACAGAGAACATGCATTTCTTAGGATTGAGAGAGATACTAAACTCTCTACACCTCTCAAATATTTTCCTTAGGTGTTTCATGTGTTGGATCGCTTCCTTAGAGAAAACTATCACATCATCAAGATATACCAGCATAGTCTTATTTATCAGGCCTTGAAAGGCCATGTCCATAGCTTGTTGGAAGGTGGCACTAGCATTAGATAGTCTAAAAGGCATTTTCTTGTAAGTGAACATTTCCCACTTGGTTGTGAAGGCTGTCTTGTGCTGGTCATAGTCTTGTACCAAAATCTAGTTGTATCCTGAATACCCATCTAGGAGGGAGAAACACTCGCTACCTATCACCATTTGAAGGATCTGCTCCATGCTTGGGAGAGGATAATGGTCTTTCAAAGAGACTCTATTAAGGTCTCTGAAATCAATGCACATTCTGATCTCCCCATTATTTTTCCAAATAGGAACAAGATTGGCCAACCAAGAAGAGTGTTTGATTGGAAATATTATCTTGGACTTGATCAACTTGGTGAGCTTCTTCCACATGAGAGGTTCAATCATTGGGTTGATAGGCCTCTACTTCTACTTGATTGGCTTGGCACCTTATTCTAACATAGTGGTATGCTAGGCCAAGGTTGGGTCAAAACCCTTCAAATCACTATACTCCCAAGTGAAGATATCGATAAATTCTTGGCATAGCAAGATGAAGGCCTGCCTTTCCTAGTCTATGCACACTTTCCCAAGTGCAAGCAACTTATCCTTAAATATTTCCACCTTCTTATGGAGTTCCTCCTTTGTTGCAATGCACACCTTGTCACTTCTCAATTGGTCATCTCCCTTGAAGATACTCTCTAGAGTGACCAAACCTTTGGCGAGCTTATTGTTCTTTAGTTGAACAATTTGGCTGCCATATTACTGTTATAGTTTTGCCTAATTTTTTGCAGTGAATTTAGCTTCTTCTTATAGGAAGAGTGTTATTTTTTGATCACTATTGAAAACCTACCAGTTGTTGATGTTTTTAGGTACAGAGGGCCGGATCACTACTTTCAAGTGACGTGAGCCATGGTCTCAACCTATTTCTTGAGAAATATCAAACTAGGCACCAATTGTTGCTAGCTTATTTACTTGTTTGTTCCATTCTATAGAAATTGAGGTAATATTGAAAGTGAATAAATTTTCCACTAAGTCCCATACCCTATATTTTTAGGACTTTAGTGGAGAATTCTTCATCAAATTATGGCCTCTTACCTGGTTGACAATCAGCTCACTTTCACCAAACACTTGCAGCTCTTTGATTCCTCTTTTCCTCACCCACTCCAAACCATGGATGAGGGATTCATATTCTATAATATTGCATGTGTAGGAAAATTGGAACTAAAAGGCTAAAAAATACCTCTCTTTTGAAGGAGAGACCAACACTACTCCACCACTAGCTCCCAACCTACTTTTTAAACCATCTAAGAATAGATACCATAAACCTACGCTTTCCTGGCTAGCTTTCATCAAATTTGGTACAAAATTACCCTCTTTATGCATGTAATAAATTCCAAGGCCTACCTCCTCTATGAATTTGTAAGGATCATGCTCAAATTTGTCACTTCCCCATTCATCTACGAGCAGGTCTGCAACTCCTTCAATGGTAGAGGATGTAGATTGGTATACTTGGGACTCTTCCTAGTCGATGATGGCATAACTAACATTTGTTACCTTGAGTGAGTAAGGTTCTAGATGATCTCTATGGAGTGGTTAGAATTCAATCTTGACTTTAGTCCCATACTTTGTTCAAACTAGATAAGACCAATTTGCTGCTAAGTAGTTGGCTATCTTGGATGTAAAATCCCTAGATAAGTAAATGGCAAAGTAAGGAGGGACATCCACCACTACCACATCATGAGGAACTGAGAAATTTGGGCAAGCATGCAGCATCAAGCTCAAACTTCTTACTATCCTAATTGTCTTTTCTGGAGTTCCATCCAACTGTAGGACTCCCTTGGTCATTTCTTCATATTTCAAGCCCAGCTTGTCGGCTATGCATTTGGGCATCACTGAGGTACTTGCTATGTTATCAATGATGCAATTATGCACCAAGAAATCTCCTTTGACCAATGAAATGTAAAAGGGAGGAAACTTTTTTTCTTTTTGAGCCTGACTTGAGGTGGAAGGCTATCCATTCATCATCAAAACATTATCAGCTTTTGTTAGGATAGCTTGTTCATCCAGCTCATGCTATTCTCTTTGTAGCATGTCATTTTGCCCTAGTATTGATAGTGAATCCCACAAGGAGATGTTCATGTGCAAATTCTTCATCTAGTGAACCATGTTGACTTGAGGGTTGCCTTCAAAATTTCTTTAGAATTATTTATAGCCTAAGGTGCAGGCTGAGGAGCTGAAGGTACAACTGATGGTCTAAAACTTGGGACTTTTTGATTTTCACATGATGAAGAAGGTGTCAGTAACTTTTGGGTAGTAGCCTGAGTTTCTTCCATTACTCTCCTTTTGAATCTTGTGTTGGTTATAACATAGTTAGTATGATTGTCTACAGCACCCACATAATTGACTGAATAGAATTTTCCTTCCAGATGATTCATGAGGGTAGAATTAGGTTGGGCCTGACTGCCACTCATCTTGGGTTACATTGGAGCCTCAAAAACTTGGGAATGGGTGGCTGCTTAATTGTCTTGTACATTTGAGTAATAACCTCTCATTTCATTTATATAAATAGCCTACTCCTGACCATATTCCATGGTTGAACAACTTGGTTGTTCCTGCACTAGATTGTTTTGAATGGGCACAATGACCTTAGATGATGAAGGGGCACCTAGGTTATAGCCTTGAAAGCATTTGGTCTGAGTAATTTGACCCTATCCATGATTGTAATTTTAGAAAGGGGGTCTAGGAGCTTGACTATACTGCTGGTATCCTTAGTTTGGTCAATTGCTTTGAGCTTGCTACCTTTTAAGAGCCACAAGTTCTTTTGACATACTTTGCAACAGACTCTTAACTTCATGAAGTTCATTAGATGAAGTAACATCTGGCTTTTCTATGCTCAGCAAAAGAGCTAAGGTGAGAGCAATGGTCTGGATTAAAGGTAGCATTTTAGGAAAAAGTGGCATATGGGGTCTACGAGCTATCTTCCCAGCATGCACTAAGTAATTTTTAGTTGCTATGGTTATGTCATAGGTAGCAAGAAACACATGTCCTCCCATGGATTGTATCATAAAAATGATATCACTATTTAATGCTCTTAAGTAATATAGGAAAGCATAGCTAGGAGTAGGTTTTACTAAAATGGGGATTCTATCCTATGTCTTCTGAAACTGAGCATTAAAATCTTGCATGTATTTATGTGGGGCTCTTTTCATGGTAGTTAGATGCTCAAAAAGTGAGAGGTGGTTGCTCTTTTCTCCAAAATGGTTGGTCAAGTGAGTGCCCAATTCATTCTAGAAACTGATTGAATTTATAGTCAAAGTCCCATACCAGTCAAGGGCTTTACCCTTGAGAGATAATGCCAACAATCTAATTGCAATATTTTCCTCAATGACATTGTGAATATTGTAGAGGTTAGCAATATTTATGATGTGTTTGATGACTATAATGGGCCCCTCTCCATCAAAGGAAGGCACACTTTTGAGGGCTGATCCTATAATTAGGTCATAATGTTGGATATTCAATGGACTCTGACCATGAAAAGTCATAAAGGGAAGTGCCATATCTATGACAAGATATAACTATGGCCTTGCTACATATGTGTTCTTTACAGTCGGTTTGGGAAAGTGGTTTACTAAATAAGGATGGGTTCTCTCAATCTTCAATCTTTTTGCTAAGTTCAAAGGCAACTCAATGAAGTCGAAAGGAACACCCTTAGAAGTAGACCATGTGGTGACTTTAGGCATAAGAAGTTAGATTGGTCTTTGATTAGAAAATTAAGTTCTTACTAGTGGAGTCGCCAAATGCTGAAAATAGTTGATTTGATGTAATAGGACCAGCATCAATCCTAAAACTTTACTGAGTGTAAAATTGAGTCCCATTAGGCATGCCAAAAATTGTTGATGTAATGGATTACACCCAAGGTAGGAGGCTGAGCTCCTTCCTTCCACACATCAAAATGGAAACTCCCCTCTCACCTGTGGGATTGGCGAAGCTAGAGGGGATAGTCTCTAGGTAAGGGCTAGTTCCTTTTGATGCATTTGAGTTGTTCCAATAAGTATTAATACATGTATATAGATATATAATGGGGGGTGAAAAGGGAGAAGGATTACAGGAAAACATAACCTAGTCTAAAGGGGGTGATACACCAAATGATTTGACCTACTCACACTCACACTTGAAGCCAAACAAACACATACGTACACTTCAAACTGGGAGAAAGACTAAGTTACAAGAAACTTAACAGGGAGGCTTTAATGGAATACATAAAAAATAGGGACTCACCATAGGTGTTGTGAAAGGGCACATTGTATAGTAGCTTTTCTCTGTCTCTGTGCTTTTAGGTACAACTCTCCTTGTCACCTACAAGAATGGCACCTTATAGATACTAGGTGTGTTGGTGTTAAATTTGTGGAAGCATTAATAAGTAATGACTAAACATAGAACTAACACTTAGACACACACAAAGATATCTAACCAGAATAGAGGAAAAAATAGATTTATTGATTTCAGGTGAAAATTTGCCAGGGCTTCATCTTACAAATGTGAAGATCCTTTTTCCAAATGACAAGTCTACAATATATAGAGGAAGGAAGGAGACCTTTTGGCACCCTTTTTAAAAATGACCCATGTGTGCTCTGATCATTGGGAAGAGCAAGCCACTTAAACATCATTTGAGAAATTATGAGCTAAATTGTTTGTCTGCTTGCAAGACTACTCCTTCAAGGCGATTACGCATTTTCTCTACTCATTAATGTGAAATGAAGAAAAATGGGTCACACCATTAGCCATTTGCACCTCCTAATAATAAATTTAGAGACACTATATCACTTGCTGGAGTAACTTCTTGAATTAGTGCCTCCCTTCGCCACTTGGATTATCTACCTATTTCTACACTTGGCACTTTTCTCTCTTTGTTCTCTAGGCTCTTTGTCTTCTTCTTGTTTTTTCTCCTTTAGCCCTTGGTGTTATATTTTGGTAGGTCTCTGCATTCTTTGGGCTCTTTTCTGGTTAGCACTTAGGGAATTTGAAAGGAAATGGCTATTTCACTATCTTAAATTTGACATATGCACACCCATCTTCATTTGAAAAATAATAGCTAATCTATCTTCTTAAAGTTGATAGCTTCTATGATGTCACCATCCTTGGTGAATTTCTTCGGGCCTTTTCCTTTCACTCATCCTTTATTTCAGACCCTCCCAAAGGGGAAGTGTCCCTTTAGCTCTAGAGAGATGTCCTTCATTTGGCTAGCTGAGAGGCCCTTGCAAGGGCACCTGCCCTTAAGTGGCCTTTTGTCTCTTCAGCCTTTTTTGTGGGCCTTTTCTATGGGCTTTTTCCTATAGACAAAAATTCTATGACAATTGGCCACTTTGACTTCCCCAGGTCCTTTCTTCATGTTGACAACCTTCCTCCAAAATCCTTTGGATAAAAGTTTGAAGGATTCAATGTCTTAAGAATTTTTGCACATTTCTTGAAATCCTTTAGCTACCTTTGAAGTGCTCCCTACACTCCGCAAGGGCTTTTGAACCTAGAACTGCCCTCCACAAGGGCACCTGACCTTTAGCTTTAGGATGCTCCCTTGAACCAAGCCATTAAACTAATTGATTGAACCAAAAATGGTTTAATGGTTCAATAGTTCAATGATAGTCATTCATTAAATTAAGCCTTTAAACCTACCACTTGAACCAAACACATTGAACTAAATCATTGAACTTGTTGATTGAACCAAGGCATTGAACTAACTGATTGAGCCAAAAATGGTTCAATGGTTCAACAGTTCAACACTGCACTCTACTCCTTTGTTGCACCAAGCCTTTGAACCATTCACTTAAACCAAAGAATTAAACCAATCCATTGAACTAGTTCAATGGTTCAAACAATTATTGAACCAAGGCACCGAACCATTTGATTGATCCTACCAATGAACTTGTCAATGAATCGACTGAGTGAACTGAATTATTGAACCATTCGATGAACCAAGCAATGAACCAAGGCTGATGAAATTGAACTTTAAACCAAAATGTTGAACTCTACCATTGAACCAAAGCATTAAACTTTGCTAAGGCATTGAACCAATTGAATTAAACCAAGCCTTTGAACTGAACTGATGAACTTAGGCATTGAACCAAGGCATTGAACCGGTTTAATGGTTCAAAAATGCTAACCTTCCTTGTGAATTTATAGACAAGAGTCTGAAGAAGTTTTATAAAACCTTGCACTCTCTACACTAATTCTTCATCTGCCAAAGGAATACACCTGTAGAGTTCATAGAAAATCTCACTACTGAGTTCGTAGAAACCCAAGCCCCGCAGAGTCCATAGAAATATACCTGCAAAGTCCATAGAAATAGACCTCTAGAGTTCATAGAAAATCAAGCCCTATAGAGTCCATAACAATAGATGTACAGAGTCTATCGAAAATTCTTGGACTCATGCAAAATCAAAAATGAATTGGCCTAAAATAGTATATGAAGAAGGGGACCAATTTTTGGCCTGTTAGACCAAAAAATGGTCAACAAGATACGAAGACTCTGCTTTGCTGCTAGCATCATCATCACTAGTCAGTGATGATGGAACATGATTAAGGTAAATGTGGTCACTCCTAGGGGGTTTAAATCTAAGTCCATAAGGCCCTTTGTATTTGGTCATGAAAATTGGCTTGAGTGTGCCTCATTGATTTGGTTCGAGGCCTCTTCCTTCATAATTTTTATTCTTCATGATCCTATTGGGAATATGATACATCACATTCTCATAATAATTGGCCTAATTTTAATTATACAACCATTATTCATCTTTTTCAATATGTTTTTACTCTAGGCTAGATGTTGGTAAAAACATGATGGGTCTTGGATTATACATTTTACATTTGCTCTTTTATTTCCATTCTAGATGAAGTGTCTTAGATTTAGATATTCTAATGGACTTTAGATTTTGTGGAAGGATTGCAATATGAAAGGTATCATGGGTCACATACTCCCATGGGACATTAGGTGAGATGGTAAAATGATTGGATATTTATAAAGGTGGCATGTGGGAAAAGGAATCAAGGGTATTAAGATCAATGCAGTTATATTCTAACAAATCAAGGAGTATTGCCTTTCACTTATCTTTCTTGGCCACTATATTTATGATAAAATGATAGTTATAACTCTTGAACTTGACCTCTAGGTGTTCATAGTGCTTGTATGAAAGAAAATCTCTTGGTAGAAAAATTTCCATCCCTAAATGGGAGAACTTGATACATCAGTGCAATGCTAATGTGACTACATGAATTTCTTGTAACCAAGGTCTTTCAAAAAACATATTTTATGACAAATCAAGATATAGTACATGGCAATGTGTATCATGGGTCAAGGGCCTAAGGATAACTGGTAAACAAATGGTACCTTATAATTATAATTCTTCATTATCATATGCTTTGATGGTTATTATCTCTTCTTGAAGATCTTCCATAGTGTACCTGAGAAGCTTCATGAGCTTTAGAGACACTATGTCTAGACTTAATACATTACCTATAAAGACATGTTTCACTTTGTTCCACTTTTTACAAACTTTAATGTATAATGGATTACTATGCAGTGGGCTAAGGGATGACAAATTGCTTTGGTTGAAAGTGACTTGTTGAGCTGGAGTTAAGTGTCCAATTAAATCTTGGAATTTTTTAGGGGATATATCACTTAGAATATTGGATTGGATAAATAATGCATTTAAGACCTTTTTGTGGATTTTTTACATATGCAACAAATATAAAATGGAGATTTGTGTAGTCTTCTTTTACAATTGTTTCACAATGTCAAATTTATTCTCTTGGTCAATATTAAATGCCTTATTTTAAGTCTAAATGACTAGTTGAGTGATGGGAAAAGTGGTAGATGGTTGTGGTCCTAGGATGGTAATCTTCAACCTCTAAGTTATGATTACACAATCAAGATTAAATATACGACCATGATTGCTAACAAATAATGGTGATGGTGGGGGAACAAAGAGGATAAGTCTCAGTTTCTATGCACTTATGCATGGTCATGACGTAATGATGAGTTATTGATATAGGGTCCAAAATTAGTAATCCCTACTTGTTTATATGCTTGTATGTGGTTCTAGGTCAAGGAAGGATTATCAATATGAGTTGGTAGATAGGCATTGTTTAGCAAAAGTCTTGATTAATTAGTATTTGGTCTTGGATTAATGGAGATGGTTTAACATGACCTCCAATAATATGACCTACAACCTTATTCTAGTCATGTGTAACTGCATGGTAGGTTTGTTAGTTATTATAATTCTAACCTTAGTTATATATATTATTTAGACATTGTTGGTTATATTGTTGGTGATTCTATTAGTTAGGCCTTGGTTGTTGAAACTATTGTTGTTGGTGTTGTACTAGCCATTATTACTATTATTGGTTTTGTGGCTAGTTTTATGTTAGGGATAGGGGTTTTGATTGATTCTAAGGGTTTGATTAGAAGTGGAAGAACCACCATCCAATTTTATATCCCCATTCTATAACATCATTTAAATCAAATATTTGATTTACAAATAATGTCATAAATAATGTTTGTTAACCTGATGATATTCAAAAAATTCCTTTTGGTGGTACCAATCAAGATAAGGGATACCTTGAGGATAATGTTTTGGTATAGTTCAGTTAATCAAATTAGTAGTAATTAACTTATGAGACATAGAATCAATAGGCTCTCCAAGGTCACTAAAAACATGATGAGTAAGGATGATTTGTCTTAGATGAGGAGATTATAATCGTAAAGGTTGTTGCATTTGTTGCATGGGCTTAAGCTATTGTACTTGTTGCATTTGCTAAAAGGGTTGTGGGTTAGGAGTAATTTGAATATGTTACATGGGCTGAGTAGATGGTGTTTGTACCATTTAGACATGTCTCAACTTTGTTGCTCCATTTCCAACAACATTTTTGTTGTGACTGAATTTCTTTGGTCTATAATTGTTATTGTCCTATGCTAGTTGTGATGCTTATTCCTGGACTTGATGATAGTTTTGGAAATTTATTTTATTAGTACCTTGATTATGATTTGATGAGGTAAGTGTAGAGTAATTTTTACTCTACATAATTTTTAATTTTTTTAATTGAAGCACTGCAATTTTGGTTCCTGCATACCTAAGACGTAGCTGTAGAGTTTTGGAGCAAAAGGTGGGTTCATTTTTGCCTAAGTGTCGAAGTGTAGTGGAATATGCCAAGTGTCACTCTCTAGTCATGGGTCCTTTTACCCTTTTTATTTCTTTCATTTCATTTTTGCCTAAGTATCAAAAAAAGTGTGAAAGCTGCCAAGTGTCACTTCTTGAAACATGGAGCCAGCCAACTGGCATCCTCTGAGCCACTTGTTGTAACTTTAGAGAAGGCCACAAAATGTGCCACATTCATAGTATTAGCTAAGCAAAATGCACCATGTGTCAAAATCCACATCTCATAGAGGCACCTGCATTTCATTCTTTTTTTTGGCAAAGACTTTCAACGAGCTAAGTAGCAAAGAAAGCGAAAAGCACCAAGTGGTAGTCGTAGAAGGCCCTGAACCACCTTTTTAAAGAAGTAGCAGAAGTCAACATGTGTCAGCATCTGAGAGACTTTGGTTTAATGCATGGGTTTAATACTTTGGTTTAGCATAGAAAGGTGTCATTTATTTTGCTCAAGTGCCATAAAGTGATAGATGCTACCAAGTGTTGCTCTCTGAGTCCCTTATTACTCCATCTCCAAAAAAAGTGGAAGGTGCCACATACTCCTAGTAGAAGTAGAAGATGCCACGTATCTTCCTAGGAACAGTGGAGGTCACCTCACATCAACTTCTAAGAGACCATCTTTGAGCTTCATTATTGAATAAAGATTGTGGTGGGTCCTGGATGTTACTTCAAAGGTCTGTAGAAGTGCCAAGCGTCAACATACAAAGACTACTATGTGCATCCATCCCCTCCCAAAAAGTTTCCCAAGCAAGGGATGTGGTGGATTTTGTTTTGTTAAAACTACAAGGTATCGAGGAAGCAGATTGTGACAGGTATCAAAGGTGGAGCATTCTTGAGTAAAATATATAAGAAAGTGGAAAGCACCAAGTGTCATTCTATGGTGCCTTCTAGACCACAAAGAGAATTTTCATAGATTGACTAAGTGTCCTCTTCTATTTCAATAGAACAGAGTGTCCATCTATCTATTATAGAAAAGATGGAGGAAAACTTAGCTGGAGTTAATTTGAGTAGATGGAACAGTGCATTAGGTAGATTTTTGGGGCTTATAAGCATTAAGGGGCTGCTTGTTTGTTCCCTATATGACAAAGGCAGAGTAGACATTTGAGTTGCCAAGCAAGTGATGGAATGAGGAATTTAGGCATGAAGGGAGGTACTAGACATGAATCACCATGCTATAGTCAGGGCAATTCTTGATAAGACTAAGATGCATCCCAAAGCATTAAAAGTGCCATTTGTTTGTCCCCTATGGGTGAAGGACAGAGGAGAATTGTGTGGGAAAGAGGGATGGAAGGAGAAATTCAAGGCTATAAAAGAAGAAGAATTGTAAAATCAAAAGGGGGTAATTCTATAGTTTTAGACTTTCTAGAGTTTTTGACCAGTAATATCATTTGCTCTTGTCTCTATTTTATTGAATTGTAAAGTTGATATAACTGTGCATGTTTCTTTGCCTTTTATGTGGCTAAATGAATTAAGAAGATTGAACTCCATGCCTTGGTTGGTGTTATCTATGTCATTTTCAAAGTAGTCTATATTGTATATTTTTGTAGTTGTGATTAAGAATGTCATTTGCTTTTGTCTCATTTTCTTGAATCAGAAGTTCTACATAACTTTACATGATTTTTGTGCCTCTTATGTGATTGGAAGATTCTATTAAGAAGACTGAACACTATGCCTTTGTTGACATTCTTTGTATCTCAGCAAAAGAATTCCTTATTGTGAGCCTTTGTTTCTATTATTTCAATCTTTTACATTGATCATGCACTTGTCTACTCTTAAATGTACTTGAATCCTATAATAGTCTAACTTTGCTCAGGTTAGGATTAGGATTACACTCAGGTGCATCACCATAATTAGGTTTCAATTCTTGCATTTTGTGTTTTTGATTAATTTCCTATCCCTTTTCCCCAACACCCAATGCAAAAGAAGAGACCAGCTTCTCTAAAATCTAGAGGTTGTTTCAAACCACATTGTCTGATGGCTTGAAACTTCCCATTGTTGATTAATTAAGATCAAGCACAATTTTAAATCATCAACAATTTTTTGGCACACCTGGTGGGACCGATCTTTCAAGGAGTTGAAGAATTTTGGTGTGTTCTTCAGCCAATTAGCCTTTGGAGGTTTTTTTAGCAAAACCAACAATGACTTTGAGTCAAATTAGCTGATCAAGCAGTCTTGGTATCATCACGAAATAACCTTTTGGTATTTATAGTTTTTTTACTCATAGCTATGGGTCTTATTCTCCCTCATATATTTTTAATCAAGAACAAGCTCCTCTTGGAATCATGTCAAGTAACAAGGATGTAGATGGTCATGAGCTTACCAACCTTATGCCCAGTGTCCCCAATATGTCACATCCCATGTTTAATCTAACCTTATTTTCACCTTCAAGAAAGTATTTTTGGGATTAAAAAAATATGTGTTAGAGCTTGATAGCAGAAGGGGATATGGCCAAGAAATTCTTTGTCATGTCATCCATCAAGTAAGGGATATGGTAGATCTGATTAAAAGTGAATGGGATCTAATTGAAAGGGTAAATTGGTAAGAGCTTACATATGAGATGCTAGATGTTTGTGGATTGATTGCATTTTTAGAAGAAAAGCTAAGCATTCATGACAGGCAGCCTTATTGAGTCTATCAAAATGCCTATCCACCACCACAAAATCCATATCAGGCATACGCCACCCTTGTTCATGAGCAAGGTTGAACCTATCAAGGTCATTTCCCTAATAATGTAGAGTGTATGATAGCAGCAAGGGAAGATGACCCCAAACCCTCACTTTCCCCTCAAGTCCCTTCCACCCTTCCTTAAGAAGCTTCTTGTTTTTTATCACAGCCTTCTTCTTTATCCCTTTTCAAAGAAGAATATATTTTGGAAGAAGCAAATGAGTATGCAGAGGAGTGAACTCAATTCATGACTAGTCAAGAGGATTCCATAAGTACAGATAAGGAGGAAATCACCATAGGTACCCCCTTTTATGAACAAGAGGACAAGTCACAGGATTTTGTCTTAACCTCTGATGAGGAAGAGATCATTTCTAACTTTTTCCTCACTTTGCAAGAAGATATGGAGGAGCAGGGACACTCCCTTGACCAAGTCATTGAGATAGGTGACACTATCCTTCAAGAAGGTTGTGAACTAGCGAGATATGGAGAAGATAACTCTGAGACTCAACTGAGTATGTAAAAGGGATGTCAGCTTTCAGATTTATCCTTTCAAGAGGATGAAGTCATCAAGGAGCATGACGATGCAATAGAGCTAGAATTTGAAGGAGATAAGCCAAAAGATAATGGATATCAAAAGGCACAGAGTGAAGAACCAATAGCCATCCATTTCTCGATGACACATGACAACATGAAGAACTAGTATTTGATGGGATTTCAAAGACAAGAAGAGTCTGTGGGTGTCAAACACATGTTTTACTCAGACTCATTTGAGTACAGGCAAATCCATGTGGCTGACACAGAGGACATTTCATCAAAGATATACTCGTTGCAATCACTGGTATGGCAACATAAGCTGGCTTGTCATAAAGAAGACATTGGAAATTTCATTTTTGATCCCAGAGGGAAATAAGGATGATTAATTAATATAGTTAGGTAGTTTTCCATTCCTGCATTATTTTGTTTTCCATTATTTTTCCCACTTTTCTTTTAAAAATAAGAATTTCAAATGAAGGGTTAGCATATTAGAAGTTTTAATTCTATAAATTTTGCCACATTAAATGCTTCCTCAAATCTTTTGAGATCTCTAAGGTACCCTGCACTATAACTTGCATAGCGTGTCCACCTCATCATTTCCTAAAAATTGAGTAGGATTTGTTAACGGTCACCCAAATTTACTACTATTTGGGACTCAATAGGCCCATAAATATCCCTTAGCAAGTTTTAAAGTTTAAAAAATCTCAAGCATTCTTGCACTTGCAAAAATATCTTGCTCATTGTTATTATCAGTGCCTAGTAAAAGTTTGCTTCAGCGAGCATGTTTCTATCTTGCACAAGGCTTATACTAGGTATTATACAAGAGATATACAGATGGTGGGAACATCATCTTGACAACAAGGAACAGGGACACCTAGATATCTTGATAGGTTACTAGCTAGTAAATCATATGCTGCAGCTCCTGCACAACCATCAAGAATCTATCTGAGAACTAGAGTCCTAGGAGTCAGCCAAACTAGTGACTCATCAAAGGTAAAATATTATGTAGATGGAATCATGGACCCAATCTTGCAAAGACCCAGTACCAAAAACCTAAGAGAAGGGGCACACCAGAGGTGTCTTCAAAGAGCTAGAGCAAGGCAATATGAGACATTCAAAATGAGGATATGGACCTCACAACTAGCTCAATTAATTGTCCCAGCCATGCATCTATGCCTTGATGTGATCAAATTATGCATGAACTTGTTCCATACACAATCTTACACCATCCAACAAGGTCCCTTCATGCTACAGGTCACTCCACAAGCTATTAGGGACATGCTAGCCCTATAGTACGATAATACCGCTACATTCCCCACCATTGATAGGATGCAAAGGACATGGGCAAACATCAATAATTAGACAAGGTTTTTGAGATCTGAGTTACAAATGGCCAATGGTGATTCAATGGTACCCACGCTCCCTGCATCAAGAACTCAATTCGCACTGGCTAGTCAAGACATGTTGTCAAAGATGGCTCTCATCTTTGGCATGAAGGATGACACGATGGTATATGCAGAGTAAATGGCCATCCTTTTCAGGCTGAATATAGTCAATAGGATGCAAGGTATCGACTTGACTTCTCAAAACACATCACCTTCTCAATGGTGTAGCAGCTAACCCAATTCAGGTCAAAAGGGGTATTCAGGTATTTCTCCTTTTTTTTCCATCTTATACTACATCAGAACCCTGACCTTTTCACCCAATACATGAATCTGAACCTGTATGACCCACCTTTTGACCCCTAAAGGACCATTATTATGTTTACATGGACACATGTTTTATCAAAAACCAGTGACCCATATGATTTTTTTGGATTTATTCGTTATCCCTGTTCTTCATTGCCTTAGCCCTGAGCCTATCATAAATAGGTTATTTCTAAGTGTTACAAACCTCCTGGTCAGTTGTCCAATCTCATGTGACTTCTACTTTGGGTCCCATCACACGATCATAAGGGTCCATGGATTTTGTGGAGAACCAGTGTTGCTACCAAAGACCTTAACTCTTAGGTTAGCATTCTTGAAAGTTGCTAGGTAGGTATTGGTAGTTGATAATGAGTATGGCTCTAGGAAGAAGAAGAGGAAAATGTACAACCTCCCATAGATGGTAGGCAACATAAGCCTAGAAGCAAGAGAAGTTGAGACTATGCTATTGAGGAAGCTAGCCTTCCTGGGGTTCTTATTAGTTGAGGACAAGTGGGTTTACGACCCAACTAATTACCTAGCTTTCATGGTAATAACAAATAAGATTGGAGCTAGGATTAGACATGAAGGCCACCGTTTTTTGGGTGACTAGGCAAAACCCTGCAGAAGATGCTCCTGGTCTCTATGTTGAACTGACAGATTCACCCCTGCCATAGAATAGGCCATGGGAGACCTTCTATGATAAACAAAGGGATTATGATCCCAAAGTCATGATGACTTCTGGTTTGAGAAGGACATTGAGGAACAAAGGTTGGGATGTAGAGAAGATTGAGGCCTATTGGAAATATAGGCAAGAAATCTCCCAAACCACCCATGCTTTTAGAGGTGTAGATTCTGATGAAAGATGGGAAGAACTTTGGGATGAGTGGCATCCTTCCCCTACATCTAGCCTAGAAAAAAGCTAATTTCCTACACTTGGGACAGAGGAAGAAGCTGGAGCAGGACCAAGCCAACAACTACAAACCTCAAAGCAAGCTATAGCTACTGTAGAATAACAAAGGAGTGTGGTGTCTTCACCACCAAAAGCCTCCCCATCATCGAGAGTGATTGAATTCCCTAGTTCTCCACAAGCACCACCATCAACTATAGAGGTACAAGGGAAACAAATGTAAAAAGAGGTAGAAACACCCAAGAAGAGAAGGAGGGTGAAATTCCATTTAGATTCAAAGGAGGAAGAGGAGCCTTCATAGTGCTTAGTGTAGAGCACTGTAACTTCCCCTCAGATAAGTATTACTTCCCCTCATCCCTCTCACTCTACCCCTTTCCCTATCGGTGTGGTGCCAAATGACACACCTCCAGCCACTACTACCATTCCCATTTCACAATTCACCCCATCCTTAGTGCCTTAGGCCCTAACACTTCCCCATTTCTTCCCCTCTATTCCTAGAAAGATGCCCTTACAACTCACCCCTAGCCAGCCAATGGCCATCTAATATGTCCTACCACAAGGATTTCCTTTTGAAGGAGGGCATATTGCATCCCCTTCCACCTTTTAAATGTAGGTTGATGTTGCTAGGAAGGCAAGAGAAGCCTAGCTAGAGAAGAAGAGAATTAAAGAGAATAAGGCACCAACTGTCCCACATTTGTGGTCACAGTTTGACCCTATTCAATAGCAACTGATGGTGACCCATTTGTCACCAAATGTCAAGAAGCTGAGTGAGTAAATGCAGGCAAAGGACTATATAATGAATGTAGTGGCCATTGACATGTCCCTATTCAGGACCCAAGATAGAGTTGAGATGCTGACTGAATCCACTTCTATGGTCACAGAAGATTATCTAAAGAAATCAAAAAGACTGCAAAAGATGGAGGCTAATTTTGCCAAAGAAAAGGCAAACTATAGTAGATTGGTTGAAGAAATAAATAAGAAAGGCAATGAAATAGCTAATCTGCATAAATAGTTGCAAGATACTATTTCCCTCTTGATTCAACAGGCAGTCTAGGTCTAGAATGATTCATTGAAAATAGAGCTCACACTTGCCAAAGATGCAAGAATAGCCCTTATGTGGAATAATACAAAATTATACGGAAGAGTCAAAGGACTTCAGCTACAAGTTACCCAATCATAGTAGAGGCTACTGGAGGAGCAAAATAAGGTTGTGGATTTTCAAGCCTAGTTCTAAGTAGAGCAATAGAGGATGACACAATTGACAATTGAGCTAGCTAATAGGCCAAGAGGTGTCAGAGTAATTCAACTGGTGAAGGAGCCCTATGAGTCAGCATGGGAGAGAATCTCTTCAGAGATTATCTAACTCAGGCCATTTCTCACATTCCTACTCAATGCACAACAATTGTGCAAGAGGGTGGAGGATTCAATACAACACACTCTAGCCATGGTCTCCAGAAGAGTCACAGACTCCCATTCATTGTTGTAGAAGCTCTATGACACAATAGATGTAACATTGGTAGCCATGGGGATCCTTGATAGAATGGCCACTAAAAAATGAGTCAATGAAGTGCTCAGTTGTGAAGCCACAGCCAACAGTTGCAAAGACCATCTTGAAGTCGTGAAAAAATGCATCGGTGAGATGAGATAGCATATTGAAGATCTAGTGCAACTAGGACTTCCTTCTCCATTTTTAGATGTAAATATGGTGCTGATGGTGGACCAAATTGAGCCATTACTACTGGCTAAACAAAGGGATCAAATAGTCTTTTAGAGCTTGTAGGATGATTCCTCAGTCTCAGAGGTTGAAGCTATTCTGGTTCCTACTTCCTGACTGGAATTCAAACTGAAATCCACAGTCCAGATCTTGTAAAACTTTTCACATAAGGATATCATTAACCTTGATCTAGCTTTCATTAAATTGAAAAACAAGCAAGGGCTATTGACCATGAGTGGTCCATCTACCAGACAACACTTTTGAAGCTGTAAAATTTGAAAATTTTGATAGAGCAGGAATCGGGTTCTTTTTTGAGTAGGCTCAAAAGTCCATGGGGGTCACCAGTAATTGTAGAGTAATTTTTACTCCACCATTTTTAATTTTTTCAATTAAATCAGTACAATTTTGGTTCCTGCATACCTAAGATATAGCGATAGATTTTTGGAGCAGAACGCGGGTTCATTTTTGCCTAAGTGTCAAAGTGCAGTAGAAGCTGCCAAGTGTCACTCTCCAGTCATGAGTCCTTTTCTCCTTTTTGTTTCTTTCATTTCATTTTTGCCTAAGTATCAAAAAAGGAGTGGAAGTTGCCAAGTGTCACTTTCTAAAATATAGAGCTGGCTAGCTGGTGTCCTTCGAGCCCCTTTTTGGAACTTTTGAGAAGGCCACAGAATGTGCCACATTCCCAATAATAGCTAAGTGGAATGCACCACATGTTAGCATCTACATCTCATAGAGGTACCCACATTTCATTCTATTTTTTGGCAAAGACTTTCAACGAGCTAAGTAGTAGAGAAAGCAAAAAAGTGCTAGGTGGCAGTCGTGAAAGGCCCTAAACCACCTTTTTAAAGAAGCAACAAAAGTCACCATGTGTCAGCATCTGAGAGACTTTGGTTCAATGCCTAGGTTTAATAATTTGGTTCAGCATAGAAAGGTGTCATTTATTTTGCTCAAGTGCCATAAAGTGGTAGATGCTACCAAGTGTCGCTCTTTGAGTCCCTTCTTACTCCATCCCTAGAAAAAGTGGAAGGCACCACATACTCCTAGTAGGAGAAGCGAAAGATGCCATGTATCTTCCTAGGAGCGATGGAGGTTGCCACATGTCAACTTTTGAGAGACCATATTTGAGCTTCATTACCAAATAAAGATTGTGGTGGGTCCTAAATGTTATTTCAAAGGTCTGTAGAAGTGCCAAGAATCAACATACAAAGACTGCCATGTGCATGCATCCCCTCTTGAAAATTTGCTCGAGCAAGGGACGTGGTGGATTTTGTTTTGTTAAAACTACAAGGTATCGAAGAAGTAGATTATGATAGGTGTCGAAGGTGGAGCATTCCTAAGCAAAATATTAACGAAAGCGGAAAGCACCAAGTGTCATTCTCTGGTGCCTTTTAGACCACAAAGAGAATTTTCATTGATTGACTAAGTCTCATCTTCTATTTTAATAGAATAGAGTGTTCATCTATCTGTTACAACAAAGATAGAGGGAAACTTGGTTGGAGTTAATTTGAGTAGATGGAACAGTGCACCAGGTAGATTTTTGGGGCTTGCAAGCATTAAGGGGCCATCTGTTTATTTCTTGTATGACAGAGGTAGAGTAGACAGTTGAGCAGCCAAGCAGGTGATGGAATGAGGAATTTAGGTACAAAGGGAGGTAATAGACATGAATCACCATGCCGTAGTCAGGGCAATTCTTGATAAGACTAGGATGCATCCTAAAGCATTAAAAGCACCATTTGTTTGTCCCTTGTGGGTGAAGGATGGAGGAGAATTGTGTGGGAAAGAGGGATGGAAGGAGACATTCAAGGCTATGAAAGAAGAATTGTAAAATCAAAAGGGGGAATTCTATAGTTTTAGAATTTCTAGAGTTTTTGACTAGTAATATCATTTGCTCTTGTCTCTATTTTCTTGAATTGTAAAGTTGATATAACTATGCATGTTTTTGTGCCTTTTATGTGGCTAAATGAATTAAGAAGATTGAACTCCATGCCTTGGTTGGTGTTGTTTGTGTCATTTGCAAAGTAGTCTATACTGTATATTTTTTGTAGTTGTGATTAAGAATGTCATTTGCTTTTGTCTCATTTTCTTGAATCGAAAGTTCTACATAACTATACGTAATTTTTGCACCTCTTATGTGATTGGAAGATTTTGTTAAGAAGACTAAACACTATGCCTTTGTTGACATTCTCTATATCTCAGTAAAAGAATTCCCTATTGTGAGCCTTTGTTTTTTTTGTTTCAATCTTTTACATTGATCATGCACTTGTCTACTCTTAAATGTACTTGAATCCTATAATAGTCTCACTGTGCTCAGGTTAGGATTAGGATTACACTCAGGTGCATCACCATAGTTAGGTTTCAATTCTTAAATTTTGTGTTTCTACTTAATTTCCTATCCCTTTTCCCCAACACCCAATGCAAAAGAAGAGACTAGCTTCTCTAAAATCTGGAGGTTGTTTCAAGCCACATTGTCCCACAGCTTGAAACTTCCCATTGTTGATTTATTAAGATCAAACGCAATTTTAAATCATCAATAGTAAGATTAATGATCCATTTATTAATAAAGGTTTTCTCGATCAATAAACCTTTATCAATAATCTTTTTAAAAAGTATGCCCACACTATAGTTCTAGATGATAGGATATCTCATTATGTACATTTTTAGTAAATACATTATCTAATTATTTGTCCATTAAAATATGGGTAAATTGGCTTACAAGGTCTCTCCGTCAATGTAGATAATCTAGAAAAATATCACCATCCTTCTAATTCTCTTGTGACAAGTTGACCAATGAAATCTCATGTTTAAGATTGTATGAAAAGTGCTACACAAACTTGTCTAAAAGATCATCAAAATTAGATACTAAATTCTTGGGAAATTTCAAAATCCACTTCAACGATTATCCTAATAGATTCTGTAGAGTAAAAAATACTCTACGTTTCATTCTGAGTTTCAGTCACGTGCTACAAAATTTTGTTCCCGCATACTTTGGTCTGAGATGGCAAAGTTTTGAAATAGAGCGTAGGCGTTATTTTTCTTTTGATTCATTTTTGTCTAAGTGTCGAAGTCAAGCAGAAGCTGTAAAGTGTCATCATCTGAGGCACCTTTCATATTTTCTATGAGTTGGTCAGAATGTGCCACTTATCTCATAGTGACTCAGGATAATGTGCCAAGTGTCGACATCCATGTTTCAAATCTCTTTTCAGTGAAAGGTTTCAAAAAGCTAAGTATCATGATCAGGAAAAAAGCACCAAGTGGCAATCACAAAAGGTTTCAATTTGTTTTTTTTAAAGTGATGGAAGACACCATGTATTGCATTAGAAGAGAGTGGAAGCCACCACATGTCGAGATCTAAATTATCTTCATTTTGCTTCATCAATATAACAAAGATTGTGGTGGGTCTCAGGTTTTGTTTTTGAAGCAAACAAAAACCACCAAGTGTCATTGTCTATGTAAATATGAAATGAGGCCCGATTATTTCTATAATATAAATAGAGTTAAGTGGAGACCAACACATGTCACCTTTCACAGGTTTCTCAAAAGGTAGCTAAAAGTAGTGGAGATCACATGTCCTTGTTAAAGCAAGTAGAGATTGCCACATGTCCTTGTTGAAGCAAGTAAAAATCACCACCTGTCCCTATGCTCCTTTTCAAGTTGCTTGGGCAAGAAAGGCTTTGGGTCTTATTTTATTTTAAGCTGTTAAAGTTTTGAGGAAGTGGATTGCAACAAGTGTCAAAGTGGAACACTCATAAGCAAAGACACAAAAGGAGTATAAATTACATGGAAAGTGCCGTGTGTCTTTGATAGGTGTTGTGGAACATGCCAAGTGTCATTTTCTAGTGTCTCCTAAGTAATAAGAAGGTTTTTAAAGAATTGGCTAAGTGTCATCTTCCATTTAAGAGAAGGGAGTGTCTTGTAATCTATTTTAGCCAATGAAGTACCAAAAGACAAAGCATTTCAGAATCTATGAAATATCTTCTATTAGACACTTCTAGTTTGGTTAGATTTCAGTTGGGCCATTAGATTGAGAACAAGCAAAAAATTTGGAGTGAATCTAAGGCTATAAATAAGGGTGTAGAGATCACTAGAAGAAGGATCAGCTACTAGAGAGAATTTTTTGAGAGATTTATTATCAAGATTTTAGACTTTCTAGAGTTGTGACTAGGAATATCATTTGCCTTTGTTCTATTTTCTTAAGTTTGAAAGTTTATGTAACTGTGCATATTTCTATGCCTCTTATGTGATTGGAGAATTAATAAGAAGAATGAATCCTATGCCTTTGTTGATACCTTCTGTGTCATTTCAAAAGTAGTCTAGGCTATGTTGTCAAGAGTTTTAGACTTTTTAGAGCTGTGATTAGTATTATCATTTGCGTTTGTTCTATTTTCTTGAGTTGGAAGGTTTATGTAACTGTGTGTGTTTCTGTGCCTCTTATGTGACTAGAGAATTCAAATAAGAATATTGAACCCTATGCCTTTTTTGATATTTTTTGTATCACTGCAAAAGTAGTCTATGTCGTGAGCCTCTATTTCTATTGTTTCCATCTTTTACATTGATCATGAACTTGTTTATTCTTAAGTGTAATTGAATCTTACATATAGTCTCACTGTGCTTAGGATTAAGGTCAAATTACATTCAGGTGCATCTCCATAGTTAGATTTTCTTTCTTGCATTTGTGTTTCTGTTAAAATTCCTATCCCTTTTCCTAGTATACACTTGATATAAAGAAGAGACCAGCTTCCTAAAAATTTTGAGGTTGTTTCAAGTCCCATGTCCCACATTTTGAAGCTTCCCATTGTTGGTGTTAGAACAAGAAAAATTTTAAACATCAATAGTTTTTGGCATGCTCGATGGGACTAATCTTGAAGTTTATTTCAAGATCATATGAACCAAAGAGCTATGAGAAGTCATAGCTGTGGACCAGTAACCAGATCACAATATGCTATAAATCCAGGTATTCTTTTGCCACCTTTGGTAACTAGTCCAAGAAGAAGAGTCAACTAGTTTATACCAATACCAAGAGCAAATATGGGAGCCCCTATACCCCTAAAAAATTATGTAAGTTGGAACACTAGTAGTACATTGATTCTTCCAATACCACCAGCCACTTGGGACCCTATCCCAGTGAACACCCTAAAAGCTCTACCCAAATTCAGTGGGAAAGACTTTAAAACACTTGAAGAACATTTGCAGGATGTATTAGATGTATGTGCTATACATGTTTTCACATATCAAAATGTGGCCATAAGATTATTAGTAACTTCATTTAAAGGGAAGGCTCTAGAATGGTATCGGTCTTTGACCCCAAATACCATATCTACATGGGATTAGCTCAGAGATCTTTTCTTTGAAAGATTTGAAGAGAAGGGTGATAAGTCTTCTTTATTAAAGCAATTAATTACCATCTAAAGGGTACCAAAAGAAGCGATGACTGACTTCAATTCTATATTTCAAAAGACTTGGGAAAGAATCTTTATTACAGCTAGACCATTACCAGGTATGGCCATAGTGTTTTACCTTAAGGCTTTGAATTCATATATATCTATTATGATTCAGTCACTTGGAGGACACACTTTGCCAAAGGCTTATGATTATGCGGTTAGAGCTGAGAATAATTTAATAGATGCTAAAAAGTTGCCCCCAAGGCCTCCCATGCCCATGTTCCCAGAAATTTCCTTACCATCACCTCAAGAAGATCCTAAAACCATAATCCCACCTATGTCTATGTACACCTATCCTCAACCACCTGCTAAATAAATTGTTCCCACTCAGTCATCTGAGCTTGATGATATCAAAAATATCTTGAGGACATTTTCTAATGAGCTGATTAATATAAAAAGACAACAAAATACTTTCCCTAGGCCTCCATATCAAGGCTATCAAGGAAATATATTTTCATCTCAGCCAAACCAATACTAGGGTCCTCTGAGGCAAAATAACCCTCAGCCAGCAAACCAATTAGTTGCAGTCCCCACACCCTCACAAACTATTCCTCCCAATTCAAATAGGGAGATTGTTCCAAGGCAAAATAACTATATAAATGACACTAATGCCTGGTGTTTTCCTTGAAATAATTCTCATACACCTAGAGATTGTCTTATGGGTAATCTGCAACAAAAGGTGGTAGAGCAAAGAAGAATAGATGGTCAGTTTGCAAGTTCTAGTGGCAATCAAGCCTACCAGTCATCTGGTATGCAAATTTCAATCATAATGGCTCAAATGCAAGGGATGTCTTTACAACAAGAGGAAGAAATAGCATTGGAACATGATTTGTTCTCATGGGTTGAAGATGAAGAATCCATTTTCTTAAACGAAGTTTCCACTTCCATGAAACTAGTGGTGCATTCTGATTATTACACTAGATCAAAGAGAAGGATGGTGGAATAGCTTGAAGTTTTGAATAGTCAAGTCATGGAGAATCCTCCATTTCAAGGACAAAGAAATATAGCTATTAGACAAGAAGTGCCTCAGCCAGTGCAGAATCAAGTGATTCCTACACAAATTCAAGAAAAAACAAGATATCCTTATTTTCAAAGAACTCATACTCTGGGACCAATAAATGTGGTGGATCAATTGAAGAAGACTCCAGCACAAGTATCAATATGGGATATATTGGCTATTTTTGAATAGAAGACACTACTACAAGAAGCTCTATAAGGCCAAACAATGCCCAAAGGTACTATTATCAAAGAAGGACTTGCTGAAAAATAAAAACTCAAAGCTACATTTCATCTATAGACAACAACCCTAGTGAATAATGTAGCAGAGGCAAGAAAATCCAAAGTAGATCCATTTTATTTAGCTTTAATAGTTGGCAAGAAATTGCTACATAATGCGATGATTGATTCAAGGGCTAGTACTATAGTAATGCCCAAGCAGATAGCTGATGCTTTAGAAATTAAATATGAGCCACTCACTAAAGGAGTCATGTAGCTAAATGGTATAGCAGTACAAACAATAGGGAGAATTAAACAACTCCCATTACAATTATATACTTGTCCCAATATAATTGTAAATCAAGATGTAGTAGTGATAGGTATACCTCTTATTTTTGGCTTGTGTTTATCAAGAGACTTTATAGCCAAGATAGGAGGATATATGTCCCTTGATTGGTCTCACCTCATCTTAAGAACCAAATATGGTTCAAAGATGAAGATATTATTTGAGCCATTATATAAGGATCACATCACCAATGAACCAACTGCAAAGTTAGAGGCAACTCATGTTATGTTGAATAAAGAAGAAAGGGTTTTTGTTGAAGAGCTAGGTGAATGGACTGGATATAATCAAGAAGAGAAAAATGATCATTTATTAGCTATGATTCAAAGTGACCCATATGAAAATTATGACTCTATTGGTCTGGGAACTTACATTATACTTGATGAAGATCATAAAATCCCAAATGTTTTAGAGGAAGAAAAGTCCAAAGATACCTCTTCTATTAATCCTCAGGTCTCTCAACATGAATTCTAGATTCCGAGTGAGAAGTCACAAGTGTATGCCTTAATCTCTGATGAAGAAGTAATATTTTTTGACTTTCTTCTTACTTTGCAAGATGATGTGGAGGAGCATGGACATTTCCTTGATCATGATTTGAATGATTTGTTTGAAATCATTGGGTCAGGTTATACTATTTTTCAAGGAGGCTTTGAGCTAGTTGTAGATGAACAAGATAACATTGAGACTCAATTACATATGCAAAATTATTACAAACTTTAAGAATTATCCTTTCAAGAGGTTGGTAATTTTGAAGTCATTATAGAGGATGATCATGCAATGGAACTTGAGTTCGAGGCAGAAGGAGTTAAGTCAATAAAAGATATAAGTCAAAGGGCTGTTGTTGATGATCAAATAGTTATTAATTTCTTGATAAGATATACCAATATCAAGAGCTAGCATTCGATGAGCTTCCAAGAACAAGAAGAGTCTATATATGTTGAAAGAAGGTTTGACTCAGACTCACTCAAATGTAAGCTAGACACCATGGCATATAAAGAAAGCAAGTCATTAGAGTTATATCTAATTCAAACACTTGTCCAACAACATAAGCTAACTTGTCATGAAGGAGGCTTTAGAAATTCTTCTTTTGATCCAAGAGGGAGATAAAGGTACTTGGTTAATGTAGCTAGATAGTTTCCCCTTTTTTTATTGCTTTGTTTTCCCATTTTTGTTTTCCCACTTTTCTTTTAAATAAGTGTTCTTTGAACATGTAGTCAGCAGCTTAGAATTTTTTAAAATTTTTAAAATTTTCCAATACATTGAATGTCTCCAAAATCTTTAGAAATCCCCAAGGTACCTTGCACTGCCACTTGCATAATGTGTCTATCTCGCTATTCCATAAAGATTGAGTAGGATTTGCTAACAATTATCCAATTTTAATGACATTTTGAGACTTGATAGGTCAATAAATACCTCTTATCAATAATTAAAGCTTATAATTTCTCAAACATTCCTACATCTATGAGAAAATATCCTACTATTTTCATTTTTTAGTGCCTAGTAAACTTGCTTTAGCAAAAGTGTTTTTGTTTTGCAAAAGTTCATACCAATTATGACAAAAAATATATAGAGATGGAGGGAGCATAGTCTTCATAACAAGGAGCTGGGAATCCCTTGATAAGTTTATTTCGAGTAAGTCATATGCTTCAACTCTTAGGCAACCATTGAAGACCTATCCAAGGACCATAATTCTTGAAGTTGGTCAAGCAAGTGACCCAATGAAAATAAAAGATTATGCAGATGGAATCATGGACTCAATTCTTCAGAGAGATAGTAGCAAAAATCTTAGAGAAGGGGCACATCAAAGGTGTCTACAGAGGGCTAGAGTAGGGCAATATGAAACATTTTCCATGAGGATATGGATTTCATAATTGTCATAATTCATTGTTCCAACTATACATCCATGTCCTGACTTGATTTATTATGCAAAGATGTGTTCCATGCACCCTTATACACCATTCAATAGGGTTCATTTATAGTACAAATCACACCATAGGCTATCAGGGATATGTTAGCCCTGTATCATGATAGTACATCTACATTTCCCACTATTGCTAAAATGCAAAGAACATGGGAAAATATCAATACTTGGTTGAGGTTCTTGAGATCCAAATTACAAAGGGGTGATGATGACACTATGGTGCCTACACTCCCTACAGCAAGAGCCCAATTACACAAGTTAGCCAATATGCACTATCTATGATAGCTTTCATCTTTGGCATGAAAGATGATATGGTAGTTTATGTAGAATAAATGGCTATCCTCTTTAGGCCGAAGACCATTGACAAAACTCAAGAGTATAAGCTTGACTTTTTTAAACAAATTACTTTCTCAATGGTGGATCAACTGGCCCATTTTAAATTAAAATGAGTGTTTAAGTATTCGTCTTATTTGTTTCACCTCATGCTGTTTCAGAACTCTAACCTCTTTTCCCAACATATGTATCTTGATATGTATGACCCAAGTTTTGATCTCTAAAGGACCATTCGTGTGTCTACATGGACACATATTTTGTCAAAGACCAGTGACCCATATGAATTATAGGAATTATTTGTTACCCTTACTTTTTGTCACCTCAACCATGAATTAGTCATGAATAAATTGTTTCTAAGTGTTTCAAACCTTTTGGCTAGTTATCCAATTCCTTGTGATTTCTATTTTGGGTCTCACCATACAATTATAAGAGTCCATGGTTTTAGTGGGGAACCAATATTACTACCTAAGATTTTGACTCTTAGGTTAGCATTCCTAGAGGTCACTAGGTAGGTATCCACAATTGACAATGAATTTGGCTCTAGGAAGAGGAAGAGAAAAATGTATGACTTTCCATGGATGACAACTAACATGGTATTAGAAGCCAAAGATGTTGAGATTCTACTACTTAAAAAGCTAGCCTTTCTAGGTTTCCTTCTAATAGAATACAAATGGGTTTATGACCCAAATGGTTTCATAGCTTCTTGGATAAGGACTAATAGGGTTGCAACTAGAATTGCACATGAAGGCTGGCCTTTTTCAGAAACTAAGAAAAATCCTAGAGAAGATGCTCCTAGATTTTATGTTGAGTTAACAGACTTGCCCCTTCCACAAAATAGACACTGGGAAACATTTTATGTTAAATAGAGGGATTATGATCCTAAAGTTAGAATGACGTCTGGCTTAAGAAGGACACTAAAAAATAAAAATTGAGATGCTGAGAAAATAGAAGCCTATTGGAAAAAAAGGCAGGAAATTTGTCAAATAACCCATTCTTTTGGGAATGTAGACACAGATGAGAGATGGGAAGAACTATGGGATGAGTGCCATCTCTCCCCTGTATCTAGCCCAGAGACAAGTTATTTTCTAACACCAAGTGTAGAGCAGGAAGTTAGGGCTAGGTCAAGCCAAGAGTCACAAGCCTTAGAGCAAATTGTAGCTGTAATAACTGTACCAATTTGGCCCCAATCTCTCAGTGTCATGGATAAGCAAAAGAGTGTGGTGCCTTCACCACCACAAGCTTCCCCATCGGCATCAGTTATAGATATTCCTAGTTCTCCACAAGCATCACTGAAAGGAAAAGAAATGTAGCTAGAAGAAAAGACACCTAAGAAGTGAAAGAGGGTGCAGTTTCAGTTTGATTCAAAAGAGAAGATAGACACCCCATAGTGCTAATTACAGAGTACTATAATTGTTCCTCAGGTAAGTATTATTCATCATCCTTCTCAGTCTATTTCTTTTCCTATTGGCATGATGATTTCATCTAGCCAGATGACATCCCTTGCCACTTTTTCCATTCCCATTTCTCACTTTGCTCCATTTGTGCCACCTCAAGCTTTAACATTACCTCATTTCTTCCCCTCTATTCCCAAGAAACTTCCACCTCAGATTGCCCATAGCCAACAATTAGCTATTCAATATGGTTTACCATAGGGACATCCTTTTATGAGTGGGCACATTGCCTCTCCTTTTACCTTTCAGACCCAAGCAAATGCTGCTAGGAAGGCAAGGGAAGCTCAAAGAGAGAAAAAGTAGATCAAGGAAAATAAAGCATTGGTTACACCCCATCTATGGTCACAATTTCACCCCATTCAATAGTAATTGATGGTGACTCATTTATCACCAAATGTAATAAAGCCAACTAAGTAGATGCAGTTGGAGGACTACATGATGAATGTAGTGGCCATCGACATGTCCCTCTTCAGGCCACATGACAAAATTGATCTACTAACTGAATCCACTTCTATAGTTGCTGAAGACTACTTGAAGACATCAAGGAGGCTATAGAAGATGGAGGCTGATTTAGCCAAGGAAAAGACAAACTATAATAGTTTGACCATAGAGATCAATAGAAAAGACAATGAGATAGAGAATCTAAATAAACAGTTGCAAGATATTGTTTCTCTTCAAACTCACCATACATTCCAGGCCTAAAATTATTCCTTAAAGTTAAGGCTAACATAGGTAAAGGATGTGGTGACAATATTAAGGAGCTGGCCAATAGGCCAAAGAGTGTTAGAGGGTTAAGTCTGGTGAAGGAGCTATATGAATCCATGTGGAAGAGAATCTCTTCAGAGATTATTTAGCTTAGGCCTTTTATCACCTTCCTTCTAAATACATAGAAATTGTGCAAAAAGGTGGAGAGTTTAGTTACAAACACTCTGGATATAGTTTCTGGGAGAGTAATGGAATCAAAAACTTTGCTGCAAAAGCTTTATGATGCAACAGATGCAATGTTGTCAGTAGCAAGAATTGAGAACAAAATGGTCACTGCTAAGCAAGTAAATGAAGTTCTCAGTTTTAATTCCATATCCATCAGTTGCAGAGAGCTTTTAGATGTCATGAAGGAAGGAATCAATGAAATGAAATACCATATTGAAGATCTAGTGTAATTAGGTCTTCCTTCTCCATATCCTAATGACAACATAGTGCTAATGGTTGATGAAATTAAACCTTTACTATTGGCCAAGTAGAATGATCAGATGGTTTTTCAAGATTTAAGGGATGATTCATCAGTCCTTGAAGTAGAAACTGTCTTGGTTCCTGTTTCCTAGCCAGAATTCAAATTAAAGGCTAAAGTTTAGATTTTGTAAAAATTTTCACACAAGGATATTATTCACCTTGATTTACCTTTAATGAATTGTATAATAAACAAGGGTTATCTGACGATGAGTGGTCCACCTACCAAACAACATTATTGAAGCTATAATTTTGAAATTTTGATCTAGCGGGAGTTATGGTTTCTTTTTTTAAGCAGGCTCAAAAGTCCTTAGGGTTGCCAATAACTATAGAGTAAAAAATACTCTACATTTCAATTTGAGTTTCAGTCACGCAATACAAAATAAAAATTCTCGCATACTTTGGTCTGAGATGGTGAAGTTTTGAAATAGAGCACAGGTGCTAATTTTCCTTTTGATTCATTTTTGTCTAAGTGTCAAAGTCAAGCGAAAGCTGCCAAGTGTCATCATCTAAAACACCTTTCATATTTTCTATGAGTTGGTCAGAATGTGCCATGTATCTCATAGTGACATAGTGAAATGCACCAAGTGTCAGCATCCACATTTCATATCAGCATCCATGTTTCAAACCTCTTTTCAATGGAAGGTTTCAAAAAGTTAAGTATCAGGATCAAGTGGAAAGTGCCAAGTGGCAATCACGAGAGGCTTCAATTTGTTTTTTTAAAGTGGTAGAAGACACCACATATCCTAACAGAAGAGAGTGGAAGCCACCACATGTCGAGATCTAAATTATCTTCATTTTGCTTCACTGATATAATAAAGATGGTGGTGGGTCTCAGGTTTTGTTTTTGAAGCAAATGGAAGTTGCCAAGTGTCATTGTCCATGTAAATATGAAATGAGGCCCAATTGTTTCTATAATATAAATAGAGTTAAGTGGATACCATCACATATCACCTTTCATATGTTTCTCAAAAGGTATCTAAAAGTAGCAGAGATCACCACATGTCCTTGTTGAAGCAAGCAGAGATTGCCACATGTCCTTGTTGAAGCAAGTGAAAATCACCACATGTCCCTATGCTCCTTTTCAAGTTGCTCGAGCAAGAAAGGCTGTGGGTCTTATTTTCTTTTAAGCTATTAAAGTTTTGAGGAAGTGGATTACAATAGGTGTCAAAGGTGGAACACTCATAATAAAAGACACAAAAGGAGTATAAATTACATAAAAAGTGTCACGTGTCTTTGATAGGTGCTATGAAACATGCCAAGTGTTATTTTCTAGTGTCTCTTTAGTAATAATAAGGTTTTCAAAGAATTGGCTAAGTGTCATCTTCCATTTAAGAGAAGGGAGTGTCCTGTGATCTATTTCAGCCAATGAACTACCGAAAGACAAAGCATTTCAGAATCTATGAAATATCTTTTGTTAGACACTTCCAGTTCAGTTAGATTTCAGTTGGGCCATTAGATTGAGACTAAGTAGATAATCTAGAGTGATTCCAAGGCTATAAATAAGGGTGTAGAGATCACCAAAAGAAGGATTAGATACCAGAGAGAATTTTTTGAGACTATTATTGTCAAGAGTTTAGACTTTCTAGAGCTGTGACTAGGAATATCATTTGCCTTTGTTCTATTTTCTTAAGTTGGAAAGTTTATGTAACTTTGCATGTTTTTGTGCCTCTTATGTGACTAGAGAATTAATAATAAGATTGGATCATGTGCCTTTGTTGATACTTTCTATGTCATTTCAAAAGTAGTTTAGGCTATGTTGTCAAGAGTTTTAGACTTTCTAGAGCTGTGATTAGTAATATCATTTGCCTTTGTTCTATTTTCTTGAGTTGGAAGGTTTATGTAACTGTGCATGTTTTAGTGCCTCTTATGTGACTAGAGAATTCAAATAATAAGATTGAACCCTGTGCCTTTATTGATATTTTTTGTATCACTACAAAAGTATTCTATGCCGTGAGCCTCTATTTCTATTGTTTCCATCTTTTACATTGATCATGCACTTGTTTGCTCTTAAGTGTAATTGAATCTTACATATAGTCTCACTGTGCTCAGGATTAGGGTCGAATTACATTTAGGCACATCACCATAGTTAGATTTTATTTCTTGCATTTGTGTTTCTATTAAAATTTGTATCCCTTCTCCTAGTATACACTTGATATAAAGAAGAGACCAGCTTCTTAAAAATCTAGAGGTTGTTTCAAGTCACAAGTCCCACATCTTGAAACTTCCCATTATTGGTGTTAAAACAAGTGAAATTTTAAACATCAATAGACTCCGTAGGAACAATGAAAAAAGGTATATGTCACTATATGCCACTAGCTGACATGCAAAAAAGAACTTAGTTAATTGAGTCTTGGGATCACCTTTCCCCTTGTATTTGTCAAATTTTGGTGGTTCATATCTTGGTGAAAATTGTATCTATAATTAATCCATGTTAAATAGATAAGAACACACATCATCCAACTTAATTTTTTTTTTCCTAACTTGTATGGTAACAATCACATCCTTCATCTATTACAATTATTGGGCCAAAAAACTAGAGGAAATACTAGGTTGATGAAAAATATTTTTCTTGGGTAAAATGGTTGGGTAGTCATAAGTAGATGACAATGACCATGGTATGATGGAGTTATTTTCAAGGGTATGCTGGTTTGGTTGAGAAATATACCAAGAATATGCATGCATGGATTAGGGTTTGATTGTTGAATTCATACATATTATAGTGTGATATTTTAGTTTGGGTTGGGTAAGTAGGTTTGGGTTTTGGGATTTTGAGGTTGGAATGGAGGGATATGGCTATACTATATTTTTTGGTGTTGAATAGGGACTTGTTTCTGACTAATCAAACCTTGATGCTAAAGGGGTACTTGTGAACCAAGACCCTCTCATTAAACTAGTGGCACATTTTGTGGAAAAGGTAAAGGTTACCTAATCAATACTTGAGGAACATTGGAACCTATTTTTTATACTAATCTTAGTTGGTAAGTGAATGCATGTTGTAGATTTGGGATTTGTTGACCAATAATGATACTTGTTGAATAGACATCATTTAGCTTTGAATTGGTATATTGGGCTATGAGGAAAGAGGTATGTTTACTAATACCTAGAGAGGTAGAACATTAGTTTCATTCTATTGAGGTAGAAATATTTTCTACCTATACCACATTGGTATGTTTAATTTTGCTTGTTGTTATGGATCACTACTCATTTCCTGTTAAGGAGGAGTAATATTCAACACATTTTATTATTGAGGCATGACATTGGTCATTGGATGATTACCTAATCCTATTGGTTGAGTGCTTGAAGAAATAAGTGGTTGAGGATTACTACTAGTAGTTGGTTTAGGTTTGGATGTAGAAACCCCTACTCCTTAATTTTGAGAACCACTCATGGTGTTAACTAAAGGTATACTTATTTGTGGACTATCTATTTATGTACTTACACCGCTTTGGTTTAGATTAGATGTTTCTTCTGTATTATCCACTATTCTATGCAGAAGAAAAATATACTTCTTCAATGGTTGGGGTATGAAATAAGTTGTCAACGAAAGTGTTTTGCATGAATGGGTCTACACCCTAATTGTCCTTACTAGTTAATTCTATTAACACTTCTATTGAAGGAACTAAATATATGAGAGGCTCTATTCGACATGGTCATTTGATTAAAACTATGCACTAAGTTTAAGTAGGTCTGGTGTGTTGTCTACATTTGTATAAAGTGATCCTCCATGGGGTCCTTTCCTTTGACAAGCATAATAGAGTCCTAACACATCATTTTTACTAGAGCTAAAGGGTTGTTAGAAGAAGCCTATTAACTATAAATTATGTTATGAGGCATTTTTACCAAACATGGAAAATTATCATGGGGAAATTCTACCTTAATATTATCCCTTATTCCACATCTCTAATGAAAATCTCATCCTTATTTTCCAACAAGTGACACTCAAAGAGATAAGGATCATACGTGATGGTGTAGTAAAATAGTATGGTTATTGAGAAACTAGTTCTTTAATTATAGACATTGAAGTTATGTACTACTTTATTTGTTCTTGATCTTGCTCTAATTATGGAGGCATGTTTACCAAGTAATGAGCCAATGGGTCTTAGTTTTGTTCCCATGTTTGAGTGTTATAAGATGGATAAGAATCAGTTTCATAAGTAAAATTTTCTGCATAGGGGTCTTGAGCCATTTCTTCTTGCATAACCATATTAATAAATCATGGATTGTACATGAGGCCACTAAAAGTGTAGGAAGACATGTTGGGATCCATAGTAAATGTTTTATGACAAAAAGGTAATATATTTATATGAACTCTAAAAATGTAATGTCTAAAAAAAGGTTCAAACTTGGTCTAACTTAGTCAAAAGGATGGATATGTATATCCAAAAAGATTGATGTATTGACATGTGATAAAACAAGCTAACATCAGGTATTTAATGTTACACATATCACATAAAAAGGTCAATTAAAAAGGACCATAAATCAAAATTCCAAATTCTAGGCCAAAGTATTTCAAACAATTCTAATATAGGAAAAACAAAAGTTTCTAGGAATTTTAGCCAAACATGGTGTCATGAGCAAGGATAAAACAAAGGCATGTGCTAGGACTTTTGGCCAAATGGCATAAAAAGCTAGACTTTAAAAGATGAGATATTTAATATAAAATATTTGAAATAGTTCTAACAAAATCTAGGAATTTGACTCTTGGACATAAAATTGATCAATAAGTATGAGGTATAAAATAAAAGGTACTTGGAGATAATTTATTTTTTCCTAAATAATGGCACAAACTAGGCTCTTTTGACTGATTAGCTAGACAATAGGTGACTGGCATAATCATGCTAGATAAAGCCTCTCAAAGAAAACTCAAAATGGTAGAAACTTTGAAACAACTTGGACTCTATGAGAATAGGCCTATGAAACAAGTTTCAAAATAATTTGAGCAACATAACCATACAGAAATGCTCAAAAAGTGTGATAAATACTTGTCTCAAGACTCTAATGCAAAAATTATTTCAACATGATTTTGGTAGCATAACACTTCTCTCTTCAACTCAAATGATACCCACACACTAAGTTTTGACAAAATCTCTAAGGAAAATGTGTGTTATCAAATGGACTCAAGACAAATACAAATTAGGATGGGTAGTTGAAAATGTGGCCTAAGACTTAAATCATGAGTGATACACAAGATGATTTGAGTCCTACCGAATGATGATAATGATGTTGAGTGTAAAAATTGACCTCAATTCAAATTGGGAATTGAACTCAAGTCAAAACAAGTCAACTGCAAAGTGGCAAACCCAATTTAACACATCAATGTTTAAAACTTGGAAGAGTCCAATTTTGAATTTAAATTGTCAATGAGGGAGTTAGATAAAATTTGGTAAATGGTCTAGACTCAAATGGGTAGCATAACTATGCTAAATTTGAAGATATGACACAAAGTGTAAGATAAATATTTGAACAAGGAAAAATGTGATTTACACTTGGGTAGCATAATGCCTCCTTATTCAATAAAATGGTGGAAAAATTGTTTGGTTATGTCATTTTTGTTAATACCAAGTTTTGACTCCAAACAAGACCAAATAATTTGAGACAAAGACAACTCTAATAACTAATCATCTTAATCCATAAACATAAAAGGTATGGCAAAGTGGGGTTAACTAACTAACAAGTTTATGAATATTTCTAGATGGATCCCATTCACAAGACTTTCATGTCAACAGGAAAGATAAACAACATGTAAATTAGACTCACAACACTTAGATTATTTTAAAAAGGTCTTGCATTTTTTACAACCACTACATCTATCACTCACTTAGTGTAGTGTGATGTCCAATGTGTTTAAACATTCTAGGCTTAGCCCTAGTGATAGGAGATGGTTTAACCACTCAAATTCTCATCATAATGGAGTGATCCTAATTTATATATGCCCCCCATAGAGATTGGTTGAAGACAATTCCAAGAGATGAATTATGGGGTCAAGGCTTCCCTAAATAACTTATGGGAGGTAATCAAGTCCCCCCTCACAAGCCAAGATGCAATGAAAGTAAAAAAACCAAGTAAAAGAGCTTTAAATTTTATTTCTAAATCACCCAAGCCATTCAGGTCTTAAGGAGAGCCTTCACAACTTCTCTTTTATGCCTTTGGACTAAGGCACTTTACAATGAATTTGGTGATTTTATTCCCACAAGTTCCCTATGGAGGATGGGGGAGAGCATACATGCACAACTCCCTATTTGCTCAAACAAATCTAATCTAGGCAAACAATGATAATACCTTTATAAAAACTTGAAGTGTATTCAATTTTAACATCACTAAACAAAATGTGTGGTGATGTTCTTTATCGCCTTGGATTTAAGATGTAAAAACATGTAAATAAAAACTACCAAACATTTAAGCCAACATCTAAGTGTTTCTTTAAACACCTGAAATAAATGTTCATAATCCTTTTTAAGCACTTAAAAAGAGTTTATAAAAGACTAGATTTTGCTTGTTTAGATCCTTTTTCAAGTTGGTCCTGCAAGGAAAAAGAATTTTTTTACCCTTTAAACACTTTTCCAAAAAAGACAAATAAATTTGCAAAATGAGCTCTTGGGTTTCACATAGTGCAATCCCATTACTCCACAAGGCAATCCTACTACTCTACAAAACCATGACTCAGATAGGTAATATATCTACTTGGGTTAATTTAACATCAATCATAATCCTATTAGTTAGGGTAACAATCTCACTATTCAGCTTGATAATATTGATATTTGAGAAAACAATATCACTATTTAGGTCAACAATATCACTATTTAGGTCAACAATCATTATTAAATTTAGCAATATCACTATTTGGGTCAATAATATCACTATTCAAGTTAGTAATATCACTACTTGGGTTGACAATATTATGATTTATAGTACAATAATGCCACTATGAGAGTTGTGGTATTTTCACTTAATAACTAATGGTTTACTAACAATACTGTGATTCGATTAGGCAATCTCACGACTATCAAGTTATGGTATTGAAATATCATGACTAGCTAGTTGTGATATTACAATATCACTACTTGAAAGTCATGATATTATAATATGGATACAAAATTTGTAGAGAAAATCAAGGTTAGTCTAAAAAAACATAGTTTAAACATAATACCATGACTTAAAATGACAAACCTATAACTGTGTGAGTTGTAGGATTATAGTCCAAAGGACAAAACCATGACTTCCAAAAAAATGGACCTTTTCTAGAATTTTACCTTCTTTGCTTCCTCATTCTAAGATCCTTCATGACAATGGTTAGTAGTTTGCTTATAGGTGTTCTTTATCCAGATTTGTGATGCTAGGTCCCATTAGGTATGCCATTATATAGACTATGAATTTGAATCAAGAGAGGTGGTTAGCATCATGTTAGTTCCTAAATGAAATCAAAATGATAAATTACACAATAACTAACATACATCTCTAGGCCTAAACACTTAGGGGAGCTTAGTGAGGAAAACCCATTTGAAAACACAACTAGAAATGGAAAGAAAAGAGAAATATGAACACAAAACACAAATTTATTACCAAATCCTTGATTGCTCCAAAAGTGTATTTCTTTGTCTTGCTCATATTGTGCTTTAAGAGATATTTATCAATAGAGTGTGTCTATCTTCATCTCCTCTTGGTAGCTTTGAATTGTGTCTTTGGATTGTACAAATCTTCTCTCAACAATTAGGTGTTACAACACAATATGCATAAGGTTTTGGAATTATTTGTGTATTATAAGTATACACCAATAAATCTTAAAATTTAGTAGGCAAGGCCTTTTATTTATATATTTTACAAAATGTTCATAATGAACCTAAACAATCCATCTCAAGATGAATATGTATGGCTAAGAAGTCATTCAATTTTGGAGGCCAAATTTAATAAATTCCCCCATTAATATTTGGGATAGAGAGGCATGGAATGTCTTAATGAGGCATGGGAGGGATTAATCCTAATATTTTATGAATTTATGGCCTAAGGATGTCTTTCTAAGAATGATGTCATTTTGATGATGTAGTTATTTAATATAATTTCTAAAAATAAATATTTAGAAAGATCCATAGAATTCTTAAATAGGCTCATGATTTGAATTAATTAGATTTAAGCATGATTAGTCAATCTAGGTGCAAATTTTGGTCATTGGTGTATAAATTAGTCAAATTAGTTAAAATGTCATATTATTGGCTCAATTTTTTACTAGATTAGAATTAGGATGCAATGTTAGATGCATTGGATCCATTATCCTATTTAGGATGTTTCCAACACAAAATAATAAAGGCACATGTCTCATGCAAGAAAGTTGGTAGAAAAGAGTAATCTAAAGCACCAAGGTGAAAAAATGTCATTTTAACTTGAAATGATCTAATCAAATTTAGCTCTCATAAATTATATTTCCCTATTTAGTGATATCCTAGCCAAAATTAACACTTGTATATAATAGGTTCACATCATTTAGCATGTTTTAGTATTTTTAGGATAAATTGGGATGCTTTAATATAAATTGGTCAAAATCCTATTTGAAGGTCATTAGTGGTCTATTTTAGGTGTCCGCACTAAGAAAAATCTATGACCAATGGTCTCATACACCTCTTCAACCCATTAATCACAAGCGACATTGGTGGTGTCTAAGGTTGACTACCCATCCCCCTAAGAAAGCACTCCCTGATCAGAAGGATGAAGATTCTTGATGCCTTACACCATGATGTTATAAATATGGTTTATCTCATCCTCTATATCACTTCTCTCCATATAGGGGGCCCTTTGTCACTTGAAAGGGAAATAACTACCCTTTAATTACCATTATTGAAAGTCATGTAGTACTTATTGAAGCACATATCTACATTAGTGGCAAGCACCAAGGCCTTCCTACGAGCACTGAGTAGTTATCCTCTTTAGCTAGCTTGGTAACCTCAAATTTAGCATGGAATTTGGTTCCCATATTATCTATAATGACACCCTATATAATTTTGATCAGCTATGCTTAGGTATTTTTAGCTATGAAGAGTACATGGGGAAAAGGTCTCAAGTCTGGCCTACTCATATTCTCCCATGTATTCTTGGTCATTATATTAACCTCTACATTAGTGTTAATTAATACCTCATAGATGGACCATTCATCAATAGTGCCATTGACAAGTAACTATTGGTCATACTCTATGTTCTGAGTATGCCTTAGTTTATGCACCCACTCCATATAGATCACAACTTCAAATGTGTAGGGCATAACAACCTCACTTGAATTCTTTTTTACATGCTCTAAAACAAAAAAATTCATCAAGGGAAGCATTCTATCCATTTATAAAAGGTGTAGGATCTCTACTAGCTCATGTATTTCAACCCCTTGGTTGTCTTGTTCTTTTCATGAGGTAGTAGCTTACACTTATAGATCTCTAACTAGTTTGAGTTCTCCCTATAAACTTGGTATCACACTCATGGATTATTTTAGGACATATTTTTGATGTGTTGGATTAGGGTAGGGCACAAATTTTGTCACTAGCCATGTTATGCACTAGATGTGGCTTGGTTCACCATATTCCAGATATAACTCTTGTGTTGGTGTAGTTAGTAGTTGAGTGGTGAACCTAATTTTTTTGGTTTACTATACCTTGATTGGCTTTGTGCATGTTGGTTACACATTTAGAGCATATTTCATATCCTTAGGCTCATGCCTGATCATGCCTACACCCCTATCATCACCCATTTTGTGTTGGGTCAATTTTTTGTAAAATTTGGGGGACTTTTTGACTACATGTAGTCCTTGATAATACCCTCATGTTAGATGCATTAGGTAATCATGTTGATAGTGCTCAATTAACCCATACTTATAGCATGATCAAGATGGGAATATTCTTCCACCATATCTTCCACTTTTCCCTCTAGTACCTCTTTGGTTCCTATAGTTAGGATTCTATTAGCCATATTCCTCATTCCCTTATTTCACCTACCCTCCAACTATTATATTTGTTTACCATGTCCCTCTCTATATTCTAGTGCATTTCATCAATTACTGAATAGTTAGCTATGTTGTGAGTGTAGGTGTCACATAACTTGAAGTAGATAGTTGTGTTGACTTGACTAATACATTATAATAAGGGGCATTTACGAACATCATGCACTTCATAGCCAAGAAGCAATGTGCATATATTATTCTAAAGGTAGTTATTCCTATTATGACACTCCATCTCATAGTTAGTACACCACAACCAACTTTTATCATCTTGTGATGAGTTAGGGGTTAGATTATATAGTTTTGAGGCCATAGACATAACTTTTGCCTCCATGAATGGGCTAATGCATGTTCCAATGCTCCCAAAAACCTCGGCTCATAGTGCATCTTCAAGTTCTTCTTAAGGGTCTATAAATGTTTTCATGGATGATACCCTTCTAAAAGGAACTAATAATCCTACAACAAACTAGTATGCATGCTAGGAAGGATGAATATCATAAGGGACATTGAAAAGGAAAATTTTGAATCTTGCATCATATAAGTGCATGATGTTTGATAATCCTTAGTTTATCTCCTTGAGCACGGTGATGCTCTATTATTTATACTCAGGTATATTGAACTCCTTTAGGAGGCTCCCTTTAGGGTGTCATAGTCAACCATAGCTTGGTTAAGATAAAACCTCCTATACCAATTATGGGTATGATCAAGCAAGTTTATCAAAAACTAGATTTCCTTACACTCATACTGGGTTATTCCCTAAGTGCACCATTGTAACTCACATTTGAGCACATGTTTTGTAGAATTATTCATGCCTTGATACTATAATAGGTGCATGTCCATCTCATAATATATATGGGGTTGGGGAGTAGCTATTACCTAAGGTGGTTCTCCTCATAGTTTTTATCCTAACATTGGTCTTCTAAGGCCTCTATAAACTAGGCTAGGCATTGGTGTGATGGTTATTGTTGGAACCATACAAGATCATGGCACCATACTACTAATTAGTGTCATAGGGCCACTTCATATAGGTTATTACCTAGGCTATGTAGCTAACATTGGTTGAGATGGGGTGCTTATGCTAATATTCTATCTAGCTTGGATAGTGTTGTGAAGTCTATAGGTATCTTCACTTACTTTCTCATATGGGATAACTTGTTCAATCACAAAGTTATGGTCCAAGTTTGTAAAATGATCAAAGTCTACATTGATAATGAGGTCAATTTTCAATTTTTTTTTCCTTTGGGTAATCTAGTGCATAAGCTCACACCATAGGTTCAAAGGGGGTGGGTGCATCTGGCACATCTCCAATGGTTAAGTTATAAAGGGAACCTAAGCATTGACCTATCAAATATGGAGATTGTTCCAAGGATTCAAGGGCTCCTTATCCTGGGCATGGTTTCCATTCAAGAAATCCTTCCCTATACCCTTCTTTCTCACTATGAGTTTTCTTAGCACTTCTAGGTTCTAAATATTTTATCAATCTATGCATCTTCTTGGTATAATCCTACCTTCTAAGCTCATAGTTGTCAATCTACTCATTTCCTTCCATTTTGCCTCACTTACACATCCCCTTATTTGTTGTTGTGTTGATAATATATGGGAGGACTTTAGCCTTCCATCCTCACTATTTCTAAGCCATAATCTACCATTAAAATCTCAATATTGGTGTTGAGTTCTTTCAAAAATGTGCCTCTGGGATCATGTAAGAATTGGTACTCTATTTCTTTAAGGTGATACTACATCAAGACTATGAACTCAATTATATAGCTATTCAATACCCCTTACCACCATTTGTTTATGGATATAGTCTAGGTGGCATCTAAATTTTCAAGCCTTTATAGGTGATCTTATATCCACTCAAGGTGATATCCACAGATCTAGTTTCTATGGGTCACATAAGTAGCTAACTAGTAATACACTTTCTTCAGTAGTTTGTAAAATAGCACCTCATATAAGGCATCATAAAATTTATTTTGGACCCACTTCCTTAGGTTATTCCCTCTACACATTGGATACCTCAACACAAAGCTATTTTCACTTGATTCAGCTAGCACTCAGTGTTCTCAAGGGAGAGTCATAGCATTATCTTGGTACACCATCACAATAATAAAATTCAACATGTCCCAAAAATAGAACCAAAAATTTGTGAAAAAGTAGGATATCTAGTCACATGCCTAGTCATGTGCCTACCTAGCTCTCTAGGTCAGACTTAGGCATGTTCTATGGGACATAGAACTTGATGATTCCTTTGGTGTTTAAAATTTAACACGCAACCATTATATCATTTATATAAATAAGGTGTAAGACTTATGTTCTCACCCAAAACATAGTAGAGAATGGATTAGGATTTATGTTAGGCTAATTATGCCATGGCACATTCTATTCTTCAAGGGTTTGTGTTAGCATAATGATGGTTATGCGTTCATAGGCTCAAGCATTGGGTTTCATGGGTTCAATGGTATTTAGGTACTTCAAGGACAATTAGGTGTTAGGTCAAGGGACTTAGGCATGGTCTTGTACTTAGGTGTAGGTTTCATTTGGGGCATAGGGTTCTTATCATACTTGACACTTTTCATGTTGTGGGTGTGAGGTTCTTTGCTAGTTTTAGGTCCACTATGGATGAGTTAGGTTGGAATTTCATGAGAGCTCAATACATACATTCAGTATAATGAGGTATACAATTTAATAAAATTATAAAACTTAACAATTTAGTTTATTAACAAATAGTGAAAAGCATTCTTCATTAATATATTTAAATAACACTACATGTAAAGTCTATATAAACTAATCATAAGCTTGAATTAATATATTATAGGCCTAAAAGCTCATGGGCAATCTTGGGCACTATAAAGGGGAGATTTACAAGCATTTTGAACTACTTCTATCTTCTAATGGTAGCTATCCAATATCAATTGACCAATGCTTCACTACTCTAGTTATCCTCCTCTCTTCAACTAAACTCAAATTCCTTTTATAGGCTTTGGAACATCCTAAGATCATGGGGAATGGAGCACACCAACTACTGAGATAGCATTGGAGGTATACCTCTTATTGCCTCCAATATGATTATCTTTAATAGCTCATCAGTATCCTATGATCTCACTTCCTAATGTTATATGTTTTAAAAATGAGCTATTTTCATTTAATGATTGATCATTATCCCATGCATATACTTCCCAATGTCAATTGATGCAAAATAGAGTTGTTTAGCCACTGACTAGTTAGCACCGCTAGAAGACAAAACTAGCAATCAACCATCATGATTGCCTCATACCTAGGTGCTTATTTATTTGGCATGGTTCAACTACTTAGCATGAAATGGGCCCAATAACATCATATTTCAAATCTTTCCATGAGAATCTTTCATGAATGTACCTATATGTCTTCAAATAACCTGGATGACCAATAAGCTAATTGTTATGGACAATAATAAGAATCTTATGTTTGATCTTATTTTTTGGTACTAAATAGATTTCATCCTTATAATAGATGATTTCATTCAATAATTTATACCTTTCATCATTGATTTTATCATCTAGAATATCACAATCATGTTGATTTTTTGAAAACTCTACTAGTATGAGATCCTTCCAAGAAGCTGAAATTTAGGAAAGTGAGAAAAATGAAGGGTTTATAGATAATGCATCAACAATAACATTATCCTTTCCCTTGACTAATTCAATGTTAAAATCATACCCTTGAAGCTTACTTACCCAATGTTGTTATCTCTCATTTAATCCATTTTTCTCCATGATATACTTGAGGCTATTGTGATCAGTCCTCACTTTAAACTTGCTTCCCACATGATATTAATGAAACTTTTTGAGTGTATGCATGATTGCCAACATTTCCTTATCATATGTAGAGAACCTCCTTTCAACCTCACTAATTTTTTATCTCTTATAAGCAACTAGATTATTATCTTACATCAAAATATCCCTAATACCAACACCTAATGCATCACATTCAAGCACAAAAGGTTTATAAAAATATGTTAAAGCCAAAACATGATAAGCAATCATTACCTTCTTAAGATGATCCATGAATATTTGAGTCTCAACCATCCAAATAAAGGAATAATTCTTGGTAAAATACATCAAAGGAGTGGTTAATGAATAAAAACCCTTCATAAACCATCTATAGTTTCTATAAAGACCTTTATCATAAGATTACCATAAAGGAAGGACAAGAAACTAGAATATACTAAACCAATGAGAGATGTTTAAGCCAATTGGTGGTACATATCATGATTCAAGAGATGATTTGAGATAAAAGAGGATTTGATATGATTGTCATGAGCCTTGAACACTAGGACATAGGTGTAAAAGTGGGGACAAGTCCCATTATATTAAGATCTTTGAGGAACCTAGTGATGATGAGTTAGAGGATACACAAGCTCTTGATGATTATCATGAGTATATGGATGGGGATATAGACACATATAAGCACTAGGATAGTTTAGCCTAGAGGTAAGGTGCAATTAAAACCCTAACTACCACTCTTAATTTTAACACCTTCAAAGTAAAGGGCATCATGCAAGGATAAGGATTTATTATGTTGATTGATAGTGGGGCTACCCACAACTTCATTGATTTATCCCATGTAAAGTAGGGCTTGGAAGTTGAGGAGCATTATTATTTTTGAGTGTAGATATTTGACCAAGAAGGATGCCTTTGTTTAGATAGTTGAGACTCAAAGAATCATGGACCATATTAATAAGGTAATGAGTATTTGTCCTATTTTAGCTTTACCAAATTTATCTAAACCTTATTCTCTTTAATTTGATGCATCTGGTATTGGTATTAGGGTTATTTTGATATAATATAAGCATCTAATTGCTTATGAGATCCAAAACATGAATGAGTTTGAAAGGAGGTTCTCTACCTATGACAAGGAAAAATGTTGGTAATCATGCATGCACTTGAAAATTTTCATCAATATCTTATGGGAAGAAAGTTTATAGTGAGGATTAATCACAATATCCTCAAGTATTTCATGGAACAAAAAGGATTAAATGAGAGACAACAACATTGGGTAATTAAGCTTCAAGGGTATGATTTTGGCACTAAATTTTTCAATGGAAAAAATAATGTTGTTACTGATGTATTATCTAGAAGCCCTTCATTGCGCTCATTTTCAGCAATTTTAGCTTTTTGGAAGGATCTCATACTAGTAGAGTATTCAAAATATCAGCATGATTGTGATATTTTAGATGATAAAATCAATGATGAAAGGTATAAAGTGTTGATTGACATCACTAACCCATTATACCACCACTAATAACTACATTTCCTATCTAATTAACTAATATCACATTTCTTATTTCAGACATCCCTAAAAACCTTATTCCATCCCATGAAACATTAATACTCTTAATTAATCCATTAATATAACACATTTACCTACTATTCTACTCCCTAATCCACTTGCCAATTTAAAAATACAATTTATTCTATCTATCCATCTACCACCCTACCAACTAGTTATTCCTAAACCTCTAAACCCTAATAGAGATTTATAGAATTGGATAATTCTATAAATCTCCTCCATTTTATACCATTTTCCTTTAGAATTCTTTATTATAGATATTTCCAAGGAATTTTAATTTCCTTAGAAATATCCTAGCCATTGATATCAATGGCTCAAAATTTAATTTGAGCTATCTTCCACTTCCTATATAACTAAGCAAATTTCCTCCATGGGAACCAACTTGGAACATGAAAAATTGAAGCCTTCTTTCCATCTTGAATCTACAACCATCTCCCTTGCATCCATACAGCCTTTCTCAAAATTCATTATCAAGCACAAAATACCATTGAACACCATTATCAAGTAAAGATAAGAAATCTAGGATCCATCTATTTTGCATCAAGCATCTATTTGGTAATCTTAGAGAGGATATACAAAGAATTAAAATGATTTTGAGAATCCTCATGGCAATTTTATTATCTCTTTTATCCCCTCTATTTGATGATATTTAGATTTTATATTTTTATTACTAAGAATAGTAATATAAAGTGAATCTAAAATTTAGGCTACACCTTCAGTCATCCCCATAACAAAACATAACCTTTCAAGTCCCACAGTATGTCACTCCATCCCAACCTATCATAACCAATTCTATTGGTTATCTCCTTTCACAACCATTTTCCACTCCATTCCCCACCCATCAAAATTTACCACAAAAATTCTTAGGGGGTATGCCTCAATATAATGCCTAGCCTAACCTCATGAACATGTTTATAACTAAGATGGTAAATAAGAAATCTTATACCTTTGGAAAAAAATATGCTCACATATGAACAAATTTTTAATGAACCTATTAATCCTATCATCCCAATTAGGCCACATCCCTCATAGTGGGAACTTCCTTTATGAAATTTCAAGTTAAGGAAGATTCCCAAGCACACCTTAGGGAATTTAGACATGATTTTTACCTTATATCTCTTGATGATGCTCTCATTTTAAAGAATTTCCCTTGTCATTAGCTAGACCAACCTTATATTCATATAGCTATATCCCTTAGCATACCTTGTTTTGTTTTGGGCAATTGGCCCAAATATTCTTAGAACACTTATCCATTAATATCATAAGGAAAGTTACCAAAAATGACTTGTATTCCATTAGATAATGTGATGATGAATCCATTAACAATTTTTTATCTAGGTGGTGAAGCCTTATAAATCAACTAACTTTATCCCTTCCTGATCCTGAATGAATAGAGTTGTTTGTGAGATCTTGCACTAAGCATATCTTGTCAAAACTATGAGTACAAAATTAAAAATTCTCAATGAATCCTTTATGATGGCCCATAAACTATAAGTATGATCCTTAGAGGAAGGAAATGTTAAGTTACATAATAATACATTCAAACTTGACCCCTTTAAAGGGATCAACAATGCTAAGATTAAAGGCAAAGTAAATGTTATTATCTTAAAATTAGCACCTCCTCAAAAAATGAACAAATCCAAACCTTCTACCTCCCAAACACAACCAAAAAAAACCCTTAACATGATTTCCTCCTTATTAGTACACACCCTTAGTGGAGTTGTATGCTTTTATTTTAGATAAACACCTAAAGTATTCCATTATTGAGCTTTGTTCGATCAAATCTCTTGATGATTCTTTCCCCACACCTAGTTGGTATAATGAAAGTGACTTCTACACTTATCATTGTGTACTTAGTCATGGGTTCAATACATGTTGATATTTCAAAGGTCTGGTTCAAAACATTATCAACCAAGGAAAATTATAGTTAGATAATCCTAATACTCCTAATGAATCCTTTGATATCCTTAGACAACCATTCCCCAACCAACCTTATATATATATATATATATATATATATATATATATATATATATATATATATAAGCAAATATAGAAAGCACCTCATATCATGAAACCCATGTAATAAACATAATCCATGATGAACTTCTACCTAAATAAGTTCATAATGTTTTTTAATCCTCTTCCAAAATAATAAGGATCCTAAATCTCCTTATAAGAGATATTTTTGAACCATCTAAACTAGCTAGATATATTCCTAATATCCACTCAAGTTTTCCTAATTTCATTATTTGGTATATTCTTGAGGAAATTATACCTAAGCTTATTCAAAGAAAGCAAACAAAAATAAAAGATGAAAAAAATTATCAAGGGGGATACCTATTTATATATCCCAAAACATACAAACATTACTCCTTTAGTCACTACTCAACCTTTACATAACATACCCATTTCCTCTAGATCAATTTCTCCTAATATGTCTATCACATTACACCAATCAACTCCAAAACTAGCTTCCGTTGTAGCTCAGGTTGATCCAAATATTATAAAAAGGGGAAAGAGGGGAAATGTTTCAAGAAGTGGACACAAATGCCTTGGGGTACTAAGAGGTAACTCCTTACAACATCTACTAATAAGAATTGATATCTCTAAAGAGGATATTCCTACAACTTATGATAGAGCTTGAAAAGGTAAAATGGTGTTGCCACCACCTCAAACTAAAACATCTATATTGGGACCTTATCCTTCTTTAAGGCCAAAATCCACCATTACAAAATAATCCTCTAAAAAACATACACTAGTAGAAAAATATCTTCCGAAAATAATAATGCTAATACATAATCCCTTAAGTCCTTATTACCTTAAAAATCATGGTATAAGGTCTTATTCAAAACATCGAGTAGCCTCTATTAGAAACATTTAAATAATTGATGTAAGAAATCAAGGCATGAAATCAAATGTAACCCCTATGGAAATGCCTAAAAAGGTGGAAAAACCTAACCAAGATCCATTATGGTGGTCTTATTTCATGATTATTTCAAATTATTCAAACCTCCCTTATCACACTACCACCTATAAATCCTATTAACCCCCATGCTCAAAAAATGGCATGGTATTGAGAAAACAATAAATGTGTTCACCATCAAATATTGGGGCATGATATGAAAATTTTTAATACTCGCAAAGCTATAATCTAAGAGGATAGTGTTTTATCAGAATAGTTTGCTCATAATTATCCTCATACTCAAACTACTAGAGTTGTAACCACCCCAAAATTTAGTAAATTACCAAGAGGGTCAAAACAAGCTTCAAAAAAGGAAGATAAAATCTATGATGAGACTTAGTACCAACCCCTCTTAGACCCTCTAGACTTTAATGACTCTATAAAATAAATAAATAAACCATTATTTAAAATAGATCTAATACATGTAGCTACTCAATACTAGACATAGGGCCATAAAACCTAAAATACCAACAAAACCAAGGTTTCTATTTCAAAATCCCCTATTATTACTATAGATAATTATACAACACCTATACTAGAACCCAAATTTTGTATTCTAAGGAAATCACAGAATAAAAATCCCTTGGAGTTGATATATATATTATTTCTAAAACAACTCCATCAATTTCTAATCAAAATGTATTTATAAAAACTTATCCAAAATTCTCTGCAATATTATGAAGCTATGATAGAGGCCTTAAAAGCCACCTAGGTACAATCAAATGAACCTTAAACTCTATTGATCTTCATTAGATCCTTATAAAAGTCATCATCTATCATATTCATGAATCCAAAATATCCCCATTACAACCTAATGACTAGGACCCACCATTATTTATCACCACCCAGGTTAATCAAACATGAATCAAAAGAGTTATGATTGATAATGGAGCTAGTATAAATATAACCTCCTCATGTGCTTTTAGGAAAATCCAATTTTCATAAACTATTATGTCCCAATCTCCAACCATCCTATGAGCCTTTAATGACATTGTTTCCCCTACATTTGGTATAGTCATCTTCCCCATCTAAGTAGGATACATACTCTCCTAGAGTTATTTTATGTGATAGAGGGAAATTTTCAATATAACATCCTACTAGGATGTCCTTAGATACATGTTATGCATTTTTTCCCCTCTAATTTACATTGATACCTTAAATATGAGCATAAAGATAAGATACATGGCATCATAGTATACCCATATATATTCAAGATGTGCAACTTGAATTATCATCCTAATTATTTCTTGATCCCGCTAAATAACTTAAGCCCATTATTATTGGGGGAAACATCAGTTAGTTATACAATACCCACATCCTGTATCCTTGATGAAAACTCTTTTGACTTGGCATTTCAATAGCTCTTTATAAGGGAGTATTAGTTGTTAACTCTTAGCACCTTAACAACCCCTCAATAATATGAATGACCTAACCAATAATATACTTACCAACCTAACCTAGGAGATATTCTCCCTTCAGGCCCCCTCACCTCCAAACACACTTGATATGTGGAGGAATTTATCAATCCCCTTTATACAAGGAAAGTCAAACAATTACCAAACCATTCTCATCTAACTTTTCCTTTCTCAAAAAACCACACTTTGCATAAACCTATCTATAATAACGTAATTGGAAAGATTTGGCCTAGGACATTATGAACAAAGACATCATGAGGTTATTATAAATGATCTTATAAAACCACACATAAAGCATTGCCTTGGTTTTAAAAAAACTCCTAAAGCTAACAATGATCATGCTTTGCCATCCAATATCTCTATAGATATGAATTATGAAGCTCCATCATCCATGCATGATTTTCCTACATAAACTAATGACACCATATCCATATCTCCTATTTTTTTTCCTTTTAATTATCACCATTAACTTGGAACCACTAACTTATAAAAATATTAAAAAAAGAACCCTTTGTCTTCCCTAACCTTTCATGATCTAATAGATAAATATTCTTCCTTGGTTCATGTAATGGAGTGTTAGGATGATGAATATATTTTAACATATTTTAGAGGTAGGAGATTTGTATCTAAATAATATCATACCATTTGAGTCTCCTCGTATTTTAAATGAGGTCATAACTAATATTAACATAAGAACACTCAAGGTCCCATGAAACATCAAAGGTAGTCAATCCTTAAATTCTCAAGAACACCAAGATTTCACAACATTCCTTGTTAATCATAGCCAAACCTTTCTTGGTCTTATAGTGATATGCTTAGAGTAGATTATTCTATAGTTTCCCATACATCATCACCATTCTTGAAGCTAAATGAATAAAACATTTTTTTTTAAATGCATCCTTGCATAACACTTCTTGTCAAGGAAGAATTATAGTGATTGTTATTCATTAACTTTATCCAACCCATCAATTATCCTTAATGGGTATCTAAAATAGTACCTATCACAAAACTCATACTGGGACTATTGGAAATTTTTGACCCACATACCATGCTTATGCCTAGATAGACCAAGTTGTTAATGGATGAGCAGATGAACAAAAATTATGGATGGAATGAGTGGTCCAAAGATCTTAGTTTTCTCACAAATCTTTTGAGACACTCTAAGTTCACTTAAAGTGTAATTTTTAATTTCTAAAGGATAGGTTTAAAGTGTTTTAGAGACCTTATGGGTTGTCAAGAGTTATTAGAATGAGTATGAAAGTGATTATCATTTATTTGGTTCTCATTGTGTTCATCTAGACATTTTGGGTCTAGTGTCATAAATTTTGAGTATGCAGTTTGTTGATCTTATCATTGCTATGTGTGAACAATTTAGGGAGAAATGGTCATGTGGGTTTGATCACATTAGTCCCAAGAACATATGCATTGAATTATAGGACATGTGTTTAAGTGTAGTAGAATATATGAAGACTCAAAGTTGACCTATCAGATAAATTTTGTTAAGTTTTCATACTTAGCCAATTTGCAAAGAAGCTAAAATAGGTCTGAGTGGGTAGTTTAATAAGATTATATCTTACATGTGTGTGAGTATAAATACAAAATGGTTTCATGGGTCTATTTATTTTAGTCCCTAGTTTCTACATGCTAAGTTTTAGGCCATGCATCTAAGCATGATAGAAGTTATGCATGTTCAAGTTTGGCTCCTCAAATAAAATTTACTAAGTTTCCATACTAGCCATTTTTGACCATGACATGCATGCAAACATCATGTGAAAACACATAGGTTAGCTCACTTGAAAATTTTGTAAACACACTTAGAAATCTCTTAGGGCTAGTAGATCAAGTGGGTTCATCCCTTTTAATATCAAGAAAATCTCCTATAAATTTGGTGCCTCTATGGCTTCTTCACTTACAAATTCAAGCATTAAAAGTTGGTTAAAAGTGATTGATATTCATGTAGACATCAAATTATAGCTCGAGTAAAAATATATTGGAACTTAAATTTGATAGTTTATAGGATGTTAAATACATCCACACAAACATCAAATGATGGTTGTTTATATGTTAATTTTAAGACCTGATAAATAACCATTGGTTTTCAAAAAATGAGTCCTAGTAAAATATAATTACATGTGTTTGATTGTGCATTTAGATCTAATGGCGAGTAAAGGTTAAAAGGGTCAATCAATCTCAAAAGCAACTACATTCATGGCAAGTGTCAATAGTACATTTAACTAGTAGAAGATCAATGATTACTATTCATATGGATAAACAAGATGTAATAGAGTGATATGGGTCATGTCAATGAGATAATTTAGATATTGATAACCAATTAAAACAAAGGTGATCCCCAAAATTTCACAAGAGGTTAAGGGACAATTTTTTACCAAAAATAAATAGGTACTATAGGATCATTTCACCATCATTAAATCTCATTTCAGAACCATTAAAGGGACACACTGATGCAATAAGACATAAGGCACATAAAGGAACCACCATTGGAGCTAAATACAAGCCTTTGGTTCATAAATTTGTATTGATCAAGGTTATTTATGTAACTATGTTCACCTTTTTAAGAAGGATTTATTTATATGGTGAATTCTTGGTTCCTACATATACATATTAGGTATTTTTTAGCCTATTGGGATCTATAAAAAGGATATGTAGTCTATAGGTCCATATTAATATGGTAGCTATAGGAGAACAAATAATATTATATTCATTTTCATCTATAAAATAGACTTTTAATTCAATGTGGAGATATAATAGACATGTGATTAATGTAAGTGGTCCTCATCCTTTAGCATGGCCATATTTTTTTACAAGTATCTACCTAAAACTCACAAATCCATGATTCTATCAGATCTATGAGCATGAAGTTTTGTCTTTAAGTGAGAGATGGTGCGAAGAATCAAAGAAAGGGTCTAGTGTTGGGAACTATGGCTAGGGGAATTTAATGCATCCTCAAAACCTTTGGGGACTTTATCACTCAACAAGTTATGGGCAGTGTCCTAATTAATCAGAAATGTGGCAAGGCTTTCATTAGCTAAGGATCAAAATGTAGAAACTTGGGTTCAATTAATGACTTAGGAAAAAGTGTTCTTTTTTTAATGGCATGATCCCATATTATTTCTCTCTCTCCCTTCTCCTATATACCTTGGTCTCATTCCAATTTTGGGTGTTTGAATTTCTTAGAATTTATAATTATTTTCTAGAACTAGGATACTCATTTAGACTCTTGAAAAAGTCTGCTCATTTGATATGGTTAAACCCTATAAAAATATTGTAAGAACTTCCTTTTAAAGTAATAGGATAAACTCTTTTCCTATCTCTTATCTTTAATCAGTGCTTTGCATGTTAGTGTATGGTGAATTTATGAAGGATATTCTTTCTAGTTTACTATCCTTTTGATTACCTCTTTAAAGGTGTTTTAAAGATAGCTTATAGGTCTAGATTAGTGTTCCACTTGGAACCTCTTCTATGAAATATTTATGTAACTAATAAAATTATGAGATTGTGTGAGATATAGTTGTTCTATGTTGATTCATTATGTGTTTAAGATTATATGAGTGTCTAATTAACTTTGGTGCATCACCCTTTTAACCTTATTATGAGCCCTTATCCTCTTTTTAACCCTTTTATCTATGAAACATTATTATAACATTAGTTTTAGGTGAGCATCAAAGATGAAGTCGGCCTACTCTAGAGGTTTAACCTCACCACAAGATACCCATAGCTTGAGGTTGTTCCCAATATGTAAGTTAGTTGAAGAGAGAAAAAGAAACCTCTCCAAGGGTAAAAGTTAAGCCTACAATAGTTTTTGGCATGCCTAGTGGGACCACACTCTAAAAGGTAAGATTGATCAAACTTGATGCTGGTTTGATAAAATTTATAATAGTTAAGCTTTCAAGAAATAACATATGGCAACTCCAAAAGGAAAAGTTAACACTCTGGTGTAGAGCAATAGTTGTCTCTCATGCCAAAGGTGACAACAAGTTTAAATTCAATAGGTATTCCCTTTGAATTTGTTAAACTATGTTTAAATTTAGTAAAAATATTAAGGTTTTATAATACACATCCATATCAAGGAACCTTTGCTCCTAGGTCATTTTCAAGGCCTACCACTATAATAAGACATTTATTAAACCCTGGCATAGCCATGGAATCCCCTATAAATTTTATGGATTTTAATGGACAAAGTCCCTTATACCTTTCCCAATATTATCCTCTTCTAATTATATCCCTTAAAAGTGTTCCTTATTATGTTGGTGACCAAACTACAACACCTTCTGAGCACATCATGGACATAGCCAATTTTAAAAATATTCATAATGTCACTGAGGAAAATATATCTATTAGGTTATGTTGGCAATTTTTGGGCCTACATATAGATCTTTCAAGGACTAGTAAATGTTCTCAATTGAGAAAATGACCCTATGATAAAAGAGGGAGAAAATATTACCTGTAATGCTTTTGAGACACTTTAAGTAATATTAAAGTGTAATTTTATTGATCTTATTAAAATAGGTTTATAGAGTAAATGAAGAATCCAAGTGAGTTTTCACACTATCTAAATAGTCCAAAACCATTAATATTTTTGTTTATGTCTCAATAAATCATTCAAGATCACATATATTAAGCAAAAATCTTGAAATAATGAGTCTAGGACCCAGACCATCATTAGGACGTTACTAAAAAATGGACTAGTTAGATTGTTTGTACATTTGATAAGTATGTTTATAAAGTATCACAAGCCTTTGGGTCATGTGGAAATGATGCTCTTAGCACCTAGATCATTCCATACAAGTTTCATGTGTTCACTCTTTTTATGCTTTTATATCCAACTATTCATAGTTGACCCAACAAATGAATATGTTTACATAAAAGTCAAGTTTAAACTCAGGTGAAAATTCATCAAGTTTAAAATTGATGATATTTAAGATGCCAAATACATCCACATAGACATCAAATAATGTTCATGTAGATGTCAAAATAAATATTGCATGTGAGCTAAAATTTTATGGTCTATGAGATGTCAAATACGTCTATGTGGATGTAAAATGATGTTCATGTAGAAATCAATTTTAAAATATGGTAAAAAGAAATTGGCTTCAAGAAATGAGTCCTAGGTATATTTAAGGGCTCATGTTTAATCATTCATTAATATTTAATGGTGTATATATGGTCAATAATTTAGTGAAGCCAAAGAGATAATGAGTTGACGACAAAAAGCACATGGGCCTTGGCAGAGGATCATTGACTTTTGGGCATTTATGCACAAGAAGATCAATGGAGTGAACAAGGTTAAACAGTAAATAGGATAAGTCATAGATTGATAGCCAATAAGATAAATTAAGATCAATAAGCTTTTTATGGAAGTCAATATAGCACTTTTCTAAACATAGGTAGGTAAATACATAGAGATTCAAGTCTAGATATGATCCAAGTGAAGCCAGAATGATTATTTCAGGTTTGAAGGGTGTCATTAAGGTTTAGTTTGAACCTATGGTCCAAATATATAAATCATATGGATGGACTACATTAATTATTATTTAAATGAGGTCATCATGTGTAGTGAGTTCTTGGCTTCTAGTATACATAAAGACATAGTAGGTTTAAACCTAATATAGTTTAGAATAAGACTATGTGGCCTATGAGCTTTATATAAATAGGGAAACTATAGGAAAACTAATAATATGATTGGGTTTTAATTTATAAATAGATATATGATTAGATATTATAATACAAGAAGGTACCTATGACCACTTGAAATATACCAAGCATATCTATCATTTTTAAGGAATAAAAGATTTGTTATCATGATATATGAAGTGGAGGTGGCATGGAGCACTGAGATAATGACTTGGTAGTTGAATAAGAATTATAAAGCATTAAATTATTTTGCAAATACTTTGAAATTATTCATTCTTGATAAGATCATGACTTAGCAACCTCGAGAATGATAATCCATCAAAAGTGGTTTATCCTCATTCAATGCATTTTATTTACTCAATTTCCTCTCTCTTTCTTTTTTTTTTATAAATATAGGATTTTAAGCCTTAAAAACATCTTGGAAATCCCTCTCTTGTGAATGACTAAACTCTACCTAGATTTAATCTTTGTAACCTCTTAGGATAAATAAAAGACTATTTTTCATATCTTATTATTTTGGTATAGTTTGTTAATGTCAGATTGATTTGCATATGTGGTAGAAATCTCTCCCTTGTCAAATATTGATCTCACTTAGCTACTAGATTATCTTGTTATGTATGTCATATTTAATGTTTAATGTCATTTAATTAGGGATATCAAGTGGATAATTTGACCAGTTAGTGCCTTGAATTAGGCCTTTCTATCACTTCCCTCAATTTTGATCATTTGGTGAACCTTTGCATTAAATTCTAATGCATAAAAAACTAGTTACAGTTGTAGATCCGATCTCATTAGTGTTTTTAGGAGTTTAAATAGAGTGGATGAACAATCATATTACTGGTGATCACCTCCTTTACATGTTTTAATGCATTATTACCCATTTTTCTCTCCCTTTTCTCAATTAGAGTTTAGTTTAGATGATAGATCTAGAAGGAACCCATCCTTCTCCAAATATTTGATCCATTATTAAGATACCCACAACCTAAGATTAGTCCCATGTTGGTTTATATTTGAACAAAGGACCTAAATAATCCCCTTACTCAACTAGGGTGTAATCTAAAACACCAATAGTTTTAGCATGCCTGATGGGACATATTGGATCTTGTCTTAGTGAAATTATAGTTACAACAATGTTTTTCATGAAGTATTTGGTGATTCTAAGCTCAAGCAATTTCTTTTAAAAATCCAAATAGTTACCAAGTATGTTAATTTTCATTGAACTATCCTTATGTTGTTTTCATGTTTATGTATGAGGAAAATTCCTATGTTATACTTATTTATCAGCCCTATGATGGATCATACCAGTCTTGTCATGATCCATATGATCCCTTTTATGATCCCAATCAACCTTACCAAGAATTTTATCAAAGCCATGATGAACCTTGTCAAGTTTCCCATGATCTTTATTATCAAGAGAATGACTCTTACTTTGCTTATGAACCATATCGATTTCAAGACCAGATTTCACCTTTAACATGTGGCTATGATGTTGCATATGAGTAGTCTTGTTTATAAGAAATGATGGATGAGATAGAGCTCAAACTTATAGCATATGCAAGAAAATTATGTTCAGATTCCAAATATGAATAAGTGACTGAACATTTTCAAAATGTGTTTAATGATCTAGAAGAGAGGCATGCATTTTGGACTTTTGTATTATAGAAAATAGAGTCTTGTGAGTGGTAGAAAGGTGAATTGAACTAGTTATCTAAATAATACTCTTGTATTCCTTACCAATGTTCTTATGTTCCTTATTCTCTTAAAGTTCTTAACCATGTTCAGTGTGAGCCAATGAAGATTCCTAGTTGGGTTCAAGAACCTATTCAAGAAGTTATTCACATGCCAATTCAAGAGCCTATTAAAGAAGCTAAGCCTTCTTATAGTCCTCTTTCTTCACCACTTACCCCTCAAGATCAATTTCTCCATTAGGAAAAAGATATTTCAAACTTTGATGAAGTGATAGCCAAGTTGAAGGAGTAGAATGTAGAGGTTGTCAAAGGTTTCTCTTTCTCTCCTCTCCAAAATTACATTACTCAAAATCTATAAATATTTGATCATGATCAACCTTCTATGCTTCATATTCCCTCTCAAACAAATGAATTTCATTAGCCTCCCACCATCTCCCTTATTCAAGAGGAGCCTATCCTATGGGAGATAGAGAAAGATGTTACAATTGTAAGCCAAATTCTTGAGGAATGTGAAGAAGATGCTTCAAGTGTGTATGATGAAAACATATTCATTGATACTTCACTTGAGGTACAAGTTTAAAGTGAGGTTGTAGATAATATTAAATAAGTTATCTTAGGTATACAGGAAAAAATAGATCTTGATGTGGAAGAACTACATGAAGAATTGGTATAAGTAGATGCCACAAATGAGGTTGAGATATCTCCAATTGAGAAGGATGAAATTACCTATCAAAATGATCCTATTTAGATTGATCAAAGTGAATAATAAAAATATGATTGGTAGATATATTTTGAATCTTTGTAAGATATTGAAGAGCTTTGTAAGGACATGTTACTTAGTGGAAAGCATGATATTCAAAAATTTGATCAAGAAATACCTACTCAAGATCATGATATAGATTGGGTTGACTATTTAAAGCTCCTTTAAGAGTTGGATGAAAATTTAGTGTTTGATAATAAGGATGAGGTCACTCAAGGATAATGCATAGATGAAATGTCACTTGACAAGGTTATAATTGACAAGCAATGTGAGAAAGATCTAGAAGTACAATATGAGTTTATTTTTGTTGGTGACTGGTTCACTATTAAGGACTCATTTCAAGAGATGTGAAGAGAAATAATTGGTAATAAGAGTGCCTCTTCAAAGTTAATGTTCAATAAGCCTAATACTTTTCAAGTTGTATATTTTATTAGAATGAAAAAGTTCATGAATTTCTCTTTTGATCTAGGTGGATCATGTTTTGTTAGGGTTAATTAGGTTAGTTTGTTTATATTTTGTCCCAAATAAGTGCTTTGTTTACACATTTTATTTATTAGGATAGTTTACTTACTTTATTTTGTTTCCTTCATTATTTTTGTGGAGTTTTTTGTCTTTTCAAATCAAGAGGCTCTTCACAGTCAAGGAACATATGTGTTATCTATTATGAGTCAAAGGTCATGTACATGGTCTGAGTTTGAGCATAAAAAGAATGCTTTCTAGTTGAGTTTCCAAAGATGTTGGCCATTTTTGGTCCTATACATAGAGATTTTAAGGACTGAGTAATGTTTTTGATTAAGAGAAGGACCCAAAGATTAAAAAAAGGGAGACCGTATTACTTGAAACACTTTTGAGACATTTTAAGCAAGATTAAAGTGTAATTATATTGATCTTAGAAAAATAGGTCTATAGAGTAAATGAAGGATCCAATTAGATTTTCATGATATCCAAGTAGTCCAAGCCCATAAATAATTTTTTTATGCCTTAGGAAATCATTTTAACTCCCATAGATTATCAAAAATATTGAAAGAACAAGTCTATATGAGCTAGATCATCATTAGGATGTCACTCAAAAATAGATGAGTCAACATATTTCTACATTTGATAATTATGATTAAAAATATTTACAAGTTTTAAAGTCATGTGGAAATTATTCTCTTAATACCTAGATCATTCCCTATAAGATTCATGCCTTCATGCTTTTTCCACTTCAATATCCAAGCCTTCAAAGCTGACCCAATAGATGAAGATGTTTACATGAAATTCAAGTTTAAACTTAGGTAAAAATTCATAAATTTTAAAATTGATGGTCTATGGGATGTCAAATACATATACATGGATATAAAATGATATTCACATAGATGTCAAAATAAATCTCAAGAAATAATCATGTAAGCTTAAATTTGATTATTTATGGGATATTAAATAAGTATGCATGAACATTAAATGTTGTTCATGTAGATGTAAATTTTAAAACATGGTAAAGATCCATTGGATTTCAAGTAGTGGGTCCTAGGTAGATCTAAGATCTCATATTTAATCAGTCATCAAGATTGGATGGTGCATATATGGTCAAGAAGTTAGTGAATCCAAGGAGTTAATGAGTCAAGGACAAGTGTCAAAAGTGCATGGGTCTTGGTAGAGGATCGATGAATCACAAGAATCCATGCATAGGTATGTCAATAGGACAAGTCATAAAATTAACAACCAATGAGATAAATTGAGCTCAAGAAGATTTCTATGGAATTTGACAATGCACTTTTTAAAACATAAGTAGGTAAATACATAGAGACTCAAGTCTAAATATGATCTAGGTGAAGCTAGAATGATTGTTTTAGATTTGAAGGGTATAATTAAGGTTTAGTTTAAACTTATAGTTAAAATATATAGAACATATGGACTATGTTCATTATTCTTTAAATTTGATCATCATGTGTAGTGAGTTATTGGCTTTTAGTATATAGAGAGGCATATTAGGTTTAAACCTAATATAGTTCATAATAAGACTATGTAGCCTATGAACTTTCTATAAATAGGGAAAATACAAGAAAACTAATAATATGATTGGTTCTCAATATATAAAGATATTTGTGCTTAGATATTATGATACAAATAGGTACCTATGACCACTTGAAATAGGCCAAGCTTCTCTATCAATTTCAAGGCATAAGGGATTTGATCTCATGACATATCAAATAGAGGTGGTATGGAGTACTAAGATAATGACTTGGTGGTTGAATAAGGATCATAGAGAATTAAATTCTTTGCAAATCCTTTGAAATTATTCCTTATTGATAAGATCATGACTTAGTATCCTCAAGAATGCTAATCCATTAAAAGTGGTTGATCCTCAATCAATGAATTTTATTTGCTCAGTTCCCTCTCTCTTTCTTTTTTTATCAATACAAGATTTTAAGCCTAAAAAATGGCTTTGAAATCCCTCTCTTGGGCATGACTAGACTCTACCTATATTTGATATTTGTAACCTCTTAAGATAGATAAATGACTCTTTTTCAGATAATATTATTCTATTATATTTTGTTAATGTCAGATTGATTTGTATATGTGGTAAAAATCTCTCCCTTGTCAAATCTTGATCTCACCTAGCTACTAGATTATCATATTATGTAGGTCAAGTTTAGTTTTTAATGTCATTTAATGAGAGGTAGTAAGTGGATAATTTGACTAGTTAATTAGGCATCTCTATTACTTCCCTTAGGTTTGATCATGTGGTGAACCTTTGCATGAAATATTGATTCATAAATAACCATTTGGAGTTGTAGATCTAATCTCATTAGTGGTTTTAGGAGTTAAGATAGAGTGGATGAACAATCGCATTACTAGTGCATCACCTCCTTTACATGTTTTAATGCATTTTTACCCATTTCTCTCTCCCTTTTCATAGTCAAAGTTTAGTTTAGGTGATATATCTTAAAGGAAGCCAACATTATCTAAAGGTCTGATCCATTATTAGGATACCCACACCATATGATCAGTCCCATGTTGGTCTATATTTTAGTAGAAGACCTAAACAATCCCCTTGCTTAGTTAAAGTGAAATCTAGAATACTAATAGGCTATTAGCTACTTCTTTTAAAATAAAGGCCCTAGATTGGTATAGATTTTTTACTAATAATTCCATTCAAACATCATAAAAATTAGGAGAGACATTATGTAAAATATTTAAAGACAAAAATGACCATTTTTCACTTGCAGAGCAACTAACTACCATTAGGAGAGATCCTCATGAAGTCATGTAGGACTTCAACATAAGGTTCCAAAAAACTTGGGATATAATCCTAATCTTAGTTAGACAAACTACTAACTTTGCCTTCTTATATTATTTGAAAGCTTTAAATAGTGATATACTAGTGATGATCCAATCTATGGAGGGAATATACTTCTAGATGCTTATGAGGTGGCCATCAAAGTAGAAAATTATTTGGTTAAAGTTGACAAGCTTACACCCACACCATCAATGACCTTATTTATTAAAATTAGACCATCTCCTATTTTTTTCCATCCATGAGATGTCATTCTTCATACACCAATAGTTACTACAATGCCTACAACAAAACAAAAGAAAGCCTCCACGAGGGGGTCTAGTGATTCACAAGAGCATAATCACTTTTACGAGATCAAGAGCATGTTTTAGTCCTTGGGTAATGAACTGGTAAATGTCAAAAGGAAATTAGATTTTAATAGGCCTTATCAAAGTTCATATTAACCTTAGTAGAAAGACTTCTAGGCAAATAGGCCACCATACAAAGGAAATTACCAAGGCCAAGGCCAAGGTCAAAACTAAGGACAAGGGAAACATGGATACAATAGGTAAAGTAACTAAAATATTAATGTTGATAGAAATTTTACACCTTTGTACCAGTTTAAAATAATGTGTCTCAATAAGCAAAGGGTGTCATGCTTTGGAATCAGTATTTTAGTTAACATATTGTCCCAAATATTGATCTCAACCAAGCCTTTAATGATCAATGGTAACAAACTGCTAATTTTGGGTACAACCAAGATATCATGGCTTAAAATTCAAAGGTTCCTATGATTACCAAAATATAAGATCCTCCATAGGCTCAAGGCTCTAATTAGGGACCAAACTAGCTGGATGTCATAATGACAAACTATGAGTAAGAAGAGTATTATGTACTCAACCAATAGGCTAGTTCTAGCCAAGCCTACATTCTAGTGGTTAAAAATACAAGATTTAAAAGAAGGAACATGGATGGTAATCAAGAAATATTCAAAGAGATTCCTACCATTACTCCACTAAAAAATCCAAATGAACCTATTGTCACTCTAAAGGTTCCAGTAGTTCCAAGGGGTCAAAATCAGCGAAATGTCTTAGTCCCTCAATTTTCACAAGTTTATCAAATAATAGTGGTGGCTCCCAAAACACAATAAAATGTTGTTGGTTCACCCATAAACATTATTGAACAAATGAATAAATATAATGTGAGTGTGCCCATGCAGGATATGCTCTCCATGCCTAGCCAAGTGGACATTCTTTAGGAAGGTCTATCCCAGATTAATATTACAATAGTTATAGATAAGAAGCCAAGTAAAGTGAATGAAGTTATCACCAATGTATCCAAAAGACAAAATGAAGGTAAAGTAGTTAAGCCTCCTCCCTTTTATATTTTAGTGATCATTGGCAACTCTCTAGTACACAATTACTTAGTAGATAGTAGGGCTAGTATCTCGGTAATGCCAAAGTCTATAGCTAATCAACTTGGTTTTAAATATGAACCATAGTCCAAAAGAGATTTTTAACTTGATGGATCTTCTACCGAGCTCTCTAGCATAATCAAGGACCTTAATATGACCCTACATGTTTTTCTTAGTATCTCAGTGGCTCAAGATGTATTGATCTTAGATGTGCCTCCTCACTTTACACTATGATTATTTAAAGAGTTCACAAAAAAAATAAGAGGCTACCTTGTAGTATGATAGTCATATATGGAATTCAAAACAAGGTATGGAGCTAAGGTGTCAGTCAAAGATGATCCCATTGCACAATTCCACATAAAGCCCTATAAACCAAATAATGTCAGCATCAATTGCACCATCATTAATCATGATGAATTTGTAATGGGGAACGAGCTAAACACTCATTTAGAAGAGGTACCAAACATGTTCTTAGATGGTCTATGGAATGAAGAAAGGGATTTGGGTTTTTACTATTTTCATGAATAAAGCTAGCTCATGTCATCCCTCATGAGGCCTCAAGAAGATCCTAATGGTTTATAGAAGTTATTATTTGATGGTATAAGGAGCAAGCATGGGATGGGTGTAGGTGTTATCCTATTATCCCCTTAAATTGACAAGTAATTCTCTTCATATAGGTTCTACTTTAGCTATTCCTACAATGCATCAGAATATGAGGGTCTCATTAATGGCCTTCAATGGGTTAGTAAGAGAAGGATCAAGAAGTTGTAAGTCTATGAGGATATTGAAATGGTTATTAACCAAGTTAGAGGATATAATGCCACTAAGAACCCCTTAATAAAGTCCTAAAAACATAGATTTTGGGACCTAACTGAGGACTTTGAGGCCTTCAACATTTAATCAATGCTAAGAGACCAAAATCAACATGTTGATAGAATAGCAACTGTGGGGGATTACTTTGATATCCCAAATAAATTGAAAAGAACCAAGTTATAACCACATGTCAAAGTGGTAATAAGACCATTAATGATAGATAATGAATCTCATTGGTAGATTTTTAAAAATGACCGAAAAATTGCATGATTCTTATAGTAGGATGTTGAGTTCTCCATCAACCAAGGAAAAATTCAACATTAGTATAGGAAGAAAATTATTTTATTAAGGTCCAATAATCTTCCTAATGGTCTATTCAACCTAGAAGGTTTATTTAATGAAGGGGACCATATGAGGATGGGTAAATTAATGATGTCAACTAATGAAGAGAATTATTAGATAGTTCTTATCTTTGAAGGTAAGCTCCTCAAGATTGGAAAGGTAAGCACTAAAGATGAAAGGCATGATTTCATAGAGATTTATAAGGAATATGCAAACATCTTTTCTTGGAAATGTAGTGACCTAAGGGGATTCAACCCCAAATTGGACCAATGCACTATAGACCTAGAGGTTAATGCCAAACCTATCAAGAAGAAACAAAGGCCCATAAACCCCAAGATTGAAGAGATCATGAAAAAGTAATTAACCAACATTATTGATTCCATGTTCATATTCTCATTTAAGCACTCATAATTGGTAGCTAATCTAGTACCTCTTAGGAAGAAGAATGGGGAGATCAGACTATGTGTATATTTGAGAGATCTTAATAGGGTCTCTTTAAAGATAATTACCCTCTACCATCCATGGAGTATCTCCTATAAGTAGTTGTTGGTTTAGAATGTTTCTTTCTCTTACATGGATATTTAGGTTATAACCAAGTGCTAGTGAGAGAGGAAGACTAGTACAAGATTGACTTCACCACCAAGTTGGGTATATTTGCTTATCAAAAGATGTTTTTGGGTTATACAATGCTAGGGAAACCTTTCTTAGAGAAATGGTTATGGCCTTCCAAGGGATGATAAATAAAATGGTACTAGTCTGCTTTAATTACATCACAATCTTCTCCAAGAATGCTAGTGAGCATGTGGACCATCTAAGATTGATATTCCAAAGATAAAAAGAGTAATAGATGTCTTTAAATATATAAAAATGTGTGTTCTCTATGTTTAAAGGTCAATTTTTGGGTCATATTGTTTCAAATTAAGGATTGTTCATTGATCCTAATAGATTAAGTGTATCTTAGCCTTATCCTTATTAAATCACAAGAAAAAGATCGAAAGATTCCTTAGGAATATCAACTTTGTGAGAAGGTTCATACTTAGTTTTGAAAACTTAGTCAAACCTATCACTACCATGTTGAATAATATCCAAGTGTTTGCTTGATCTAATGAAGGTAAGGCCTATTTTGAATCCATAAAGTAGGCCATTAACCAAGAACCCTCACTCTTAAACCTTGATTTTTCTAAGGACTTCATCTTGTATACCTTTATAAATGTTGAAAACATATCAGCTATGTTGATGCATAAGAATGGTGAGGGAATGGACAATCCAATTGAATTTTTTAGTTAAGGTCTAGAAGGATATGAGGTGAGGTACAATTTCATTGAGAAGAAAGTTCTCATATCCTTGATAAGTCTTAATAATTCTAGACCCATGCTCTCCAATAGTAGGATCCATATTATGGTGTCTCATCCTAGAGTTAAGGACTTCCTCCTTAACAAGGATTTGAATGAGAAGAGATCAAACTAGATCACAAAGGTCATGGAATATGATGTAGAGATCAAAGTCACAAAGCTGGTTATGGGTAAGGGTTTGTGTAATCACATGGTAACTCACAAGTAGGTGCACATCTACTTCAAAAGAGTTGGCTTCAATATATGTCTCACATCTTGACAATAGGAGAATTACACCAAGGTTTGGATAGAGCCAAAAGAATTTATTTTAGGCTTCAATATATACCTTATGCATTAGTTGATGGATTTATTTTTAGAAGGGACCTCAATGGGGTACTCCTTAGGTGCATAGATGATGACCAAGTGACCAAACTCTTAGGGAAGTTCCATGATTGACCTGTAAGAAACCATTTCTTACCTAGAACCATATCGACAAAGATAATGAGGGATAGTTATTATTGGCCCAATCTTTTCAAATATACTCATGCATGCATTAGAAAATTCTATAAGTGTGGCCTTTTTTAGGAAAATAGAAAATAACAATCCTTCCACTCAATCCAATTAAAGTGGAGAAACCATTCATGTAATGGGGGTTAGACTTCATAAGGATGATCAATCCACTATAAAGTATAGGGTATAAATGGCTACTTGCTTTAACTAGCTACTTCACTAGGGGGTGGAATCTATTACTTTAAAAGAGGTTAGTGAAGGTATAGTTTTGGACTTCTATGCTAGCCTTATGACTAGGTTTGGTATCCTAACCACCATAATTTAAGATAATGCATTGGAATTCCTTGGTATGAAGATAAGTGAGTGGGATCTCAAACTAGGCATCTACCTCAGCACCTCTTCCAACTACTATCCTCAAATAAATGGATTGGCAAAGTACACAAACAAATATTTATTAAGTACCATCAAGAGGACCATGGAAGAGAATCAAAGAACATGGCATAATAAGCTAAGGATAACCTTATGGGTTGATAGGGTGACTCCTAAAACTACCATTATAAACTCTCCATATATTCCTATGTATGTAAGGGAATATAAATTTCCTATCTCCCTTGAATTGCCTACATTAGAGTTAGCCCATCAACTTGAGTTGATGGAGGAGGAGCCCATGAATGTGAGGATGATAGAGCTCATGGAGCTGGAAACAAATCAGGGACCTTACCATGAACACACTAGAGTCACATCAAGCTTAGGTAAAAAAGTCCTTTAAAAGGAGAGCTAAAGAAAGGAGCTTCAAAGAAGGGGACCTAGTCTCCAAATGGGACTCAAATAAGGCCAAACTAGGTAACCATACCAAGTTTGAAATCTTATGGAGTGGTCTTTATTTGATCGATAGATGCAAGGAATGCAATGATTTTCATCTTGACCAAATATATGGAGAGGTATTACCCATCCTAGTTAATGACATTCATTTAAAGCCTTGTTATTAGAAGCATTGCATCCATTGTAACATATTGTATATATTAGAGTATTTTTTATGCTTTCCTCTAAGTGCCTTTTGTACATTTATTTTTTGTTATATTATTTCCTTTTCCAAAGTTCCTTAGGCATTTTTGTATTATTTTGTTTCTTTTGGTCCTTATTGCCTCAAGACAGGTTTAGCTCAATTGTAGAGGCTAATTATTCCATGCCCAATAGACTAGACAAGACAAATAGTCTAGGTTCTCAAAGCATAAAAACCATGCTTCTCTATGAATCACCAAAAAGGTTTGCCAATTTTGACCCACATACCAAGGTTATGCCTAGATATACTAGGTTGCTAATGGATGAGTATATGAATTTTTTTTTTGGATAGAATGAGTGATATAACGATCTCAGTTTACTCATAAAGATTTTAAACCACTTTAAGTTCAATTAAAGTGTAATTTTCCAAGATCTAAAGGATAGGTATAAAGTGTTATAGAGACCCTATGTGATGCCAAGAGTGATTGGAATGAGTATGGAAGTGCTTAGCATTAATTTAGTTCTTCATTATGTTCATCTAGACATTTTGGGTCTAGTGGTATAAATTTAGAGTAGGTAGTTTTCTAACATTATCATTTCCACGTGTAAATAATCCAAGGAGAAATGGTCACATGGGTATAATCACATTAGTTCTAAGAACATATGAACAAAATTTTAAGACATGCGTCTAAGTACAATAAAATACATGAAGACTCAAAGTTAGCCTCTCAAAAACAATTTGTTATGTTTCCATACTTAGCTAATTTATAAAGAAGGTCAAATAAAGCTAAGTGGGTAGTTTTCTAATGATTTATCTTAAATTTTTTGGAGATCTTAGGATAAAATGGTGACATAGGTCTATTCAATTTAGTCCCTAATTGTTACATGCTAAATTTTAGGCCATGCATCTAAGCACAAAAAAAGCTATGCGTGTTCAAGGTTGGCTCCTTAGACAAAATTCACTAAGTTTCCATACCTAACCATTTGTTACCATGATAGGCATGTAGACATCATGAAAAAACACATAGGTCAACTCAATTGAAATTTTTTAAAACATAATTAGAAATCTCCTAGGGCCAGTGGATCAAGTGGGTTCATCCTTTTTGGTATTAAAAACATCTAAAAATTTAGTTCCTTTATGTCTTTTTTGCTTCTAGATCCAAGCCTTAAAAGTTGGTCAAAAGTGATTGACATTCACGTAGAGGTCAAATTAGAGCTTGAGAAAAAATCCATTAGAGCTTAAATTTTATAGTCTATGATATGTCAAATACATCCATGTAGATGTCAAATAATGGTCACGTGGACATCAATTTTAAGACCTAGTAAATAGTCATTAATTTTAAAAGAATGGGTCCCAAAAAGATCTAATGGCACACTTTTGATCATACATTCATATCTAATGGTGAGCAAAGGTCAAAAGGGTCAGTGAATCTCAAATCAAATTCATGCATGATAAGTGTCAATAATGTGTTTAAATGGCAAAGGATCAAGGATCAATTTTCATCTAGATAAACAAGATCTAATAGATCGAGATGGGTCAACATGTCAATGAGTTGAGTCAAATATCAACATCTAGTTAAAACAAAGGCAAGCCCAAGAATTTTGATAGAGGTTGAGGGACCATTTTCAACCAGAAGAAAATACATCTTGCAAGTTTATTTCACCACAGTTAAATCTCATTCAAGCACCATTAAAAGGACACACTGATGTAGTAAGACATAAATCACATAAGGGAACCAAAATTGGTGCTAAATATGAACCTCTGGTTCTTAAATTTATATTGAGTAGGGTTTTTTATACAATTATGTTCACCTTTTTAATAAGGATCCATGTATATAGTGAACTCTTGGTTCCTACATATACAAATTTGGTCTTTCTAGACCTATTAGGATATAGGAAAAGGCTATGCAGTCTATAGGTCTATATTAATATGGAATTTATAGGAAAACCAATAATCTTAGATTGGTTTTATTTTATAGAATGGATCTATGATCAAACATGGATATAGAGTAAACATGTGATTAATGTAACAGGTCCTTATCCTTTATCATGGCCATATTTTAGACAAGTAACTACTTAAATTTAACAAATCAATGATTATATCATATCTATGAGCATGAAGTTTTATCTTTGAGTGAAATATGATGTGAAGGATCAAAGAAGGGGTATATTTTTGGTAAGTATATTGAGGGTCATTGAATGCATCCTCAAAACCTTTAGGGAATTTCTCACTTAATAATCCATAGGAAATGTCTTGATTGATCGAAAAAGGTGTCAAGGTTTTCATTGGATAAAGAGAAAAATATGGTAGCCTAGGTTTAATTAATGACCTAAGACAAAGTGCTATTTTTTTATGGCATGCTCCCACATTCTTTCTCTTTCTCCCTTATCCTATATATCTTGATCTCATTCCCATTGAGTGGGATTTGAGTTATTAGAATTTATCATTCTTTTCTAAGACTAGGATACTCATTGAGATTCTTGAAAAAAAAATCTCATTTGATATGGTTAAAACCTATGAAAATATTTTAAGAACTACCATTTAAAGTAATAAGATCAACTCTTTTCTTTTCTATTAACTTTAATTAGTTTTTAACATGCTAGTGTATGGTGAATTTTTGAAGGAGATTCTTCCTAGTTTAATATCCTTCTACTTGCCTCTTTGAAGGTGTTTTCAAGCTAATTTGAAAGTCTAGATTAGTGTTCCCCTTGGGACCTTTTTTATTAAATATTTATGCAACTAGTAAAATTATGAGATTGTGTGAGATATAGTTGTTCTATGCTAATCCACTAAGTGTTCAAAATTATATGAGTGTCCATTTAACTTTGGTGCATCACAATTTTAACCTTCTTAGGATCCTTTATCCTTTTTTTAACCCTTTTCCTTGTGAAAAATTAGTTTAGCATTAATTTTAGGTGATCATCAAAGAGGAAGTTGGCCTACTCTAGAGGTTTAACCTGACCACAGGATAGCCACAGTCTAAGGTTATTCCCATTGTGTAGCTTTGTTGTAGATATCCTAAATAACCCTTTGCAAGGGTGGAAATTAATCCTACAGCAAGGACAATGCCTTTGTATGATTTTTCATGATCTTAACATTACTTGTCCAAAATATGTTTTTCCCCTTCCTAATATTAGCTAGTTTATGGATATCATTGTAGGACATGAAATTTTGTCACTCATGGATGAATATTTTGGTTATAACCAAATATTTGTCACCCCATAAGATCAACATAAACCCTCTTTTATTGTTACATGGGGGAATTTTTGTTATAGGGTCATGCCTTTTGGTTTAAAAAATGTAGAAACAACTTACCAACATACCATGAACTATATTTTACATGACTTAATTCACAAATTTTTTGAAGATTATGTGGATGCTTTCCTTGGTAAATCTAGGTATTGTAAAGATCACCTATCTATCTTTAAGATATTATTCACCCATTTAATCAAATATTAGGTCTATCTTAACCCTAAAAAGTGTGTCTTTGGGTTTTTATCAAGAAATATCTTAGGTTTTATCATTTCCATTTTGGGAATTGAGGTTAATCCTATTAAAATTAAATCCATTATCTATATTCCACCTCCCTCTAACCTCAATCAACTTTTTAGTTTACAAGGGAAATTGTAGTCTATTTGCTACTTTATTTCATAATTATCTGATCGATGATAACCATTCCATCACCTTTTTAAGAAACATAATTGATTTGTATGGGATTAAAAATTTTAAGTAGCCTTTGATATGCTTAAAAATTATCTCATATCTTTACCTATCCTTATTTTACCAAGATTGGATAAGCCTTTTTACTTGTGTATCTCAACTATAGACCATGCTTTAGGTGCCATGCTTACCCATCAAGATGAACAACATAGAGAACAAGTAGTTTATTATATAAAGTGCACTTTGATTCATTATGAGACACATTACATGTATATTGAAAAATTATGTTTGGCCTTAGCATTCGTTTCTTCTAAAATTCACCACTATTTGTTTAATCACAAAACCTATGTATCTACCAATATTGATCTTTTTAAATTTATGAATTCCAAACCCTATCAAAATCAATGAATAGAAAGATGGATTATGCTTCTTCACAAGTTTGATCTCAAATTTATTTACCAAAAGTTGATTAAGGGGTAGATCATTTCCAATCAATTAGTTAAGGCACCCCTTGCTAATAATCTACAATCCAGTTATGAATTTCATGGTGAATCTATAGCCTCCACATCCCAAGGATATATCAAATATTAGATGACATTATTCTTTGATGGATCTAAATATGAACATGGAAGGGGAGAAGGGATTACTATAATACTATCAGAAGGCATTCCTATACCCCTATCTTTAAAACTTGTTTTCAACTATACTAATAATATGGGAGAGTATGGATCCCTAATTATAGGTTTCTAAATAGCATTGGCTTTAGATGTTAAGTCACTTCATATTTATAGGGACTCCCAACTAGTAGTCAATAAAATAACTATCAAAAAATAGTGAAATAATAACATCCTATAGAGGTATAAAATGTTATCATAATAGTTATTATCCACTCTCAACCACTATATCATCTAGACCACTCCTCGATCAACCAACAAGTTTGTTGATAACATGGCTTCCTTAGCTTCCTTTATCCCATATTCTTCTCAAAAATCTAAATTATTTGTCCTTATCCACAAGGTCAATCAAACTTCTTATACCAAAACTTATCTTCCTTCTATCCATATTGTAGAATAAAATCACTTAGATTTATGGTACTCATAAATATTCAATTATTTTTCTAAAGGTAACATTCCTCCAGATTTGTCTAAAAACTCTAAGCATTATTTTAAATAATTAAATACCTAGTATATAATATTGGGGGTGTGATTTATAAGTGGGGATTTTATCGTATTATCTTCCATTATCTTCATATATCTGAATTAAATGTCATAATCAAATAAATATGTGATGTAATATGTGGTGTCCATTTTAGTGTTTTAACTATCACTAAGAAGATTATACAAATAGGTTATTCTTGGCCTACTATGAATCAATATTATTGTGATTATGTTAATAAATGTGTGAATTTTGAATAACATGCTAACTTAGCCCATGCCCTTAGTCATATTTTATAGGTAGACAAGGAATTTTATCTATTCTCCCAATGGGTTTTATACCTTATAGGTTAGTTTAATCCTAATTCTTCCCAGTGAAATAGTTATATCATTACTACTAATGAATATTTCACTAAATGGGTGGAGGTTGTTCCCCTTATTTAGACCAAGGTAGATAGTATCATTGATTTCATTAATAATCATATCATATGTCATTTTGGTCCCACATAAAAAAATAATAGATAATGGGAGAGCTTTTAAAAATAAACATGTCCAAAAGTTATGTGACTCCTTCAATATTAAGCTAAGATTTTTTTCACATTATTATCCACAAGTCAATGGAAAATCTAAGTCATATATCAAAACACTTGTCAATATGTTAATAGAAATGGTCAATGAGGCTAGGATTAATTGGTATATTCACATACCTCTTGATTTGTGGACTTATCAAACTAGTGTCTAAACCCCTATAGGTGTTATCCCTTTTTCTTTGGTCTATGGTACCAAATAAATTCTCCCCATAGAAGTGAAAATTCCTTTTGTTTAGATCTCTCTTAAGGACATCATTCCTGAACAAGATTATCATCAAGAATTATTATCACAACAATAACTTTTAGATGAGAATAAATCCACAATTCTTGATCACCTTCATGTATATCAAGAATGGATAAAATGTGCATCTAATAAAAATTTAAAACAATGATGATTTAATATTAGTGACCTTATCCTTAAAGAAAATCAACATGTCACACATATGGAAAGAAATAAATAAGGAAAGATTCCTTTGAATTGGCATGGACCTTATATTATCACTAATAAATATGAATATAGGGCATCCCATTTGGCCACCTTTGATAGGAAACCAAAACATGAACCTCTTAATGGCTTGCATTTACATCCTTTTTATTGTTAATAATCCTATTACAATCTATAGTCAGTATAAGTTTTCCTTAAATCTAGTCCCCTATCTCTAAATGTACCGAATAATGATAGAGAATCATGTGAATTTTTGGAAGTATACCTATTTTATCCTTAAATATGGACACCTTGGCTCTCTCCATAGAATTTACTCATGGATTATCTCCACTCAAAATAGGGTAGAGTTTCAAATCATTATTTCCTAAAAATCCTTCACCTTAAAAGTTTGTTGAAAAGGAACAGATTATTGTCTTGTTATGTGGTTTGGTTTATAAAAATACCCTAGGTTTCCTTAAATATAATCCATAGAAAAAGGTTATTTTGGGATACAAAATAAAATATATATATCAAAGTTGTAAACCAATCCCTCAAATGCCAACTATTATAGAAATCAAGAAAAAAGAGTAAAGTTGCAGATTGATCCCTCAAAGGATAACAATAAAAATACATATATCTAAACATATAGACCACTCCCTTCAAGGATGGATATATACCTATTTATTTAGGAAACTTCCAAGATTGATTAGTTTCCTATTAAAATTAAATCCTTTAAAAATCTATAATATCACAATTATATCCTATGAAAGTTTCCCGCATTGATCATTCTACATATATACATGGATTAGCTTGAGGTTAGCCTAACAAGATTGAAAACACAAAATAAGATGTGTATTCTTTGAGAATTAAGTTTTTACCACATTCCCTACAAACATAAAAATCCATTTTTCAAACCAAATAATTGTCAATTGGTTGAACATGAGATTGTTAAGGATTCTCATTAACATTGGATAAAAGGGCACATATGCAAAAAAAAAGAGGCCTAGCTTTGTTTAGGGTCCAATAAAATTATGAGTCATACATTCTTGATAAGTTAATATAGAAATCATTTTATCATAAATTACCATTATATAAAAACACTTAAAAACCATAGCATAATCTAAATCCATAATCAACCATGACATAAAATATAATCAATGATATCCCACATAATCCGATTAGTATAATCAAAAACAAAAAAATCATGTAAACACCATCCATGTAATATAAAATCCATTGCTATAGAGATCATAACTTCATAATCTTGTGAAAATATCATGATCTAAATAAATCCATTAAAACACATAAATATAAATCCATAATCAAGATAACAATTTAAAGTTACATCACATAATCTAAAAACCATAATCTATGTAAACACCATATAATCAATATAAACCATGATATATCACAAAAATAAACTAAGATATCATATAAAAATAATCTCAATAATCTGTATCCATAATCAAATAGTGAAATATAATGTAACAAATGTGTGGTACACAAACTCATGAATACATATACATCAACTCAAACATACATCATAATAATTTCATGATATACAATATATACAAAGGAAATCCATATAATAAGCCATAAATATAGCTACTCTATAAACTAGAATTGGTTTAGGTGGATACACACTCCAGCTCCTCCAATGCCTCCATCATCACCTCTATCTCCTCTTCCATCCCTCCCATATTTCCTTCATGGTACGCTCCCCACACTAGCTATAGTAGTTTATATCTATCATGGAGTCTAAACCTATGTGACTATATGGGTGGCATATATAATAACCTGTCACAACTATTCTATAATAGTCTAATAATAATACTAGATATATACTATAGCATCCTACTACATATCCATACTCACCATACCTAGTGGCCCTATCCTCCTACCTTGTGTTCCTCCCCTTGTGGTAGATCTTAACATAGCTCCTCCTACATCCCCTATTAGTACTTGGAGTCTCTCACACTAGTCATGATATTTGTCTCAAGCTTGAAATGCCTAATCATAACTCATTTCCAATGAGTTATAACACCCCTATAACTCAATTAAACTAACCTATAGATAATCTTTCTCAAACTTAACTCCAAATAATTTTTCTTATAACACATCTCTCTCTACTATCACTACTTATATTTTTGGATCTCCCTTCCCATATCCTCCTATCTCCTCCACATCCACCATCTCTATAATTCTTGCCTCCCACCTAGGCCACACTAGTCTCTCTTATCCTCCTCTAAGATGGCCTATCCACCATAAAAAATATACCTCTATAGCCCCAACATCATTTGTTTCTACTTCCTCTATCTCTTCCTTAGCCAAAATCTCAAGATCTATCACTTATGGATCTAGTAGATCCCCGTTAGAGTATTTTGTCTTGTATACTAATGGTACCTTTGATATATCCTAAAGTAATCAAAACTATCACTACACACACCCAAACTAGAATAGATCTACATGTTCTATGCATTATCCTCACAACCACCTTAGACATCACCCTACCATAAACTCCCTCTATATCCTAGACCATGTTATAAATACAACATATAGCCTCCATACCACCTCTTCCATCTCCTCTAGAACCTATTAATATTAATCCAAGTCACGTACTGTTTGTAATGTCCCATTCTCTTTAGACATTACTTCTTGGACAAGTTCAGCCTATTATCAACCCTCGTAGGCTAAGGTGAGATGGATAGAGGGTCTAGTTGGTAGTTATCCATTTTTTGGTGGGCTCTACATGATCGTTTTGAGGTGTTCCTCTTGGGTTTATGGAAGCTTCAACACCTAGAGGGTGTAACCTTATAATTTAGTGTTATAAAGTTACTTTATGAAGTTATAACTTTATTTTTAAAATAAAGTAATTTTATAAAAGGGGAATATAAAATAAATTAAAATATAATTCTATAAGCTTCTTGGAGAGGTTAAAGAAAAAGTATAAATAAGACCCTTGGGCAAGCTTCTAATCATCTTATGTTGATTATTTGATCATTGTGTGATTGTGGAGCCTAGGGTTGTTATAGAATTTCATTGGAGATGAACAACTCCATTGAAGACATAACTAAGGGTGTGAAATATCACCTTAAGGGTTGCAATAGAGGAAGGAGTACTCAGCTTCTTCATTTGGACTTCATTGCTAGGGTTTAGAGAATTGTTTTGTTGAAGAAATAATATTGCAAGTTACATGGAAGGCATGAAAGAATTTGATTTTATCATGTATGAGGGAGTTTGGACTTGTTAGAGCCTTCTTTAGGATCCACCTTGTCTATAGAAGGCATTGGTGGCACTTGTGGAATAATTCATGGGAGTTTGGAAGGCCAGTGTTGAAGAATTTTAGGTCTACAAATTTACTTCAGACTTCACATATTGGTTCGATTTGCTTTGATGAAGCCATATTTCTAGCATCCAACCATTTGAGGAGTGCCTGGGATAGAGGAAGATATTAAGGGTAGTTTGGGGGTCTATATCATTGCAATTTATTTATATTTCATCCTCCAAAAAATTTAAGGTCTACAACTTACTGAGGGGTCGATTTTAGTCTTAGAAGCTTCCAAAAAATATCATACACACCCCAAAAGGAGCGGCCAGCCTCAAAGAACCTTCCCATTCAGTTTGGTGGCATTTGGTGCATGATTTGTGACAATATTAGGATCTAATCTGATCTCTACAAGTCTGAAGACAACTCAAAAATTTACATCATTTAGAGGCATTCATGATTTCGTGTTGAAGGGGACTCATCTACACCATTTTGTAATCAGGTTCCTCTTATCTTATTACTTATATGTGGTCATTTTTCCCTTTATTGTAAGTCTGAAGCACATTTATATCAGACTAATTTGTACTCAGAAAATTGAATTAAAAGGTATTGATTTGGCTACAATTTACATTGTTTATTATTGCTATATTGTCTACTTTATTTTTTTATCAATCTATTGTTCAAGACTAGTAAAAATCTCTACAAAACACATTGGAAATTAATTAGACTAGCAAACTAAAAATACAGACCAATAAGTGTTTGACAAAATTCCCAAGCATCAAACTCAAAAAAAATTGACAAATTCTAGTCACTCTTGGTTGGGGATTTTACACTATCCCATCTCTATGTGGGTGGTCAAAGTCATCTTTCTATCCAAAAAAGCCAACACTAGATACAAATCAATGCCATCCCATCCATGATAGCACTAGTTATAGGCACTATAAATCTACACACCTATGATTTTGAATGTCAAAGTAGCTATAGAAGTACCCCTAGACCCTCTTAGGACCAACCTAAACCTATTGATACCAAACCAACCAATCTATACTCAATTTCACCTAAGTAATCCTATCCTTCAAGACCCCATCCTTGTGGACCCTGACTATCGATAGTCAGGGTAACCATCGATGGTCAACCTTGGGAACCCTTGATTGGCAATAGTCATGATCCAACTTCTCACCAAGAGCATGTAAGATCTACTAACCCTTTTCTAAACATAAACTTATCTAATTTGTGTTACGAGCCTTCACATGCACAAATTATATTTAGATGACCTAGTTACACCTTCACTTCCACCTCTTACTTATACCTATAAGAGAAAGAGGTTTGGGAGGTTAAATCCATTTGCAATAATTATCAAGAGCTTAGGTATTTATGATTTTTATTTTGTAGGTCAATCAAGCCAATAAATTTCATCAATGTTATATAGCATTATTAGCCATCTTATTGAGATCCAACTCATCGTCACCTCTCAACCAAGCTTTTAGGTACTGTTACTCTACTAGAATCAAGCTAGATTCCACCCATAGGATAACTATGCCAACCACTCACCCAACTAACTTCTGGTAAGACAAGTTCTTATTTGTCAATATTCACATGATTTTTTTCTATTTCACAATTAATCTAGCCCTTGGCCAATTCCCAAAATTTGTTTATGTAATCTAGTCATCTTCTATTGCTCAAACCTAGAAATACACAATCAATTATTGATGGTTACCCCAACTAATGATGGTCAGGCATAACAACTGATAGTTACCCTAACCACTAATGGTCACTTATGGCAAAAAAACTAAAAAGCTGATTTTACCCACCTACACCCAACCAAATGTACTTTTCTATGTTTTTTACCACTCACAAACCCCTTTCAAATTTTTTGAAGCATAACCTAACCCATTAGCATTGGTATTAATTGGTTTATCACTAATTAGATCATTCTTAGTCTATTCTTCTAGCAAGCTTTCTTGTATTCATTTCAATACCTTTTTATTATTGATGTAAACACCTCTTTTATAGCTTTATCAACTTGATTTGTTAAAACATGTGGATTGACAACCCCTAAGGAAGTTCTCACTTCTAGGATCTAACTATCACTAGGAAATCCACCCAACCATATATCTAATAAACAAGTTTGCTTCAGTGCTTTATTATCTCTAGGTATTTTTTTGAAGACAAAGAAGAGCTCTTCACAATCTTCTAATTCAGCACATGCAAAAACATATAGTTTTTTAACAATACCCATATTGATTTTCTTTTCTCTCTTTATTTTGAACTTAAGTGAAAATTTACATGAAACAATATGGGATGCCCAGTGGGAACTAGAGTCTTTACTCATGTTTTCTTTGCATCTATATGATTTTCTCTCTCTATCTATTCTCATAATTGAAACTAAAATTTCTTTTGGGCTTAAAATCAACTACATCCATTTCTTGATTTTAACATTAGTTCACTTTGAATTAAAACACAATAATCTTATTGTATCATCACTTTTGTTGCACACACTATCCAGACCACTTTCATCAATCAAACATCAAAATAATTTGAGGCAAGGTCTGACTAGGATTTCATCACCTAATAGTCACCTTACCCATTCTTGATAATCCTACTTAGAGGTCATTACCAAGGGAGGAACTAGCTTAGCTCTCAGTTTCAGTATAAACTCTAGACATCAATATATATTGGCTAAGCACCTAACACCCTTATCACTATATGATTGTGAAGTGAGGGGGTAGGCCCTAATACTAAGCCACATATTGATCCCAATATAGATTCTTTTGAGTACCTAAACAACCTAAAACCAACCATAGACTTCTTTTACAGTATCTGATCTACAAGCCAACTTTTATCACACATTATCATAAACTAAGGCATAAGCTAGAAGTGATATTAAAACTAACCTATATTCTTAATGTACTTCATAGTGTGTGTGTCTTGATTTCTTTGATCATTTTATTTCATCTTCTTGTTTTAATGGTGACTTTAATCTTGTTTATTATCCCATTTTTCTTATATGGTTCTCACTCGTCAAAAGTAAATAGACATAGTAGAACAAAACCTATCACTTAAATTAGCCTTTTTTATTTCCTCGTCTTTGGAGTATATCTCTAAGGTAAAATATTCACCCCATCCATTGGAAAGCCCAATTTTTCCTAAGTTATTCACCCAAAGGAGACATGGACTTTGCCACTTTTTGGACAACAACCTATTTTTCCTTCAACACTACCTTAATACCTCCCCTTAATATGCCCCAATTTTAACCCCGTCTCATGACCCTCCTTATGGCATGCCATCCCACCTTAGGGGGGATGTTCCTATTTCCATGGTCACTACCCAAAATTTAATCACCCAAGCATCTTCATTTACTAACCCCTTTGACACCATAACTAAAAACCAACCTATCCAATCAACTACTACCCTTACACCTTCCACCCCTACCAATGACTCTTCTACCTTGGGAATAACCTAATCATCAACCCATCACACTCCACTTGTTATTGGAACATCTTCCATCAGAACCATCAACCTTTCCTCTGACAAACCCAACCCATTGGTTAATACCCCTTTTCAAAAATTAGGGATACCTATCCCTTTCACTTCACCCCCTATTAGCATGAATATCACTACCTCCCCTCTTGTTACCAACCTAATAATCATACACACCCAATCCATAGCAACCCCTCAATAGGTATCCATTACACCCAATCTAGGATACTTCCCTAACTTGTAAGGGTATGTACCTACTACCCAACCACCTTCATCCACTTACCCTACCCAACCACTAGAAACCACATTCTAATATGTGATAGGCTCTCAATCACCAAACAATTACCAATATGTTGCCTAACCTCAACCATAATACCAGTATTACAATCCTTTTGGTGTACCACCTCAAATTGACCTAATGAAAATACTCATGGATAAGATGAAAAACCTTGAGTCATCCATTTTAGGGACTCATAACATCCTATCCTATGATTATATTTGTAACAAGCCTATTCATCCCTTAGTTCCTATCAAACCTTACCCTCCTTAGTGGGAACTTTCAAAATTTACCAAATTTCAAAATAAGGAGGACCCCCAACAACATCTTACTGATTTTAGGCATGTATGATACATTATTTCTTACAATGATTCCCTTCTCCTCTAAACCCTCCCCATGTCTTTATCTAGTCTAACACTCTACTAGTATAGTGCCCTTACTAAGCATTCCATCTTTTCTTTTGCCTAACTAGCACATGTCCTCTTGGATCATTTTTCTATCAACATTTCCAAGAAGGTTTCTATCATTGACCTTTATTATATTAATAAATTTGATGATGAGTCCATATCTAACTTCGTCATACATTGGATAAGTTTGATTAATCAACTTCCATTCTTGCCTCAACCCAAACTTATAAAAGTTTTCACTCAATCTTGCACCAAACATATCTCTTCTATGTTACATGTCCAAAGCTTCATAAGTTTTGATGAAGATTTTACCATGATGCATAAGTTAGATAACTAAGCCATAGATGAGGGTAAAATGATGTTATGAAAGAATAACTCTACCTTCAAAACCAAAAAAGCCTCCTCCACCAAAACAAGCAATCAAACCAACTCTAGGACTAAGAGCACGGGGAATATGAATGCATTTGTCCTCAAGGATGACACACCAACTAATATAACTCAACAAAACTCTCTAATTCCTTCTACCCAAAGATTTTAGAACCTAAATTGAAGCAACCAAAAATTATTCACTCCACTTGGAGATTTTTATGCCTTGGTTGTGGAAAATCTATTAAAAACTAATCTTATACAAGTTCCACCCATCAAACCTCCTCAAGAGTTTGATTATTCCCATCTAACTTATTATTGGTATAATGAGAATGACCATTGTGCCTTTTTTCAATTAATTAGACATGATGTCAATCAATGTAATACCTTTAAGAATGTTTTATAAAGCCCCATTGATAAGGGGGAACTCACATTGGATAACCCTAATGCCCCTTGAAATCAAGATATTGATATCCTCAAGTGGCCTTTTCCCAACCATGAGCCTATCAAAAAGAGGACACATAGGTAGAATGCTCTCATGATGCCCACATAGTCAACATGGTTCATGATGCACCTAACCATGAGGACCTAATCATCCAATCTACCTACTCTTCCCCCACCTCACTTATCAAGGTAGTGGGGTCACCTTCCCCTCCTTTGGAGACCCACACTATAGAGGCTACTTTTTCCCTAGATACAGTCATAAAATATTTGAAATCATCACATGCTACCTCAATTAACCCATTTGAATAAACATACATTCTTGATTTCCCACCTCCATAAACTATTAGGTAGACCACCACTCCTATGGACATCATCCCTAAGGGAGAAAAAATTTCACTAAAACCTCTCATGGAGGGGATATCTACCCCATATTTACCTCCTTCTCCTTAAGAAATCAACCAACCATCCAACCACCCTCTCTAACTTATAAGTCTATCTTTTGTATCCTCTACCCATAGAGCACAACTAATACGCAAACCTTTTTATAAATTAATGTAGATGTTGGAGTTTGTCTTAAAATTAGACATGGATTGATCCACCTTTTAGAAATAATTAGGGATCCCTCATGTCAAAAAACTTTAACCTTTTAACACACCTCTAACAAACTAATCATTCATTTCTATACCACCTCTTAGATCAATTATAACTACAAACCCATTAGCTTCTTAGCCAACCTACTAACCATTTTCTCCAACCACCACATCACCAACCAAACCTTTCAAATCTCTTAGTTCCCTACATGGATTTTGGTTCAGTGATCCTTAATGGTAGATTTAACCCTACCTCATCCTCTGTCTAGGTCTCAACCCACACCAATTAAGGGGATGAAACCATCGGGGTGCCACATGACTAAGAACCTACCTCCCTTTACCTTGACCTCTATCTTAGGGTTTCACCCTTCCACTTTTCCTAAAAAATAACCTCCTTTTAACATATGTCACCCATTACTATTGGTTATGCTAGCCCACTTATTATTTAATGTGCTAGTCCTTTCGAAATTACTAATAATTAGACCATCAAACTCAACCACCCCAACTACTAGCATACTTAGGCCAAAACCATCCATCAAAACCACCTTACCCAAAGCATCTCTCACCCAACCTATTACCACCCACACAACCATATTATCAACCAAAAACACAAGCCCAAAACATTCCTTACCTCTATAAAAATCCTATACAACCATTCTTCAAATATTAGTGTAGACCTATTACCTTATATTACCTCTTATTAGACCTTTCAATCTTCTTGGTTTGAAGTTAGCCTAGTATAATGACCATCAAATCTGTTCCTATCACATGACACATGGGCATGACAAAAAGAATTGTAAATATCTCCAAGACATTTTACACCAACTCTATAATAAGGGTGATATTTTAGTAGATGACCTTCCATCAATTCCTCCGCCACTACACCCAAAAATCATTCACTAATGAATACCTAATCCTTCACTCTCACCACAGAGTGACCTAAAGTCTACCCAAAAGTGTATCTCACCTTTCCCCTCTATCCATACCATTAATGTGATCATAATATCACAACAAAAGGATAAATGCAAGGCCAATGTGTCCATCCCATGGACATACCCACCAACTAATCATCAACCAAACTAGATCCAAACCTCTATGTCTTCAAACAAGCCAAAAGTTACCATCTTAGGCACCTCAGAGGCTAACCCCTCTGAATCCATCAAAAGGGACCATCTTAAACAACTCCACTAGACCCTAACTAAGATGAGCCTTTATGATCTCATTTCCACCTCACCCTACCATCATCAGGCTATGATCGAGGCTATAAAAGCATTGATGTTGGATCAAGGGATTCCAAACCTATAGAAGCCTTTGTTGATTATCTCTAATTCTCCACCCTTATTACCTTTTAGGAATCATAGATACCTTCTATCCAGCTTGAGGACCTAGATCTGACTATGTTTATTACAACCCACATTAAATGGGTTATGATCGATGGGGGAGCTAGTATCAACATCATCTCTTCCCATGCCTATGAGTAACTCAAGCTACTAGACAATTTCATGTTTGAAACTTTAGATGTCCTTAGATCCTTTAACGACACCATGACCACTACCTTGGGAACTATCATCCTTCGTATTTGGATGGGACCTCACATGCCCCCTGAACTCTTCTAAGTGGTCAAAGGTGAATTCTAGTACAATGTTTTCTAGGGAGACCTTAGATCTAGGCTATGGGTTATGTACCTTCCACCCTCCATCATTATGTCAAGTTTTAACATGAAGGTCAATTTGTTACCATACAAGCTAACCTTATCCCTTTTATAGCATACAATATGACTTGCCAACCTAATGACATTCTCTTACCTCCATCCAAAACACTACAAACAACCACCATCAAGCCCTCACCCATGGAAGATAAATCCATTACTTCTTCCTCTTCCACTAAGGCATCCACTAGTTTGTCTATCCCCATAGACTAGATACCCATCACTGATCCTTTAGAGCCTACCCTCTAATTCCTTACCCTTAGACAATACTATCTCCTTACCCTTGATGCCCTCTTTACTCCCCAAGAATATGGGAACCTAAAATATCAACCAAGTTATGACCCCAACATTAGAGACATTACCCATTTGGGTCCTCCAATATGTCAAACCCACTTTATATATGAGGGAATTAATAAGCCACTTAATGCTACTATCGCTTCCTCTCCACCTCAACCATTCACCTCTACCTTCTCTTATTTGGACAACCTAGACTTTGCCAAACTATACCATCACATGCGTGCCTAGAAAGGATTTGGTTTGGGATGATATGAGCATGTCCCACACATATGAAACTTGATTGAGACTCATAAGCCTCATGAGAAACATGGCATTGGCTTCATTCTACCTAATAAGAAGATTGATAAATAACCTATCATTACCATTGTTGGAAGCAACCCCTTCTTCACCAACAACCCCTCCACCTATGTGTGAGGATGAGGACATCATCCCACCTAGATTTTTTTTTATCAACATGATAACCCCTTGCCCCCTCACTTATTAAAAGGAAGGGTCACCCATATCTATCCCTTAGTTCCATCCTAAACTAGTGGGAGAATATTCTCCTACCATTCATATTGTCTAGTGCTAAGATGATGATTCTATTCTCACCTACCTTGGTGTACCTAATTATTTCATCCACAAATCCTTACCTCCACAAACCTCCACCATGTTAAGATAACCTACCAAAAACATTGACATAGGCACTTTAGACAACCCCCATGTCATCAAACTTTTCCAAACCCCCACCCTAAGGAACTATAGGACTTCTCTACCTTCCTCCAAGACTATATTATTGCATTCACTTGTTCATATACCAATATGACTAGTATTGACCCATCCATTTTCACTCAAAACATTATAACCAATCATGATTCCAAACCTGTTAGATAGAAATTTCATTGAATACATCCTAACATATCCCTCCTTATCAAATAATAACTTCAACACTTCTTTTTTGTTAACTTTATTCAACCCATTGATTATTCCTAATGGGTTTGAAATATTGTGCCTGTCACTAAAGCCATAGGGGGACTATGTATCTATGTGGAATTTTGTGACATCAACCTCACCCACCCAAAGGATGAATTTCATCTAACTATCATTAACTAACTTATTGGTCTTATAGTAAGCCATGAGATGATATCTCTCATAGATGGATTCTTGGTTATAATCAAATTTTTATTGCCCCTAAAGATCAACATAAAACTACCTTTATCACCCCATGGGGGACTTTACATTATATAATCATGCCCTTCAGTCTTAATAATACTAGTGCAATCTACCAACATATCATGACCTATATTTTCCATGACCTTATCCATATAATCATTGAAGACTATGTGGATGAACTTCTCAAAAAGTTTAAGCTTTTCAAGGACCAATTAGTCATTCTCAAGATTATCTTTGAGAAAATTATCTACTATCACATGTACCTTAATCTTAAGAAAAGTATTTTTGGGGTCTTGTCAGGAAAAATTCTTGGCTTCATCATTTCCCTTTGAGGAATCAAGGTTGATTTGACTAAAATCAAATCCATCCTCAAGATTCTACCTCTAACCAATCTTCAAAAATTCCATACCTTGCAGGGGAAGCTTCAAAACTTTCACCACTTTATCTCCCAACCATCTAATTGATGTCAACCCTTCCACAACCTCTTAAAATTGGACTTTTCTTTCATGTGGAATGCCAATTATCAAAAGGCCTTTGATGAGCTAAAAAAGTACCTACTATCTCCACCTATCCTCACACCTCTTAAGGATTACCAATATTTCTACATCTATATCTCTGACATAGGCCATTTCCTAGGGGGTGATACTTGCCCATCAAGATGAACAACACAAAGAGCAATCCATCTATTACATTAGATACACACTTGTCAAATATGAGACTTGGTACACACATATTGAGAAACGATGTTTGGCTCTAGTCTTTGTGGCCACCAAACTTTTTCATTACCTTCTTAACCACAAAACTTTTGTCATAATTGATACCAACCCCCTCAATTATATGCACTCCAAACCATACCAAAACTAACATATGAATAAGTGGCTCATGCTTTTAGATGTGTTTGATTTTGAGTTCCTCTAATAAAAATTAATTAAGAGACAAGTCATTGCTAATAAATTGGGTGATGCACCCCTAAAAGACACCCAAAATCCCCCTCTTAAATTTAAAGATGAGTCTATTTTAAGCAAATTTTATCAATCATGTAACCATGTTTTTTGATGGTTTTAAATGTTAGCATGGTGAAAGGACCAATATCATCCTTATTCCCTTATCGATGAACCACTTCCTTTGTCATTTAAACTTGAATTTGAATACACCAACAATGTGGCCAAGTATGAAGCCCTAGTAATAGGTCTCTAGACTACCTTAGCCTTAGGAGTCAAAAAATCATTATCTTTGGTGACTCTCAACTTGTGGTCAACCAAATCACTAGCATTTACCAATGTAATAATAAATTTTTACATTTTTACAGGCAACTAACTATATAGAATTTATCATCATTCAAACATTACCATATTCAAAACACCCCATAATCTACTAAAATTTTTGCCTATACCATGGCTTCACTCACCTCTTAGATCCTGTCAACACCCTTAGACTATTGGAAATATTGTCATTGATGTTAAAGGTCTAGCATTATTGGTGATAAAGGCCCCATTGCATTTAATGTTGTTTGTAATAAATATATCTTGGCTAATATGAGTTAATATTTATTTAATATTAACAAATATATTTTTGGTTGCATATGAGATAAAAGAAGGGCCAATGGAGAAGTTGAAGAGCCATGGGGTAAAGACAAAAGAAGGATGGGATGCATTATCCCATGAAGAGTCATCTTAGGGAATACCAAGAGTCACCAAGTGAAGACAAAAGAGTAAGGGTGCAATTTCTCATGAAGGGAAACTTTAAAGAATACGAAAAGTCACCAACGATAAGGACAAAAGTGGGAAGGACGTTTTTGGTCATGAAGGGTCACCACATGAATTTTCAAAGGCTTGAATATGAAGGGTCATCCAAGATTGGTGCCATTTTTCATGAGGATTGAAGGGTCACAAAGGGGGAAGGCCAAATGTCATTTGGAAAGCTATAAATAAAGGCTTGGGAAGCCATTTGTAATATGGGAAAGAGAGGTTGATTTGATATTGTAATATATAGCATAGAAGAGCAATTGTGAGAGATGAATATGATTTGTATTTGTTATATCTAGCTTGAAAGGAAAAATATGAGAGAGAGGAAAGAGATGTTGTATTGATCTATCATTTGTTGAGATAACAACATTGAGAGATAGGTGTGTGGTATACACAAAGGGGTTGGTGTTCCTATGGGTTGGTGCTCGGCAAAAGGGTTGGTGCTCTTATGGGTTGGTGCTCATGAATAGTAGCTGGGTTGGTGCTCGGTAAAGGGGTTTGAAGCTCCTGTGGGTTGGTGCTCACAAATTGTAGCTGAGGTTGGTACTCGGCAAAGGGGTATGGTGCTCCTATGGGTTATTTCTCACAAATATACTTGAGATTGTTCTCCATGGTTTTTCCCACATTGGGTTTCCACATTATATCTGGTGTCTCTCTCTATCTTGTGTGATGCTTATTGTTTGAGGTTTATTTCATATCTTGAATGTTTGATTAAGTGGAATTTGATAAAGGGAAAGTTTTATAAGATATATAATATACTGATTCACCCCCCTCTCAGTATATTCCATGCTTAACATAGACTCCAAACTATTAGTCATTGTCCATCACCTCATCGAGCCCTCCTACACCAAATTAGGCATTCCAATCATCTTTAGTGTGGAGGAGATCCTACCCAATCTTTGGTATCAACAAAATTTCAACTAACTTCACCTAGGACTAGTTCCTTCTAGTTTCTCTTAGAATGCCCATCAAGATTTTATCTATAACACCTCTCAGCAAAATTATTTACAAAGGTGGTTTTGATGGCCTCCTATTCCATTGCCTTAATAATCTAGAAGCCTCTCATGTTGTCAAGAAAACACATGTGTGTATCTATGGGGGGCATTTTAGTAGACTCAACATGGCTAAGTGCATCCTCATCTTAGGCTATTATTGTCCCACCCTTAACCAAAACTATTATGATTATGTGAAAAAGTGTGTCAAGTGTCAACAACACACTAATTTATATCATGCACCTATCAATAGTCTTCATGTTTCTATAGACTTTTTACCCTTTTCACAATTGGGTCTAGACCTTATTGGTTAAATCAACCCCTACTCTTCAAAATGACATCATTCTATCATTATTGTAATCAAATATTTTACCAAATGGGTAGAATTTATTTCCCTTATCTTGACAAAAGATGAAAATATTTTCTAATTTATTACCCACCATATCATCTACCATTTCAGTGTTCCCCATAAGATCATCACTAATAATGGCAAATCTTTCAAAAAAAAACAAGTTCAAGGCCTTTGTGACGTATGTGGTGTTAAACTTATCTTTTCATCACCTTATCACCCACAAGCAAATGGATAAGCCAAATACTCTAACAAAACCCTTAACAAAATCCTTACCAAAATGGTTGATGCCTCAGGTCAGGATTGATACTTGCACATCCGTTTTGCCTTATGGGCATATCACACTAGAATACAAACTCCTATAGGTGTTATGCCTTTTTATTTTGTGTTTGGATATAATGTTTTATTTCCTCTTGAAGTCCAAATACCTTCTCTTTACATATCTTTGCACAACATTGTTTCATAAAATGATTACTTTCAAGAATGTTTAGCTCAACTTGAGCAACATGACAAGCATCATTTGGTTGCTCTTTCCCATCTTTGTGTATATCAATAAAAAAACAAATGAGCCTATAAAAAATACTTTAAAGTCTAAGAATTTGACATTAGATATCTTGTCCTCAAGGAAAACAAACATGTAACTAATACAAAGAAAAGTTAAAAGGGTAAAGTTTCTTTTAATTAGCTTAGACCCTACATCATTACATATAAGTATATATCATGAGATTATCATTTGTCCTCTCTTGATGCCAAACTAGAACCCAAGCCTCTCAATGATTCACATTTGTATCCCTTTTATTATTAGATAGGGATCATAATCATCATTTGTTTGACTTAAGCTTGTCCCTTGCAACCACATTTATTTCCCTCTTTTTAGGGGTAATCAACTAAAAATAAATCATGTGATTATCTATCATAATTATATCCTAATATTTAACTATGGATACCATGGCTCTATCCATGGCATGATTCTCATAGTACTTCCCATCTTTTTGAGATCAATTCCTATGGTTGTTGTCACCTATAACTCCTTTTCACCTACTGAACCTTCATGTTAGCTTAGTGTTATCTTCATAATGTTAATCTATTGAGAATGTATGAGAAAGTCTATGTGAGGATACATCAAACAAAATCAAAAGGAAATATCAAAAATTAAAAATTGAATCATGGGTCATTTTTCCCATTCATAGACTACTCCTTTGAAGGATAACTATTGAAAATTTATTCAAAATTGTAAAGTGTAAGGTAGACTTCTCTCTTTAAGGGTAGATATCAAAATCATTTTTACTAGGTAGATAAACTTAGACCACTCCCTTAAAGGATGGATAAGTAAAGAATTTATCAAAGCTAGAAATTTCTTAGAAGCTTCCTGCATCAATTAGCTTCCCTAAACCTTAAGCAAAGGCAAACGTAAAAGCAAAGGTAAGAGAAAAATAAATTTTGAAAGCCAAAATCGATTCTCATAAACACAATTATCTTGGAAAGATGCAATCAGCTCCTTAGTAGACTTCTTGCATCAATCAATCTACACTTTATATATAAACATAGGCTTATTTATACTACCTCTTTGGACACCTACAAAAATGGCATACTAGTCTCCCTAAAGGTCCCAGTTCCACCCATTCTCCCTCTATATGCCACATGCATGGGACTATAAGCTTATTTGACACAATGTAATTAGGATATCTATCTATCAACCTAAGCATGTTAAATGTGAAATTTTGGAAAGTCTTATTTTTACTAAGCCAATCCAACATCAAGTTTTGTGTCAGCCTTTCCCAATGAAAAGGCATTATGTTTATTTTTCTATATCTTTTATTATTTGATGTAAGCTTATCACTACATGAAAAAATAATAAACATCACATCAAAAGCATCCACGTCATAAACTATGTCAACAAGAAAAAACATCTATCCATCAATGAGTTAATGTAAACATATCATAGCAAACCATGAACATCAATCACATCATAAAACATAAGCATGTCATTCAACATCACAAGCATGAACCAAATCGATGAGCAAAATAACATGGCATATACCATTTCTTATTTCACCCATATAGCCAAAAATAAATCCATAATATGTATTGATCCATAACATATCCTATCATAACCATGAGCAGAATTAGATCATCATAGCTAACTTTATAGCATCACATACCTAAGATACTAAGTAAAACATCATAAACATGAACCAAAACCATAATCCATAATCATAAACTACAATAAACTATCATATATAACATCATAGGCATCTATCATATACAACAAATCATAAACAAATAATACATGTCATCATATGTCAAGCTCTCTCAAAAAAATATACATCTCACTACATCAACATGTAGGCTACTATCAAAATAATACATCAAAATAACATATCTCAACATCATCATGAGATTATACCACTACCACTCACCCCATTTATTCCTACACCTATACCTAGTGGTGGTCTCCTTGGTACCCCTACCTATCCAACTATAGAAGCCCACTGACCTAGAGTAGTTATTGATGACCCACCGACTAAGATTGATATATACTCTAGATACCTCATATCCTATGTAAATTTGTCTAATACCATCACCTCATAATATCTAAACTCTATAATGGTAGATAAATAACATGCTTAGGGAACTATGTTTGGTGGGCCTCTTACTATTGATGCACCTACCCTAACTCTCTATCTAAGTATATCTCTCTCACCTATAATGGTGGTGAGATAACCTTATAATGCCTAAATATAGCCCTATAATGTGGCCACCTATCCTTGTATATCCTATACCTAAGCCTAGGCCATGACCAATGCTACCCCTACCTATACACCATGATCAGCTAGATCTACAACCATCAGTGTTACCCATCCATCATCTCTACCCAAATCCATAGCTACATAGATAGGCTAGTACTAAGCCATGTATCCATATATATGTCTTACATCATCTATAGGAGCATTAACAAGAATCTCCTAAAATCTACCATCTAAAACTATCTAAATAAGATGGGACACTAATAACTAAACCTCTGAGTCATGCCTTCTATATCATGGATGTGGACCTGGTAACCCTATAATAAGCTAAACTAGCATCACACTCAGTTGAAGGGAATCAACTCAACCTCACCCTCTTAATGGCCCACTATCCACTTATAACTCTATATAGTGAGGGTCACCCTCCTATAGCCTAGTCAGATAGGGAACTATAGGTACAATCTTCATATGATGTTTGGAGCTACCAATCCACCTAGGGCAGCCTTGAACCACTCAACATCATGTGATTCACCTCTTAACCCTAATACAACATAGTCATCCCTCCACCTCATAAATCCCATAGGGAACTCAAAATATGTGTACCCCATCTATGACAATCCCATAGGCCTCATAACCTAGATGTACTCATAGGCCTAGTAGTGAAAAACCATGCCCATAATGATTCCATACCTCTTGTGGTGTTTGAACCCCCAAAAATCTCTATAAATCTAGACTAGTAGCACTAGGACCCACCTAGATACTCTCCTCCCAAGTAATAGCTCAACCAAAATAGCCAGTAATACATAGGGGAATCTCCCAATACTATAATCTAGAATGCCAAAGTAAATAACTATGATGATCAACATCATCATAAGTCTCTTCTCCTTGATATCCCTCTTATATAGGATTTTATAAATGAACCCTCCAAAGTGCCAATGGACCTAGTCACTATCATCCCCATATAGATACTCAACATTCTCATCCCACTCTTCTTGGTCAATGTGGTAGATTGTCTTGCCAAGTAATGGGAGCCAAGTGATCATATGGACATCCTATAAGAGAATATTCATCGACTTAATCAATAGCAAGAAGGTATTAGTAACATGATCCCCATCTCTCAATGAGCATTACTATCATGGATGTATCCCTAGGTATGTGTTGGTAGTTCTTCATCTGTAATAGCCCTATTACTTCCATATCTTCCTAGTCATTAGTAATCATCCCCTCAATCAGTGTAGGGAAGATTCATGACATATAGTCATGCATCTTTATCTACTCTCAAGCCTACACCAAATCAAAATGCTTGGATTAGACCCCAACTGGTCTTGTCTACCCTATATTTTAAATGTGCCCCTAACCCTAACATATTTAACCCCACCATAAACACAACCCATTTACCCCTTGCACCCAACTTAGCTAACTAAACTTCTGGCCTAAGCACTTAACACTAACCATTAGAATCTAGGCCAAAACCATGCCTAAGACCTAAACACCTTATAAAAATCCACCTTATCATGGCTAACTATTAGTGGTCATGATGACCACTGATGGTTAGGGACCCCTAGTTCCTAGGGTGTCAACCATCAATGGTCAGACTTGATCATTAATGGTCACCTATGGGCATTCCATGTTTAGAATATCCAAACCTACTAGGACCCTAAATAGGAAACAATTTTAAAAACACTACTGTACATAGTATCCTCAACTAACATGCTACCTAAGAAATTACCGACCTTGTCAATTTGAAGCTCTACCCACCCCATTTTCCCAAAACCCTTAAAATCCTACCTAAGACATGTAGGCCCAAATAATAAATTTATAGACCTCCCCCCCATGCCAACAAAATCAATATTAAAATCAAATCTATCTTCTAATTTAGTTTACCCCTACCTCATTTTTTAACCTCCTTCATGGTTTGAGTACTTGTGTAGGTGCTGCTTTTGATCCTTACATCTTGGGCCCATATAATCTACCTCATGCCTCTAGCCAATGAGTAATGCCCACCTTAGCATGAGCCTTCCTCAAAAAGTACCACAATCACCCAGAGATTGTTCAAACATAACATAATAGTAAAAGTGAAAAATTAAAATTTGTTTTTTACTTTTACCCCTAGACTTTTAGGTTTTCCCCTGACAATCGATAGTCAGGGTGACCATCAACAATTACCTTTTGGGGACCCTAACCATTGACAGTCAGGATAGCTTAGAAACTTAATTTAACCCTTTACTTGTAACCTCCACATTTGAAGAAATTTACCTTAGGATCTTACATAATTTTGGATATGACTTTCTCTCACCAATTCAACCACTTCATCATCTCACCATTGGTCTATTTTGGCCCATCTAGCATGTAACTTTTTGATACTTATTAACTATTCCTTTGACCATAGTGATAACATTTCCATGTTGACCCTTTTGCATTTTGTGTTACCTCACACATATTGACCTACTTATGTTTCACCAAGATTACTCCCTACCTCAGATACCTATGACACTTGACCCATTTATGTTTTCCCTAGGAGCACTTCTTACCTTAGATACCCACTAGATACACATAGATCACTTAGGAGACTTGCATTTATGAGTGTTCCTATCCACCTTGTTTATAGGTGGTCATGTAGTTCACTCATCACTTATCCTTCTTAGCACCAAACCTTACTTTTTCAAATAATAACAACCTATTCTATGCACTATCTTGGCTATCACACCTTTTATTGCATTTTGTGTTCACATTTGCATCTCAAATACCCAACTTCGTGTCACCACCTAGTGACTCACCATCTACCACTTATCAAACCCATCCCCACTTTAACTTCACCTCACTAAATCCTAGTTTGAAGAGGAAACCTCTTCCCACTCTTAGGGTAACCCTACTTGTGACCCATACTCCATTTTTATTTGGTAACTTGTTTACAAAAGCTACAAAACAAAAAGGGAAAAATTGTAGACATTGAAAATATGCACACCTATGACTCTAAATGTTAAATTATCCCTATAAGTACCCCTAGACCCTCTTCGAATGAACTTACACCTATCAAGCCTAAACCCACTAATATGTATGTAGTTGCATCTAGCTAAATAACCCTAGCCTTCAATACCCCGTCCCTATGAAACCTAACCATCGATGATTAGGGTGATTATTAATGGTTAGCCTTGGGAACCCATAACTATCGATGGTTAGGATCTAACTCACCAAAATCATGCAAGTTCTTTCATCCCTTTTATATATATAAACTTGTCTAGTTTGTGTTGTGAACCTTTGCATGCACAAATTATATTTAGATGACTTAGTTACACGTTCACCTCCACCTCTTACTTATGCCTATAAGAGAAAGAGGTCTAGGAGGTCAAATTCATCTACAATAATTATGAGGAGCTTAGGCATTTAGGATTTTTCTTTTATAGATTAATAAAGTCAAACAATGTCATCAATGTTATCATGCATTATAAACCATCTTACTGAGAGCCAACTCATCATCACCTCTCAACCAAGCTTTTAGGTACCATTACTCTACTAGAATCAAGCTAGATTCCACCCATAAGCTAATAATGCCAACCACTCACCCAATTGACTTATGGTAAGACAAGTTCTTATTTTTTAATATTCATATGCTTTTATTTCATTACACAATCAATCTATCCCTTACCTTATTCTCAAAATCTATTTATGGAATCCCATCATCTTTTGTTGATAAAAAATAGAAACACAATCAACCACTAATGGTTACCCCAACCACTAATGGTTAGGCATAGCCATCAATAGTTACTCCAACCACCAATGATCACTTATGGGAAAAAAAACTAACAAGCTTATTTCACCCACCTACATCCAGCCAAATCCACTTTTTTATGTTTCCAACCACTCACAGACCCATTTTAGATTTTTTGAAGCATACCCTAACCTATTAACACTAGTATTAATTAGTTTATCACTAATTAGATCATTCCTAATCTATTCTTTTATCAAGATTTCTTGTATTCATTTCAATACCTTTTGATTATTTATGCAAGCACCTTATTTATAGCTTTATCAACTTGATTGTTTAAAACATATGGATTGAAAACCCCTATGGAAGCTCTCACTTTAGGGATATAAATATTGCTAGGCAATATTTCTAACCATCTATCTAACAAACAAGTTTTTTTTAGTTATTTATTATCTATAGGTATTCTTCCCAAGCCAAAGAGGACCTGTTCACAATATTTTGATTCAACATATGCATAAACAAACATGTTTTTCAACCATACATGTATCAAGTATTTGTTCTCTCTTTCTTTCAAACTTAAGTGAAAATTTACATGAAGCACTAGTGGCTAAACTACTTGTATGTTTTCATAAGCCCAACACTATAATAAAAAGGTCACATCAAAACCAAAGTATCACTGTGTCCTCCATCCCCATAGCTTTGTATATCTATGCTAAAAGTATAGGATGTTTCACATATCTACTAATACCCCTATCAAACTCCATGTAAATCTACCACCACCTAAATTAGGCAACACATAACAAGAGATATCCATCATCATCATGGTGATCACTCATCTCCCATCTTGATCTTGATCACATAACACCTCAAAGCTAAACCCTCTATATATGAAGGTAATTTCTATGGCATGATCTCCATATAGATGTGTTAATGTTGTTCCTCATATTCTCTCATTCACTAGAATAATATCCACCCCTACATTGGTAGTATTAATATCATATATATATCCTCTAGTGTTAGGGTCATCTATTAGGTTAATAACTAGAAGGTCCCTGAAGCTAGATCTCATCACTTTAATAATGCCACCTATAGACTTTGATCTCTATGTACCCATAAATAGTGGCATATTCAACTTAATCCTATGGTCTCTAAATTCTCTTAATCTACATCTCCCATTACCTCTTGTAGTCACTCTAATTATGGTTGCACTTGATCTGCATGGTTAGTAGCATACATACCTACAATCCCATGAACCCCCTAGGTCTCTTTATATTCCTACAACACTAACTCTATACTCCTATTTTTATACCTCTTATTAATCAACACTTACCCTTACAATATCAACACCGATTAGCACCTAATCATCATTTATTATTTGATCAATAATGATCTATAACCAATCGATAGTCAATCATTAGAGAATTAGGTATTGATACACTATGGATTGATGTTACCACTAATAAATCTAAGAAATTCAAAAACATCCAAATAAATTAAAAAAAAAAAAAAAAAAAAATTAAAACAAAGAACATAAAACCAAAAAAATTACCCCCACCTCATTTTGTGATTATCATCACCTTCATTGACCACTCCTTCTAGCCTCCATCTTTTATACTTCATTAAAATATGTAGAAAGCATCAAGTTTTTCTATATTACATTCATGTTATTGATTCAAAAATGATCTTCCACCATGTTATGTATCTTATTTATACCCCTCTAGGATTGACATTGATTATTTTATTATTGACATTGATTATATAGAATTGATATTGATCCATTGGATCAATGTTGATTGTATCCATTTTAGCTTATTCCTTTAACTATTTTTTAATTCCTTTTACATCCTTATGGTCCTTTCCTAAAGTCATTTAAGTTATATTTTGTTAAAACTATCCCATTATTTGTTACACTACATTACTATCTTGTGGACATAGACCCCCTATTGGTCCCATAGCCTTTGAGAGGTCTACATTGGTTTCAGAGTCTATCCACTATGGATCTTGAAAATGTACCTCATCTTGAGAGAAAATGTCCCTAGGTAGTGCACATGTACTAATAATATTATATGCTTTACTTATCCCATCCTACAATTTTCCCTCTTGACTACCTTTAATTAATTTCACATGTTCATAGTTGTGATAATCCATTAATTTTTTGCCTTAGATCAATCCTATTTAGATATCCTATATCTTATTAGTGTAACATTATACTTCATGCTCATCTTTTCATCTTAGAAGCTCATTTTTTATCTAACTTATCCATTACCACATCATTTTCAAACATATCTCCACCTGATCATCCTTCACTAGCTCCTAGTTTGAGGGGGGATACCTCCTTCCATAAACCTAGGGCACTAGACCCATCCTATTTTTTATCTCATGATAGGTCATCCCAAACTGCTAAAAGAAGGGAAAATGTAGACACTATGAATTTACACTGTTATGTTAGGATTAATAGATGTGTCTTACCACCTTTCCATCCTTTTTTACATTAGTTAATTTTTTTTACTAATTACCATCTTATTTCACATAATTAGTCTTACTAATTACTTTTTACCTAGGTAACTAATTAACCCTCCCTAAATCTAGTCAAATCTCCCCAAATATATTAGACATAAGTTAAATTTAACCTCTTAATAACCATTCACTAGTTAGAATTCATTTAAAATATCCTAAACTATGTATAACATCATTAGTTGGAGTTGTTTTAATGAACTTGGTAAACATAGACTAGATCGACATCAATCCCCATGATCATCATTGATCATGTTAAGATCAATGTTGATTTAAACTTAGACCATCCTCAAGTATAAGGATACCAAATTTGTATACTAAAATTCTAGATAAATTATGATAGAACACTTATGTAAGAATGTCATACCTATCTCATCCCATCACCACTCATTTAAAGGTTAAGAACATCCCTATCAATGTGATAATTCTTTGCAATACTAAAAGCATTTTAGAGGTAATTATATTGCTCACTTGAATATATTATGATTCTTATATTTTTTTTATGGTCTATTTATTTCCTTTAGTATGGTTATATAATCATTAATTATTCATAAATTCATTTAAAATCCATTGAATCCCACCTTTAGGCCCCATTATAACCTTTTTTTCCCCACTATCAAGATTGATGATGATTCCTCACATGAATCAACACTAATTACATAATTGATATCAATTCTGAGATAATCAACATTAATCCCTATGTTTTTCATTTTTATCTATAATATGAAGCTATTGTAAAAGTCTAAAGTAAGTTTAATTTGTTATTTCTACTCTTAGAATAATGAATCTCTATTTGTTGACGACATTGTCAAGCATCATATGTGATGTGGTTTTTGTATGCACCTAAATCTACTCACCCTAATAATTACACTAATTCTGATAATTTAACCTATAAATATATGTCTTAGATAACTAATTAATATCTTATTCCCTATTTCATACAACCCACAAACCTTATTCTACCCCTCCAACCAATTCATCACCCTTATTAGTCTACTAACCAAACCTACTTACCTACTAAACTACCCATTAAGCTACTTACCAATATAAAAAAATATATTTACCTACCCATCTTCCACCCTACTAACTAGCTATTCCTACACCCTTAAATCCTAATAAATATTCCTAGAATTGGATAATTCTATAAATATCCTCCAATTGAGCCCTTTTTCCTCTAGAATTCTCCATTTTAGAAATTTCTAAGGAATTAAAAATTCCTTGGAAATATCCTAGCCATTGATCTCAATGGCTCAAAATTAAATTTGAGCCATTGATCCTTCCCTATATTTCCTATATAATTAAGACAACACCTAAATTAAATCTAAATTAGAAACTTGCTAACTTGTTGCCATTATAATCTCTCTTGCATGCATATATCCCTATCAAAACCATCATTCAATTAAGAATCCATTGAGACCATTAGCAAGAATAATCAAGTAATCCAACATCCATCATATTTCATATAAAAAATCCATTTGGAAATCTTAGAGGGGAGATAAAAGAGGTAAAATGTTTGTAAGAAATCTCATTATGTAATTCTTATTATCTCTTTTATCCTCTATGTTTGATGTTGTATAGACTTTAGGTTTTTATTGCTAAAAATAGTAATATAGGAGAAATATAAAATTTAGGCTATATTTTAGTGACCATGATGGGACCATACTCCCAAATACAACATATTAATCTTGATGGAAGTAATTTGAAAGCTTGCAGGTCTAACTAGATGTGAATTAAACACCAAAATTTGAAAAAATCATCATGTATAGGAGACTTGTGGTTTTGCACTGGTAACAATAATATTATAGTTGTGATATTATAGCTAGATCAATAGTATTTCATTACAATTACAATTTAGAAGTTAATGGTTTTTGGATTTTGATAAGTTTTTCCCTTTTATGCAAAATTGCTACTCTAAAAGTAGTGATCTTGCTCTGCTAATTATGGTTGTCTCTAAAGTTATGGTTTTGCAAAAAAATTGGGTTGTCATAATATCACTATTTTCTTTTGTGTCTAACCTATATATAAGGAAATTAGGCTATTTGGTATTATATGGAAGTTTTTGGTCTTTTATGTGTAGGGAAAGATAGGATTTATTGTTCCCAAAATTTGTCACTTATTTTTATGGACAACATGTCGACCATTTTGGTCCTTCGGGCCAAAATGATCTTTTCCTTTCTCAAAAAATGTTCTGAGAAGTCAAGTTTTTTAGTCATGCAAGCCTTTTTCAACTAAATAAATTGCAATTTCAATAAGTAGGCTTTCATAAGGAGATGTTAAAAAAACACTTAAGGCATTTCATGAAAAAATTGTAAGGAATGAACCATTGAGCCTTTAAACCATTGAACTCTACTTCAAAGAGTTCAAAGATTTCAAAGTTTAAAGAGTTCAAAGCTACAACAGTGGGATTTAAAGAGTTGGAATAGACCATTGAACCATTGAACCATTGAACTCCACTTCAAAGAGTTCAAAGAGTTTAAAGTTCAATGGGTTCAAAGCTTCAATGGTAGAGTTCATTAAAATGAAACAATTCATTTGAACCAATGAACCATTGAAACATTTAACTCTGAAAGGTTCAAAGTGGTTCAAAGGTTCAAATGAGTTCAAAAATATTCAAAGTGTTTAAAGGGTTCAAAGTTTAAAGTTCAAGCAGAAGATTCTAGAAGAGGTTTCAAGTGGAATATTCTAGAAGAAAGGTTCAAATAATTGGTTCAATGATACATTGAACTCCTTAAGAAGACTAAGTGAACATGACTCTTTGTCAAACATAAAAAATTAGACCACCAAAATGCCAAACCACCTAATGAACTATCAACCATTGAACCATTGAACTGACAAACATCAAAAGGTTCAAAGGTTCAAGGTTTAATGTGGTTCAAGAAACCAATGATGTCCCTATAGACATAAAAATTAAGGTAATGAAATAATCATTAATTTTCAAAGATGCAGACCTAGGAACAAAGCTAGCAGAAAGTGAGAAGAGAGATCGAGATCTTAGATTACTAGGAAGAGACAAAATGTAATAAAGAAAGAGGGAATGTTACATGAAATCTAGAAATATCTACAAGAGAGTTATTCCAGTCGGTGGAACAGTCCATTAGGTGGACATCAGAGAGTACAAGCATTCAAAGGTGTAGCCTATTTTTCTTCATTAAAGTAAAAGTGAATGGACAGTTGTGTAAGCATCATAAAGAAGACCAAGAAACCCATGCTTTAGAGGAGACATTTGAGATGACTCAAAATGCTAAAGTCAAGGCCGATACCCTATTCCAACATTGGCCCCTTCATAAAATTTCAAATGCATTTAATGAATTCAATGGAGCATGGGCCATTTCATGAAAATAAGCACCAAAGTCTTCCTTTGGTCTCTATATATTGTAATCTCTTAGTTTGTATTGGGGAGATCTTTAGTTATTAAAAGTGAAACTCTACCCAAATTGAAAGGCATTCCTAAGACTTTGAGCTCAGACTGTTAATCATATTTTATCATTTGAATGAGAAAGCAAGTGACCTTTCAGTCTTTGTGTTGAAATAACTTGTGTTATCTAGGAAATTGTTCTTATGTCAATTTCCTAAATACAGTCTTATCCATTTAATTAAATAATTAGAACTAGTGGAAATAATTTGGAATCTGTCATGAAGCCAACTATGGGAGACTTTGTGTTGCCACAATTGTCTTTAGTCTATGTTTTATGTTTTAGTGAAAAGGATATTGGAGAGATTTTGAGCTCCCATTATCCTTTGTAAAATTTTTTCCTAATGTAGTTGAGGTGGAGACTTTGTGATACACTTCATTCTAATGTGTTATTGCATCCTGATTTAATAGGAGAAGCAATGAAAGACTTTGTGCTTTCGTGGGTTTCTTGTGATTACCATTACTACCCAGGAAGTCTTCCTCTAGTTTTTTTAACATCCTTTATGAAAGAAGAGAAATTCCTTCAGCAATTACCTAGGAATTCTCCTTGACTCTGTGAAAATCATCTCTGAAAAAATAGATATGGATGGTGTTATCCCACCCTTGAGTGTATTTTCAGCTTATATTAGTATATAATAGTTTACAAGGAACTTCCCCTAACTTGTAGGGAACCTCCCCTTGATGAGAGGAGAGATTTATCTCATATTTTTATTCTAAACCAATATATTATTTCATATAAATATCCTTATGCTAAGGTTGACATACCTATTATTCTATCAGTTAGCTGGTGACAAAATATTTACCCAATAGTTTTTTGGCAACTCTACTAGGGAAGAACACACAGTTTGAAGCTTCAAGGTTTTAATTGAAGTAGTACTAATTCTTTTCCATTTCGATTTTACACTCTGATAGATCCATGGTAGACATGAATCTAGAGATCTTAAGGTATTTTTGACCCTATATTTGAGTTTATGCATCAAAATAACTTTGATCTTTCCCCTCCACAAACTCACCTTCAGTGAACTAGGAGTTTTCTTCCTACCAACGTCAGGTCTCCAATACCAAGAAAAGCTTCTCTTTCCTCTACTAGTAGAGCTTTGTCTATACATACCCCACCAAGATTTGTTACCCCTCCTTTCCATTGGCATATCATGGTAGCTCAAGGCCACTGGGGTAACACCTTTGGTCCCCTGAATCTAACTCCACCTTTATATGAACTACCTCACAGTTCAAGGAAGAATTTTTCCAAGTTATATGGTGATGGGAGAGTTCATCCTGATGAACATATTGTAGACTTCTACATAGCCTATGGTGTGATAGGTGTAGAATATGAAGACATATTAGTGATACTATTTGTAGAAATATTGCAAGGTGCTGCTACAACTTGGTTTTATCATTTGCAAGCTCAGAGTATAACTAACTGGAACACTCTCAAAGACAAGTTTGAAGCTAGATTCAAACCTATAGAAGATTCACATGCCCTATTATCTCATCTCATGAAAATGAATAAGGAGCCTCATGAACCTATGTGAGACTTCATTTCTAAGTTTGACAAGTTGAGGAACATGATTCCTACCATTGCTTAGCCAACACCTAAGAATCTCAATTGCTTCTTCATAAATTCTCAGCTTCCTAAAGTGAATTTATTGTTGAGGATGGTTGGCCACATAGACCTTGTTGTAGCTCAAGATTTGGCTACTGAGATTGAAGATGATCTTATCTTGGTAGTAAATATAAGAAGAGATCTAAACAAAAAGAAATCTTCTTCATCTTCTAAATATTCTTCTATAGGCACCATTGATCCTATGGTGCAAAAGATAGCATATGAGTTAATAGCTCTAAAAAATCAAATGGCATAAATGGACATAAGCTGAGCAACTGCATAATTGAATCTAACACCTCTGATAATGTCATGCCTACCAAAGTAACAGACTCTCTTAGCCTTACTCTGAATAAAAATTTTGGGAGATGTTTCTCCATGGAAAATAAATGTCTCTATTGGGTTAGATCAAAGATGCCCAATTTATATTTATGGCTTTTCTAGAAAAGAGGATTAAAATGATAGTCCTGGTGGCCAACATTCTAGCTTCTTATGGCATTCTGCTTGGATAAAATTTATGTAAAGATGTTGGTGGAGAATTGAGCATGGACCTATCTGACGCAAGGATCCTTGTGAAGGGAATTATGCAAAGGCTGCTTCCGAAAAAGGAGGAAAAATACATTGTTACTCAGACATCAGATCTTGAGGCTCAAATTCTATTTGAATCTTTAGGAATGGTAACTATTTTCTGTCTATAGAGGATGTTTCTATTTCATCAGATAAAAGTCTTGTAGGTGATAATTAAAAAAATTCAAACATAAAACTAGAATAATTAGTAAAGCATAGTTCAGGTGCAAAAGAATCCTCCCTCCCTAACAAAGATAAATATAAAAAAAGATTAGATTTGAATGATGTTTGAATTCTAGAATTTGATGGCAGTAATTCTTCTACCAATTCTAGAGCTAGGATTGTTCTAATATCTCCTCTAGGAGATATTTTTATATATTCATATAAGTTGCAGTTTAGCAACACTAACAACACTGTTGAGTATGAATCTTGATTACTTGGGTTGAAAGTTGCTCAAGATAAAGGTGTTAAGCTTATTCACACCCAAAGAGATGTTGAATTGGTGGTTTGTTAGGTAAGGAACTTGTATCAAACCAAGAATGAAATATTACGCCATTATTATAATCTTGTATGGGATTACATTGAAAGTTTTGATGCTTTTAATATCTCTACTATGCCCAGAGAGTTTAATGATCAAGTAGATTTATTAGCTATTTTTGTGACCCTCATGGTTCCTTACCTAGATTTCAAAGGGAATAAGTACAATTTCAAATTAGTATTTTGACCAAATGTACTTGGTAATGTAAATCATTAGTAGGTATTAAATGGTGACAACCAAATCATCAATTTTTTAGCGCAAATGGATAGCTTTGAGGAGCTTTATTTTGAAGGAAGTAAGTCTCCACCGAAGGAATGAGCTCTTGAAACAAGTTCAAACACTGGTGAAGAATTCCTTCAGCTCAAAGGGAATAAAACCCCAAAAGGATTGATTTCCCTTGAGAAACTATTTGATAAGCATGAAAGGTTCATCAAGTAGTAGCAAATGTATTCAAGTTCCTCCTAGGAGTTTGATCAAATAAATTTGAGTATAGAAGAGAATCCCAAGATGGTCAACATTAGGAAGAGTTGCACTCCTGATGAAAAGCTCAGATTTACTACTCTACTATGAAATTACATTGATGCTTTGGCATATTTTATGATGATCTAAAATCTCTCATGCCTGAAGAAATTTGGCATGAAATTCCTCTCAAGGATGGGTCATTACCTCACAAGCAAAAGCAAAGGTAGTATAACCCCAAGATATCAGGTACTATTCTATCTGAGATTTAGAAAATATTAAAAGTGAGGATAATTTTTCCAATCCATTATTCCACCTAGATTGTGAACATAGTCCCTTTGAGAAAAAAGAATGGGAAAATTCACCTCTGTGTTGATTTGAGAAGTCTAAATCAATCATCTCTAAAGGACAACTACCACCGATTTCACTACACCTTGGGGCACCTTTGCATATCACAGAATACCTTTTGGTTTGATCAATGCTTGTGCCACCTTCTAGAGAGCTATAGATCTTGCCTTTAAAGATGAAATGGGGAAGTTCATTGTGGTATACCTAGACGACCTAATTATATTTTCCAAACATCATCCTGATCATGTGCATCATCTACAACAAGTGCTAGAATGATGTTGACAGAATGGTATTTCCCTTAATCCTAAAAGACTAGTCTTTCAGGTTGCAGAAGGAAAACTTATTGATCACACTATATCTTAATAAGGCATAAAAATTGACTCAAAAAGAGTCAAATCCATCCAAGAGCTTACTCTACTTGCTAGTAAGACTGTAGTTCATTCTTTATTTAGAAAGGTGAATTTTCTATGAAGATTCATTCCTAAGTTTGCAAAAAAGAGTTGCCACATCATTGACATGATGAAGGGAAAAGCTACTTTTCACTAGAATGAAGAAGGCAAGTTAGCATTTCAAGATATCAAGAAAGATATCACCCATGCCCTAGTCCTAGTTTGCCCAGATTACACCAAAGACTTTATAGTGTATAGTTATGCTTGTGAACACACACTTTCAGCCATTCTAGTTCAGTAAAACAAAGAAGGTGTGGAATATCCTATCTCATTTATGAGTTATCCTCTCAAAGCTCATGACTTGAAATATTCAAATATGGAGAAGCATGCTTATGCTATGGTTAAAGCAATGAAACATTTCCATTTCGACATCCTAAACTCACACACCATTGCTCTGGTACCTGATACCATAGTAAAGTCCATTTTAACTCAATAGGAGTTTGGTACCAGAAGGGGCAATTAGATTGACAAAATCTAGGAGTTTTATCTTATTATCAAACCTATGAAGCTTGTGCAAGGAAGAGGCCTATACCAATTAATTGTTGACAACATACCAAAGGAAACAAAGCATGAAAAAATAGAGGTTGAAGGCATGCCTATAGTTCTCTTTATCACTACTACAAATGAGTGGTATTTTAATATCACTCATTTCCTTACCTATGGTGAGTTTCTTACCCACATATCTTTTAAATAAAAGAGAACTATTAAATTGAATTCTTTTAGTTATGTCTGGTGAGACAATGATTTGTACAAGAGGAGCCTTGATGGGGTATTCCTTTGTTGCATAGACAAAGTGCAGTAGTTTAAACTGTTAGAGTCTTTCTACAATTTGGCCTATGGAGGACATTTTTTTACACCTGTGACTGCTCATAAAATTCTACAAGCTAGGTATTATTGGCCTACCCTATTTGAAGATGCATACACCTAGGTGTGTAGATGTGAGTTGTGTCAACAATTCATTGGGAAACCCAAGTTGGCCACATTACCTCTCAAGCTGATGGTGATTGAAGAGCTATTTTAACAATGGGGTATTGATTTCATTGGCATCATAAACCCATCCTCATGTGCTAGACATGACTATGTTTTCATGGCCATAGACTACTTTACCAAGTGCGTGGAAGCCATTCCAACTAAGTATGATATTTCAGAAGTGGTATGTAATTTTCTCAAGGAAAATATCATCTCTTGATTTAAAGTACCAACTAAGATTATAATAGATAATTCTTACTATTTTACCTCTCAAGAAGTTGCTAAGTTTTGCTACAATTATGGGATTATCCTCTCCCACTATTCTAACTATTATTTGCAAAGAAATGGTCAAGCAAAATCAAGTAACAAGAACATGGTGACCATTATCAGGAAGCTAGTAGATGACAATCAGATAACCGGGCATAAAGCATTGTTTGATGCTCTATGGGTAGATAGGATTACACTCAAGTGGGAAATAGGTATGTCACCATTTGAACTTCTATATGGTTTGAATGCAGAGATACTAATTACCCTAGAACTACTAGCACTAAAGTTGATGAAGGCTATCAAAGATCAAACATTTGAAGATTCCATTGACAAGAGGATCATGTGCTTGATGGAACTAAATGAGCAACAAACTATGGTGTGAATTGTATTGTTGCACATCAAAGTTTGGTAAAGAAGCTCTTCAACCAAAAAACTAGGATTCACAATTTTTAGATTGGAGATCAAGTCTTGTTATGGGACAAGAGTAGAGAACCAAAAGGGATGCATAGAAAATTGGATTCACTATGGAGAGGTCCATTTTCCATTCACTGAGTAAATGGTGAGAATAGGTACTTGCTGAAGTATCAAGATGGCACGCCATTTTCATTAGCTCATAGTGGGCAGCATCTAAAGCACTTCAACTCTTGAAGTATTATATAAGATCAGTTGTACATTTGTATAGTCTTTTATTTATTTTGTGTTGTTCATTTTTTAGCATCTTTCTCTTTTTTAGATGGCATGACTCCATAGCCCAATGACATAGATGAAGGCACTTAGAGTCTAGATTCTTCTCCCTTCGATCATTTTTATAATCAATGGAAGTTTCCCAACTAGAGCCAGTTATTGTTTCCAAAATCCATCACTTGTTTCTGTGGAGAACATGTCAACCATTTTGGTCTTTTAGACCAAAATGGTATTTTTCTTTCTCAAAAAGTTTTCTAAGCAGTCATGTTTTTTAGTCATGCAAGCTTTTTTCAACTAAGGAAATTATAGGTTTAATAGGTAGGCTTTCATAAGGAGAAGTTCAAAAAAAAATTAAGGTATTTCATGAAAAAATTGTAAGGAATGAACCATTGAACCTTTGAACCATTGAACTCCACTTCAAAGAGTTCAAAGAGTTCAAAGAGTTCAAAGTTTAAAGAGTTTAAAGCTTCAACAGTGGGCTTTGAAGAGTTGGAATAGACCATCAAACCATTGAACCATTGAACTCTGCTTCAAAGAGTTCAAAGTTTAATGGGTTCAAAGCTTCAATAGTGGAGTTCATTAAAATGAAATAATTCATTTGAACCAATGAACCATTAAACTCTGAAAGGTTCAAAGTGGTTTAAAGGTTTAAATGAGTTCAAAAGGCTTCAAAGAGTTTAAAGGGTTCAAAGTTCAAAGTTCAAGCAGAAGATTTTAAAAGAGGTTTCAAGTGGAATATTCCAAAAGAAATGTTCAAATAATTGACTCAACAATACGTTGAACACCTTAAGGAGACTAAGTGAATGTGACTCTTTTCCAAACTTAAAAGATTGAACCACCAAACCACTAAACCACCAAATGGCTTGATGAATTATGAACCATTGAACCATTGAGCTGATGAACATCAAAAGATTAAAAGGTTCAAAATTCAAAGTGGTTCAAGTGACTAGTGACATCCCCATAGATGTCAAAATTAGGGTAATGAAATATCCATTGATTTTCAAAGATGTAAACTCAGGAACAAAGCTACCAAAAAGCAAGAAGAGAGCTCGAGAGATCAAATCACCAAGAAGAGATAAAATGTAACAAGGAAAGAAGGATGGTTATAGGAAATATAGAAATATTTAAAGGAGAGTTATTCCATTAGGTGGAATAGTCCACCAGGTGGACATCAAAGAGTGTAAGCATTCAAAGGTGTGGCCTATTTTTCTACATCAAAGTAAAAGTGAATGGACAGCTGTGTAAGCATCATAAAGAAGACCAGGCAACCCATGCTTTGGATGAGACATTTGAGATGATTCAAAATGCCAAAGTCAAGACTGATACCCTATTCTAGTATCACCCCTTCACATAATTTCAAATGCATTTAATGAAACATGGGCCATTTCATGAAAACAAGTGCCAAAGTCTTCCTTTTATTGTTATATATTTAATCTCTTAGTTTGTATTAGGAGATATTTGGTTATTAGAAGCTAAACTTTACCCAAATTGAAAGGCATTCTTAAGACTTTGAGCTCAGACTATTAATCATATTTTGTCATTTGAATGAGAAAGTAAGTGACCTTTTAGACTTTGTGTTGAAATAGCTCGTGTTATCTAGGAAATTATTCTTATGTTAGTTTCCTAAATATAGTCTTGTCCATTTAATAAAATAAGCATAACTAGTGGAAATAATATGGAAGGTGTCTTTAAGCCAACTGTGGGAGACTTTGTGCTACCACAATTGTCTTTAGTCTATGTTTTATGTTTTAGTGAATAGGATATTGGAGAGACTTTAAGCTCCCATTATCATTCATAACCTTTTTTCTTATTGTAGTTGAGGTGGAGACTTTGTGCTAAACTTCATTCTACTAGGTTACTACATCATGATTCAATAGGAGAACCAACGAAAGACTTTGTGCTTTTGTGGGTTTCTTACAATTACCATTACTACCCAGGAAGTCTTCCTCTAGTTTTTAGAACATCATTTCTCAAAGAAGAGAAATGTCGTCAGTAATTACCTAGGAATTCTCCTTGACTCCATGAACATCATCTCTAAAAAAAGAGATATGGATGGTGTTCTCCCACCCCTGAGTGTATTTTTAGCTTATATTAGTATATAGTAGTTTACAGGGAACCTCCCCTGACTTGTAGGGAACCTCCCCTTCATGAGAGGAGAGATTTATCTCATTATGTTGTGGTAAACCTACACATTTTACCATATAAATTTCCTTGTGTTTAGGTTAATATACCTATTTTGTTGTCAGTTAGCTGGTGAGAAAATATTCACCCAATAGGATTGACCAAAAAATTAACCCTTGCTAGCTAAAGTGTAATATCACAACTTTCATACTTGACATTTTCCCCTAGTAATCATGATATTGCATAGAGAATTGTGGTTTTGTAAAGTGCCTAGGTTGTATTCACATTATTTTTTTCATCTCTTACTAACACTTATACAAGTCATTTTATTCTACTTGTGTTACCTAAAAGTAGCCTATGTCTTCTATGTGTAGGAAAAAGTAGGTTTGACTAAGGATTTGACTACTGGTGACTAAAAAACAATATCATAACTCTTAAATTTATAGTTCTGACCTGATAGTCATGGCATTGCCATAAAAAACTATGGTATTGTATTTCATGATTAAATTGGTAAAAAATAATCATTTTATCCCTAAATATGATAAGTGATAGTCCTTTTATTCTTTGTTTTTATGGCATATAATATTTTGATAGGACTACTCTGACTATTTTTGGTCTAGCTATTTTAGGATTTAACTATTTTAGGTTTTTCTTGTTAAACTATGTTCTTGATAAGGTTTATTTTCTCTATGTGCAAGATAATAGGATATATAAGATATAATATAAACAAAATTATCTATCATTTTCTTGTTAAAACACCTATTGCAATATCTATAATTTGAGTCTTGTGTTTTTACCCTACTATCTATGATATTGCATTATTAATAGAGATTTTGTAATTAGGGAGAGTTAGGTTATAGTTTTAGTTATTAAATATTATTCAAAGTAAATATAATATTAATATCTTGATATATATATTTTTTCATCAAAATATATCATCTAGATATCTAATTAAAGGGTTTTCATTAATCAATGAAAGTTTATAATTTTCCATAACTAAAGTTTTCATTAGGTAGTCTATATTTTGAAAAGATTCTCAGATTTCCATTTCATTATTATTTTTTCAAAACATCATCCATTTAAATCAGTTAAAAAAATACATATTTTGTAATTTTTTGCTTCATTTTAAAACTATTAATCTTGAGTTTTTAAAGGTTGTTGTTTTACACTATGTAGTTATGGTTTTGCAGAGAGTCACAGTTTTGCACTAAGTCAAAACTAATAACTTTTTTGTGTAGGACCTCTCAAGATAAATGAAGCCCATTTGTTATCTTAATATTTGTGTTTTTAGTATGGGTGCCAAGAACCTTATATTTTAATCTTATTTCTTGTATATATTTTCTTGTTGTGTGATTTGATTGTATATATTTTTACTTCCTCACATAGGTAATTAATTGGGAAAAATCAATTATGTTTGTTTTCTTATTATCCCCTTTGAGTATAGGATAACATGTGACATGGAATTCATCCCCATGAATGGGCTTAGTCACTATGAATTAGTGATTTTTATTTTATCACCAAATACTAGACCAAACTCCATGTTTCAATGGAGTATAAATATCAGGAGAGTTGTCATTAGGTGTTAAAATAAAATTCCCAATAAAGGGTTCTATGTAGTAAAGGGATTTTAAGTTACAATACACAAAGTGGTTAGATAGAATCATATATATAATTACACCCCATTATACCTTCACTTATATTTGGAACTCCCCTAGAAACCTTTGTACAAACCTAGCCTAAGACCTTTCAGCCATAACGTGCATTTTGTTGCCAGAGTCAGGATCAACTCTTAAGAAGCTATTACATGTATATTGTGTCAAGATAGTTTAGTTGATTTTTAAAAAGGTCACATATGTAAAACATCACTCACAAATTTTTTATATGGTGTGAACATTGGGTTACACACCCTTTTTAGTTTACTAAATTAGGACTTGTGACTACGAGTGTTATTTGTATGTTATTTTAAACCTATGTTGTTTGTAAGCTAAGTCAGCCATTCCATTTTTATTTGGACACCTTAGATACCCCTAGGATTAACCCCATTCTTAAACCTCATCATAACATCCATCTTACCATCTTAAACAACATTTGACATCCACCTCTTATATCTTCTATCTTTTATTCACTATTCTAAACCACATCTAATATCCATCCCATATATTTCATTATTTGTATCACCATCCTAAACAACATATAATATAAATATCATATTTTTTCATTCACCATCTTTGGATATTATTTTTTGTCTTGAAATCAAATCCTAGTGGTCACCCATCCCACCATACCTTCATTATCATCCTCTGCATTATCAACATACACAACTTTGGCAAAGAATTTAGTCTAACACTCATCACTTCCCCCATCATTACCTATTCACACCAAGCATACATATAACCATTATTTTTATAGTGTGAAATGTATTTGATCTCATCATCTCTTACTCTTTTTGCTATATTGGAATCTTACAGGGTTTTGTCTTTTGGTAATACTTGGTCATCTTAATCTTCACATCCCTCCAAATCTACAAACATCACCTTTCCAAATCACCTTATTTAGCCATTATCATATTTTATTTATAGACCAAATTAGTATTAAAAAACCTTAGCATACCCATTATACCTCATCATAACTAGACTCTCCTCAAGCAATATGGTGATCCAAACCCATGCCTAACAACTTAGGATGGGACAAGCTTCCAACCAAGAGAATGATTTATTGGGAAATTTAGGTGATCAAAATTTGGATCATGACAACACACATAGTGATATGCACACTCTTAAATGAGAGGATAACCAATTCAACCTCCTCCATAGTGATGCTATTAAAACCCTACTCCACTAGTACATTTATGAAAACTATAACTAGGTTTTAGTCAAAGTCATTGAAATAGGGGGCACACTACCCCCAAAATTTGACCACAACCTCAGACAACACTTAATCTATCCCTCTACTCAACCTAATACACCTTTTTATCATGCCATACTAATCAAGTACCTAAAGAAAAAGAAGTTGTGGACTAAAAAATTAAAGAAGAATAAAAACCTGTACCTCTCCAAAATAATCATGTCTAGGCTAATAGGAGGCAAACTATCCTAGAGGATTAAATATATCAACTCACACAAAAATTATATCTCTTAACCTTTCAAATCCATATACAAAATCAATGTCCATCATCTCCCCATTAAAATATCCACAACTCTAATATACCTCATACTAGTCATGATCAAACCTCCAATCTTCTTGGGGATCCATCATTTACACATGAATGAAAAGTGATGAAAAAGACTCTCCAATAGATTAACCTATACTAACAAGTAATTAAATATACATCTAAATATTTTTTCTCTTCTCCCTTGGATATGAGCATTCTACAAATATCTTTCCTACCTCACTTCAAGGTCCCTAAATTTAAAATGTACAGAGGGAAAGGAGATCCCCATGATCATGTATAGGAGTGTTAAGTGGCTTGTCATGAATTATCATATGATTATTCTTACTTACTAATAATTTTCAAAAAAATTGTCACTAGACCAGCCCTATAATGGCTCATGCAGTTGTCAAAAGGTTTTATAGCTAGTTTTGGAGAATTAACTAAATAATTAATTATACATTCATTATTTAACATCAAACATGATATCTCTTTTATAGACCTCTACAACACTAAACAAAGAAGTGGGAAAATCCTAGCATCTTTCTTTCAATGATGGAAAATATTAGCAAGCTACCTTCTATGCAGAGTACCAAAGAAATAGCTAGCCAAAATGTTTGTTCATAATCTCAATGTTGAGCTAAAATATCAATTAAAATTCTAATGTGACAAATTTTTTGATGAAATTATCAAAAATGGGATGAAAATTAAAATAAAACTTATTGAAAAGGGAATAATTAAGTTATATTAGTATAATGAACATAATCAAAATCAAGATAATTACTTTTCAAGATAGTCAAAAATCTTCAATAAAAATAAGAATGTTATGGGAGATAGGGTTATAGATTCTAAATAACTTGTTCAAACTATGTAATATAGGAATCCCATAGATTAGTAAAATTTCTCCTCTATTTAAGTTTCATGAGGTAAACCAAAGCCTCAAACCAAAAAAATTCCTCTTGTTAACCTTTGAGTACCCATTGAGATGGTCCTTGAGTAATTAATTATTGATAACATGATTACTCTTCCTAAGATCTGACCTTTGGATGATCACCAAACTCAACCTGATTGGTACTACAAGGATAAATTATGTAAATATCATAGAGTTAAAGGTCATGTCATAGAGAGGTGTTTGTAATTAAAGCATTATATTTAGGACCTCATTAAAAAATGTGATATTGAAGTAGAAGGGAAGAGTACTCCAAATTAGTCTAAACATGGTCAGAAACAAGGAAAGCCACCAAGAGCTAAGGTCAAGCCTCCACTTCAAACCACATGGAATCATTCCATCCCATATCACTATGTAAGTAACATTAAAATACATAGCCCCAAGATCTCACTCCATCATCATCCACTATATTAAAAATCAATCAAGCCATGGCTTATTGCGTGGTTACTACCAGGGAAAATAAAATCATAGTTCTTGGGGTACCCCTAAAGGACCCATCTACCTCTACACCACAAAATGGAAATATCTCTACAAAAATCTTAGTATATTTTGATAAATCTCATGACATAATTTATTAACTTGAGAAGATAGCCACTCAAATCTCATTAATGGATATTCTCAAAACATCCCCTATGCATTAGAAGATACTCAATCAAGTCTTGAATGAGATAAAGGTCCAAAAATATATTGACAATAATAAATTATAGGCATTAGTGGGTCATTTGTCTCCATATAAAATCACTTTTAGTACCTAGCACATGCCTCCCATTGGCCCTTGTCATAACTATCCATTATTCATAGAAGTCTACATATTTAAATATCACATTCCATGGGTACTCATAGATGAAGGTTTTGCATTAAAATAATAAAATCTATATTTATTAAACAAATTGGGGTATTTTTAAGCTTCTTTAGGTCCTACTCTGATCATGATAGAAGCATATGATGATAATAAATTACCATCTTAAAGAACTATCTACCTTCCCATTACTATGAGACATGTGGTACATCACATCTTGCTTCACATCATGGATGTGGGTCTACCCTATAATATATTTTTGGGTCACCCATGGATTCATGAGATGCAAGTAGTCCCATCCACCCTTTATCAATGTCTAAAATTCTCTCACTTAGGTTTGGAAGTCATCATTCCTAAGGAAATAGAACATTTTCATAGTTTCCAAATGGGCCAATCCCCATCCTCTTATTATTGTCCTAACACTAAAAATCAAATCTAAACCCAATAGATTCTAAATACATATTCCTAGATGACTTTGTGCCTACTTATGATCCATTACCTAAAATCACTTGTCCATAAATTGTATACATAAGGTGTGGGGAATATGAGTATAAAATATTTTATGCAGGTAACTTACCTCTTTCCCTATAAAGTTGTAGGTCCCTAGTTATGTAGAATACCAATCTTATTAGCTATCAATTTGGACCAAATACCTTTTTTAGTGCATGAATTTTATCATAAGAATATATTGATGAATCTAGTGAATCATGGCTCATTCTAGAAGATGAGGCCCTCACATCTTGTAGATGGAGATAACCCCACATCTATAAAATGTTACAAAATATACATTATCAAGGAAAGGGAATAGGGAGACATGAGAAAGGTAGAATTGAACCCATAATAGTTCAATAATGTCTAAAATATATTAGATTATGGTACTAACTTCTTGATGATGTCTTAAACAATATCATTATGAATACCACTTTGGTCCTTGAGGAATCTCTTTTTGATGATGAAATCAAGACGAGTTCTATTTATAGTCACTACTAAGATCTTACTACCACAAAACATTTGTAGGACAACATTATTTCCACCATAGACATATCCCTCATCTACCCCTTATTAATTTATTGGGGTCAACATCAAGAGTCATACATTGATATGTTTCAAAATGATGAGGCCATCTTAAAATTTTTGCGAGCATGATATTTCATGCATTTTCATGATCATAATAAAGGATTTTATATCAATATCTATCAATAAATTTTTTTTGGGGACTATAAAATACCCCTTAACCTAAGAAAATAAGAGAAATGTGAAGAATAAGAAGAGCCGCCCCAAAATTTGAAGGAATTTTCACAAGTTTTAGCTGAATCAAAAGAATACACTAAAATTGACATAGAGGTCCCAAAAACTTTTTCTTAAAAAATCCTAGAACAATTACTTTCTCATTATCTCTAAAATAATTCACCCTCTCTCATTGAGGAGGTTATTAAAGTCAACATCAAGACTAAATAACACCCTCAAATAGTCAAACTAGGGGTAGCTCTTATGCCTGAGGAATATCAAATTATTACTATGCTACTCAAGAAATTTATATATGTTATTTCATGGTGTTACTCTAACATGATAGGACTTGATTCCTCCTTAGTTTTGCATTAATTAGTTGTTCATCCTAACTCTAAACCAATCAACAAAAAATTATGAAATATGTACCCTAAAGTAGTCGTACTAGTTAAGGAGGAATTACAAAAATTCTTGAAAGTAAGCTTTATTAAACCCATTAATTATTTTGATTGGATATATAACATTATTCCTATATCCAAGCCACAAGGTGGGATTTAGATCTCTACATACTCTCAAGACATTAATAAGGCATGTCCCAAAGATTAATTCTCTCTCCCAAATATTGGTATGATTATGGATTCAACAATTAGGTATGAAATGTTATCCCTCATAGATGGATTTTTGGGCTATAATCAAATTAAAATTATAGCTAAGGGTCAACATAAAACAACCTTCATCACTCCATGGGGGACTTTATGCTATGAAGTCATGCCCTTTGGCCTCAAAAATATGAGCTCTACTTATTAGTGAGAAATGATAGTTATTTTCCAAAATATGATGCATGATATAGTTGAAGACTATGTAGATGATATTCTAGGGAAATCTACACTCAAATCAGAGCATCATGTAGTTTTGAGAAGAATCATTGATCAAATAAGTGAGTATAATTTTAGATTAAATCCTAAGAAATGCATATTTGGCATTACCTCAAGTAAGTTATTGGGTTTTATTATATCTAAGAGAGGCATAGAGGTGAATCTATCTAAAGTTAAATACTTTATAGAAATGCCTCCCCCTCATAATCTAAATTAATGTAGGAGTCTTTAGGGTAAGTTAAAATCTATTCAATGATTCATCTCTCAACTCATAGATAAATGCCACCCCTTTACTCATCTCTTATAGATGGGGACTGATTTTAATTGAAATTTCTAATGTCAACAAGCCTTCAATAATCTCAAAAAATATCTAGCCAATCCACCTGTGTTATCACCAACCATCATAGGAAGGCCCCTACTCCTATATATCTCCACAACTCCTTTTGTGATAGGTGCTCTACTTGCACAACACAATGACGAAGGAAAGGAATAGGAAAATTATTATCTCAATCACACTTTGATCTCATATGAGATAAATTATACTCCAATTGAAAATTCCTACTTATTTTTTATCTTTAATTTATAAATACTTTAGCATTATATGCTTAGCAATCAAGTTTAGCTCATTGGTAAGGTGGATCCTCTTAAATATTTGCTATCTAAATCTTATCTCATAAGACAAATGGCTAAATGGATTATGTTTCTTAGTGAATTTGACATCAAATATTTTCATTAAAAGTCCATTAAGGGATAGACAATAGTGGATCAACTCATAGAGGTACCTCTTATGGTGACTGAACATCTTACCATAACTTTTTTGGATGAATCCATAATTAGTATTATAGAATCTAATATCTATAATCTATATTTTGATGGCTCTTTTACCTTTCATGGATCAAGAGAGGGAATCCTTTTTGTCACCCCACAAGGTGATCTCATTCCAAAATCCTTCCACCTTGCTTTCCCATACACCAATAATATTTTTGAATATGAGTCTTTATTAGCTATCCTTTAATTAGCCATCTAATGGAACCTCCAACATCTTTAAGTATTCAGTGATTCATAGATAATAATTAAGAAAGTTAATGAAGAGTTATAGACCAAAGATGAAAAATTACTCCCTTATAAGTAGTTACTATATTAGTTGAAGTAGTATTTTAATCTATCACATGTAAATAAATGCCAAGGGGCAGTACAAAATCCTCTAAATTCATGGCCATTATTGGCTCTCTAATTGATCTCCCTAAAGATGTCCTCAAAGGAATCTTTTTGATAGAGCATTTAATTTGACCAGCTCATTAATCAATGGCTCCTCTACACATTTACATTATTCATAATCTTAGTCTCCCTTGGTATGATTACATTTATAATGACCTCCATGATAACATATTTCCACATAACCTCAATCACATTTAATGCAAGGCCTTCATTCACCATACCTCCCATTACACTATCCTTGGCAACATGTTATATCAGAGAGGTTATGATGGGAATTTACTAGTATGACTAACCTCTAAAGAGCCTTATCTCATAATTAAGGAGGTCTATGATGGTAATTTTTGTGGCCATGTTAGTAGGATGGCCCTCACCAAAAAATTTCTCTGAACTAGATATTATTGACCAACCATAGAATAGGATGACTGTTGGTATGTGAAAAAATGTGTAGACTACCAAGAATATGTAAATCTTATCTATGTACCTAAACAAGAATTACATCTTATTATAGGTCCATGGCCATTTTCTATATGGGGACTTAATTTGATTACAAAGATAAATCCTATGTCTTCTTATGGACACAAATTAATTAATACTCCTATGGAGTATTTTACCAAATGGGTACAACAATGCCACTTACTTATACCATAGGTCTCCATATTTATAAATTCATTTTAAATTAAATTATTTACCATTTTGGCATTCCTACCAACATCATATCTAATAATGTCAAGTCCTTCAAAAATCAAGATGTTGAGGCCTTGTACAAGTGGTACCATATCAAGAAACATTTGTGTTCCCCTTATTACCCCCAAGGGAATAAAAATTCTAAAGCAATAAATAAGACCCTTATTAAGATTCTCAAGAATATAGTTAATGATGTAGGTAGGAACCAATACTACATTTATATTCTACACTCTAGTCTTATACAATAAGTGTCCAAACACCCACTAGGGCCACTTCATATGCTTTAGTATATGGCACAAAAGCTATCTTGCCCATGAAACTAAAGCTCCCCTCTTTGTAAATCTCATTGTGAGTCATTATCATTGATCACAATTTTCAACAAGAAAGGTTACAAGAATTAGAGTTTATAGATGAAAAGCATCAAAGGTCCCTCAATCACCTTCAATCATATCATAATATATTTGTAGCCTAAATTTTAGATTCACCTCTTATTACTATTTTTAGAAATAAAAACCTCAAATCTAAACACATCAATAGGAGGGGATAAAATATATAATCAGATTTTTAGGGGGATTTTTATGATCATTTCACCATTTTATAACTCCTCTCTAATATTGCTAATCTGATGTCTAATGCCAAATTGATTGATGTTGGATTGCTTGTGTTTTCTTGATAATGGCTTATAATGGACAATTGTGCCTGATAGAGACTCTTGATGGATGCAAGAAGGATGGTTATGAGTGCAAGATACTAAGATAGCTTCAATATTGCATGTTAGTTTTCTTGGAAGGGATGGCTTTCTTCAATAGGAAGTGGGGGGAAGAATCAATGGCTTAAATTTAATTTTGAGCCATTGAGATCAATGGCTGAGATATTTGCAAGGAATTTAAAATTCCTTGGAAATATATAGAATGGAAAAGTATAGAGGAAAAGGGGATAAAATGGGGAGAGTTATATAATATTACATTTCGTTAAATTTCTTATTAGGGTTTAATAGTTTAGGAATAGATAATAATAGGGTGGCAGATGGGTAGATAGAATAAATTCTATTTTTAAATTGGCAAGTGGCTTAATGGGTAGGCTAGTAGGTAAATGGTTTTTGTTAATAGATTAATGAAGGAGATTAATTAGTTATGGGATGGAATAAGGTTTTTAGGATGTAGGAAATGGGATATGGGATAATGGCATATTAGTAAAATTAGCTATGAATTGTAGTTATAGGTTATATTAGCAAAATTAGTATAACTAGTAGGGTGAGTAAATTTTAGTGCATACATTTTTCCCTTTTTTAAAAAGGTATTATGAGTGGATAAGATGGGAGGAGTAATGGTATTTCAAATAAAAACCATTAATCATATGTGGGAATAATGTTAGATGATGTGTTAGTGGGATATGATGCCCTCTCAAGGGAACAAATAAGGATAACCAACCCTGATGGTAACTCAAATAGAAGTATCAGGGTTGGGATGAGACTAGGATGATAAAATGGGGTTGGGATGTCCCAAGTAATAAAGTAGCTATGGTGAAGATGCCCTGAGCTTAAAGGGGATTAATTATCTTAGTTATAATGGGTTCTAGATAAATGACCACTATTTAGAAAGTGATTTGATTAATAAGACTAAATTGATCGAAATGAGATGGGTATAATCCTAATATAATTCTTGTAGCAAGGGCACATACTATGGAGGACCTAAAAATTGATAATATAGATAAAAGAGATTGATGAATTATAAGGAGCCACTTTTACACAAGATTCATAACTTAAAATAATTTGTGATTATCAAGTGATTAATCTGATGATGGGATGGAGATGAAGGGTTAAGAGTCGTCGAGCTATCCTTGGGCATAAAATTAGACCATGTTCTACCTACATAGTCTTAGGAGACTTCATGCCAATGTAGTTCTAACTCAAGATTAGAGTAGATAGTAGGGAAATGGAAAATCCATTCCCTAAATGATTTTATATATCATAAGGGATGACTAATTTCGTTATTGGAATAATTTGATGGGATTTGATAGGAGTTAAAGGTGACAAGGTAGTTAAAAAATGGTGGCTAGGGGTGCAAGGGGATCAAATAGGACAAAATAGTAAAAAGAGGATCATTTTAACTTTTTTTTTACGAAAATTGACTCTAGGCTAAAACCATGAACTAGCTTCCTCGAGCTTCCCATCATGGTGAATGAGTGTGAGAGTTCTAGAGAGTGGCAAAGGATGGACCATAAATGAGTAAAAATCCTAGGCTTCATGTTTTTGTTAACTTTTTATTGAATTTTTGGGATTTTTTGCATGAAATGATATCATCCATGTTGTTAGGGAAATAACATTACTAAGGGCAATGCCCTCAATCATGATACTATAGTTGTGACCTACAATTTTGTATGGGAATGATCATTATTACAATACAGTGAGTGTAGAGTTGTGGTATTTCAATATCATAATGTTAGACTTATAATTTTACAATATCATGAATTAGGGAATCATATTTTTATGTAACCATATGGTTAGGAAAAACTATGGGTCATGAATGGTGGTATTGTCAAGGTCACAGGTTAGGGCATACCCATGAGTGATGGTTTTGTTGAGGATAGAGAAAAAGGGTTAAGTGATGGGAGATAAGCTAGGGGTGGTTTAGTTAGATGTAGTTATAAGGTTTGAGGTTTAGTTAGATAAAGTGGGGTAAGGAATAGTTAGAGGTAATTAGGGTGTTTTTAGATGTATATATTGGATATTGAGGGTAGGTTAAGGGGTGATGAGGTTAGATGGGGAATAGGTTAGGGGTTTAAGGTAGCTAATGATGTCATAGGTTTAGGAAGTTAGGGTTAATTAGTTAGGTAAAGCATGATGGGGTATAAGATAAAACTAATATTAAAGATATGTTGGAATAGGTTAGGGTGAGTTAATTATAATGAGATTAGGATGGATTAGGCAAGATAGATAAGGGTTAGAGGTGGATAATTTATTAGTTTAGGTGTATGGTCATGGATATTAGGGGTGTAAGTGTCTGGTGAAGGGTTAGGAGGGGAACTTGGTTTTTATATCAAGGAGTTAGTCTATTAGGAAGTATTGATAGGTTGATGGTGATTGGTTTAGGATGACTTAGGTGTGATAGCTTCATGGATTCAGTGACTTAAGGTGTTACACGAGATGAAAATCATGATTAAGGTAGACTATAGGTTCTTTGAGTTTATAGGGTTACACTATATCATAATGATCTTAGTGGTGTGCATTGATCAAGACCTAATCATAACTTTAGTAGAGTACTAGCATTAAGAGACCAACACATTTCAATTTGTCATTGGCAAGATGATAATGACTCTGGAGGATGTGTATCATATTTTACACCTACCGATGCTAGGAGATATGGTCTATTAGAGATCCCATACACTAAGTGTTACCTTATAAATACTATAAGGAGGGTTATTTGTAAGGGTTCATGATATATGAAAGAAAATAGATAGATGTCTATGAGAGGGGAATATTTATCTCTTAATTTTGGTGTCTATGTCTCTTGTTATTGGCATACTCTTTCCAACCAAGAGCAAGTAGTGGTTTCACCTAGGCCTAGGAGATCTCATAGCAAATATGGTTTAAGATCATAGAGTTTCTACTTGGGGGCCTATGGTATTAGTTCATCTATATTAAGAGCTATTGTTAGGAGCCTATAGAGGGGAAGCTATCTTAGGGCCTTCATTTTTACTATAGATTTAGAGTTTGGAGCATATTGTGATATAGCGACCATTTAGGACTTAAGAAGCTAAGAAGGCACACCAGCCTATAAGGTTTGGGTGGTACATTTTACTAGGAGTGTAGAGGGGCCATGATAAGGAGATGAAGTTTTACCAAAAGCCATTTGATAGCTTATGTATAGATAACATCACTTCTAGCTTATGTATCACTTCTACCACTCTATCATAAAATCTATATGACCCATTAAGTAGCACTCAATCAATATGTACAAGGTCACTACCACCTCATCATCCTAACTAAACTATAATCCTAGAGGTCATTTGATAGACTATGTAATTTAACTAAATAAACACACACACTCAAAATATACACATTTAGATAAGACAATCATAAGATAACATAGAATAAAGATAGGGATAATAACATGGATATACAAAGGGATAATGAGGTGATGATAAAATGATTATAGAAAATGATCCTATTGATAATAAACAGATATGTACATGGGGTATATTTGTGCCCAATAATACTAGATGGAAACAAATATCTAATCTAATTCAAAAGCACCCATAAAAGGGGGTTAGAATGATCAATCAAGACTTAGTATAATAATGCATACTAAACCTCCAAATTAGAAAACTTTTGTTTTACCCTTAAAGAATGATAAAATTAGTGGGAAGGTGTGAACCATGGTTTTAGGAATAGTAAGGGACAAATGGAGATGGAATTAACTTGAGGCTAAAAGCAGACATGCTTATCAAGGAGGATGTGATGGGGTAGTATAATAAAGGATAGATATAGTGATCTGATAGGATTAGGGATATATATGAATATTTAATTAGACAAAGAGACTCCATAGGACTCCCCAAGAAACATTATTATTACAAAACAATTAATTAATTTATTCTTATTTAAAAATATTTGCCTCCTATTATTGTACAAAACATATAATGGATTCCCGCCTTCAAGACCAGGGTCAGAAATGGAGAAATAGAGCAAAATGGGAAGAGGAGGATGTAATGGAAGAGAATTTTTCCCTCAATATTGGGTACCCATAGATGGAGGTTAGGTGGAGCTTTCCAAGTATAAAAATGTTACAAATACATTACATTCATTAGGTCATCAAGCTATTCACCATCTAATGTAGCCAATTTTTAGGCTCCAAATTCAAACTTGACAACTTTTATATATGGACCAACCCAATTGGCTTCAAATTTACCTTTCTTGTCCTTATCAAAATTAATATTTTTCTAATTTTAGTTTAGGACTAGATCACCAAACTTAAATTCTCTAAACAAGATCTTCCTATGATATTATCCTTTTAATCTATTATGATATGCCCTTAAATGATTGAGGGCCTTTTGATGCTTTTCATCTAGAAGATTCAATTCATGTAACCTTTCTTGTCTACAATTATGATTAGTGATAATACCCCTTAATGATATTCATAGGGAGGGGAGCTCTACTTCCATAGGCAAGATAGTTTCCGTCACATATACTAAAGCATATGGAGTGGCCCTAGTAGGTGTTCAAACACTATTTGATAAGACCACAATGTAGGATATAATTATAGGTTCTAAATCTTACCTACATCATTAACTATTTTATTGAGAATATTGACAAGGGTCTTATTTGTTGTTTCAGACTATTCATTCTCTTAAAGGTAGTAAGGGGAAGAAAAATGCTACTTGATATGATACCACTAGCACAAGGACTCAACTTCTTGATTTTTGAAGGACTTGATATTATCAAGTATGATGTTGGTATGAATGCCAAAATGTAAAATGATATAATTTATAATTAGTTTATAAATTTAGATACTTCTAGTATAGGTAAGCGACATTTCTTCTACCAATTTGGTGAAATACTCTATAATAGTGATAATGAATTTGTGTACATTGAAATATGTAGGATTTAACTTGAAAATCAAATCAAGTCCCCATATAGAGAATGGTTAGTGACTCATAATAGGTTATAATTCTTATGTAGGTGCATGGATAATATTACCATGTTTTAGACAAGCTACACATTTCTACACATACTAGTAGGCATCTTGTTCTATGGTAGGCTAATAATATCTAGTCTAGAGTAATTTCTTATCTAGGGCCATTCCACTAATGTGACCACCATAAATATTATCATGGACCTCCTTGATTATAATAGAGGCCTCTTCCAAGGTTAAGCATCTTAACAAAGTCCTATCATAACCTCTGTGATAAAGCATGCTTCCAAGGATTATGTAATGGAAGGTATAATTGATAAAGGCCTTATGATAGTGTAAATTGAGGTTTGGTGGTAAGATGTTATCATTAAGCTAATTATAAATGTCATGGTACCAATGAATAATAAGATAAGGAATAGTGTAAATTTGTAAAGGAACTAGAGATTGATGAGATGGTAAAATTAGATGTTGTATTAGGAAATTCCCTTCGAGGACATCTTCAAGGAGATCAATTAGAGATACAATAGAGGCCATGCCATCAACTTCTTTATTACTCCCTTGTGGTACTTATTCAGATGTAATAGTTTGAAATTTTTATTTTAATTGATCTACCAATAGCTTATAAGGGAGTATTTTTTTCATCTTTAGTCTATAACTCATCATTAACCTACTTGATAATGAGTTGTGAATCACCAAATACTTGCAAATGCTAGATGTTCCATGGGATGGCTAGTTGAAATCCAACTATTAAAGCCTCATATTCAAAAATATTATTGGTGTAGGGAAAACAAGGTAGAAGGCTTTCAAAAATAGGTCACCTTATGGGGTGAGTAAGAGGATGCCTGCTCCTGATCCATGAATGGTAAACGATCCATAAAAATATAACTTCTAACCTTTAGATTGCAAAGTATTCATTATAGATTCATATAAAAAGTTTGTGTTAAGAGTCTCAGTCATAATAAGATTTGTTTCTTTTATTTGATATGCTATCACTTGTTCCTTTATGGCCTGTCTATGAACATATAAAATATCAAACTCACTAAGTAACATAATCCACTTGGCCATTCATCCTATGAGGGCTGATTTTGATAGTAAATATTTGAGAGGATCAACCTTAACAATGAGTTGTAGTTGATTTTTAAGCATATAATGTCAAATATTTTGTATAACAAACATAACTACTAAACATGATTTTTAAATTAGAGTATAAGTCAGCTCATAAGAGATAAAGTATGATAAGATAATAACTAGCTTGTTCTTTTCCCTCATCATTAGGTTTTACAAGTATCGTGTTTCAATTTATTTCATTCATTTATTAGTTTTAAAAGTAGATAAAAAAGTGAATATTAGGGTATGTATATGAATACTTGGTATAATATGTGCATTGATCTAGATGAATTTGAGGACTCTATTTTGGCTAGGAAGGACTACCTATAAATCACAAGAAGACTAAAAGAAAATTTATTAGATGGTAGGTTGAGTGGATTGCCTAGCATATGTTAGATCTGATAAGTGCAACGATTTTTAAGAAATTTTTAATATACTTTTAAGAAAATTAACTTGGAAATGATATAATAAATATACTTGCATTAAAATGATAAGAAAGTAAGTGTGTAAGAAATTAAATGGTGTACCTATTTACCAAGGTCATGTCCAAAAAATCAAAATAGAATCTACAAATAGATTAGAAACCAAAAATGGATTTTATGGGGTGTCAAAAGGGTCCAAAATAGTAATATATTATTTTTATGATAGTGATGATTGGTAGTTATGGTGACCAATGATGGTTGGTCTAATCAGTGATGTTTATGTAACTAGTGACGGTTATTATAATGGGTGACAATTAGAGAAACTGGCTATGATTACCTATGTGGAGTTGGATAAGGTGTAGAAATGGAGTTAATAGTTTGTGATTAATGGGGTAGAGGGTGAAATGTGAACTCTAAGGGTATGTACAGGTGTGAAAGTGAATAGATCAAGATAATAAATTATGATAAAGAGTGAAAACACCTAAAACAAAGGAAAGATACTTGTATGATGTCAAGTGGATGATAGCCAAAATCTAAAGAAAGTTGAATAGAATAATAGTACTCCAACCTTCAAAATTCACATGGACAGAGCTTTGTAGTCTTGGATGCTTGCACAAAGAGAAATAGAGAATCTGGATGCAAATTTTTGGATCGATAACTCTCCCAAGAGCCATGTATTTATAGCACAAAACTACTAAGTAAGGAGAGGGAGGCTTGAAGGAAAGCTTCTAAGTTGGGAGTGGATGAAGTTGTCTATTTTAATTTGTCTTTAAAAGATGGTTTTAAACCAAGTATCCATTTTTTAAGATAATAATCTTGAAAAAAGATATAAATTCTTTAAAATTCTTAAGGTAAGTTTGGGTGACCCTAGCCATCGATGATTAGGGTCAACCATCAATGGTTACCCTAATTGGTGATAGTTGAGGGGGAATGATAAAATGGGTAAAAAGGTCATGATTTAAGTGATGTGTTTAAGGAGGGGGTATTTAACAAGATGAATTTATAAAATATTTCTAGCAGACTAGGTGGTTCACTAGACAAAGAATAGGTTAAACATCCACAATTTTTGATGACATCAAAAACTATTATTGTGAAGTTTTGAGGTATCTAAATTTTGGCCCTTTTTGTTGTTTAGTTTTAAGTAAGCTAAAAAAAATAAGTATTTGGTCAAGGTCTAGGTCTAGTTTCCCCAAGTATGGGAAGGAGGAGGTGTTCCCCCTCAAACTAGGAGGCAATGAGACAACGGTCAAATTGGGTTAGGGTTTGATGAAAATGGATAAGGAAGGGTATGAGTTTGGGAATGTGAAACAAAAGTATTTGCATAAAATAAAACAAATTTTGAGGCATAATATAATGCAAAGACTAACATTTCCATGTTGGTAAAAATAAGGTTAGGTTCTAGGATAAATGACAAGGTAATTAGTCCCTAACATTAGTCATAATTGATCGGGTCACATGGCATGTGTTCCTAGAAAAGGTCAATGTTTACTCAAGTATCTAGGGTAGGAATTTATCTTGAGATAAACATAATAATTTAAGGCATGCATAAAGTGGTGTATAATAAACAAGTTTAAAAAGGAAAAATTAGTCAAGGTGGTTAGGATAACCAAAGTGAAGTCACTACAAAGTATGTGAATAGGTTAGTTAAAGCCCAACATTGAGGTGGACATGGGTAAAGATTGGATTGGGTAGATATTGGTCAAGATGAATCTTGATTCATGAGGTAATATGATGCTACGTACATAATCCCATAGACAATAGATCCAATAGGGACTTCAAGCCTAATGTAGTTTTTGGGTGGTGGGGTGAAATGAACTGCTAAATAGGTACAAGAGTGGTAAGGAGGAGTTCAGGTAGAGGCATTAGGAGTTTCAAGTGGAGTAAAAATGTATGTGTATAGGGGTAAAATAATAAAAATTTCCCTAACCATCAATGGTTAGGGTTAATCAGTGATGGTTAGGTAATTATTGATGATTATGTCGATGAGGTAACTGCTGATAGTAAGGGTCAACTGGTGATGGTTATAAAATTATTGATGGTTACATCAATGAGTTAGCTGTCAATGGTGAGGGTCAATTGGAGATAGTGAGACAACAATTGATGGTTGGGTTGAAACACTAAATTGATGGTAAAAAGGTCAATAAGGTCCATTTTTTCCCCATATGCAATTTGGAGTAGTGTTTTATCTGATCTAAGTATTTAGATGAAAATTCCATGTGAGTAGGTGGAACAGTGGTGAGTTATCTTAGAGGAGTGTGGTGTGTGAAAGTGATAGTGTGGTCGAGATAGATGTAAGAGGTATAGGTGGACAAGTGGCTAGGCATAGATTAAGGTAGTGCCAACCATCCCAAAATGAGGTAGGGGTGTCTTAAATTTAGTAGATATTACAATAGTTGGATTTAAATGGTAAAAATAAAAAAATAGGTTAAATTATTGGGAAGTAAGGGAGTGTATAACAATAAGGATGGGTTTTTTGGTTATTTTTATTGGGTGTGTACAAAATATTGTGTTGGGGTAGATGCTTTAGTTGTAGAGAGGGAGGTAGATAGAGGTAATGGTGTTAAGGATTAGTTTTATGTGGTAAGAGGATTCAGGGTTTTAGAAAGAGGTTATGAGGTTGAGGATATCTACCTACATTCACATAATAGTGACTACTGGTGGTTAGAGCCAACTGGTGATGATCGACTGAGGTGAAAAATGACCCCAAGGGACCATCAATAGTTTGGGATAACTAGTGACAGTCAAGGGGTTAGGGTAGGATGGCTGAGTTGGGGTGGATGGGAAAGAGTTTAGGGTGTAGTTTTGTGATAAATGGGTTGGGTTGGAGGTAAGGTGGGTGGGGGAGGAGTTAGGTTGGGGTAGGAGGTTTAGGGAAATGTGTTTTTGTGTAAGATAGAAATGGTGGAGGTTGCATAGGAATAATTAATAGGGGTGTAAAGACATAATAAGCGTGTAAAAGGTAAGTTGATAGATTAATCTATAGTCATTATAAAAGTGGGTTGGATAATACTATGGGTAGATATATAGGAAGTGTTAGAGATAGGTTGATTGACTAATTTATGATATGTTTATTATTATAGGCACGAGATGAGATCCAACTATGAGATTGAGTTCTTAATATTTTCATAAAGGTGAGGGATGCCATGTCTATGAAGGACTAGAGACACATGAGGAAGTAGGTTTTGGAGTGATGCACCACTAGCAACACTTAACTATAGATGCCATGATGATAGTCACCATCATCAAGAGATGGGACCCAATGACTAATAGTTTCTAGTTATTAACAGTGGAGATGAGTATCTTATTAGAGGATGTTCACCAGATCACACATATACCCATTCATGGTGATCTCATCTACCATATAGAGGGGGATGAGATTTATGAGTACATGAAGATGTTTTATGGAGATGATAGAGATGATGTATAGTTCCACTTTAGAGGGTTCAATATTAGTCTATTATAAAAGAGATATTTAGAAGAGAGACATTTACTGACTATGTTGTAGTTAGTGGTTACCTATCAGACATTTATAGATTCTATTTGAAAGAGATACCCAAGTTTGATTTTGGGGGTGTTGGTGGATTTTTTTTTAGGTGGGTTCATGTTTTATTGGTGTATATATACAAAGAGCTATAGGGGTTTAGCATACATAGGTGTTATGGCATCAGTGTGGGATTTGTACTTTATTATTGGGCCTATTATCACATATGGGTACTAAAACCCTTAGGCCTTCTAATATATGGATTTCAACCAATAGATTATGTAGTTGGATTTTATTGATGGAGGAGAGATGGGGCCATGATAGGTGGTGGTGGTGGTTTGAGAGACATTAATTGGTTTAGAGGAGCCTTAAAGAGTATAGCTCCTAGGGACATTATCTAGAGGCCATATCATACATGGTCAATATGGGTTGGGTATAAGTATAACACCTTATATTTGTAGATCTAGAAATGGACCTATGGGAGGTGAGATGGTGAGATGGAGCTTGTCCCCTTTAAGTGGGCATGATGTCAAGTAGGTTGGTGTAAGGTATCCCTCAGGATTCTATGCGATACAAGAGGGAGGATGTAGAGTTTTATTTATTAAAGCCATAGGCATAGGAGGATGATCTTAATCATGAGGATTTACCTCTAAGAGATGGGGATGATGTATGTTATACAACTAAATATCCTACTTTATTTTAGGGGAGGTACACAACTACTAATTTTAGTATCAAAGATGAGGAGCAGAACTTGATGGATGTTGACTCAACATAGGTACCAACATAGGGGGATCCATATGTAGAAAATGTATTTAGAACAACATAGGCCTAAATTTCCACTCTTCAGAATCAGTGGGGAGGAGTGAAAATATAGAGAGACTAGGCATAGCCATAGGTCACCATTGTATAGGGTTAGGTGGCCACATTATAGGGTGAGCTAGCTAGTTTATAGGGATAGATCATGTTAGTGATAAGAGACTAGGATTAGGTGAGGACATCACTTAAATTGGTGACATGGGAGAGAGACTAATTATGGTAGATACCTAGGGTAGTGGTGGTACCACCAAGTTTTGTGACATAGGCCAGGTATCTAGTGGCCATATAGGAGTTACACTATTATGAGGCCATTGTGTTAGCATAATGTCCTAATGAGATGAGGTGGATAGACTATGAAGTGGGTGTGGTAGGTGGTATAATTATTATAACCCCAAGTTAGTGAGCCATGGTAGCGGGTCTACTGACAGGGCCTCCAATAGGGATAGGTGTGGATGTGGCTAGTAGTAGTGGTGTAGGTGATCCTAGGTCATGATGATGTATATGTATTTTGATATTTTTGATACCAACATGTGTGTTAAAGATGTGAGATGTCTTTATGAGTGATGTGTGTTTCATATAAACACATTTTGATTTTTTATATATATGATGTTTTAGATGTATCAAGATGTTTTTTGGTTTTATATTTTGATGAGATGGATTCTAATGTCTTCATGATGTGTTGAATATGAGTGATGAGGTTTTTAGATGTTATAGATGATTATGGTGTAGTTGTGGATATTTATTTTGATGTAATGTTATGGATTAATGATTTTTGATTTTGTCTAAGATTTATTATGTGATTGATGAGGAGTATGATTGTCTATTCATTAATGATACTATTTTTTTGCATTATAGTAATGTTGATGAGCATTTATATAAAATGTAATGCATTATAGTAATATTTATGGGATAGTGAAAATGTTTAAGTTTAAAATAATGCTATGAAAATGTAATGCTTGATTAATGGATGTTACGTTTGTATAGGTAGAGAAAACATTCGCATCCACATTTTGGATAAGAAGGGGGGAAATGCTCTACTAGTGAGAACTAAATAATATAAATCCATAGTTGGAATGTCTTAGTGAACACAAACCTATCAAATGTATCATTATAGTAGGTTTTATTGAGAAAATTGGTATTTTGACCACTTCATGCCAAGTAAGCTCATAATCCCTTAGATTAATTAGGGTTGTAGGTGATAGGTAAGGATGTGAATGGGTAGAAAAAAATGGAAGCAATTGGTAGAGGAGTGATTGGTTGTTCCATGGGCAACCAAAGAACCCTAATATACAAGTCCATGCTAATGGTATGTTGTATACTAATGTATAGACTAATCAATGCTGGAAGTATACAATTAGTAGAAATAAGAACTGATTATGGCTTAATGATTTTGCATTTTGATTTATAAGTTATTGAATTTGATCAATGTGAGAAGATCATAATGAATATTTGTTTCAGCCATCCTTCAAGGGAGTGGTCTAAGATTTTATTGTGGCATAGCTATCTTTCAAGGGAGCAGTCTACTTTAATAAATTTTTGATTTGATGTGGTAGTTATCCTTTGAGGGAGTAGTCTATTATTTATTTTTAAAGTATGGATATATTTTAGATTGAAATTAGGCATGGACAAGTCTATTTAGGTATGAAAGTTCTACTTATGTAGAAGTATGACCTAGATATGGAAGGTTAGGGAAAGGGGTTTTGAGAAACAACCAACCATGGGATTCCATCTATGGAAAAGATGAAAAGTATCCATGAAAAATGTGTTATGGGTAGATTTGGGGTACCCATATTTAGGATTAGGTTATTACTGTGATGGATGAATCAGACAGTTCTATAAAATCAATCAATCCCAAAAGGGGTAGAAAGGAAATGAGGTGGAATAAGGTTAATGATCTAATGGGATGAGATTAAGTGAGACATAGAAGTAGGTTTGATCATTTTTTTAACAATAAAAGAGATGCACATATGATGCATTTATAGGTTTAGGTTCTAGACTACCTTTAAGAGAGGGCAAGCAATAAGCACTTGATCCATACTTATGGGTTACAATATAAGGTCCTAACTAGTTAAAAGCAAACTTGCCCTTATTGGTCTTTTTTATGTTAGTGACATGTTAGTTTTCCTTAAGGATGAGGTAACTAATGTTAAATTATTGTAATTTCAGATATTTTTTGTACACTCATTTAATATTCTCTTGATAAATATGAAGATGATTGAGGTCAGCTATGTAATGTTTATCAATAAGTTCTAAGCATGTTAAGTATTCTTGACGATAGCCACTTTCAAAAATAATCTCATGTAAGGATATATATAGAGATGGAATTTAGACTTCAAGAGGTAGCACTACCTTGGCTCTAAGATAAGAGAAAAAGGTGTAGCACCTGTAGTAATTTGGATACTAGTGTAATAAGCCCATAAATTAAATGGGATATGGAGTTGCCAATCATTTCCCAAAGTATTGACTACCTTAGTGGGAATTTTCATGAGGGTTTTGTTAGAATCCTTGGACTATCCATTCACTTTTGGATGATAAGGTGAAGAAAAGCTTAGGTTGATATCAAAAACATCACAAATCTCTTAGACTTTTTTATTTTTAAAGGATTTACCATTATTAGTGATGATTTTGTGAGGAACACCGAAGTGATAAATGATGTGGTGGTTGATAAAATTAATTATTTTTGGAGCTTTGATTAAGATGAATGAGATGTATTTTACCCATTTGGTGAAATATTCTATATCGGTGATGATATATTTATGTCATTGTGAGGAATGTGGACTGATTTCTCTAATAATATCAAGACACCATTGTGAAAAATGACAATAGTTAGTTAATACTTGAAGATCATGAGGAGGCACATGATGAAGGCTAGCATATTTTTGACATTTGATGCATTTCTTGACATATTTACAATAATATTGATTAAGTGTGGGCCAATAGTAACCTAGGTGAAAGATATGCTTAGCAATGGCTAGACCACTAAAGTGCCCCCCACAATGTTACATGTTCTTATTTGATGGCATGAGAAGCCTTATTAATATAAAGGAAATGAAGGAGGATACTATTAAATCATCATCTATAAAGAACTCCCCCTAATATTAAGTAATGAGAGGTGATTTGAATGAAAGATCTATAAGTATTTATAGAAAGATCTGATTGTACCAAATGTTTAAGGATTTGATTGTACCAAATGTTTGAAGATGTTGTTTCTATTTGGTAAATGGTGGGAATACCAAGATTGAGGTAAGATGGTGTGAGAAAATGGTGGATGGTGATAAATAGTTTATATTTAACAAGCTGAGATGGAATTTGGGATGCAACACAAGCCATTGTATCTATAAATTTATTGGTAGAGTGAGGGATTGATTGGATAATATAATGGTTAAATGATGCTAATAATTTGTCAACACATTGTTTGTACTTCAAAATATTATCATTTTTGAATTGATAGGCTTTTGTATTGGTTGATAATAAGTAGAGAGTCTCCAAAGATGCTAATTATTTTGATTCCCAAAGCTAGAGCGGTTTGGAGACCTATGACCAAGGCTTCATATTCATCTATATTATTAGTGCATTCAAAAATTGAGTTTGAAAGATAGGGGAAGAGGTTTCTTATTAAGGGGAATGAGAATTATGCTAGTTCCCCAACCATTTTGATAGTTAGAGACATCAAAATACACATTAGGTGGGTTGTTTCAAAGAAAGGGTAGTTATAAACTCATCTAGAAAGGTAAGATGGGGAGTTTGATTATCAAGGAGTGGAGCCTTAGCTAGTTGGTATACAATCACATGTCCCTTAATGGAATTTTATTGAAGAAACTCAAGATTGGACTTTGTTAATAGCATGAACCACTGGGCCATATGTTAGTTGTGATATGTCTTAGAGTGCATATACGTAAGGGGATTAGTATTAGTAATGACATAAGTTTTGTGGTTAAGAAGATAGTGATGAAGTTTAGAGATAACAAAAATTAAGGCAAGGAAAAGTTTTTATGGATGGGTGTATCAGGTTTCATAGTCAATGATGGTGTAGTTGATGTAATAAATGGATTTCTCCTTATTTTGGTCATCATGATGAGTGAGCATGGTCCCTAAGGAATGATCGATGGTAGATATGTATCGATAAAAAGGCTGATCCTCCTTTGGAGGATGAAGAACTGGTGGAGAGAGAAGATATTCTTTAATTTCATGAAATGCCTATGGACATTGATTCATCCATTTAAATGAGGTATATTTTTTAAGGAAGTGGTGAAAGGGCTAGCAGTAATCAAATAGTTGGGAGATAAAGTGGTAGATTGACTGAAGTTTGCCTTGTAGTCTATGAAGTTATTTTAGGTTAGTAGGGGGAGGAATTTATAGAATGGCTTGGAATTTTGTGGGGTATATTTCTATTCTATACAAGTAAATAATAAAGCCTAGAATTTTTCTTGATAATACCTTGAGGATACATTTCTTTGGGTTGAGCCTGACATGATAATGAATAAGTCTTTTAAAGATGATAGAAAGAATAGTGAGTTGATCTTTACAATGCTTAGATTTATCAAGTAGATCATTAACATAATCCTCAACTATTTTATGAATGAGGTCATGAAAAATATAAGTCAAGGCCCATTGATATGTGGCTCCTTCATTATTTAGGCCAAATGGCTTGACACGATAGTAGAAAATTTCCCATGGGGTGAAAAAAGATGTTTTATGTTGATTTTGAGGGACAATCAAGATTTGGTTGTATCTTGAGAATCCATCCATAAGGGACAACATTTCATGTCTAGTAGTGAGATCAATAGTTTGGTCTATGTTAGGTAGGGGAAAGTCATATTTGGGGCATGCAAGGTTAAGATCATGCAAATCTACACAAAGGCAGAGTCCCCCAGTGGGTTTGGCAATAGGAACAATGTTGGAGACCCATTGTGGGTAGTCAATGGGTTGAATTAAATTAACATATAGAAGTCATTAATGTTCTTCTTTAACAAGAAGAGCTATGTGATGGTGCATATGATGAATTTTTTGCAGAACATGCTTAACTTTGGAATGGGTAATGATGTTATAAAGAGTGATGGAAGGGTCAATACCAAGAATATCCTAATAAGACCAATAAAATGTTATGATATGGTCATGGAGAAAAGATTAATAATCTTATCATTCTTTGAGGGATAAATATTGGCCAATTTTAACAATATGAGGGTCCTCTTAAGTGCCCAAATTAACTTTGGTGGTTGATTGATTTAGCATTGTTTAGTTTTCAAGAGGGAGGGGTTTTTGAAGAGAAGAGTCCCCATACCCAAATAGGTAAGAATAGAATTTCCATCTTGATTTTGGATGGTGTTAATGGTGGGTGAGTCATGTGTAATCATTTCAAGGTGGATACGAGGAATGGTTTGGGTTTGGCCTTCCCATTGGTAAGTCAGGGAACCCAAACTGATGGTGTTGATAAAAAAATTTAAGTGGGATGATATCGATGTCTTCGAATTGGAGAGATGGGGTTGGTGAGGGTAGAGATTTGTCAAAGTGGAAAAGTGGGGTTGGTGAGTGTAGAGGTTTTTTAAATTGGAAAAGTGGGGTTGATGGAGGTATAGGTTCATCAAATTTGAAAAGTGGGGTTGTTGAAGGTAAGGGTTCATCAGTAATGGTGAGAATTGGTTTGGGTGATGTGGGCTCTTTTGGGGGATCATATCCTAGGCCAAAGAACTCATGATTTTTTTGGGTTTTGATGATGGGAAGCTTGTGGGGTCCTTGTTCATAAAGGCCAAAGCCAAATCCTTTATAAATTCATTGATGAAGGTATGTTTGGGCAAAGGTCAGTTTGCTAAGGTAAGAAAAGTTGAAAGTGAATGGATGGATATAAGGCATGGCAATGGGAGCAAGGAGTGGTTTATCAAGTCCCCCATAGACAAAGTACATTCTATTGTTGGGAAGTCCAAAGGGGACAAGGGTGCCACTATTGGGATCATAAGATGGATCATTTTAAAGGTTCCCCAATTCATTTAGAGAAGGGAAAGTGTCCAAAGCTAAAATTTGATATTCCCTTAGTGTAAGATATTAAAACATGGATTGCAAGGGGTGTTCCACTAGGATTTGAGATGAAGGGATAGTAGAACTAGTGGATTCTTCATCATTGTTGAAGATATAAGTGTTGTTGGGTTGGGTTGATGTGGTGGCTTGGCTAGAGTTTGGTTGTGAAGAGGGTGAAGATGGAATAAGAACATCATTAGAATGATATGTCATATTACAAGAAGCAAAGGTACTTGGATCGGATTTGATTATAATAGCTTGTCCCTCATGTTCAAATTTAACACATCGATGAAGGGTAGAAGGGATGTATCCCATGGTGCAAATCTAAGGGTGATCAAGTAACAAATTATATTTAAATTTTCCCTTTACTACATAAAATAGTTCAATAATAGTTCAAAGCCCTAAAAAAGATGTGGAGAAAAACTATTCCCAGAGTGGTGGCCAAGTTATCATTAAATGATAAAAGAAATGCTGAGCTTTTTGATATGATGTTTTTAGGTAGTTGGAGTTAGTCATAGGTACGGTAGGAGATGATATTGATACTCATTACACCATCAATAATAACTCATTTAACACATGTATGATTGATAGATGCTTTGATAAAAAGATGGGGATCAAGGTATTCACTATGATAGGGTCGAATTTTAGATTTTTGAAAGGTGATCATGGTAACATGTTAGATGGCTCCAATTAAAGGTGCAAGAGTTTTTGGATCATTTGGTTAAACCTTGATATAACTTGGTGCTTCGATTATCAAATTTTGATGATGTTGAGGTGAGGTACTAACCATGTCATAAAGACTCATTTTGACTGGCATTTGTTGAAGTTGTTCTAAAACCAAGTGTTGTATGAATGGAGATACATTAGAAGAAGGGGCTCCCAAAATGGAGACTTTATTCTTAGGTGGTTGTGAGGTTCAAGGTGAAGGTGTAGTTTTTTGGGTTTGATTGATTGGTTGGGGAGTTTCAGGGTAAGACCATGGAATGGTGGTCTTGGCTTTACTTTTTTCATTTTGTTAGATGGATTTACCCTTATTTTTTGTTGAGCTCAAGATCAAGTCACCATATGAATGGTATGGATAAGAGGACTGGTTACTTGTTTCAGTTCCTCTTCACTTTTTGGTGGAAGTAAAGAAGTAAATGATTGGTAGATGAATTAGATAGGTGGTAAAAGAGGCAAGGGGATTAAAGAAGGTTCATCCAATAGATCATCCTCCTCCAAAAGGCCATGAACAATATTTTGGAGAGCTTTATATTTCTTTGTATCATGCCCATGGGTCCTATGGTAAAGATAAATTAGATTGTCATTGAACCAAGATGGGTTTTGGTTAGTGGGGTTAAAAGGCTTGATTAGTGGTAAGCTAATGGTAGAATCTTGCATGAGCCTTTGTAAAATCGTTGTATAATATTTTGATAAAGATTTTGGAGGTGGTGGAGTTTGTATTTTTAGTCTAAGAGACTTCTTGATATGAGGTGTGGTTAGTGGATTGAGCTTGGTTGGTAGTTTAGAAATAATTAGCGTAGTTATAATTAGTTTAGCAATCGAGGATATAGATCATGAGGGTTTAATAGATGGGAAAGTAGATAAAGAAAGGTTGGTCAGGAATGATGATGAACTAGAATATTGGGTTGTGATAGGTGGAGAAAGGGGATATGGTTTCTTAGAGGAAAAGTATCTAATGGGAATGGTGGAAGTTTGTGGTCCTAAAATAGAGGGTAAAGGTGAAGGACTCAGTATGATCCTTCTTTGAGGTTGTGGTTTAGGAAATCATTCCTTCTTAATGAGATTAATTAGATTAGTTTTTGGTTGGGTTGATGTGGTTAAATCCAATCTCAAAGGAAGATGAGAAGGATTATGCATGGGAAGGATCCCCAAGTTCTTGATTGGCTTGATAAAAGAAGCATAAGGTGACTTGACAATTTTAAGTGGGGTTAATTGAGATGGTTCCATGGTAATAGTAGGAGGGGTATTTGGTGAATTTGTAATAATAAGATTGAGAGTGGACTCAAGTGAAGTAGAATTTTTTGTTTTATTTTGATATGGGAATCTAAGATGATGTTAAAAGGTGGCTCTATCAAAGTTAGGTTGAGAGGTAAATTCCAAACTTTGAATGATTTAGGAAAAGGGTTTATAAATAGTTCATGTTCCCTAATAATTAGTTTCAAAGCACAAACATTTTAGGGAAGAAGGAGTGGTTTCAGAGTTTCTATCCTTGGTGGAAGGTTCCAAAGGTAATGATTGGGTAGGTAGGGGTATGCTCTCTGGGGAAATGCTTTTCAAGGGAGGTATGGATAATGGTAATGGTTTATTGGATGAGTGGATAAAATGGTTGATGAAGTGGTTATATCCTTGGGTATTCCCATCATAAGAGGGGTAGATGGAATCATGGTTTCATCCAGGGAAGTAGAATGGGTAGTTACTTCCTCCTATTGGGAATATAAAGGAATAGGTGATGGGTTATTTCCTTCTATTTGGGTAATAGAGGTGATGACTTCTTTAGTAGTTGATTACAAATGCCTCATGTGAGTTAGATGATTTATGTTAGACTTCATGGTATTGGGTTGAAGGTGGATGATTTGGGAATGGTTTTCAAAAAATATCAATAAATTGGTTGGAAGGAGCATTTGGGTTATCAAACACAAGCTCCCCTTTATCAATTAGGTCCTAGACAATGCTCTTAAAGGTATTTCATCTATCAATATCATGTCCAAAATCTCGATGATAATCATAATGATCATTCTCATTGTATCAAATATAAAGGGGGTAAGAATTATCAAATTTTTTAGAAGGATTGATGGGTGAAAGTTGGATCAGATTGGATTTAAGTAGTTTTTCCAATACTAATGCATAGGATTCCCAAATCAGGGTAAATGCTTTTGAAGGAGCCTAGTTTTAGGTATTGTTTTGGTGATTGGTAGGATTTTTGGTTCAAGGTGTTTGTTTGATGGTTAGAGGAGGTGTGGTTTTGAGAACAACTGAGTGTGCTAATGTTTTTTCTTTATAATTGGTTGGTTTTGTGTTTTTGTGGAGGATGACTCGATGGATTAGAAACTAGAATTTTGACTTTGAAGCTTCAACTTCCTTTCATTGATAGCATACTTTTCCAATTTGTGGGCCATAGTGAATGCTTCATCAAAGGTGCTAAATTTTTGTACTTCAAGAGTTAGAGAAATGTGTTCAGCACACTCCCAAGGGAATAATTTAATTAATTTAGGTTGGGGTAATAGGAAGGTGAGTTGATTAATAAGTCCTTTCCATCTGTTAATGAAATCAATAATGGATTCATTTTCAAATTGTTTGATGGATTATAGGTTGATAATGAAAACCTTTTTAGATATGTTTACTAAAAAGTGTTCTAAATTGGTTTGTGCTAATTGAGAGAAAGAAAAGATAGAATGAGTGGTAAGGGCACTATACCAATCAAGGGTGGTCCCAAATAATGAAATTCAAAAGATTTGAAGAAGGAGAGAATCATCATAAGAGATCAAGTAGAAATCATGATGGAAAGCTCTTAGGTACTACTGAGGATCCTCCTTACCTTGGAATTTAGAAAATTTGGGCAATTCCCATTGAGAAGGATAAGTATGGATTGGCACGGAGGGGTTGATAGGCTCATTAAAAATTTGGTCATAAGATAAAATATTAGTTGAGGTAAATATGGATGACTCCAAACTAGTCATTTTATCCATGAGCATTTTTATTAGATCAGGCTAGGGTTTAGAAGCTAAATAATTAAGAGGCAGTTTTTTTTAGGGTTATATTGTGGCAATGTATTAATAGGTGGTAGTTGGTACCAAAGAAGCCACATACTGATAAGTGGTGCTAAGAGGTTAAGATGGTGGTACATAAGAACTACCTAGTATAAAAGGTTAGGTGCAGGGTGGTATGCACCGTTGTGGGTTAGGGACATACTGATAAGCTATCTGATAAGCTATCATACATACTTATTGAGGAAAGGATGTGGTTGGTATGGTTGAGGTAGGAAGAGGTTGGGAAGGTTGAGGTTGGGTAGTTACCTTAGTGTTGATTGGGGGAAGGTTTTGAGGTATGGAGAGCACTAGGTTTTGAAGTGGAACTATGGTCAAGGTATTGGTTACAACCAAAGGGGAGATATAAGTCAGAGTGGAAGATAATACCATAGTAAATGGGGCATAGGTGACTAATGGTAAGTTTGAACCCACATAGGGTGTGATAGGAGGAGTTTGGTTGGGAGGGGAAAATTTGGATTGAGTTTGGATGGATGGGATATTGGAAGAGGCCTGAGTCAATGGTTGGGTTGAAGTAGTCCCTACCATAAGGTGGGATGGCATGCCAAGAGAAGGATTGAAAGAAGGAATTAAAGCAGGGGGTATGGTGATGCAAGGTTTTGAGGTAATGTTGTAAAGAAATTGGATTATTATCAAGAAAGGTAGTAAATTCTATATCTCCTTTAGATATGATTGGGATTCTAAAAGGAGATGGTGGTGGAGGAGAATGGTGAGGTCAAGCATGAGGAGATTTTCCAATATCTGAGGTATAATCCATGGATGAAGAAGAAGGTGGTAGTTGGTTGTTTTGATTTCTCACTTGTTGTTTGGTTAAAACCATATGATAAAATAGGGAATGTTATTATGAAACTTTCACCTCAAATAAAGAGCAAACATGAAATAACTTTGAAAGTAATCATTACATACACTAAAAAGTACATTTTAACCTTAGGATCACTTTTAAATAGATTTTAGCTTATGATTTAAAAAGTGTGATAAGGGAGGTTAGATTTCAAAATGGGTACTAAAGAGGAATCCTAAGGATGGTTTTAGTTTGTTTAGGTGCTCAAATGGAAGATCTGTGTTGAACTTCAGTACGTGGTTTGGTGTTGGGGCCTACGCCCTCACTTCACAATCTCATAGTGATAAGGGTGTCAGGTGTTTATCCAAGATATATTAAGTCTAGAGTTTATAATCAACCAAAGAGATAAGATATTTCTCCCCTTGGTGGTGAAATCTAAGTTAGATAGTTGAGAGGGGGTAAGGTTTTTACAAGGTGATGAAATCTTGGTTGGTCCTTGTCTGAAGTATTGTTTTGATGTGTAAATTATTTTTTGGTTTGGTTTTGTGTGTGATAACAAGTGTGAATGATATGATAAGATTACTTTGCATCCTAAGTTACTATATAAACTAAAAATAGAAATCAATCAATGAATGCAAATGGTTAATTTTTAATCTCAAAAATAAATGATTTCATTCAATGAGAAAATAATTAAGGAAAAAAGGGAACTAGGGTCCCATCAGGCATGCTAACATATTTCAATTTATTTCATTCATTTCTTAGTTTTGAAAGTAGATAAAAGAAAGTGAATATTAGGGTGTGTATATGAACCCCTGGTATAATGTGCACAATGATCTAGACAAATGTTAGGACTCATTTTTGGATAGGAAGGACTACCTGTAAATCATAAGAAGACTAGAAGAAAATTTGTTAGATGGTAGGTTGAGTGGATTGCCTAGCGTATGTTAGATCTAAGAAGTGAAAGGCTTTCTAGGAGGTTACTTAAATGATAGGAAAGTAAGTGTGTAATAAAATAAATGGTGTACCTATGTACCAAGGTCAGGTCCAGAAAATTAGAATAGAGTATGTAAATAAATTAGGAACCAAATAAGGATCTAGTGGGGCATTGAAAGGGTCCAAATAGAAACCTATTATTTTTATGATAGCAAAAATCAATGGTTAGGGTGATTGGTGATGGTTGGCCTAATAGGCAATGGTTATGTAACCAATGATAGTTGCTATAACTGGTGATGTTTAGAGCAACTCGCTATGGTTACCTATATAAAATTAGGTAAGGTGTATAAATGGAGTTAATAGTTTGTGAATAATGGGGTAGATGGTGAAATGGGAGTTCTAAGGGTATGTACGAGTGTGTAGGTGAATAGATCAAGATAGAAAATTATGATAAAGGGTGAAAACACTAGAAATAAAGGAAAGATACATGTATGATGTTAAGTGGATGATAGCTAAAATATGAAGAAAGTTAAATAGAAAAACAATAGTCCCACCTTCAAAATTCATGTGGATAGAGCTTCACGGTCTTGGATGGCTAAAAAAAGAGAACAAGAGAATCTAGATGTAAATTTTTGGATCCATAACTCTCCTAAGAGTCTATATTTATAGCACAAAACTACTAAGGAGAGGGAATCTTGAAGGAAAGATGCTAAGTTGGGAGGGGATGAAGTTTCCAATTTTCATTCATCTTTAAAAGTTATTTTTAAAACAATTTTCCATTTTATAAGATACTAATCTTTAAAAAAGTTATAAATGCTTTAAAATGCTTAAGGCAAGTTTGGGTGACCCCAACCATCGATAGTTAGGGTCAACCATTGGTGGTTACCCTAATAAATGATAGTCAATTGGCCACAAGAAAATGGGTAAAAAGGTCATGACTTATGTGATGTTTTCAAGGATGGGGTATTTAACATGATGAATTAGTAAAAGATTGCTAGGAGACTAGGTAGTCTACTAGATAAATAATTAGTTAAGGGTCCATAGTTTAAGATGACATCAAAAACTATTGCTGTGCAATTTTGAGGTGTCTACATATGGCACCTATCACACATGGAGTTGTATAAATATATAAGATAAATGGTCATCCCATGATAGGGGGTGATAACATAGATGGATTTACCAAATATTGCTTGAGATTATTGAAGGCTTGTTGGCATTTAGAGTTTTAGTTAAAATTCAACTCCTTTAAGATATGAGTAAAGGGATGAGATTTATCTATGAGCTAAGAAATAAATCACCAAATAGGTTACAACTTTCCTTTAAGACTCCTAAACTAATTTAGATTACGAGGGGGAGGCATTTCCATTATTGGTTTGAATTTAGTCGGGTTTACTTCTATGCCTCTCCTAAATACTATAAATCCCAATAACATACTTGAGGTAACACCAAATATGCATTTCTTTGGATTGAATCTAACTTTATACTCGCATAGTCGCTCACAGATTATTCTTAAGACTATATGATGTTCTGATATGAGTTGGGACTTCCCTATGATATCATCTATGTAATATTCAACTATATCATGCATCATGTCATGGAAAATAACTATAATTACCCATTGTTAAGTAGCATCATCATTTTTAAGGTTGAAGGGCATGACTTGATAGCAAAAGGTCCCCCATATAGTGATGAAGTCTATTTTATGTTGATGTTTAGGTGTGATTTTGATTTGATTGTAGCCCAAAAAACCATCCATGAGAGATAACATTTCATAACCTATTGTTGAATCCATGATCATATCAATATTAAAAAGGAGGAAGTCATCTTTGGGACATGCCTTATTAATGCATCATAAGTCTATACAAATTTGAATTACTCCTTGTGGTTTAGCCACAAGAAAAATATTAGATATCCAATCAAAATAGTTTATGGGTCAGATGAAGCTTGATTTGAATAACTTTTGTAACTCCTACTTGAATAATTAAGCCACCTTAGGATGCATCTTAAGTAATTTATGCTTGATTGGTTTAGCATTAGGATGGAAAAAAAATGATGTAATACTAAGGAGGGATCAAGACCTATCATGTTGGAGTAACAACATGAAAAAACTTCTATAAATTCTTTAAGTAGATCAATAATAATATGATGCTCCTCAAGTATGAGAGTTGCCCCCAATTTTATGATTTTGGGATTTTCTTTAGTTCCAATTTTATCTTCAATCACCTCCTTAGTGAAAGAGGGTGATTGATCTTGGAGATAGGGGTAATGACTAGTCTAGGATATCTAAAGTGAAACCATTTGAGAGATATATATCTATTTTAGTGTAGTCTTCTAATTTAGCTAGATCATGTAGAAATTCTTTTAGATTTTGATGTGGATATTCTTTTTCAAACTTCTCTTCTTCGCTATGGTCAAAGGGATGTTTTTATTCCCTAAAATAAGTTGATTTATAAAGATTAATAGAAAACTCTTTCTTATGGTCACCAAAAGGCATAAAATCTTTGGCTCACAAAAATTCTAAGATTGCCTCACCATTTTGAAACATATCAAAGGATGGCTCCTGATGTTGATCTCAGTCATTTAAAGAGGTATAACAAAGGGAGATGTTTATGGTGGAGATAATTATGTTAGATAAATGATTTGTGGTAGCAAGCTCCTTGAAGTGACTATAAATAAAAACCATCTCAATTTCTTTGTTAGAAAGAGACTCTTCAGGGGTTGAAGCAGTATCCACAATAATATTGTTTAAGCCATCCTCAAATAGTTTATACCCTAAACTAAGATATTATGGAATTTATTGAACTCTTATGGGTTTAAGCCTACCTTGTTCATGTCCCTCTAGTCCTTTCCCTTGATAATGCATGTTATGTAACATTTTATTGATGTGGTGGTATCACTTTATAGGAGATGTGAGGGCCTTATATTCTAAAATAAGCCATGATTCATCTAATTCATCAATATATTCCTTGGATAATAGACCTGCACTAGATAAGGTTGTTAGTCCAAATTTATATTTGATAGGATTGGTCTTTTCCATAGCCAGAGACCCATAATTACATAGGAAAAGTGGTAAGTCACCTACATAAAAGGTTTTATATTCATACTCTTCAAGACCTATGAATGTGATTTTGAGATGAGTAATGTCAAGTAATGGAGTTGAAAGTTCAAGCTTGTCAGGGCATATATACTTATCAACTATTGGGCTTGAAATGGAATTATTCATGCTAAGTGAATGATATTATTAGGATTTATCCATTTGAAAATTGAAAAAATGATTAATTTCCCCAAGAATGGTGACTTTCATGCCTGAGTGAGGTAATTATAGACATTAATGTAGGGTAGATGGGACAACTTGCATCTCATGGATCTAGGTGTAACCTAGTAGCATATTATAGGGTAAATTAACATCCATAACATGAAGTAAGGTTTGATGTACCATGGGTCCCATGATAATGGTAAGGTAGATAGTACCCAAAAATGGTCATTCATTATCATCGTATGATTTTTTCATAATTAAATTAGGCCTTAAAAAGATTCAAAATACCCCAATTTCTTCAAGAAATCATAATTTCATAAATTTAATGTTGACCCTCCATCTATGAGTACCCATAGAATGCAATGGTGGGATATGGAAGCTTTGATTAATAATGAATAATTATGTGGGGAGATAATAGGGATAAGTTAATTTACTAATAAGGGGATAAATGACAAAACAAGCAATATGATTGCATATGGACCCCAGATCTAGATGTGAGACCAACAACAAAGACATTCACCATAAAATAATGAGAGAAAAGTTGAACACACCATAACACAAATATACATGGGAAAACCTTCAAAGAGGTTAAAAACACATAAATATTATTTGTATTATGAGAAACTAATAAGTACCCAATACAGTCTTTCTTCCTCTCACTTCTTATTTTTTTGTTACATCTTATAATATAAACTCTTATAGACGCTATAAATTTGCACCATAGTCTAAAATCGTAAAGTCCAAAAATAGGCTAAGTCTAAAATGTGGTGGAAACCTCCAAAAATATATATTTTTCATCTTAACTCCTAGAGGTGCAAAACCACTCTAAAAAAAATAGAAAGTATATACATAAAGTATAACTTAAAGTATAAGCAAATTATACTTAAATGTTTATTTTATGTATATGCCCCATATTTTCCCATAGTAATTAATCCTATTAATTAATATTTACCATCCCTAACCACCCAAAATCTCTTACACAACCAAAATTCATAAAAACAAATAATAAAACAATCTATCCAAACTCCCAACAACTCTTCCAACAACTTACCCTCATCAAAAACTCATGCAAAGAACTTAGTGTTACATTCACTTACTTTGGCATGTGGTTCAAAACAACCCAAGCCAAATTTTGACCAAATTAAGCTAATCAAAATTGATCCTCCACAATCGATGTTGATCCTCCATGGTCAACTCCAATTCTTATGGATCGATGTTGATCCATATATACATAGTGAGCCTCTATGACTTGGGACTACAATTTTTACTTTAAACTACTGCTAAATTAGATGGTAATTTTAGACCTTAAAACATTGATAGAATTCCTCTAGGAGACTCATAGGTGATTGTTAGACTGTTCACTAGTGAATTTCTACCCAAATAATGCATACTATCAACCTCATGCCAAGATTGTTTTCAAGGTAAGTATTGCATTCAATTCATCTTATTATTTAGTTTTTCTCATCCTTTTGTTTTAGTTTTAACATGAAAACAATCATAGTTTCTATTTGCATTTTCTTACACACCTTGAAATATTTCCTTTCATCCTTTATTTCCTTGTTTATAACTCTACATAGACGTTACCAAATTGATATCAATTCATTCTAATGAGCATCAATTCCTATAGCCTATTTTCTATCATAGAACTGAATCCTTCTAAATGCAAAATTCTATCTTAAAACCCCATCCAATTTAACATTATATTTTGTCAATGAACATTATAGTAATAAACTAGCATAAATTAGCAAAATTCTTATCTATTTTATCCATTATCAGATTGTCTATTGCATCTATCCATATTATCCCTTTATATTTTTTTATCCTATTTATCTAGTTTATCTTTTTTGTTTATCTTAATGCAATAAATGATTTTAATTTATCTAATCTTTGTCAAATTATCTTTTAAATAATTTATATCTTGTAATCTTTATCTTTTTATCTTTATTATCCTTCTTAATTGAAAATAGTGGGTTGACATCCATTTGATCAAGCATTACACTTCTTAGGATTAGTTTTTAATCAGGTAGCCAACTCATCTTCTTACTAATCCATTTTTTTCCAAGTGTTTACTTGTGATTTGAAGATCATTCCTCCTTAGCCAAAGAGGAGTTTCCACAAATCTTGATAAATGGTGCACAATCAACCTTCATCTTGAGGTAATCTTTAAAACCCTACATTTACATTATTTTTAGTAGCCAATTAGTCTACATTGAAAAAATTAGAAAAAATACTAAAACAACTCTTTATTATATAGGCAAGGTAATCTACCCATTATAAATGACTTTTTATAACCACCACATTAATGGGTCTAACCTCTATAAAGGTCATTTAATATATTTTATTATTTATTTACATGAGGATAAACTCATGATAAATAATAAAATATATTATTATTTAACCAATGTAATTTAATGTATTAAGGGTACATAAATAACACCACTTAACCTTTAATTGTTCCAATACTCTCCCTTAATGTTAAGTGGGGATACATGGTGATTTTTAAGAGGTAAAAACATAAATAACTTACACTTTATAAACCATCTATACGATGAGTCTTAAGAGGTTATAATTGAAGAAAACATCCTTCATCATGCTATAGTCACCTTTAAAGGCATTGCTCTATGTAAACATAGTCACATTGAGGTATTACCCTATTTAATTATAAACACCTAAAGGTATTACATTATTTAACTATAGACACCCAAAGGTATTACACTATGTAACCATAATCACATTATCACCTTTAAAGTAATTACACTATACAACTATAGATACCCAAAGGTATTGCACTATGTAACCCCAATTACATAGTCACCTTTATAAGAATTACACTATACATCCATAGACACCTAAAGGTTTTGCTTTATGTCTCCATAGGCATGTTTAAAGGAATTACACTATGTTATCCTAAACCACTTAAAGTGAGTTTAGGCTAACATGATTGTGAGAATACATCCCATAGTGATAATACATCTCACACTTTCTCATGAATAATCAACCAAACATATTGGAGTCTTTTATAACATAAAGACCTTCATGTTACTATGTGTTGGGTACAATGTAGCAATGTAGAATTTCATATGAATTTTACTAAAATAACATAAAGTGATATGTTATAATTCTTTATAATAATAAGAAGTATAGATAAATAGAAGGAAACACATGACCCACATGATTGTTAAGAAGTGACATTGTCATGCACAATTTGCCTCAATGGCATCTTTGATAAGTCCAACATTGAATGAACTTTCATAGGCTTTAATTTATTGGTGTTTCAATGGATTTTTCATCAAAGTTATAAAATTTTAACTATCGCCAAGAAGTTTGGTATAATGAGGAACTTCCACATGATGTTATTCAATCATCTTTCATAGCCACAAGGCTTCTTTAGCAACTTCTACATGAAGTACTCAAAGTGATAACACCTACACCAAACATAAAAATATATCTAGAATTAGACTCATCATAGTATGGTTAGCATAAAAATAACTAAATAAATTAGCATAATCAAAGAAAAAATATTATAAACTAAAGTTTATAGTTACTTTTATATATCGAAGTACTCAATTTACTAATTTCCAATGATCCAAGTATATATCCTACATGAATTTGGAAGCAACACCAACATCGTATGAAAAATCTATCCTAATAATGATTAGATAAATCAAAATACCAACAAGATATTTGTAAATAGGGGTTAACTTTATTACACAAAGTTTTTGGATCAAACTTTAACACAATCTTCAATAAAAATATTTGTAAGCTTGCAATCAAGCATGTTATATTTAACAAGTAGGTTATGTGATGCACATATAATAAATTTAATAATAAATTGATAATAGGTTAACCAAACATTACATGTATTATTAGGAATAATTTTATATTATAATTTGAGTCATGAATATTTTTCTTTCTTTTTAAAGTTGACAGTATAAGTTTGCATTTTATACTAAATCAAAAAAATGTTTTAGAAAGCAAATTTTTTAATATGATTTATACTTAATTTTGTAATAAATACACATATTATAGTGTGTATATAACACTAGCTACATTAGTTGAATTGTAAAATAATTCAGAAAAAGAAATAATTATAACAAGGGTGAAAGTTGCAAGTGTCATAAGTATCATAAATAGTGTCACAAATTACACTATTTAAATAAATTATTGTAAAATAAATAGTAGGAGGTTTTAAAAATATATATATCATCTCCATGTGTCTCTAAGTTACAAAAACCTAAATATTAACTGGTCACATGATCATCTTTGACAAAAAATATGACAAGTCAAGGGTGTCAAAAGTGTCGAAAGCGTTGTAAGATTCACATGTGAGATTTTACATGACTAATAACCAAAAATTTTAAATAATTATTTAAAAAAAATAATAATAATTTTGATAAAAAAATATATATAGCGATTTATATTTAATTAAAGGACCTTGGATCTATAAATATTTAAAAAAAAATACTAGTAAACTTCCCTTTGTCTAATACAAGACTTCACATGCAAGCTACATTATTTAATTAATTTTCATTTTTTTAAAATATTAGATACATGTTAAATAAATATCATGTGATTGCATAAAGAAAAAAATTAAATATTTTTTTAATCTTTTTTGTAAAATACAAGTCAACACACATGGGCCCACCATGTGCTTGCATGAAAAATTGGCTAATTACAACTCACCCACTAAGCACCAGCGTATGTCTTATGTTTAATATTTTTTTGGTCTAATTATTATTTTTTAAAATAAATAAACCATAATTAAATACTTGCATAATAAAATGCAAGCATTTATTTAAAATTTGAAAAAAAAATATTTAAAAAAAAACTTAAGTGGGGTCTATTGCTTGGGTGGAATAAATCCAATTAAATAAATATTTTATTTTAAAAATAATTGCATTAAAACTTTAACATACCCATTAATTCTTTGTTGTAGCATGTTTTATATAGAAGCATGACATAAGTGGAGAGTAGGAAAGGATTGCAAGAGCTCTAAACATCAGCTTTCAATTATGCAAAGCTTAAAAATACTTGCAAATTACCATCTAAAGCTATTGGTAGACTCATATCTATGATTTTTATATTTTAAAATAATAGTTTAATACTCTTACTACTGTTATGGTATACTATGGCACCTAGGTAGATGTAAAAAAAAATAGATTTCCTTTAGATGTTGTTTAGGGTTTGAATATGGCTCCAATAGGCTTAAATATTGTACAAAACATAAAATCAACCTTTAAATATTATAAAATGACTAATAATACATGATTTATATTTTTTTTCTTATTTCATGGCCATACAAGCTGAAGCATGATGCTTGGGAGGAGAGAAAAAAATTTAAAAAAGTTGTAGGAGACCAAATCAGATAAAGTAAACATCAAAATTGTTTGGAAATGGCCAAATTAAATAAATGGAAAATAAAAAACTAAGATTTACTACCCAAATACGATCTTTCACTAATTTTTATTTCACACATGCTAAAAAATGACATTTGGGAGGAGAGAGAAAATTTTGAAATGAGCTAAAAGAGTCCAAATCAAATGAAATAAAAGTAAAAATGCTTGGAAATGATCAAACTAAGCCAATGGAGTGACCAAAAATGAAATTTACTATAATTTTTTTATAAAATAAAAAATAAATCCATACAAAGGCCATAAAAGAATTTCCAAGCACTGATTCACTCACTTATTGGCTTTCTTAATATTTACAACTCTACGTAAGTGTTAGATCTTCAACTAAAGAGATTCAACCACCTTCATACAGATTATTAGTCCAAAAAAAAAGAAAAACTTAAATGATTTAAAAATCATTTTTATCCCATTTTAATATTTTTAGTTAGTTCTATAAGATAAAAATAGATTTAAAATATGAAAAATTGCATACATCTGAGATTTCTAGGCTTCTAAGAAAGGAAAAATTAGAATAACTTACATCATACATAAAGAGAAGATTTAAAAATTTTGTGATCATACCATGGATTGAAAAAAGGATAAATCTAGGCTTGAATATAAGCTAAAAAACTTTGATCTATGATCTTGCCACTAGATCACACACCAACTAGCTCTGGTACCATGACAGAACAAGTAATATGATTACATACAAACACTAGATATAGATATGAGACCAATGGCAAAAACATTAAGCATGAAACAATGAGAGCAAAGTTGAACACACCATAACATAGATATACTTGAAAAATCCTTCAAAGAGGTAAAAAAATAAAGATTATTCATATTATGAGAAACTAACACGTACCTAATACAATCTTTCTTCCTCACACTTCTTTTTTCATTACATTTTACAATATAAACTTTTTATTATATAGGCAAGGTAATTTGCCCATTATAAATGATTTTTTCCAATCACCACATTAATGGGTCCAACCTCTATAAATGTCATTTAATATATTTTATTATTTATTTACATGAGGATAAACTCATGATAAATAATAAAATATATTATTATTTAACCAATGTAATTTATTGTATTAAGGGTTTATAAATAATACCACTTAACCATTAATTATTCTAATAATACATGTCCCACTAATTCTTGGAATTGATTGGTGTCAATATCAATAGGGACCTTAAGTTCATTCAAAACCTTGTTGAGTATTTATTAATGTAAAGGGGATGTTTTGAGAAGTTTCATTAATGAGATTTGAGTGGGTGTCTTCTCAAGCTATTGAATTATATCATAAGATTTATCAAAAGATACTAAAACTTTTTTAGAAATATTCTATTTTTCAGATGTGGAGGTAGATGGGTCCTTAGGTTTTTCCCTAAGAGCTATGATTTTTTTGCATTTGATAGTAGCCACATAATCATCACTAACCCTATTGATCTCTAATATGGTGGGTGATGATGGAGTGGGCTCTTTGGGGATATAAATTGCAATGCTTTTGATGTAGTGATATGGCATGGCATGATAGTTGGTATGAATGGAAGAGGAGGCCTGGCCTTGGTCTCTTGGTGTATTTCTATTTTTTTGATCATGCTTAGGTAGGGGTCCAAAAAAATGGTTAGCTACTCATTCTTAGAGTGATTTGAAGTACTCTCCTCTTCTATTTCAATATCAAATCTTTCATTTAGGTTTTGAATATAGTACTTTAACTGCATACATCAACTTATGTCATGACCTTTGAATCTATGATATTTAAAAAATTTATCCTCATGGTATGAATCCAGTTGAGGTTGATGGTCATCCAAAGGTCTAATTTCAAGAAGAGTGATCATGTTATCAATGATTAATTTTTCAAGGATGATTTCAATGGGTACTCCCAAGTTGGTGAGAGGTCTTGTTCTAGTTTGAGGCTTTGGTTTACCTCATGGTAACCATATAGAGGAGACATTCTATTGATCCATGGGCTTCCTCTTTTGTAATATTTAAACATGTTGATGTTTATAATCCATAACCCCAGCTCCCATAATAATTTTTTTTAATATGTTTTGGCTTGACTTAAAAGGAGTTATCTTGGTTTTGATTATATTCATTTTGGGAGTATAGTTTAATTGTTCCCTTTTTAATAAGATCTCACTCAATTTTAATCATCTTCTTAATAATTTCATCAAAAAATTTGACACATTTGAGTTTTAACTAATATTTTAGCTCAACATTGATATTGTTAACAAATATTTTGACTAGCTCCTTTTCAGGCATTGTGCATCAAAGGTAGCTTGCTAAACTTATCCATCATTTCAAGAAAGATGCCAATATTTCACCACTTATATATTTAGTTTTATATAGGTCTATAATGGAGACATCATGCTCAATATTAAATGATAAATGTCTTAAAAATTATTTAGTTAATTCTCTACAAATTAAATATTGACCTCTTTGGTAGATGCATGAACCATTCTAGGGTTGGTCTAGTGAGACTTTTTATGAAAAGTCATAGTAAGTAGTTATCTTCAAATGCAACATCATGACAAGTCATCTAAAGTTATTATACATGGTCTCTAGGATCGCCTTTCCCTTTATATTTTTTAAACTTAGGTACCTTGAAGTGAGGTGGGAAAAGTATTTATAGGATGATCATGTCCAAGGGAGAAGAGAAAAAATATTCATATTTATATTTCATTGCTTATTAGCATGGGTCAATTTTTTGTAGAGTCTCCTTCATCACTTTCCATTTTTGTGTGAATGTGGGGTCTCCAATGGGATTAAAAGATTGATCATGACTATTATGGGGTCTATGGTTATTATGGGTATATCTATGGAGGGATGATGGCCATTGATTTTTTACACTGATTAAAATATTTATTTGTTATGTAAGTTGGTCTAGTCCATCCTCTAGGATAGTTTTCATCCTACTATCCTCAATTTGGTTATTTCTAAGAGGTGTAGGTTGGTGTTCTTCTTCACATTCTTGGTCCACACCTTCTTCTTCTTTGCTTACTTGATTAGTGTGTGTATTTGATGTGGTGTATTAGGATGCATAGAGGGAAATACTAAATGTTGTAGAATATTATGGTAAAATTTTTAGGGTAGGGTGCCCCCCATTTCAATGGATTGGGCTAAAAAGTGGTCACAATTTTCATAAAGGTACCAGTCAATTAAATTCCTAATCTAATCATTATGAAGGGGATTGAATCGGTCATCTTCTCCTCTAGGGGTATTCATATAATTATGTTTATCATCATGATCCTAAGTTGGATCACCTATATTCCCCTCTAAATCATTGTCTTGGTAGGAAGCTTGTCTTATCTTGAGTTTTTGGGCATGGGTTTAGATCACCATATTAAATAAGGGAATATGAGAAAGTTTTGAATACTAAGTATATAAATCAAATCTACTAGTGGTCAAATAAGGTAATGTGGTGATTTCTGGATTAACTAAGAATTATCAAAATATAAAGCCTTGAAAGAGTCCAATCTAGCAAGAATGAATGGGAGTAATGGGATCAACTAAATTTTATACTAGTAAAATGATGATTGGATGGGTGTTAGGTATGAAAAATCACTTAATAAAGATAATTGATATGTGCTAGATTAAAATCTTAATAAGACTATGTATTGTTCATAATACCTAGTCCAAGGATGATAATGCAGATAAAAGGGATGGGTGACCAATAAAAATTGATTCCAAGACTAAATATACTATTCAAGGGTGATGGGAGAATATGATATGGATGGGGTATGGAATATAAAATATATAAGATGGGAAGATATGAGATGAATATGAGAGGAATAGAAGATATATGATGGGTATTAGATGGATCAAAAATATGGGGTAGATATGAGATGTTTGGGATAAGTAATGGAAGATATAGGATAGATAAGATGGATTATATAAGTTACATAGGATAAGTATATACAATGAATGTTTTTTAGGATGGATATGAGGGGTATGGAATATGTAAGATGAGTACTAAATGGGTGAAAGATATAGGATATATATTAGATGTTGTCTAAGATAGGGAGTGAATAATGTGGGATGAATGGATAATAAAATATGATTAGATTATATAAGATAGATTTGGTTTAAGATTAGTGGGATTGATATAGGCTATAAGATGGGTATTAGATAGGTGGAAGATATAGAATAGGTTTTTTATAGGGGGTGAAGATAGAAGATAAGTGGACAATGTAAGATGGGTGTGACTTAGGATGATAAGATAGGTATGATGATGGGGTTTAGGGATATATGTTGACCTAAAGGTATTTAATGTGTAAAAAAAATAAGGTTTTATTGAACTTAGTTTACAAATAATATGGGTCTATCATAACACACAAACAACACACACACAAACCAATAAGTCATAATATAGTAAAATGAAAAGGGTGTGTAACCTGATGCTCTCACCATCTAACAGTTTCATGGGTGAAGTTATATGTTGGTGACCCATTATAAAATCAACTAGACCCTCTAAACCCTATCTATACTTAATGTCTTCTTGGTATTTTATCCTATATCTTAAGTACATTTTTACCTAATGATCTAATCATCTACACCCTCATCATTTATCTAATCATCTAATCTCCTTCTTACCATCACTAATATTATCATCTTCACCCATTTGACTAATATCTAATATTTCATCCTAATCTCATCATTTGAGTCATATCCTCTAATCACTAACTTCATCCTCTATTCACTAATCATCATAGACCTCATCATCTTCTATTTCATCAATTATCACTTATCTTTGAGTCAAAACTACGTCAGCCTAAGGTCTTTTTTGACTATGTAGGTAACACTTGTCCATTTTTTAGTACCCAAGGGTAGCTCAACCACTATAACCTCTTTCCTCATCATCCATCATTACACATATCTCATTTTTTATCATCCCCTAATATTGCATTAATAAAATACTTGAGCCATAATATCAATCATTAATCAATCAATCTAATGACCAATCTCCATCTTCACAATCATCCCCTTAGTCTTTTCATCAATAACCCATGCCTATCGATTAGGCCTAACAAAAATCCCAACATACATGTTTTATTTCATTAATCATCCATGATTGGCCAAGTTATCATCTATTGTGTCCTTACATAGGGGCATCATCACTACTAATCATATTATGGCTCATTAATTTGATGCATTGAAGGCTAATTATTTTCCTTTATCTTTTGGCTACTCGATCCTATCATTTCATTTATTTCATCACATTTACCATATTAATTGATTTCCACTTTGAGCTACACCCATCATTAATATTACCCAATACTTGAATATCCTAACATATAGCTCTCCCTTACATACATCCTTTCTTGGGATATTTCTAAAGCTTACAACCTTTTGATCCTATCATAATCATGTTAGGATTGATTCCCCCTTCGTATGTGTTGATAACCTTGACAAAGTCATCTATACTCCATATGCATGTGTATTTAATAGGGGCATATTTAATTTGTATCTCATTTCTCACAATCAAAGTCATCTTCTTCATATTCTATCTCACATTTGACATCCCATCCCTTTGTTTATATATCTCATCCTACTTATTATTTCCTCTTTTCATTGGCCATATGTCTCATTCTTACCTGCATGTCCCCTGAAGGGGGTATCATATCAACTAATAACATATAGTAATATCATCCATGAAATGATATTTGTTTTAAATACCATTACTCCTTCAACTTCTCTTCACTTACAATGCCCTTTCAAAGAGGGGGAAAATGTATGTATCTAGGTCCACAGGCTTCAGTTAATGTCACTAATATTACTATTAGTCAAAACTAATTTTACCTAGTTATTCATAATATCCCCCCTTTTCTAATCATTTATCTAATATCCACCTTAATTACTATTCACTAACTATAGACCTATGCTACTTTTTCATTAATTCTCCTAATCATCTCTTATCTTATCCAAATCCCCACTTATATATTATTTGGGAATTTTAAATTCCCAAATCCTACCTACCTACCTATTCCTAGGATTTCCAACAAGCCTACCACCCGTATTCCTTAATCATCCACCTAATCCTTATCTAAGCCTAATTAATCCCTGAAAAGATTCTAGAATTTTCCAATTCTAGAATCCTCCCTATTCTCACCCTTCCTCTCTAGAAACCTCTAAATCTAGAGGCTTCCAAGGAATTTATTGTTTCCTTTTAATTATCCACCATATATATTCTCAATAAAACTTTGAATTCTATCCCTTGATTTCTCCCTCCTTCCTCTATTTAAATAATTACACTCCTCCATGGAAGATCATCTAGAAAATCCATGTCCAACTCATTAAGTAGTCAAGGATCTCCATGTTAAAAAAATCCTTGAGTCCATCATCAATAATCCATGATCATGCCATCATAATGTCAAAAATTTGAGTCTATAGCCATCAACCATCCATTTGAACATCTTTGAAAGAGGTAAGATAAAATAAGAGATTTGGGAAGATTTATTTTATGATTCTGATTTGTTTCTATAATCCTTTCTAATAGGTAGTTTGATGTTTTGAGTTCAAATTTCATGTTTATGTGTAGTTTAATAAAATAACACAAAATTTCCTACTAAAAGATTAAAACACCAATATCATAAGATGATATGGTCTCGAGAGTTTGAGGTTGGTGATCTAGTCCTAAAAGAGAATCAAAAGGATACCAATGTAGATAGGGATAAGAAAGGAAAATTTTAAGCCAATTGGATCATACCCTATATAATAGTTGCTAAGTTTAGATCTAGATCCTAATATTTAGATATACTAGATAGTGAAGATCTTGATGATCTAATGAATATTATGCATTTAAAAAATTTATACACATGAAAGGGTCCACATTTACCTATGTCTATATTTCCCTAATCTTGGGGACACATCTATTTCCATTTCCAATCCTCTCTTTTCATTCCATTCCATTCTTCCATCCTTGATCTTGGTATTATAACTGAGAATCTATTATAGGTTTATATAGTAGAAGGAGATATATGTTTTCAATAGGAGAAAATTCATTTCTTGTCGTGTGATAAGGATGTTTGTTGATGATTTTTTTGGAGTCTCCTTATCCATATTCACATAGTCCTATAGGTATTCTCTACCTCATCACCTCCCCAAATATCACCTCATCACATCCTCTTTGATGAGTTTGTCTCCTCTTAACCTCAAGTTAACCATCCTTGTTTATCTCTTACTATCCTCAAACCATGGTCCACACTTTCCCTACTAAATTTATAACTATGGAAGGGTTAAAAATAGATTTTACTTTAGGGTTTCACATACACTATGATACTAAATCTTGATTGATTATCCTAACCCATATACATAATTGCTTATGAATAATATTGGAATTATATACCTTGTGTACATATATACTTCTTATCATTAAGACCATTATCCAAAATCACATTCCAATCACCTCATTATCAACTTGTATATCCATTTTGTTAGCCATATCTTTAGTATGTTTGTCTTGTGTGTATTTATAAATTTGTGTGTTTTGAATAGGTGTGGGTGTTTGATTAGATCATTTAGATTTATATATGTTAATTAGATTATTTTGTTTCTTTTAATAATTTTATTATAGTCTTATATATATTTTATCTTGTTAAATTTTATGAGAACAAAGATCGTCTATGTCACTCCTGAATGGTTTCAGGAAAAGTCATTTAAAAGATGGAGTTCCCCCATGCACCATGTTTTAATATACCCTTGACTCTTATCATGTCATTGGAACATATTTCTGTACTAGAGCAATATTAAAATGTATTTCATATGTAATGAATGGCTTCCAAATTTCCACACATCCCATCTCCCCTAATCCTATTAGTTGTCTTGTCTAATCTATCTCCCATCCTGTCTAAACTATATCATCTTATCATCCCATCACTATCATACCTCCTTCATGCAAGAGGATTCTTACCCAAACCCAAGTTGTGAGATATAAAAATTAAAATTTTATAGAACCTTATTTAACACATTGGTGTAAATTTTATTTCATTTTACCACCTCATTAACATTATATCCATATACAATTTATACCGTGACCTCCATAATCAACCCACTATTTCATAAAATTTCCTCATATAACATATCATCTAATAAATTAATCATCTATATACCTTATAAACTAAGTCCATATCTAACCACTATCTAATCCATTTTAACATATCCATCACCATATACCATATCACCTTCCATGATCTCATAACCATCACATATTTTTCATCAAATGTATACAACATATAAATCAATAACCATAGCATCCAAATCACACCATCATATTATATAACATTATAAAAGTGAAAAAATCTTTTTATCTATTCCATACATGCACCTATCACATCATATAACATATATCTAAACCATCTATTAGTCATACACATATCCATCATCAATATTACAAAATCATGAACATGCAAATCCATCACATGACCTAATCTAACATTGTACACATAAAAGAAAGTAAATTTACATCATAATCAAGTCCATCTAATGAAATCATAAATAAATCCATCATATCTCATAATAATCCATGATTATATATATATATATATATATATATATATATATATATATATATATATATATATATAGATATATATAAAATCCATCTAATCATTGTAGATACCTAAAATTGGCCACCGATAACCTCCAACCAAGCTTTTGGCCAATTTATACTTAAAATACACAATTTAGCCTAAAAATACTAAAACATGCTAAATGATGTGAAACTGACATATTCAAGTGTTGATTTTGGCTAAGGTATCCCTAAATGGGGTAGTGAAATTTATGGGCCAACTAACTTTGATCAGATCATTCTGAGTCAAAATCTCAATTTTACACCTAGGTGCTCTAGATTGCTCTTTCCTATCAAATATCTTGCACAAAATGTATGATTTTGTTATTTTTTGTTAGTAGCATCCTAAATGGGATAATATATTCAACACATTTGACATCACCTTCCAATTCTAATCTAATCAAATTTTGGACCAATAACAAGACATTCTGATCAATTTGAGTAATTTATGCACAAAGTGCTTAAACATGTTTAAGAGCTAATTAACCCAAATCAAGGCATAATTAATAATTCCACGAAAACCTATTGAAAATTTATTTTTGGAAATTAATATTGAATAACTACATCATCAAGTGACCTCATTTCTTGGGAAGACATCCCTAGGTCATAAATGCCTCAAATATCAGGATTCATGCCCTCCATGCCTCATCAATTCCTTTCATGATGCCCTCCATGACTCTTAATTTCCCTTTATCCAAATTACATGATGAGGATAATTATAAAATTAATTCCAAAAATTAAATTAATCCTTGACCACACATTTCAATATCAAGATGGATAGTTCAGGTTGATTATAGACATTCTCAAAAATCTATAAATAGAGAAGCCATGAACATCATTTCTAAGATATTTTGGTGTAAAGTTATTATGCTTAAATATCTTCAAAAGTCTTGATAATTCAAATTTATAGTGCAAAAATGATCCCAAAATCAATTTCAATTAGTGCTACCATGCCAAATTGATTCCAAGCCAAGCCAAGCCAAAGCCACAAGGTGCTAAGGAGAAGAGGAGATATCCAAGCCTCTTTTGATGAAGACTTCATGAACACAAGCAGAGCAAGCCACTATAACAAGAATTTTGGAGCATCCAAGGAATGTAAAAGAGGGTTAATTTTGTATTTTAGTTGTATGTTTCATTCATGTTTATTAACTAAGCTCTCCCTAATGTCTAGGCCTAGAGATGTTATGCTAGTTAGTGTGTCTCTTTCATTTTGTTTTCATTTTGAAAATAACCCCATACCAAATATCCTTTATTGATTTAAATTTCTAGATCACATATGGCATGCTTGGTGGGACTAGATTCATCTCAAACTTGAAGAAGATCATTTTTCAACTTTAAAATATTGATTTGGACCCTTGAAACTCTTGCAAATTGATTTTTTAACTTTATTTTTCCATTTTTGTGTGCCACAGTTTTACACAATAACTGATGTTGACAAGTAAGATCAACATCAGTTGCATAGCTTAACTGATGTTGGTTACCAAAACCAACATCATTTATATACCTATGATCGATCACATTGGTATAACTGATATTAGTTAGAAAACGTAACCATTGTCAGTTATATAAACTAACATCGGTCACTTTGTTTTTCTTAAAACATAGACCTGAGAGCTCTTTTTATAAAATTTATTATTTCAAACCAAAAAGATATTCAAAGCTAAAATAAATGTTGACATTTTTACTATAGGACAAGATTGAAATTTGACAAAAACACGTTCATATAACCTTTTTTAAGCTTAAAAATCAATTAGGAACTTTGATTTGTTGTTTAATAAAATAAATTAGATGATTAAATGATTTTTTTCAAATTTCACAATCTTGAGACCAAGGGGTCAAATGAATACCACCAAATATTTCATTTGGTCTTAAAATTGAGCACACGTGTCAATTTTTATTTGCAATAGTTGTTTAATTATATTTTGTTTGGAAAAAATAGGAATGTTGCATGTATGCTCTTCCATTTGTCCCATTTATGGAACCCTTAGAATCAAAAGTGCCATTCCTATTGCAAGTAGCCTAGTCCAAGGATTAGAAATAATGTCATCTAAGCACTCCTAAAAAACTCATCAAAGTTTGGGTGACCCTAAAAATGACCCTAAAGTCTTTCTATTTCATGTTTTCTTTATTTTTATGCAAACTTGGCTTGTGAGGGGGATGTCATTACCTCCCATAAGTTATTTAGAGAAGCTTTGACCCATGGTTTCATCTCTCAAAATTGAATTCACTTACTCCATTGGAGTTACACATGGGATGTATCTGCATTTGGACATCACACTACATTGAGCAAACAACAAGGTGTAGTGGTTGTAAAAAATACTAGACCCTTTTACAACTAGATAATGCCACAGTCACCCAATTTCTATGATTTTCTTCATCATTTGATGTGAAAGTCATTGTGTAATTTCTTCCCCTAGAATGATTGAAACCTTACTAATTTTAGTCAACCCCATTTTACCATACCCTTGCTAGGATTTAGATGATTATACTTAGTGTATTTTTGCCATTTTTGTTTGGTATGTTTTGAGACTAAAACTTGTTTATTTGTTCATAAAACCATGCCAAAACCAACTTCTCTATACATCACTCTTTTATCTATAGAGGCATTATGCTGGTCATTTTACACCACACTTGTGCTTTGAAATTTTGGTAAACATGTTTGTGTGTGTGTCATTTGAGTTGCAGAAGGTAGTGTTATGCTGTCCAAATCATGTCAAAACATTTTTTAGCCTTTTGAGTCTTTGAAACATAACATTGACCACATTATTTAAGTATGCTTACATCATTAGGCTACCCAATTTATTTCATGACTTTTTTACCATTATATCAAAACATTTATTTCAAACCATGTCATGTATACCATTTAGACCTTTGTCTTGTGTTGTCATGTTATCCAATCTTGTCTAGCCTGTTTGGTCAAATCCTAGTTTTCAACATTGAGTTTTGAATTAGACTTTTCATGTTTAGATTCAAACATTGATTGATTTCTATTTAGGCCTTAGTTCCTGGGGATAATACACAAATCTTTCTCTTTTGGGTTACATAATTTCAATTAATCGATTACCCAAATTTGAAAATTATTGATGGTTTGTTTGTTTAGTACTTATCCTTATCATTATGTGTGCCTTTATTTGGGAAAATATGGTCTTTATTCAAAGAGACTTTTGTCTTATTCCTTATACCAATTGATCATGTTTATGTTTGATTCCATGTGTCAGGTTTATGTCAAAGTTTTTTTCAAACTTGTTAGATTAAATTAAATCACATCATGCCTATTTTTTCAGCCTAACTTTTGACTCCATGTTTGGACAAAAGACCTAGTAACTCAACTTTTACCTTTCTTATTTTAGACATTGTTTGGAACACATTGACCTAGACCTTTGACATGATGATTGTCATTCAGATGCTTGACATTTTATGTGTATGACATTTGACATTATAATTTTAATGTTAGACTATTTTATGACAAGTTTTAGCACCAACCATTTAGGAGATACAGTTTCACATTTATACTACATTAGAGAAACAACTCCACATTTTGACCATGTTAGACTAAGCTTAAACCATTTATCCTTTGGACATAGTTTTTTTAGAGTTTTTAGAACTCTAAGCCTTTTTGTCTGAGAGCTTTAGTCATTTACATGGATATATCTCACTACACTTATGATGGAGTCACATACAATCCAACTTATGATAGAATGACCACACAAAATCCCACTAGGAACCCCTATAGAGAAAGATTTTCTAAGGAGTTTTATTATTCTCCCTACAATACTCCATATGGGGAATATAGTAAAAATACACAAAATCCAAATCAAGACCTTGATTGGCATGAAGAGGCTTGTGAGGAAAAATTTGAAGGCCCAACTATAGATAATGTTATTTGGGATATGAATTCATATCCTCTTTTCAATAATTAGTATAGGGAACACAGTCAAGAAGTAGCTTATGAGCCAATTGACAATTAGGATGACATAATTTATGAGGAAGACTTAGATGCTTTAGATTATGTGAGTAATCAGGCTCCACCACATCATACCATTTATATTCTAAGACCATAATATTACATCATTCCCATACCAAGACCTCATCCTTTGGGTTTTACAAGCAATTAGGTTCCACAATTCTAAACCATTTCTATATAAGGACCTCCTCCTTTGTCTTTTATGTGAAATCAAGCTCCATAACACCCCTTCATCATTCTAGGACATATATCTTTGGCTTGTATGGGAAATCAATCTCCACAATGCCCTATCATTACCATCTCAAGGCTTTATCATTTAGCTCATGTGAGTAATCATGCTCCTCAAGACCCTACCATTATCCAATGACAATTCATTCCTCATCCATTACCAATACCATCCAAACCTCAATCAATCCAATCATTCAAAGACCAAGTTGTGCTCAAAACTAGTATCTTCTAACTCATTGGAAACCAAATCCAAAATAACCAACCAATCCAAGATGTTTTTGTTGAACCAACCATTTGTGATAAGTCAACCTCTGATCAATCACCTATTGATTCTATACCAGTTGTCGAGGAGTCTCACACTAACAAGGTAGTCTTTGATGAGTCACTTCTTAATAATTATAACCACCTTTGGGAAGATCATTACTTTGACCATGTGCCTATTTTTCAAGAGCCAGTCTTTGAGGATTTATCTCTTAACCTTTTTCCCATCCTAAAGGAGTCTCAATTTAACAAACCAATCTTTGTGGATCCCATTATGCCATCATAGGTAATTACATGTCCAACACTAAACATTCAATAATACATCATTATAATAGAGTACCCATCAGATGAAGAATCAGAATTAGAGTCAGGTTTTATTTTTGAATCGATATCAAATTTAGCATAAGAATCAAAATCAACATCAATCTCAATAATAGATTCAAAATCCCTTGAGTTAGAATCAGATTAAAAAGAAGAATATGATCATGGTTGTTACAACATTTATTACACATGCCTTGTAGATCAATTTCAATACATTTATGATCCTTATATAGTTTTTGAGGATGAGTACTTTATCTTTGACACAAGCTATCCTAGTATCTTCTACAAGTGTTTTGTAACCTCTCCCCATTCCATTACCATTCCATAGGCCATTACCATCAACCAATATAGCCATATTATTGACATTCCATCTCTAATAAGTGTCAATTGGGACCAACAAAATCACACTTTATTAAATTACATCCATGGTGACATAGAAGTTGAAGAAGAGAAAGGATTCTAAGACCACATTAATGTAGTAGAAGAGCATTCTCCTAGTGAAACTTTTTCAGAGTCACTAGGGGTTAATCAAATTCATAACTCAGCATCTTCTAGTGAAACTTTTTCAAAAGTGCTAGAAGAAAATCAAAGTCAAAAGCCAACATTCATTGGTGAAACTTTTTTGTAAGTGATAAAATAAAATCAAAGTCAAAATACAATATTCATTATTAAAACCTTCTCAAAAGCATTATAGTAAAATCAAGACAAATTTATTGGTGAAAACCTCTTTGAGGCACCAATAGCTGAGCATAAAAATTCTTCACTACTTGATGAAGAAAAAATCAAAGATAAAATCAAAATAGCTTCCAATTTACAACCCAATCAGATGGTAGCTACTCTCAAGATCAAACAATATAAAATTTTGGTGGTCCTATTAAGAGAACAAGTCTTCATCCCTACCATAACCAAAATTCTATCAAATCTGACATCAACAACATTATGTGTGACTAAAAGTCCTGATCTTCATTTGTTTCCCCACCATTATACATTCCATTATCATTTTCCATTCCATTTCACAATAATACCTACCATCCATTATTTATCCCTATTTACCATACATGGCCACACTTTCCTTTGTAGAGACTACAAATATACCTTGTCTCAATGCTTAAAGAAATTAGAATCAACAACCAACAAAGATTAAAAATGTATTCTCGACATCCAAATCTATAGGCCATTCTTCACAAAGTATCTTTTTAGATGATGTATGGGATAGCAATTAACATGATTTTTTATTTTATTTGTATCATTTTTTTATTAGGACATGCATCTCCCCATCAACAAGAACAATAGAATCATTTACCACACCTAGTCCAAAAACATGTACCATATTATTTCACATTATTATGCCATTAGTATTGTTACATGTCCATTTTCCATTGACAAATATTCCTACTATTCACCCCATCACTTATGGGAAACCCTCTTACCATTTTATTCGATCTATAAAAAAACCATCATTATCCTTAGCAAGACCATGTCATCCTATCATTCCATTCCTATCTAGACCAACACATGGGAGAGTTGAAGAATATTTGTGTAATTGATGTAACTATAGGATTAAGTGCACTATGGTCATTCATGACCCCTTCTCCACTTTTTCATGCCACTTTTCTCCTCTTCTCTCTTCTAATTTGATATATATTAAAGGATTTAGGCATTTTATTTCATCCCTTAATTTGGTATGAGAAAACACTACTAGTGTTTGTACTTGTATACCTACTTGGACTGATGAATAGAATACTACAACTTCTTCATGATCAATACTTAGTGTATTCCTACTTGTTTTGATATGCATAGTGGTATATCCTTCCATTTCTAGGTCCAAATTTCACCTAAGTACTAATAAGCTTTCCTTGTAGGTCATCTAATGTGTCATGATGTTTATGGCTCAAGCTTCAAGTGGATGTCTAATTTTAAGTGATTTAAACTAGGCCTTATTTTCATTACCCTCTTGCTCTAGTCACTCAAGCTGACCTCTAGGTGGAACATTATTGTTTGGAATCCATTGAAGGTAGTTTATTGTCTCTATGCATTATCCACTAGTGTGTTGAGAGTTAAGGTTGAGTTAGTGGATGAAAGATCATTTTAGGTGCATCACCACCCTTTAGTGTAAGTTTCCTTCATGTTACTTATTTACCCTTTTCATCCCAATATATTTAGGCCTTAGAATAGATATCAAGTGAGAAAATCAGGGGAGCTATCCCCATAAAATCTATAGGTTTGGCTTAAATAATAGGTAACCCATATCCTATAGGCCACTCCCATGTTAGTCTAGGTTTGAGGTGGATGTGAACATTATTTTCCTCAATAAGGGTACAACCTAGTCACCTAATAGTTCTAGCATGCCTAGTGGGATGAACATAAAGTGACTTGAAGCATCCCTTGGTAGCCTTCGAGGGTATTTATAAGATGAGGGCATTTATTAGTAGCATTTGCAATCAAGATCCATAACAAAGCTCATGGCAAGTATTCACTTCAAGGGTAAGAAGAGTTATTGTCCATAGTTTCATTAATTTACACATGCTTAATGAAGATTCATGGATGTATATGGGGAAGAATTATGTTTTCCACTCCCTTATGAGTAGTCCCATGATCTATTTCAACTTCCTCATGATCCGTACCCACCCTATGCTAACCCCTATTAGTATTATATATACACTTATCAACCCTATGATGAGTCTACCTATTTTCAAAACTACCAACTCTATTATGAGTCTCATCTACCTCCTTGGTAGTATAATTAATAACCTAATCAATCATGCTAATAACATGATATTCTTGACTAGCCCACTCATTCCCCAATTCAATCCATATCTGGTCTTAAATAGGCCTTATTGGACTATGAGATTTATATGGTAAACATTGACACATTAAAAGAGTATGGGTAAGAAATCCCCAAGAATGTCATTGAGGGTGTTACAACTTTTTTGTAGTAGGATAATAGAGACTAGTCATTTTTCATGAGGGATGGTCATTCAATGGGAAATAATGATATGTTAAATATAGAGGGTTTAATTTATAAAGTTGAAGATAGGTTTATAGTGGATGAATAATAAAAAGCTCACCAACACTAATATTCTATCCCTTCCTCCATCCCATGTTAATATTATACTAAGAGACCCATCACCCCTCAAAAGCTTCAAATAATTGAGTTACAAATCCCTCCAAACCCTTCACAAACCTTGTCAACTTTTCCATCATGGAATTTTGTTCAAAAGAGAGTAGTATTGATGAGGTCAACATACCCCCATTTCTAAAAATGGGGACCCTTGTCTCAAATTATGCAAATGTGTACCTTAAAATTAAAAATTCACTTGGTCAGAGTGTATTTATCATTTTTGCACATCATATTTACTTGAAAATCATCCACACCATTATCTAGTTGGCTTATTCATTCATAGATCTGGTTTGATCTTATCTAAAATTTCTAACATTATTACTTATTTTACTGTATTGCATGCTCAATAAATTTCATCTAGAAATGAACATGTTTTAGGGTTTTGTGCTTCAATGTTAAATTGATATTTTATTATCCTTTAGTCTGTAATTGATTAATTGATTTCATATTCAAAATTCTAAAACCCTTAGTATAAATTTATTCTAAGTACTCCTTTTGAATCCAAATTTGGTGGGATGTTTTATTTATATTTTGGTGGGAGATTTTATTTAAATTTTCATGGGAGATTTTATTTTGACTTAGTTCATATTTTATCCTAAGGTCTTAGTCATGTTTATTAACATGACCAATACCTTAGTCTAAAACTTTTATCCTAAGTACTTCATATCCTGAGCCCCCCTTTGTTCCCTTTTATCTTAGCATGGTCTAAATAAATGCATGGTTGTTTTTATTATGTTTCTAACTTAGGCCAAAAATATATATGCCAAGTAGTTTCTAATTCATAAGGGCACTTTAATATGTTTTAAAATTTTGCCTATATCTTTATTCTTATTTATTAATATGAGTAAAAATCTTGGTCTAAAACTTTAGCTTAAGTATTATATTATTCCCAAGCCTAACTTAAACATTATGTTTGTCTATAGGATCAATGACCCTCATTTTCTTGGGCAAAGTTAATCCAATGGTGAAAGATAAAAATGGGAAACTAAGCATAGGAACCAATCTCACTCAACCCTATGGATTATAATTGGGTGATGCACATTTGATCATATGGGGAAGATCCAATGACATGTAATCCAAGTTGAAAAGTCAAGCCTCAATCAAAAGGTTAAGGTACAAGTAGGTCCCCAAGATCAATGGACCATGTTTACTCAGGAAATATTGATTGGATGATATGATTCAAGTCAAGAATTCAATAGATCTTAGGACTAGTGAAAAGGTGACAAGTGTCATCATCTCAATGAAAGTATTTTAAACAACCAATGGGTATGTACCCCTCATATCATAATTTGATAGAGCATTTTTGCTCACCTAAAGAATATCTGATGGTGTGATATCACTATTGAATTTTCAACAAAACTCAGATCTAATGAGGTAATGACACATGTCATAACCATGAAAAATTTAATAGACATAGCTCATGGTGTTCATGTCTCAGGATCAAGATTGGTAGTCTATGGTAATCTATGCAAGGATGATCAGATGGGGAAAGATCAAGTAGGAATTTTAAAAGGAAATGGTCATAGTTTTGAATAGTGATGATCATAATGCCACAGTGATGACACATAAGTAAAACATGAAAAATCTAAGGATTTTGTGGACTTGTAGGAGATAAAAGTATAAATAAACAAGTTTGAATGCAAATTTAAAGTACAAAACTTATGATTTGAGCTCACAGATGCCATTAGATCACTATTAAAACCTTCAAGAGTGCCTTGGTAAAGAATGAGAGCCCTAATCAAACCATGTGAACATTATAATTAAGATAAGGAACTAAATTTTCACCTATGAGAAGGTAATTCGATCTAGAGTCCACTAGTGAATAATTCAAAAGAATTTATAATAATGATGGGAGACCTCTCCAATGACCTCAAGAAAATTAAAGATAAGACATTGAATATATTAGATAGCTTAGTCAAGGACCCTAATACACTTGGTCCAGTTGGTCTAATTATAGATGACGAGTTCAAGAAAGAGATTCTTAATTTATGAAAGGGATAAGGAACCAATCCATATGTAAGACTGCTGCTAATAGTGATATGATCAAGGATATGATTCTAACTACAAAGGAAATAATCAATAATGTTAGAATCATTAGACAAGGTAGATAAAGATCATAAGATCTTAGAAATTCAAAGGAAATAACTCTTCATAAAACTAATTGTCAACCTTGATCTAATTGAAGAGCAACATTTCAAAATGAATATCATACTGGAGAGACAAAGTGGGAGATAGATGGTTCTCAGATTTAGATTAAGTGACTTAGGAATATTATTCCTATAGCTAAGCATTGTATATTTTAAAAATAGAATATTCCTTATCAAGGCATGTGTAACTTATGAAATACATTGTTATAGGTTAGTTCATTAGGAAGATTGTAGTGTATTCTAGAACCTTTGTGGAAGGGATAGTTGTCTAACTAAATGTACTTGTGAAATTGGATATGACTGATCGACATACTTCCCTAAATTATATAAAAGGAGTATTATCAATTGTAAAAAAGGAGGGAGTTCTTAGAGCTAAAATTATTTTATAAGCTTTGAGCAATTAATATAAGCAAAGAATTTTGTAAAGTTTGTCTAAATTTGCTTGTCTTTTATTATTATGGCTTCTATCTCACTTATTGGTTATAACTTATAGATTTGAAAGGTTCTTATAAATTTTTGGTGTGTACATTTGAAATCAAATTTTTTAACTTGTGCCAATGCTAGGTTAATTAGAAGTTTTTATATTAATTTCATTTTCTTACTCTTCTTGAATTTGGGCTAATGATGTTTCCTTGTAGGAGTAAATCTTTAAAGTGAACTTGGTTATTATTTGCATTATTTCTCACATTCTTTAGATGTCTTTTTGATGTGTGATACGATTTGGGCTTATTATACTTCATGTTATACATTGTTTAAGTGCATGCCTCGATGATATTTGAGCTTTGTCGTGATGTTTGGAATGAATATTAACATATTTTTTCTTCCCTACCCTTCCTTTTGCTCTTTTCTTAACTAGATCAATAAAGCTTAATTTTCATTGTAAATATTCATATTAGATTAGTCTTTAGATTATTTATTGATCATAATTCACCATTATTAGCATAACATACTTCATATTTTGCATAGATTAACTATTTGGCCATGATGGCTCCCAACCACCAAACATTATAAATATTTTGAAACAGTCCACTTGCCTTGGCTCTATTCCATCAATATATAACATGATTATCATAAATTGGAACTCATGCATTAAATTATTAGAATTATAAAATGAGAAGTGTTCTTAAAAACTTTGGGCACTTGTGTTACATTTTTAGCTATCAATAGGAGGAGCTTCATTAGCACTAGAAGGAGGGCCTCCTTAGTTAGATCTTTGAAAATTAGATGTGTCTTTTCTGATTTTAATGAATTTTATTCAAATATTAATGTATTCTTTGCATATTTGTCTTTATTTTAACATATTTGTGTAAATATCATTTATCTTAATGATTTTAGACTAGTCTTTGTGCTTATTTAGATAAAGATATTTTTTGAAAATCTATGTAAAATGTTTTCAAAGATTTGAAGATCCATTTGTCTTTGCAAAGATTTGGTTTCTATGTTGTATTATGGATAGGATTTAAAACTTGAACATACAAAATTAAGGTCTCCAGCAAGGTATGGCATGGTTTTGTGGATATTATATTAATGTGCCTAATTAGGTATATGATTTACCTCAAAACCCTAAAAGATATTTTCCTTCTTTTAGTCTTACAGGTGTTATTACTACTGAAGAGCACACTAGGTTTTTTAAAGCTACCTTAGGATTATTAAATGTTTTTTATGAAGACATTTCTTGTATATTGTTTCCTTTTACTCTTAGAGATGAAGCATATGATTAGTTTCTTAACCTTCCTAAAGATTTCATTGTCAGTTGGAATGATTTTGATAAACATTTCATTGATTGATTTAGAAAGACCATCAGTCCATATGTCCTTTATCAAGAATTCATTACTATAAAAAAGGATTCAAATGTAACCATGAAATATTTTAATGATAGATTTAAAAATATGATTAATAGAACTATAACTACTTATAGACCTATTAAGGCTTTAGCTTTAAATATTTTTAAAGATGCTTTAGATCCATTTACTTCTATGTTTTTAAAAAGATCTGTCAGATTCATTAATACATTAGGTTTAGCCTATAATTAAGTTATGGTAATTAATGACCAAATTTAACCCTAGGGTCAAATGACATTCCATTTCAAATGTCAATCTTAATTTTCCTATGCTAAATGTTATTTCTAATGAAAATCCATATAGACATGCATCTAGGTTTCAAAATAATAATGACAACTATAAAAATAAGCCATCTACGAATGTACATGAAATGAATCTTTGTGATATGGGTCTAGATGATCCTTGTAATGCCTTTAAATCATATCAAAATGAGAAGGATACATATAAAATAGTGTTTAATCAAGACAATGTTGTAGGGATATCTGGATTTGCAAGGACATATAGATCCTTCATGGTATAGGCTTTAGATTTTCCATTTGAAGAAAAAAGTAAAGTTGAAAACACTCAAGAAGAAGGGATAGTCAATCATGATGAAAAACCCTATGAACAAGATCAGATGCAAGCTAAACTCTCTTCAAAAGATAGATGTGAGGACAATTCACATGAGTTTATTTCAAAAATTGAGGTTATCCCTAAAGAATATGATCACTGGTAGACTTTATACCAATATTTCTTGAAATAAATTTAGGTATTCCAAGATAGTAATGTCATTCTAAAGATGCCAAAGCAAGATGAGGTTTGATTCAATTGGATAGAAGAGACACCATTTTGTATAGAAGATGAAGATGAAGCGAGTGCAATAGATCAATAACTTTCATATAACTCCATCAAAAGGTGAGAAATATGTGATCAACCTAATTCAAAAGGTAAGATTAAAAATGAATCTCATTTCCTTTCTATTGATCATGATGAAGATACCTTTTGGGATGACATGGAGAGTTTTTGTGAAAAGATTGATAGTCCATTCCCACTTCATGTGGAGATTGAGGAATGTATTATAGAAAGTAATATTGCATCTATTCTTCAAGAATACAATAATATTTTTGAGATCCCAAATCAAGATGAGTTAGAACTTAATGAAGACATCAATCACAACATACTAGCTAAATTCATAATATAACCAAGGAGAATGAGACAAGCTATGATCAGTCTTTGAATGAAGTACATCTAACTTTCCTAATGTAAGAAAGACCAATTTTTGAGTAATATGATTAGATATTATATCTATATCTTCAATCCATGTACCTAAGAATGGAGGCAGGAAGTCAAGCTACATCATTTAAAATATATAAGTATACAAGTGATCCTATCCATAATAAGAGACCATTGAATGAAAGCAATTATGTTTCAAGGTTCTATGGTAGGCTAAATTACTTTCCATTTGATCATGAAGGTAAGTTCTTTGTGAAGTTAGTGTAGGTCTTAGGTTAATTTCTTTCCTTCATATCCCTTATTTGTAAATAATGTCTATATATATTTGTTTGCTTTCTCTTGCTTTGTTCCTTGCTTTTAATAAGTCTTTTTTAAGTTAGTCCTTAGCTCAAAGTTCACCTAATTACTCAATAACCTCACTAATCAAGAATGTAGGTATTATCCTTAGGCATTAGTTGACCATGGATTGTTCAAATATGAGCTAGATGTTATGGTTTGGAGAAACTAGTAAAGACTAATGATTAGGATAATTTTTCCTTGGGATTTTGAGCATTTTTTTGATCTAAGCTTGGTTTTAAGAAATATTGCACATGTACAATGAAATCTTGAATTATAATGATACAATCATGTTTGCACTTAATAAACATTATTGCCTAAGACAAAGTTTTCAAACAAGGATGATTTCCTTAAGATCAAACACTTGACCAAATCCTTAAACTTGGTTAACTTAGTTCCCAACCTTTGTTGGAAAGTCAAAAATGATCTAAAAATTACAAAAATAAGAGCTTATTACAAAATTCAAGAATTTTTAGGCAAAGATGATTCTAGTAATCTCCATTACGGCTATGGATGCCTAGATGGTAATGGAACAAGGCCTTGAGTCAAGCTAAAGGTATCTCTATTAGGTCTATGGATGAATAGATGGTAGTAAAACAATGCACAAGCCTCCCCTAAGCTAAATCATGATTCTTAATAAACATATAAATATGCTATTAGTCAGTGTTAATGGTTGAAGTCATGAAATTAGGAAGTTGTTTACTGAAATCCCATGGATAATAGTAAGTGGAATCAAAGTACACAAACAACATGACCAAGTTTTGATGTTTGATCCTAATTCTACATGTTTAAGACCTATTTCAACCATAAATTGATCTTGATAATGCTACTAGATCAAATGGAATGAATAAACTATTTATTAGTCTGAACCAGAGTCTTTGGATTCTAAAATATTACTATGTTTCTCTTAGAAGTCACCATTTTTTGATGACATCAACATACCCCTATTATGAAAATGGGGACCCTTATGTCAAATTATGCAAATTTGTACCTTAAAATTGAAAATTCACTTGGTTAGAGTGTCTTTAGCATGTTTACATATCATCTTTCTTAAAAATCATCCATGCCATGGTCTAATTGGATTATTTATTCATGGATTCAGTTTAATATTATCCAAAATTGACATTATTACTTGTGTTTTTATATTTCAAGTTTAATGAATTTCATCTAGGAATGAACATGCTTAAGGGTTTTTTTCTTTAATTTTAATTTGATAATTTATTAACCTTTGGTCTATAATTTATTAATGGAGTTCATATTCAAAATGATAAAACCCTTATTCCAAATTTAGTCTAAATTTTGGTTGGAGTTTTTATTTAAATTTTGGTGGGAACTTTTATTTCAATTTTGGCAAGAGATTTTATTTGACTTAGTTCATATTTTATCCTAAGGTCCTAGTCACATTTATTAACATGGCCAATACCTTAGTCTAAAACCTTTATCCTAAGTACTTCATATCTCAATACCTCCTCTGTCCCCTTTTATCTTAGCATGGTTTAAATAAATGTAGGGTCCTTTTTATTATGTTTCTAACTTAGGCCAATACATTATGCCAAGTCTATTTTAATTTACAAGGCCATTTTATTATATTTTAAAAAATTTCCTATAGCTTTATTCATATTTATTAATACAATTGAAAACCTTGGTTTGAAACTTTAGCTTAAGTCTTATATTATTCATGAGCCTGACTTAAACATTATGTTTATCCATAGGATCATTGATCCTAATTTACTTAGGCAAAGTTAATTAATGGCATGAGATCAAAATATGAAACTAATCATAAAAACCAATCTTGATTAACCCCATAGATCAAAATTGGATGGCGTGTGTTTTATTAAATGGGGAAGATATAATGACGCACAATCCAAGTTAAAAATTTAAGCCACAATCAAAAGGTTAAAGTCCAAGCAGGTCCTTATTATCAATAACCTCTGTTCTCTCAATCAAGATTGATCAGATGGTGTGAGTCGAGTCCAAACTTCAATAGAGCCTAGGAATAATGAGAAGATGACAAGTGTCACCATCTCAAAGAAAGGATTTTGAACAGCCAATGGTGATGCACCCCTCATATCATGATCTGATGGAGCACATTTGGTCACCTAAAAATATTTGACGATGTGAGATAACCATTGAATTTTTAATGAATCTCAGAGCTAACATGGAAATGACATGTGTCATAACCATGGGAAATATAATAGAGGAATCTAATGGCATTCAAGTCCCAAGATCAATATCAAAGGTCAATGTTAATCTATGTAATCATGATCAAATAGGGTGAGATAAAGAGATAATTTCAAAATGAAATGGACATATTTTCGAACAATGATGAGCAAGATGCCATGAAGGTGCCAAAATGATTCCATGTAAGAAAAACATGATAAATCTAAATATTTTATGGACCTGTAGGAGATAGAAGTATAAATAGGAAAGTCTAAATGTAAATTTAAAGTACATAACTTGTGATTTGAGCTCACATATTCCATTAGATCACTAATAAAACCTTCAAGAGTGCCTTGACAAATCATGAGATCCCTAATCAAACACTATGATCATTATAATTAAGCCAAGGAACTAAATTATCACTTGTACAAAGGTAGTTCTAGAGTCCACTACTAAATAATTTAAAAGAATTTACAACAATGACGTGGGACCTCTCCAATGACCTTAAGTAAGTTAAAGATAGGATAGTACATATATTATATAGATTAGTCAAGGACCCTACTACACTCAATCTACTTAGTCTAATTATAGATTATGTAGTCGTATAAAATGCAAAAATTGGTAACATGAGTGTGGCTTGTGACACCCAACCCATAGGTCCATACTACTTACTTTCATGACCCTCATAGTCATCTTTTCACTAATTCCTAGTCATCCATAGCCTTCTAGACCTGATCCTAGCTCAACCATAGTACTATTTCCATGACAAATATATCACCTTAGATCCCATTAGCTCAAGACTATAGTGCCCAACTTGGACTATAACATCGAACCCTCTAGTGTCCAATTTTGACACTCTTGTCCAAGTATATTTTTACCTCTAATGGTCAATTCCTTCTAGTTCTTATCCCTCTTCTTCTCATTCTAATGTAAGCACATTCAACCCATGACCAATAGATCCCTATAAAATCCCATTCAAACTTCATATGTAAAGGGTTGGTAATTATCACAAGTAAGCAAGAATACAAGCAAGACTACTTAGTTAATCTTCCCTATTCTTTGGATATAGATAACTAATTCATTTACAAGATTATCCAAATCCTAACTCCAGTCCCTAATCACCTCAAACACATCTAGTTTAAATTGTTTCATCTTCATACACACTATTGCACAAAGCACATTAAATGGGAGAAATACATATGGATTGATCCCTCTTTAGAATATTGGTATGTAGGTAACGTGCCCACACAAGGGGTATGGATATACATTCAGTGAGTTTGACATGCACTAACCCCCCCCCTCTTTCTCAAATTTGGTCAAAGTACAATGGAGGATAGGGTTTGAAGACCAAATTTTCTTTATAGGGAGTTCTATGGACATCCAACAATCAAAACTTTATAGGTAGGGTCACATGAACATAGCAAACAAAAAACAAAAAGATTAAACCTCCTAGACAATAATGGTAGAAGAAGAAACTAGCACTAGAACCTAGGGTGTCATATTTCAACACTCCTATTTAATCATAAAATGAAGGCTAGCTATTGATTTGTGATAGTGTCTAGTTTATCATAATGAATTCCAGACTCTATCTCAGTTGTCTTAGTTTGTTTCTAGATAAGTCTTATTTTCTCTCCCCTATTATTATTTTTAGAAAGCTTAAAATTAAAATCAAATTATACAAATTATTAGATTAATTATTACATATTTATTTATTGATTTAATTAGCTCATACCTTTAACTAAATTAGGAACAATACTCTAATATTTCCAAAACTATTAAATCATTTGGTGAACCCAACTTACTTTGTTTGTGTATAAAAACCCTATAAATCTTAGGGTAAATTTCCTATTGATTTTTCCTATATTTTTCTAATTTCTTACCTACATATTAAAATAAAATTTTAAATTGTTTTAGTAATTTTAAAATAATTTTATTGCAAACCCTAGATGCCCATACTATGTCCTGGTATTTTCTTATAATTTTTTACTAGCATATTAAAATTAGAAATTCTATTCAAATTTCAATAGTAATTTTCAAAAATAATTATTTTTCAAAACCCTAGTTATATATACTAGGTCTCTTTAAATCCCAAATTTTCTAATAAATTTTTGATTTCTTACTTGCATATTTAACTCAAAAATTCACTTTAAATTTCAAATTTTCATAGTAATTTTCAAGATAATCATATTTCAAACACTAAGTTGCATATAATAGGTCCCATTTCTTCTTGATGTATCACCTTACATCTAAACTCAAATTTCCATCAAAAAAAAATAGGTCTCATTTATTTCCAAATTTTTCTTACTTTTCTTGCAAATAATAAAGAGACCATACTTGGTCATATCATGTACATGAATGATGAATTTTACCATATGTTACTATAAAGCTTCATTATTTGCATTTCATGTTCTCATTCTTTGCATTTCATATTTAATTTTTATAATAAGGGATGATATTACAATATTTATTGCTAAAATGCACAAGATTTTAATATTCCTTTTGCATACTCTCTCTTGTTCATACAGAATAATTTCCAACTCCATTTTGATAAACATATTACAAATGTTATGTTACATGTCAAAATTTTATACATATTCATGCACAATTTCATGTTCTCTATCCCTTTCTTTCTATCTCTCATGTGGAATTTTTTTCAATTTTATCATGCTAAACACATTAGAAATGTCAAAATTTTCTATACATTCATGCACAATTTCATGTACTCTATCCCTTGATTTCTACATCTCATGTGGAAATGTTTCCAAGTGTATCATACTAAACACATAATAAATGTCAAAATTTTCTATACATTAGTGGAAATTTTCATGTTCTCTATCCCTTGGTTTCTATCTCTCATGTGGAAATTTTTTCAAGTTTATCATGCTAAACACATTACAAATGTCATAGTACATGTCAATTTTTTTATGCATTCATGCACCAATTCATGCTCTCTATTGCTTGCTTGCTATCTCTCCTATGGAATGATTTTTTATAAACATATTATTGTACAACTCATCACTCACATTTCATGCATTTCACTCCACATTCATGATTTATACCTAGATGCATATAACTCATTAGCTACTTTTAATTATCTCTCTATCACTGCTAGAAACAAGCAAACACTAGTGGTTATATCTATCCATCCTCCCTTCAAAATTGGTAAATATAGCTCTTATCCCACACCTACTACTATCTCTTTGCCTATAGCAGATCATGTGATCCACACTATCACCCAAGTTTATGAATATAAGTAGGTTGATTACACCTATGTCTATAACTTTATCACTCAGGTTAACACCCATCTAAATATAGTTTCTATTATCGAGATCCTTCAATGATTATATGTTTACAAATATGTGTGTATGTATCCCTTTACAATACTAGATTTCTTATTTCCACCGAACCCGCTTATGTTGAATCTATCCTCAACATAATGAAATGGATTGAAGAGCATATTTCCTTTGAGAAAGAGGATTTACCCCCATAACACATCATTGAAAAACATCTACCTCTATATATTCAATTAAGAATTAATGATGTGTGGATAAAAGAGTATTTGTTGATAATGGTGTAGGACTCAACATTTGCAACATTTCCTTTATTAAAAATCTTAATATATAACCTCAAGATCTAGACCATTCCAACATGAAAATAAAAGGTTTTGACAACATCACACAGAACATCATGGGTCAAATAACACTCAATCTTACCTTAGAGACTAAGACACTACCAAATAATTTCTAAGTCATGCCAAATGACCTCAATTATAATTTATTACCTGGTTGGCCTTGGATTCATGATATGTGTTGGGTGAATATTTTGTCACCAACTAAATGATGACAAAATAGGTATATCAACCATAGCATAAGGAGTTTTACACTGAAAAAAGTGTGGGTTTACCACATCTTAATGAGATAAATATCTTTTCTCATCAAGGGGAGGTTCCCTATGAATATTTATATGCTATATATATATAATTAAGTAGAAAATAATACTCAAGGTAGTATCACACCATCCATCTCTCTTTTTTCAGAGATGATGTCTAAGGAACAAAAGAGAGAAATCCTAGTTAATGGCTAAGAACATTCCTCTTCTTTCAAAAATGGTATCTAGCACAGAGCAAAAAATCCCTTGAAGTTGTAACAAAGTCTACAAGGAAACCCACGTAAGCACAAAGTCTTCCATTGCCACTTTTACTGATCTAAAAACACGTAATAGTAGAGTGAAATGAAGCCCAAAGTCTTCACCTAAAACTACAATGAATAAAAAGATCACCAAGATAAAAGTAGCTCAAAGTCTTTATTTTATCTTTAGGATCATCTTTAGACAATTTCAACACACACACTTTGCTTATTAAATCAAACAGATAAGAGATTATCAAGAAAAGAACATAAGAACTATTTCCTAAGTAACACAAATTACTCCAACACAAAGTCTGGAATAAACATGTTTCTCATTTATTCGATAAAATATGATTTACAGGTTGAGCACAAAGTCTCAAAAAGTGTCTCAATTTTAGTAGAGTTTTTGCTCTCAATTATCCAGAAATACTTTTACAAAAGAGGCTCCTCTATATATAAGGAAAAACTTTCAAAATTAAAAAAGATTAAAATATAAAAATATCTCAGTCAAAGATGAGTCATCTTTGACTTTGAGATATTTTTCCATATTTTTTACATGTAATTACATATTACAAAATTGCATGCACGTTTACATGACAAAAGTGCATGCGAAGAGAGGATGAAGAGAGAAAGGGGAAATGGTTCAGCTCTTGCCACTAAAATTCTTCAGATGAGCATCATACATGGTGATAGATGCCTAGATTCCTATACTATCTAGTGCAATGGTGTTCTTGAAGATCACTCTGGCCCTGATTGTAGCGTCTTTCAATGCTATGATTGCCTTGGCATGACTAGTTAACCTAGATCTTAGATTATCCAGCATTAACTGAGTATCTAAGATGTTATCCATAGAAGTCATTGAGAACACTTTCTCTTCAAAATCCCTCTAGATCATACCTTCAAATTCTCAAATCATCTCTTCAGCTGAGAGAAATTGATTATCTCTGGAGGTGAGGTTACAAGGCAAATCTTTTAGTCTATTCAACAGGCCTATATCACTTTTCTCACTAGCATCCTTGGAAGATTTGAGATCTTTGATCAGCTCCTTACATACCTAAATCTTATATATCAGTGTTTACTTGATCTCAACATAAGAATCTTTGATAGCAATGACACTGATGGATATCAAAGTGTGTTTCTTCAGATCCTTCATCTCTGTCCACTTGCCAAGACATTTATCTATACTATCAATATCCTAAGAAATAAGAGAGATGAGGTCCTCTAAATCTATCCTCACCTTCTTCATCTTGTCTGTCTTCTTAGCAACCTCTATAATCAAGGAAATTCTTTGAGTGTGAATCTTTTCAATAAAATCCTCTAGCACTTTCCCTTTCATATAGGTTTTCTCTAATTTCTGAATAATAGGGTCATCTATGGAAAAGGTTTTCGGGGTTCTTGCTTTAGGGGCAAGGGTGAATTTTTTGACTACTGCAGTCAATTGATCTGCCTTTGCCTTATAGTAATCTTTCATCTCCTTTTCCCTATCAAATTTTTGGACCATGATATCCATTACAGACTGTAGATCACTCTTTGCACCCTCGTGAGTCACTTTTCCTAACTCAACATGAGAAATGGAATAGTTGCTCATGTCAAAACCCTCAAGGGTTGTGTCCTGCAGAGGTTTAGCTATCTCTAAAAATTTGTGCCCCTTTTCCTCAACCAATTTTGAAAGGATCCTTGGTCTCTTAGGGGCCTTAGCTTTCATTGGCACTATCTTGCCAAAATCAAAGTCATCTGTAGAGATGGCTAACTTCTTCCTTTTGGGTGTGAAAGCTGACAACTAAGGTGGGAGAGAAGTACTTACTATGGAAATGGTTCTTATAGCTCGTATCACTGGGGTAACGTCTTCACTGCTAGTGGTAATAGCGGGCATAGTGGGAGTAACTAGTGAAAATGTATCAACCATTAACTAGCCAATGACAGAGCTTTCTCTTATATTGAAAGAAGTAGAAGAGAGACTAGGGATGGAACTTGAGGAGAGGACATGTCTAGAAGTGCCTTGAGGATTGCCAAACATGAATTTAGAAGGAGAGGTGGCTCCAAAAGAAGGAACACTGATGGGAGAAAGAGGTGAAGGAGATGCCACGAGAGATTGAGGTGGTGAAGAAGAAATACCTGCAAGTGGTTGTGCCCCTTCTTGGGAAAATAGAGACTCAGTTCTCCACTACTCTAAAGGCCTATCATCTATCTCCATCTACTAAGCTACTTGCTCCTGAGTGTTTTGTTCTCTAATCCCCTTAGCTATTGATTCTAGCTCCTCAACAACCTATGATTTCTTAGACACAAAGATGATTCTAGGCTTGTGAGGCTTAGATGGAGAAGAAACATCACCTTTATTCTTAGTCCTATTCTCTATTTTCTTCCTTTTTTTTGCTTGGAATTTAGCCTCTAATCTTATAATGAAATCCTTCAACGTGATCTCTTTAGCTGCTAACCAATCATTGGTGTTAGCCAATATTGGTTCAAATCTCTTCCTCAAAGAAGTCAATTCTTTTTGGGACCACTGAATTGGAGGAAGAGGAGAGCCAGCAACCTTCTCAGCTAGGTATCTACTGTTGATTACATTTTTATCATCAACTAGACTAGGGGGAATATCTTCAAGCCCTAAATATTTAACCTATCTAGAGTCAACCTATTATAGTCCATCCTCCTAATTTCTTTGACTATTCTCAAGTCTACCCAGATGTCTTCAATCATAGGCTCATGAAATTGAGTCTTTCTTCTGATCATATCTTTGAAACCCCTGTAGTCAAAATTGTCCCTTCTCTTAAACTATTTCATGGTAACTAGTTATATTTTTGTCTCCATGACCTTTACTTTGGCTACTGTCAAAACTAAGTATCTACCAATTTCAACTGGGAACTTGAAACCTAGCTTTTTCAATTCTATTTGCCTAGTATGTACAACAACCATTTGTCTACATAAATCTATTAGGACTAACTTGTCAGAAGAAAATTTGGGGAGCATATGGGTATAGCCTTGGAAAAAGCCAACCCATAGATAACAAAAGGAGGGAAATTATAGAAACATGTAGCCAAAGTCATTGACGACCATCTAGGCTTCATAAAAAATTCTTTTCTATTTGAGTTGAGGGTCAAAAAGACACAAAAATACTACAAAGGAGGTGTCATTTACCCTCCTAAAATGATCGATTAACCCTTGTAGTGTTAACTGAAGGTAATATGAATAAACTGGGGTGGTTTTCATATCTCTTTCAATTGTCAAACCTTCAAAGGTTTGCATTAAAGCTATGATGTACACCAAGTACAAAGTCATATAGAACTTTGAAGTAGTAGATACCTTGGTCAACTGCTCATGAAGATCGTTGCTGATCTGCTCACCCCAAAAGATAACTTGCTTCCCTTAGAGGATTATCTTGATGAAGGGATACATCCATTAGTGGAATTATGAAGAAGATGGTAAACCTCATACTCTGTTGAGAAGAGTAATCAAGTCACCAACTTATTCTATGAAATCACTCCTTGAGAAATTTCATGGCCATCTAGATAAATTGGTCCTAGGAGTCTTGAGCCACCTGTGATTCATTACCTTCTTTTCCCTCTCAGGATCCTTGTCATACTCCTTCTATGCCTCAATGAAGTCAATTCTCAATACCTCAGTAGCAAGAGGGCACATGAAGACTTTATCAATAAATTTGGGGTCCAGCCTAATTATCATGTTTTTGCTAGCATCTGATACTAACCGGTCTCTCTATTGTAGAACTAGGTGCACTGGAGGATGAACTTTGTATGATGTTTCACTACTGGGAAAGAGACAACTAGATGAATATTTCTTTTGATTATCCTTCTCATTTTTGAGATTGGGTTCGTCACCTTGGTTCTGGTTACAAATTTAGCCATATCCACGTGGCCAATCTCCATGTCTCTAATGTCGTCGACATTAGAAGTGATCGAGGTGATCAAGAAAATGCATTGGTATTGGTACTTCATGGCCTTTGACTTCTTTAGAGAATCTTTAGTCATTATAACTATCCTTGATTAAGTGGGTGCCAACGAATGAGAATCTTCAGGGGGGACTGCAATGATAATCATGATCGTGCAATTAGGGAAAATTGAGAAAATTAGGGAATTTACACGGTGGGTGATCATGACCAAGGAAGGGCACTTGACAAGGCTGGGTTAGAAAATGGTTTAGAAAATGAGAGGAAAAAGGGGAGGAGGTGAAAAATGAAAAGGGTGAAAATTTCTCTAGAGTTAGAGAAATTAGAGGAAAAAATGCAAGGGCAGCAAAATTTGCCACCCTGACATGTGGAATGGTTTGCATGCATGGGTGGTGAATTTTGCCACCCTTGCATGTAAGGGGAAGAAAAAGAAAGGCACAGGCGACAAAATTCATCACCCATGCATAGAGGTGTAATAGTGGCAAAATTTATTGCCGCTACACAAAAAGATGTATCGGTGGTAAAATTTGTTGCTGATACATTTCGGTCTAAAAGACCTACATCAACAGTGAATTTTGCTATCGATACAAGTGTAACTTGGGGAGCCACACTGTAAGGGTGGAAAGTTTGACACCCGACTATAGGTAAGATTCTAGGGAAGGAAGGGAGGGTGGCAAATTTCATCGCTCGAGTATGGGGAAGGAAGAATGGCTGATGCATAGGGAGGGAAAGGGCTCGACGGGAAGAGGAAAGGAAGGAGAGAAAGAAATAAATAAGAAAAACATAAACCCCAACAAAAATAACAACTAAAAGAAAAGAACAAAATCAAGGGAAGAATGAAGAAAATGAAGTGCAAAAATAAAACCTACCTAGAAAATAATACGTGTCGTGAGCTCAAATTTGTCGAAACATACTTTTCTTGCTTGCTGGATCATCCAGAGGCAAAAGGTAGGAGGAGGAGAGGAAGGAATGAATCAAAATAGGGTGAAAATTGTATTAAATGGGGCAAGAATTGACTCCAACCACTTGATGCATGTAGCCATAAATGCCACGCATAAAAATTGAGGCAATGTAGGGGCACCAAAATTTGCCTCCCTTACACTGAAAAATTGAAGGGACATAAGGGATGACAAAATTTGTTGCTCCTTCATGTAAAGAGGAAAAATGTAGGGGTGGTAAATTTTTCTACTCCTTCACGTCTAGATATAGGGGTGGCAAAATTTGTCGCTCCTACATGTAGGAAGGAAAAATGCACTGATGACAAAAAATGCCGCCCATGCATGAAAACAAAAGAAAAACACTAACTCTGAAAAAGCCAAATTTTGGTCCCCTGGTCATATCAAGACCATAACAAATTTTACATTTTGGAGAAAACATAACGAAAAGATGTTACGAACCTCAAATGGTGTCAGTTGAGCAAGGCCAATAATGAGAAAAATTGGTCTCAAAAATAGACTTAGAGAGACAAAGGGTGAAATAGATAAGTTTTGCTAGGGGTTGTTCTAAAAATGAGCTGAGCTAATTTTAGAAACAATAGCTAGCCCTTGTTGGGAAACTTTTGTTGATTGAATCAATCAATGGGAGTAGAAACCATTCTCTAAGTGCCTTTATCCAAGCCATTGGGCTATGAAGTCAAGCTAAAAATGAAAGAAAACAAACAAAAGGTAAAAACTATACAAGTGGGTCCATCTAAAATTCAAGGATTGAAACGCTTTAGATGCCACCCACTGTGGGGTAGTGTAAATGGTGTTCCATCCTAACACTCTAGTAAGAAGCTATTCTCACCACAGAGTTGTCGAATGGTAGATGGTCCTCTCCATAAAGATTCAAATTTGTTGTGCATTCCCTTCGATTCTCTCCTATTGTCCCATAACAAGACATGATCTTTGATTTGAAAATCATGGACCTTAGCCCTTTTGTCAAAAAGTTTCTTCACTTGATTTTGATGCATCGTAATCTAGTCCACCATCATGGTTCGTTGCTCATTCAGTTCGGTTAGACACATGACTCTTTTGTCGATCAAACTTTCAAAAGGTTGAATCTTCGATTGCTTTGGCTAACCTAAGTGAATGTAGTTCTAGAGTGATGGGTATCTCTACATTCAAGCCATATATAAGTTGGAAAGGTGACATACATATGGACCTCTTGGGTGTAATCCTATCTACCCATAAAGCATCAAACAGTGCTTTGTGCCAAGTTCCCTGATTGTTATCTACCAACTTCCTGATAATAGTGATCAGGTTCTTATTGCTCGATTCTACTTGGCCATTTTCCTGTGGGAAATAATTTGAAGTGTGGGATAGGGTAATACCATAATAGAAGTAGAATTGATTAATTTCATGTGAAGAGTAACATGTCACATTATCTATTACAATTTTGAGTAGGACCCTAAACTAAGAAATGATATTTTCCTTAAGAAAATTGCACATCACATCAGACATAGTGTGCTTGGTTGGGATGGCCTTCACCCATTTGGTAAAGTAATCAGTTGCCATGAGGACATAATCATGTCTGGCACTTGAAGAAGGGTTAACTATGCCAATGAAGTCAATACCCCACTGCTGAAAAGGCTCTTCGATTACTACTGGCTTGAGAGGCAATGTGGCCAGTTTAGGCTTTTCGATGAACTATTGACATAATTTGCATCTACGTACCCATTTATAAGCATATTGAAATAGTGTAGGCCAATATTACCTTGCTCACAAAATCTTGTGCAGTATCACTAGTGTAGAAAAATGTCCTTCACAAGCTAAATTATGGAACGACTCCAAGAGTTTATCTTGTTGTACTTTATCGACAAAACAAAGAAATGCCCCCTCTAGGTTCTTTTTGTATAGACCATTATCCCACAAAACATAGCTAATAGCCTTTAGTTTAACATTCTATTTTTCCTTATAGGAGAGATGAGTGGGATAGTCACCATAGGTTAGAAAATGGGCAATGTCAGAATACCACTCATCAGTAGTGGTGATAAACAACACTGTAGACATGCCTTCGATCTTATTTTCTTTATTTTCTGCTCCCTCAGGGCTAGTGTTGGCAATCAACTGACAAAGACCCTTTCCCCACATGAGTTTGGTAGGTTTGATGTCTAGATCAAACTCCTAAATCTTGGTGATCTAATTACCCCTCTTTTTACCAAACTCCTATTGAGTCAAAATGGACTTCACTTTTGTATCAGGTACCAAAACTTCAGTGTGCAAGTTTAGGATATAAAATCTGAAATGCTTGACTACTTTGACCACTGCATATGCATGCTTTTCCATGTTGGAATATTTTAGATCATGAGCCTTGAGTGAGAAACTCATGAAGGAAATAGGAGATTTTACACCTTTTTGGTTCTATTGAACTAAAATAGCTGAGAGTGTATGTTCAGAAGCATAACTGTATATTTTAATATTTTTGGTGTAGTCTAGACAAACCAAGATTGGTGTCCGAGCTATCACTTCTTTAATGTCTTTGAATGCTGATTTACCCTCTGTAGTCCACCTAAAGGTAGTATTACCTTTCATCATATTGATGATGTGGTGAGTTTTCTTAGCAAACTCAGGGATGAACCTTCGAAGAAAATTCACCTTTTTGAAGAAAGAGTGAATCGCAATTTTACTAGTAGGCAGAGTAAGTTCTTGGATGGACTTAACTCTTTTCATGTCAATTTTAATACCTTCTTAGGACACAATGTGTCTGAGAAGTTTCCCTTTAGTCACCCTAAAGATAGATTTTTTAGAATTTAGAGAAATACCATTCTAACGATAGCGTTCTAGTATTCTTTGTAAATGGTGGACATGGTCAGAATGATGCTTTGAAAATACCATCAAATCATTCAGGTATTCTACAATGAAATTACCCATTTCATCCTTAAAAGTGAGGTCCATCACTCTTTGAAATGTGGCACCTACATATATCAGATTAAAAGGCATTCTTTGATAGGTGAAGGTGCCCCAAGGTGTGGTGAAGGTAGTTTTATGCTGATCTGCTTTTCTAACTTCAACCTGATTATATCCCAAAAAAACCATCCAGCATTGATAACATCTCTGAACCTATTACCATCTACATAACTTGATCCATGATAGGGAGAGGGTAGTTATCTTTTAAAGATAACTGATTCAAGTTCCTGAAATCCATGCAGACTCAAATTTCACCATTCTTCTTTCTGACAGGCACTATGTTGGCAATCTAAGTGGAGTGATGGATTGAAAAAATTATCCAAGTATCAAGCATTTTTTGTATCTTAGTTAAAATGGTACTTGAGATTTTTGGATTATATTACCTAGACTTTTGCTTATAAGGTATAGAGTTTGCCTTAAGAGGAATGTCGTGGTGAATGTCATCAGGCCTAAGTGATTTCAGATCATCATAGGAATATGCTAAAATATATATATATATATATATATATATATATATATATATATATATATTGGTAGAGTAGATTAGCAAGTTTAAATCTATCCTTAGAAGAGCAGCATCTCTCAATGTTCATCATTTTGGGATCTCCTTTGGTTCCCAGGTTTACTTGATCAAAATCTTGGCAGGAGTTTGAATCTATTCGTTGTTGTTTGATAAACTTGTCATGGTTATCAAACAAATTTTTTAGGGAAACCAGGCCTTTGGGAATCTTATTCCCTTTAACCTGCAAGAAATCCTCACCTTTGTTCACATTTGATTCAAAAGTTGTCTCACATTCCAAAAGTTCACTGCCTTCAAAATGTAGTTGTTTGAAGCTATTCTTTTGCTCTAAAAACATAATGATTTGATTGTCATTGTTGAATACTTGCCAATGGCTAGCATTGTCGGGTACACTTAGCTGAAAGACTAGTTTAATAGTTTACTTATCTCTTTAAAATCTAGGTGGGGAACCAAGAGAGTAGCATAAATAACTAATGCATCTGCCCGACCATTGAATTCTTTTAGAATGATAGAGATGTTGAAAGCATCAAAATTTTTAATTTGGTCCTAGACAAAATTGTGATAGTGGTGAAATATTTCATTCTTGGTTTGATAGAGGTTTCTTACTTGGCAAACCACCAATTCTATGTCCCCTTTAGCATGGATAGTTTAATGCCTTTTTCTCTAACAGCTTGTAATCTGAGTAACAGGGATTCATACTCAGCTATGTTGTTGGTGTTGTTGAACTACAACTTGTAGGATAATAGAACAATATCTCCTTGAGGAGATACCAACACAACTCTATCTCCCAAACTAGTAGAGGAGTATCTATCATCAAACTCTAAAATCCATATCTCACTAAACACTGCTTTATCTTTGAAAACTTCTTCATTTGAGGGAAAAGGTTCTCCCATGCATTTATTTTGCTTTGTTGATTCTCCTGGTGTGTCCGCTAAACACATTTCCAAGTTGTTGCCTGTAGGAGTTTCATCAAATACCTCATGGACTTCATCCATAGATAGGAAGTAGTTGCCCATGCCAGAAGACTCAAACAAAATTTGATCTTTTGGTGCTGATGATCAGGGGACTACATATCTTACCTCTTTCTCTGGAACCAATTTCTTCATAACTCCTTGAATTGGGATCCTCGCCTTTGAAAAGTCCATGCTTAGCTCACCTCCAACATCCTTTCAAAAAAAATTCCCAAGTAGGATGTCATAAGAGGCTAGAACATCAGCCACTAGAACCATCATTTTTATCCTCTATTCTATAAAAGCTGTGAAAGTGAATTAGGCATCTTTTATTTGACCGAGGAGTGGGACTTGCTTGTTTTCCATAGAAAAACAACTCCCAAAAGTTTTGGTCAAAGTTAGACCAAGGGAATCTGCCACCTTGGTAGGCATGACATTATCAGAAGCTTTAGAGTCTATTATGCAATTACTCAATTTGTAATCATTTATTAGCAGGGAAACATAAAAAGTTTCTATTTTCTTAGGAATAATAGGAGTCATGACAAGATTATTTTGGGTGGATTTATCCTTGGGGGAATCACGAGTGGCCTTTGAAGAATCTTGTCCTATGTGGATGGCTTTATTTTTCACATATTCTACCAACCTATCAAACTGTTTAGGATTGGCTCTCAAATATTCAATCTTTATCATCTAAATCTTAGTCTTTCTGGTGTGATCAATTATATCAAGTAATTGAAAAGAAGTTACGATAGAGGAAGAGGGTCCATCATCTAGGTCTTTAGTGGGTGTGGCACTGGTCTGAGCAACAAAGGTGGAAGGTATGGGGCAGTTATAGGTACTTAATTTTTTGTGAGTTACCTGATCTTTTGATTGGGGAGGCAATGGATTCCCTCGTTTAGTGATGGAGACCACTAATTGAGGTTCTTCTTCTACTTTTCCTTTGTTAGTGTGTGGAGCTAACTAATTTTGAGATTTGGTAAAAATAGCATAAAATCCATCTAACCCTTCTCCTTTACTTCTAGTTTCATCCTGGTAATCTAGGAAATCAATATTGGAGTCACCAGCTAATTCTTCTTCCTATTCTTCAAAGAGATTAGCATCATCTTGTTGATCCAACTCAAGTTGGAGTGAAAAGTTGCGTTTAGCTTCTAGGTAATTGACCACTGAATTAGTAGGTGCTGCATCAATGGCAAGTTTCCCTTGAAGGGGAGGCAGGCAATTTGGTTGCCCTTGATTCCAAGTAGCATTGCCCTGATATTGTTGATTTCAGAATGTTCTTCTTGGCATATCTCAATAGGTGGGAATAGACGTGCCTTGGCCTATTTGTTTCTTCAAAGCTATCATTTCATTTGTCAATTTTTGCACCATAAGATCTGTAGTGCCTGTAGAAGAGCTTTCAATAGATGAAGAGAATTTATTTTTACTGGAGTCTTTTTTGATCTTACATGCCAAGATAAGATCATCCTCAATCTCAGTAGTTAAATTTTGAGCCAATGTGAGATCCATAAGGCTAGCTCACCTTAATAGAAAACTTACTTTGAGAAGTTTTGAGTTGATAAAAAATCACTTAAGATTCTCTGGCATGGGCTGAGCGATGGTTGGAATCCATTTTCTTAACTTATTGAATTTGGATATGAAATCCCTCATGGGTTCTTGGGATTCCTTTTTCATCTATGTCAGCTATGCTAACAAGGCATGTGCATCTTTAGTAAGTTTAAATCTAGCTTCAAATTTAGACTTTAGCATATTTTAGTCAGTTATAGTTTGAGCTTGAAGGTGGTAAAACCAATCCACATCAGTGCCTTACAGAGTTTCTATAAAAAGTCTCACTATTACATCTTTGAATTCCAAACTAATTATGCGGCATGCTATAGAGAAGGCAGCAATATGCTCATTGGGATGACCCTTCCCATCACCAAAAAACTTGGGAATTTTTTTTAGAACTACGAGGTAGTTCATGCAAGGGTGGGGTCAAATTAAGAAGACCAAAAGAATTTCCCCACGGACCTTGAGCCATTATAATAGGATGATTAAATGGTGGGATAATAAATCTTGGTGGGGTCAATAAAGACAAAGCCTTACTAGTATTGAGGATAGAAGCTTCACCAGGTATGGGAGATTTGGCATTGGTAGGAGGGAAGCTCCTAGTTTGCTGAAGATGAGATGATGAAAGAGAAATATCAAAATTAGTTTGCTATACCAACTCAAATATAGGATCAACAATACCCTGAGCTCTCTGACCTCATGTGTACGATGGATTTTTTAGAGTGTCAAATGAAAAAGGGACCAAAACTGCTTCAAGTTGAAGCTTGAGGCTTCAAAATGCACATTCATATCCCCAATAAAGTCACCAAAAAGCTGTTCAGTGAATATTTTGTTGCCAACTAACTAATGAAAAAATGGGTATATCAACCACAACACAAGGAGATTTACGCTACAAAAAGTGTGGGTTTACCACATCTTAACGAGATAAATCTCTCCTCTCAATAAGGGAAGGTTCCCTATGAATATTTATATGCTATATGTATATATAATTAAGCAGAAAATAATACTCGAGGTAGTATAACACCATCCATCTCTCTTTTTTTAGAGATGATGTCCAAGGAACAAAAGAGAGAAATCTTGGTCAATGGCTAAGAACATTCCTCTTCTTTCAGGAATGGTATCTAGCACAAAGCAGAAAATCCCTTAAAGCTATAACAAAGTCTACAAAGAGACCCACATAAGCATAGAGTCTTCCATTGCCCCTTTTACTGATCTAAAAACATGTAACAGTAGAGTGAAACAAAGCCCAAAGTCTTCACCTAAAACTACAATGAATAAAAAGATCACGAACATAAAAGTAGCTCAAAGTCTTTCTTTTATCTTTAGGACCGTCTTTAGACAATTTCAACACACACACTTTGCATATTAAATCAAACAGATGAGAGATTATCAAGAAAAGAACATAAGAACTATTTCCTAAGTAACTCAAATTACTCCAACACAAAGTCTAGAATAAACTTGTTTCTCATTCATTTGATAAAATATGATTTACAAGTTGAGCACAAAGTCTCAAAAAGTGTCTCAATTTCAGCAAAGTTTTTGCTCTTAATTATCCAGAGATACTTTTACAAAAGAGGCTCCCTCTATATATAGGGAGAAACTTTCAAAATTAAAAAAGATTAAAATATAAAAATATCTTTGTCAAAGATGAGTCATCTTTGAATTTGAGATATTTTTCTAGCTTTTTTACATGTAATTATATATTACAAAAATGCATGCACTTTTATATGACAAAAGTGCATGAGAAGAGAGGAAGAAGAGAGAAAAGGGAAATGGTTCAGCTCTTGCCACCAAAATTCTTCAGATGAGCATCATACATGGTGATAGATGCCTGAATTCTTATACAATCTAGCACAATGGTGTTCTTAAAGATCACTTTGGCCCTGATTGTAGCATCTTTCAATGCTGTGATTGCCTTGGCATGACTAGTTAACCTCGATCTTAGATTATCCAGCATTAACTGAGTATCTAAGATGTTATCCATAGAAGTCATTGAGAATGCTTTCTCTTCAAAATCTCTCTAGATCATACCTTTAGATTCTCGAATCATCTCTTCAGCTAAGATAAATTAATTATCTCTAGAGGTGAGGTTGCAAGGCAATTCTTCCAGTCTATCTAATAGGCCTGCATTTCTTTTCTTGCTAGCATCCTTAGAAGACTTGAGATCTTTGATCAGCTCCTTGAGTACCTAAATCCTATATATTAGTAATTCCTTGATCTCAACATAGGAATCTTTGCTGGCAATGACACTGATGGATATCAAGGTACATTTCTTTAGATCCTTCATGTATGTCCACTTGCCAAGATATTTATCTGTACTATCAATATCCTGAGAAATAAGAGAGATGAGGTCCTCTAAATCTATCTTCACCTTCTTCATCTTGTCTATCTTCTCAGAAACCTCTGTAAGCAAGGAAATTCCTTGAGTGTGCATCTTTTCAATATAATCCTCTAGCACTTTCCCCTTCATATAGATTTTCTTTGCTTTTTGAATAACAAAGTCATCTATGCAAAAGGCTTCTGGGGTTGCTACTTCAGGGGCAAGGGTGAATTTCCTGACTACTACAGTCAATTGATCTACCTTTGCCTTATAGTAATCTTTCATCTCCTTTTCCCTGTCAAATTTTTGGACCATGATGTCTATTGCAGATTGTAGATCACTCTTCACACCCTCGTGAGTAACTTTCCCTAACTCAACACGAGAAATAGAATAGCTGCTCATGTCAAAACCCTCAAGGATTGTGTCTTGTAGAGGTTTAGTTATCTCTAAAAATTTGTGCCCCTTTTCCTCAACCAATTTTGAAAGGATCCTTGGTCTCTTAGGGGCCTTAGCTTTCACTGGCACTATCTTGCCAAAATCAAAGTCATCTACAAAGATGGATTGCTTCTTCCTTTTGGGCGTGAAAGATGACAATGAAGGTGGGAGAGAAGAAGTACTTATTATGGTAATGGTTCCTATAGCTAGTGTCACTGGGGTAATATCTACATTGCTAGTGGTAACAACAGGTGTAGTGGGTGTAACTAGTGAAACTGTATCAGCCATTGACTAATCAATGGTGGAGCTTTTTCCTATATTGAATGAAGGAGAAGAGAGACTAGGGATGGAACCTAAGGAGCGAAGGACATCTCCAGAAGTGCTTTGAGGATCACCAAACATGAATTTAGAAGGAGAGGTAGCTCCAAAAGAAGGAACACTGATGGGAGATAGAGGTGAAGGAGATGCCACATGAGATTAAGGTGGTGAAGAAGAAATGCCTGTAAGTAGTTGTGCCCCTTCTTGGGAAGATAGAGGCTCAATTCTTTGCTATTTTGAAGGGTTGTCATCTATCTCCATCTACTAAGTTGCCTGTTCTTGGGTGCTTTGTTCTCCAATCCCCTTAGCCATTGATTTGGCTCCTTAACAACCTTCAATTTCTTGGACACAAAGATGATTCTAGGCTTGTGAGGCCTAGACAAAAAAGGAACATCACCTTTATTCTTAGTCTTGTTCTTTACTTTCTTCCTTTTTTTTGCTTGGAATTCAGCCTCTGGTCTTGTAATGAACTCCTTCAATGTGATCCCTTTGGCTGCTAACCAATCATTGGTGTTTGATAATATTGATTTGAATCTCTTCCTCAAAGAAGTCAATTCTTTTTGGGACCACTGAATTGGAGGAAGAGGAGAGTCAGCAACCCTCTCGGCTAGGTATCTACTATTAATTATATTTTTATCATCAACTAGACTAGGGGTAATATCTACAAGCCCCAAATATTTAACCTGCTCTAGAGTCAACCTATTGTAGTCTATCCTCCTGATTTCTTTGACTGTTCTCAAGTCTACCTAGATGTCTTCAATCATAGGCTCATGAAACTAAGACTTTCTACTGATCATATCTTTGACACCCCTGTAGTCAAAATTGTCCCTTCTCTTAAACTGTTTCATGGTAACTAGTTACATTTCTATCTCCATGACCTTTGCTTTGGCTATAGTCAAAACTAAGTATCTGCCAATTTCAACTGGGAACCTGAAACCTAGCTTTTCTAGTTCCATTTGTCTAGTGTGTACGACAACCATTTGTCTACACAACTCCATTAAGATTAACTTGTTAGAAGGAAATTTGGGGAGCATATGGGAATAGCCTTGGAAAAAGCCAACCCATAGATAGCAAAAGGAGGAAAATTGTAGAAACATGCAGCCAAAGTCATTGAAAACCATCTAGGCTTCATGAGATACTCTTTATTGTTCAAGATGAGGGTCAAAAAGGCACAAAAATTATATGAAGAAGGTGTCAGTTACCCTCTTAAAATGATAGATTGACCATTGTAGTGTTAATTGAGGGTAATATTAATAGGCTGGGATAGTTTCCCTGTCTCCTTTAGTTGTCAAACTTGAAAAGGATTGCATTGAAGCCATGATGTACACCAAGTATGAAGTCATATAGAACTTTGAAGCAGTAGATACCTTGGTCAACTACTCATGAAGAGTGTTGCTAATTTACTCACCCCAGAAGATAACATGCTTCCCTTGGAGGATTATTTTGATGAAGGGATACATCCATTCATGGAACTGTGAAGAAGATGGTAAACCTCGTACTCTATTGAGAAGATTAATCAAGTCACCAACTTCTTCTATGAAATCACTCCTCGGTAAATTCCATGACCATCTAGATAAATTGGTCTTGGGAGTATTGAGCCACCTATGATTCATTACCTTCTTTGCCCTCTCGGGATCTTTGTCATACTCCTTTTGTGCCTTAACTAAGTCAATTATTAGTACCTTAGTAGCAAGAGGGCATATGAAGACTTTATCAATAAATTTAGGGTCTCACTGAATTATCATGTCTTTGCTAGCATCTAATACTGACCTGGTCTCTCTATTGTAGAATTGGGTGCACTAGAGGATGAACTCTATATGATGTGCTGCTACTAGGAAAGAGGCAACTAGATGAATATTAATTTCAATTATCCTTCTCATTTCTGAGCTTAGGTTCATCGCCTTGGTTCTAGTTATAAATTTGACCATATCCACGTGGTCGATCTCTGTGTCTCTAATGTCATCAACTTTAGAAGTGACTGAGGTGATCAATAAAATGCCTTGGTACCGGTACTTCATGGCCTTTGAATTCTTTAGAGAAGATTCAATCATTATAACAAGCCTTGATTGAGTGGGTGCCGATGAATGAGAATCTTCAGGGGGAACTGCAATGATAATCATGATCGTGCAATTAGGAAAACTGAGCAAATTGGGGAATTTGTACAGTGGGTGATCATGACCATGGAAGGGCACTTGACAGGGCCAGGTTGGAAAATGAGAGGAAAAAGGGGAGGAGGTGAAAAATGAAAAGGGTGAAAATTTCTCTAGAGTTAGATAAATTAGAGAAAAAAATGCAAGGGTGGCAAAATTCGTCACCCTGGCATGTGGAATGGTTTGCATGCATGAGTGGCAAATTTTGCCACCCTTGCATGCAAGGGGAACAAAAAGAAAGGCACGTGTAGAAAAATTCACCACCTGTGCATAGAGGTGTAATGGTAGAAAAATTTTCCGCCATTACATGGAGAGATGTATCGGCGACAAAATTTGCCACCAATACATTTTGGTCTGATAGACTTGCATCGGCAGTGAATTTCACCATTGATACAAGTTTAACTTGGGGAGCCAGACTGCAAGGGTGGTATGTTTTCTACCTAAATATGGGTAATATTTTAGGGAAGGAAAGGAGGGTGACAAATTTTGCTGCCCGAGTATGGGGAAGGAAAAATGGCTGACGTGTAGGGAGGGAAAGAGCTCAGCGGGAAGAGGAAAGGAAGGAGGGAAGGAAATAAACAAGAAAAACACAAACCCCAACAAAAATAATAACTAAAAGAAAAGAACAATAGCAAGGGAAGAACAAAGAAAATGAAGCACAAAAAAAAACCTACTTAGAAAATAACACGCACCGCAAGCTCAAATCTGTTGAAATACACTTTCTCGCTTGCTGGATCATCTAGAGGCAGAAGGTAGGAGGAGGAGAGGAAGGAATGAATCAAAATGGGGTGAAAATTAGATTAAATGGGGAGAATATTGACCCCATCCATTCGATGCACATAACCATAAATGTTGCATGTGAAAATCGAGGTAATGTAGGGGTGGCAAAATTTGCCACCCTTACACTAAAAAATTGAAGGGACATGAAGGGGTAGCAAAATTTGCTGCTCCTGCATGTAAAGAGGAAAAATGTAGGGGCAGCAAAATTTTCCACTCCTACACATCTAGATGTAGGGGTGACAAATTTTTTTCTCCTGCATGTAGGAAGGAAAAATGCACTAACGACAAAAATTGTTGCTCGTGCACGAAAATAGAAGAAAAACACTAACTCTAAAAAAGCCAAATTTTGGTCTCCTAGTCGTATCGAGACTGTAACAACTTTCACATTTTGGGGAAAACATAACGAAAAGATGTTACAAATGTTGAATGGTGTCAGTTGAGCAAGGCCGAAAATGAGAAACACCCATCTCAAAAATAGACTTAGAGAGACAAAGGGCGAAATGGACAAGTTCTACAGGGGGTTGTTCCAAAAATGAGCTGAGCTGATTTTGGAAACAACAATATGCATGCAGTCCTTTCTACACTCCATGCTTGTCTAGAATTTAGTCACAAAGGCTACATATACACATGCCCAATAGATAACTAACCTTTCAAATATTTCTAGGTTGTTAAAACTCAACAAAATTATATTCCACACTATAATCTTGGTAATATATGTACACAAACTATTTTTCATAGTGTACCCTCAGACCATGTAACACATCAAAAAACTCTATGTTCCATAATAAAATTGACACCAAATCACTAGTTTACCTCTCCTTTTGAACTTAAATGTACTAATAAGATTGGATATCATGGAAAAAGTATTGGAAAGAATGAACAACGAATAATCAATTCTATGAAGGCATCTACACAACATAGAATGCAAGGGATATGATATAAACTTACACATCTTCATAATAAGCCTTCTTCTACCACTTCAAAACATATAAAGTTTTTTCTACCTACTATACTGGTAGACTTAATCATGATTCAACATTATCATTGATCTATCTTGATCTCATTGATGACATAGTTTCACTAGACATGTTCACATTAAATGAATTCTTCAATGATGAATCCCTCCTATAATTTCTCAGAGCATATGGGGAATTTCCATCTTGATATCATAAAAATATATTTCCTTATCATAAAAATACCCATGCATACTTTGGATAAAGTCTATATTCTCCCTAAGACATACCAGTTGATTTAGATGATACTATTCCTAACACTCCCTACACACTTGATCATTCCACATTTCTTAATGAAGAAATAATTAATTTCAATTTTGGAATTTATTGAGATCCTTGCATTGTCTTATTAGCCACTACCCTATGAAATGAAGAAGATATAGATATCATCAAACTTTAATAGATTTCTCAAAACTCTTTATTTGGTCTTACTCAGATATTCCAAGAATTGATACATCTATAGTAGTCCATCAAATTCCCTTATACCCAAATGTCAAACTAGTTAATTAAAAAAAAATTAAAATACATCGTAAATTATCTCTTTTAGTTAAATATGATATATAATTGCTCTTAGGTGTTGGATTCATTTGACTAGTAGCACACCTTGAATTGATTTTCAACATAGTCCCTATAGTAAAACCTAATGAACAAATTCGGTATTGTTCTAATTTTTGAGATTTAAATAAAGCATGCCCAAAATATGATTTCCCATTGCTTAATATTGACATGATCATCAATTCCATAGGTAGGTATGAAATGTCATCATTTATGGATGGCTTCACTAGATATAACTAGATCATAATCACTGAAGAAGATCAAGAGAAAACATCTTTTACAACACTTTAGGGTAAATTTTATTACATTATCATGCCTTTTGGATAAAAAAATGTTTGAGACACATATCAACATACCATGACACATATATTTCATGATTTGATTCACCATACTATTGAGGATTATGTCGATGATATCTTATCTAAATTTAAATAATGACAACATCATGCTATCAATTTAAGAAAAATCTTTCAAAAACTTAGGAAATATAATGTCTGACTAAATCCAAAGAAATATGTATTTGGAGTTACATCAGGAAAACTCCTAGGTTTCATTATTTCTCAGCATGGCATAGAGGTTGACCCTAGTAAAGTCAAATAAATTATTTATATTCCACCTCCCATGAACTTAAAACAACTTAGATCACTACAAGGCAAGATCCAAACAATCCACCATTTTGTATTTCAACTTGATAATAAACTCAATTATTCACTTAATTAATAAAGAAAGATATAAAATTTATCTAAGATCAAACTTGTCAATAAAGATTTGATGAAATCAAGTAATATATTCTTAATCCACCTATTTTAGTACCACTTATCCCTGATAAGCCTTTCCTATTTTATATCTCAGCAACAAATCATACATTAAGATAACTCTTAATTCAATACGATGATCAACATACCAATTGATTAGTTTATTACATTAGTTACACACTAACTGATTATGAAAAAAAAATTGCAATAGAAAAACTATGTCTAGCATTAGTTTTTACCACACAAAAACTTTGATATTACATTGTCAATAATGAGACTCAGGTCATTAAAAAATCAAACCCCTTAAAGCTTCTAATGGATAAACCACATCTTTCTAGTTGCATCACAAAATGGGTTATGTTATTAACACAGTTTGACTTAAAGATAGTCCTTAAAAAATCAATAAAAGGCCAAATCATTGTAGACCATTTGGTAGTAGCACCACTCTTGGATACCAACCCTAATAGTGAGACATTCATAGATGATTTTACTACCTATTCTTCTCTTTTAGACACTTAGAACATGTTATTCAATGGCTATTAATCTAAATCTAGTGTATGGGTAGGTATTATTTATGTTGATCCTTCCAGTCTCATAGTTCATATGCCATACTAATTAAGTTTCTCCTACACCAACAACATCATAGAATATGAAGCACTTATCCTATGTATATTTACCACCTAATCCCTCCAAATCAAATATATTCAGATCTCTAGTGATTCCCAACTTATAGTCAACCAATTTAATGATTTTTTTAGACAAAATAAGAACATCTTATCCCATATCAAAACATGGTACAATGTTTATCATCACAATTTGATTACTTTTCTATAGAAAACATATCGATAAAATACAACTGACATGCAAATGCAATGACAAGTGCTTCATCTTTGATTCCTATCAACATCAATGATAATAAATCTATTTTCACAATTAAATGATTACAATCACCATCTATATCCAATTTAGATTTGAGTGAACTATCCATCTTAGTCACTACATGTAGTTTTATATCTCTAAAATGGTTCTCTAACTTTTATAACCTTATAAACAAATCTATTACACTAGATGATTTTTCACAAAATGACAAACACAAGTTACACAATCAAACACTCCATTATATAAACATTGGTGGGGAATTTTTAAATGATCCTTCAATAGGTAGTTACTTAGATGCTTGACTTCAGGAGAATCTAAAATTTCTCTTACATAGATACATGATAGTGAGTGTGGTAGTCACTTTAGTGGAAAGTCCATGTCACAGAAATTGCTTTGATAAGGGTACTACTAGCTCACCATAGAGGAAGAATGTTCACAATATGCAAATTTATGTGATAAATGTTAATGACACATTAATCTATTACATGCACCTTCATAAAAGTTACAACCTATTGTCTCTCCATGACCATTCACGTTATGGGGATTTGATATTATTGGAAATATTAACCTTGAATTTGCTAGTGGACACATGTTCATCATCATATCTATATAATAATTTACCAAGTGGGTGGAAACCATTCCACTTCAATCTACTATGGTAGACATTTGTAGCGTCATCATGAATCACATTATTTCACACTTATACCTACCCATAGATATCATGTATGATAATGGAACATCATTCAAGAAAAAAATTAAATCAATTTTGTGCAAAATATAAGATTAAACACATATTATCCACTCCATACTACCCACAAACAAACGACCAAGAAAAAGCCACCAATAAAACCATCAACATTTTGAGAAAAACAATGACCAAATTTAGAGATGATTGGCATAATCAACTAGTCTTTGCATTATGGGCTTATTGCACAAATATTGTAAGAGCCACTCTTTATTCAATCATTTATGTCATGGTAGCATTTTTACCATTAGAATTATAAATCCCATCTCTTTGTGTCTCCTTTAAAGGTATTCTCACTAATGACCAATATCATGAAAAATGTTTACAATAGTTTGAGTAGTTAGAACATACACGTATTCTAGCAGTAGAACATCTCAGAATCTACCACTAATATATACAATGATCCTAAAAAAAATAAGTTCACAATATATAATTCAAAATTTAATGATATCCTTCTCAAAGAATTTTTTTGAAATGTCAATGCTAAAGAAGAAATCAAAGGAAAATTCAAACCAAATTGGCTAGGTCCATACATCATTATTAAAAATCTTATCCTTAAAGTGTATCATCTATCTTCACTCAAAGGAAAGAAACTCAAAAATCCAATGAATACTATGGAGCTACATAGATTCCATGTATAGTATTTCATTCCACACATTATATTGTACATGGTCTTTTTATGATTGATTGTATATAGGTTCTTTTCAAATTCTTGTACATATTCTTCCTATGATTATTTGCACATAGCTCATATTCCAAAATACAAAAACATTCAAATATGTCAAAACACCAAATAAATTTTGATTGTATGCATTATCCATGCTTTACATTTCTACTACTATGATAGACTTACATTTGTTATTCTATGTTATTGTTTGTCAATTTATCTACATTACCATGTTTCACTTGATCTCCTTTGAGTGTTTGAAATGACATGTAAATCCTTGATTACTTCACTCTACCCATTGAGGGGACATCCTACTTATGCATTCAAGTCACACATCGAGTTATCTTCCCCCTAGAGGCATCTTCTACATGACTACAACATCTAGGTTATGTCATTCCTACACCACACACTCTAGTTATCATGTTGATGTACATTATTTACTAGATTACATAGATTACTCTATCAACACTCACTAGTATATAAAACTTGTCTGTTTCTTGGCATATATGTAGTCTTGTACTAACATGCCTTGCATACTTTCACATTATTTCTTTGATTAGTTAGATTTGATTATATTTTATAGCATTTACATGATATTTTTTCTTACTTTACATAGCTAGATGTGATTGATTTTCCTAATTCCTTTTTGTCTCCTGTATGTGTCGTAGCCAATGTCCTTTACTTGTACTCTTTTATGTGATTATGGCCCTCATGCAAATTTTTCTTGTTTCAAATTCATGTGTATGTATAATTTGAACATGCTTTATATGCTTAATTTCTAGTTTGAGTGACATGTACCCATGTCCCTTATTTGCTTATCCCCTTGGCAAATCTTGTATGATTCTTGATTCTTGCCATGTATACTTGTTGATTTATTGATTATCAATTAATTGCAATTCCATGATCTACATCATGCTCTATTTTTATTTTTTAGATGTCATGATGGACATCATGCTCCATCCCTCCTTGACAAATAATAGCTAACTAGACATCAATTTCTAGTTTAGTACTTTTCACATGTTACTACATTGTTATATCTATCTAGGCATACCCCTATTGATCTAACAATCTCTCATTACAAACCATGCTATATCTTGAGATATATTGTCAATTGGCATTGCTATATCATGTATCTTCATAACATAACACACTTAGAGGGTTCTTTATTCTAAAGGCAATAATTTTAGGGTCTTCATTATTACACTAAGAAGAGGGGAATAAATAGGGGTTTTGTCACAAAGATCAGAGCTCTTAACGGTCAAAAATTCATCTTTTAGAACACCTGGAATAGCAACTAGACTTCTAACTAGGCATAATAGACTAGATGAACAATTATAATTTCAAAACAATCATCAAATTTATCCTAGGATAACAGTGCCAAGATTAGACTATAGTGTTGGGCCCTCTAGTGTCCATTTTTAGTTTTCCTAACCAAATAGTAAAAAAACCAAACTTTATAGAATCAAGCAAAAAAGTAGGTTTAGCTATAGTTTTCTATAATTAGACCAATTCAAAATCAATAGTTTTTAGTACACTTTTGCTTAGGGAATCCAGATATAGGGGCATAATATGTGGCATGATGGGTCTCACTTCTAGTTTTAGATATAGTAGTTGGTATAACTTCCAGATCGTAATCCATGTTTTAGACACCAATGATTGAGGGCAATGTGCATGACACATTCATCTTCTTTTCTTTCCATGTTTAGCATATTACCTAGGTATTCTTAGTAGTTACATGCCTTATTACATCTACAAGTAGTTGGCATCACTTTTGGAGTAGTTTTCATATAATCCTAACCTCCACATTTTAGAATGGATTTTATATAAGCCTAGTGACTTGTTTTAGAGTGAATTTCATACAAGCCTATTCTTCAGCTTTCAAAGTGGCCAAGAGTGGCCTAGTTTCCAAAATATAATTGCTATCCATGCCAACATTGTCATATTATAGATCATTCATGGGATTTAGGAGCCATCTCACATGACATATATTTCATACCAGTATCAGTTCATAGCTTCATTTCATCGGGAAGTGATGGAGCCAAAGGACTAGCTAGCCTTTGTATTCTTAAGCCACCTACTTAGAAGTATTATATGCATAGTCTAAACATAGATTAGCACATGCATGATCACATAGATTCACTTAGTGGGTGATGATATAACCAAAAGGCCAACCTTTGCATTCTTGAGTAACTCTTAGGGAATTGAGCACTTAGCTTCATTCATGATATTAATCTTAGTACAACATCATCCAACATTAGTTAGCATAACCCAACATCACTCAACATCACATAGCATCACAACAAATTCACACTTCATAGTGTGTTCTCTCTATGCACACCTAGCATCACATAACATCATGAACTTCACCCTTATAGGTAAGTTCAAGTATAATTTCTCTTTCTCCTTTATCCTAGTTTTTTTCTTTGTTGCATCACTAGAATAAAATGAGGGAAAATGTAGTTATATAAAATGAAAAAATTGGTAACTTGAGTGTGGATTACAAAATACAACCCATAGGTCCCTCCTATTTGCTTTAATAACCCTCATAATCATCTTTTCACTGATTCTTAGTCATTTGTAGCCTTCTAAACCTAATCCTAACTCATCTAGATTGCTCTTTCCATGAAAAATCTATCTCCCTAGATTTCATTAGCTCAAGACTATAACACCCAACATAGACTATAACATTGGGCCCTCTAGTGTCCACTTTTGATGTTCCTATCCAAATTCATTTTTACCTCCAACAATCAGTTCCTTCCAATTCTTATCCATCTTCTTGTTAGCCTAATGTGAGCACATTCAACCCATGACCAATAGATCCCTATAAAATCCCATCAAAGTTTATATGGAAAGGGTTGGAAATTATCACAAAATAAGCAAAACTACTCAGGAAATATTACTTATTCCTTGTATATAGCTATTCAATACATTTACAAGCTTATCCAAATCTTTACACCAGTCACTAGCCACCTCAATAACATCTAGTTTAGCATTTTGCATCTTTATGCACACTATTTCACAAATCACATCAAGTGAGAGAACTACATATGGCTTTATCCCTCTTCATAGTATTGATATGTAGGAAGCATGCCCACACAAGGGGTGTGGATACATATTTAGTGAATATTAAACACACTAAACCCCCTCCTTCTCAAAGTTGGTAAAAACACAATGAAGTCTATGGTTTGAAGACCAAATCTGATATATAGGGAGTTCCATGGATATCCATTATTTAAAAATTCATAGCTAAAGTCACATAGACATAGCAAACAAAACCTAGAAATATCAAACCTCTTAGACAATATCAATAAAAGAGGACTATAGCACTAGACCCCACGGTATCTTATTTTGATGCTCTTTTCAATCATAAAATTAAGGCTAGATCTTGATTTAAAAGTGTCCCATTGCATAGTAAATTCTAGACTCTGTCTTAGCCATCTCAATCTATTTCCAACTAAGTTTTATTTTCTCTCCCCTATTGATACTTTCAAAAAGGTTAAAATTAAAATCAAATTATAAAAATTAGTATCTTAATTATTTCATATACATTTACTAATTTAATTAGCTCAAACCTTTAACTAAATTATGAATAATACTCTAATATTCCCAAAACTATTAAATAAGATGATGTGTTCAAGCAAGAGCTTCCCAATTTATGAAAAGGTTAAGGTACCAAAGCATAGGAAATACTACTGATGATAGTGATAGGATTATGGATATGATTCTAACTATAAAGGAAATAGTTAGTGAAGTTAGAAGCATTAGACAAGGTAGATAAAGATCACAAGAGCTTAATGGGTCAAATGAAAGAACTCTTCATAAAACCAATTATCAACCTTGATCTAATTGAAGAGAAACATTACAGAATGAAGATCCTACTAGAGGGATAAAGTGGGAGATAGATGGTTCTCAAAGTCATATTAAGTGACTTAGGAATATTCTTCTTGTCGCTAAGCATTATATATTTTTAAAATGGAATATTCTTTTTAAAGGTATGTGCAGCTTATGAAACACATTGCCTATAGATTAGTTCATTAGGAAGAGTCTAGTGTATTCTAAAACCTTTGTGGAAGGGACAACTATCTTACCACTTAAACTTATGAAATTGGATATGACTGATCGACACAATTCCTTACATTTTATAAGAGTATTATTGTCAATTGTTAAAAAAGGAGGGAGTTTTTAGAGCCAAATTTATTTTGTAAACTTTGAGAAATTAATATAAGTAAAGAATTCTAAGAAGTTTTTCCAAATTTGCTTATGTCTTTTTCTATCATGGATTATATCTCACTTGTTGGTTATTAATTCCATATATAAATATTTCTTATGAATTCTTGGCATGTACATTTGAATATAGAGCTATTAACTTGTGCCAATGCTAGGTTAATTGGAAGTTCTTAAGTTCATTTCATTTTCTTACTCTTATTACATTTGGGCTAATGTTTTTTGCCTATAGGGGTAAATATTTAAAGTTAAATTCATTCTTATTTTCATTATTTTCCATATTACTTAGATGTTTTTGTGATGTTTGATAGGATTTGAGCTTATGTTATTGTTGGTTTCCTAGATTTGTACCCCAGTTGAGAAGGAGAATTTTCAGATCTTCCTACTCAAATGTAGTCTAACATGGGACTTGACCTAAGCTATGGGTATCCTAGTAATGGATCATACCTATGGATAATTTTGAATTCCTTTTGGATATACCACATATACTAAACCTAAGCTAACACTTACCTAGAAAAAAGGTAGAGATTTTAGCAATAAATTATGAAATCATGTAAAAAAGGGGTGATGCACTAATGATTTAATCACTCAAACTCATACAATACACACTATGATATACATTAAATACCAAATAATATTAAACTTGCATAAATATTTTAGAGTAAGGTATTAACGAGTTATCAAACTAGCATGAGAGGGTAAATATCCATATTCAAGCTAAACAACAAATTGTAAATTACACTTTTAATGACCTGTGAGAATTATCAAGCATTTTATGAAGGTAATAAAAACTAAAACATAGGCAAAGAACAAACATTTGCTTAACCATAGTACATGAATTCATGAAACACACTTCAATCTAGCCTAGAAAATGATGGAATTTAGTCTTTATTGCATCAAAAGGTGTTACATTACAAATTTTGGCAAAGTCTAGTTATACCAAAAGAGGAATCCATTTTAAGGCTTGGAAGCCTATATTTATATAAAAAAGAAAGAGAGAGAGAGAGAGAGAATTGAGTAGATAGAAAACATTGAATGAGGTCTAACTACCCTTGCTGGATTAGCATTCTCGAGGATGTTGAGTCATGATGTTATCAAGAAAGGCCATGTAAAAGAATTAAATGCTCCATTGATCTTTATCCATCCACTAGGTGTGCTTCTTGGAACTCTATCATGTTATCTAATGACCTGTTAATGAGAATCCTATCTTAGAATTGATAGGATTATGTCACATCTACTTTGGGTGGCCAACTATACCTATTCATTGAAAAAGTCACCCTGATGATAGGCAAGACATATCTCTATAGTCTATATTTGCTCCAATATTGAACACAAGTCCATTTATAGGTGAAAATCAATCCAACTATTAGTTTTCACATAGTCATAATATCCATAGAAACCTATAGATTGATTTTACTTACTTCATAATCAATGGTCTATCTTTGATCTTTATATTAATCCTAAAAGACCTATTTTACCTATATGGAGATCTAGTAGTAATGTTTGGTCCTATTGGTTCCATATGGTTCCACTTGGATCTTGATCAAGCTTTGGTCCCTTTGTTTTTTGTTTTTTTAATTTGGTTTGAATAATACCTCATTGAATTTCATCAAAATGTCCCAAGCTTGACCTTTATTTATTAGCTATCAATTACCAACTTTGATCATTGACATGTTGACCTATCTCACTCTATTCGATCTTGCTTTTCTGGATGAATGTTAATCATTGATCTTCTATCAAGATGCACTAAATTTTGACACTTATCCTCTTTGTATTCATCATTAAGATCCTCTGATGCTTTTGACTCATCTCACTTTATCGATCTTGATGTATTATTAAATGTGATCCATTGATCTTCTAGGGACCCATTGACACTATCAATATGCCTCACTCTATTGGATCAAGTGTATGATTGAATACAAATCATTAGTCTTGGACCTATTTGAAACCCTAATATCTACTTTATGGTGCTTAAATTTGATGTTCGCATGAACATTTTTTGACATCCTTGTGGACATATTTAACATTTCATATATCATCAAATTTAAGCTCCAATGGCTTTTCGCAGTGGATTAAAGGCAACATCTATGTGAACATCTCCTATTATTTGATCAACTTTGAATATTTATATCTTGAAGCATAAAAATCATGTAGGGACCAAATTTACTGAAGATGTTCTTGAGACCAAAAAAATTGTGCCCACTTGATCCACTAACTCTAGGAGCTTTCTAAATGGAGATAATAAATGTTCAAACAAATTGGTATGTGTTTTTTTACATGACATCTATGTGACCATTTGGTTCCTTGAATCTTAATGGATATTCATGGAGGCTTGGATTTCACACTTGCATGATTGTCTTGCTCTACGTGACCAATTTTATAAATCCATAACATAAGATAAGAAGCTCACAGGGACTTGAAACTTGTAGGATATGTTTTTGGCACAAGGGACTTTTTGGTGTTACAATCCTATTCTTGGCAAGGCCTTTTAAGTGAAGACATAAAATGTGTAAGTAAACTAGTTTGTTTGTTTCTTACATGACATCTCGATGATGGTTTAGTTCCTAAAATTTGTATAGTCTCTCTTTTGATCAATTTCTCAAGGCTATGATGATTTCCTAAAGCTTGTATCACCTAGTTCATGTTCTTGGACACCATTAAAATTGCTTGGACCCTTCACTTGTAACTATAGACCTATCCCTTGAAGATCAATTGGATAACACTTTAATCTTACTCAAAGTGTTTCAAAAGATTTACAAAATCTATATGATTTCCACTTGAGGTCTATCTGTTCCTTATGACATTGGGCCACTCTTCAATCCGGATCCTACTTTTTCCACTGGACTCTTGGACTAGGCAGATTTCTGGTATGTATACCAAATTTGGTCAACATTTTTAGTGACTTCATTGGGTAGCATGCTTATTATTCTCGAGAACATGAATGAGATATATGACTCTTAGATCATTTACATGATATATAGACCATTTGCATTGACTGCAAGATAGACTTTTGACTTTTAAAGACAAATAATTCCAACATATAGGGAAAGAAACAAACATGAAAGGGAAACTAACCTAATAAAGTAAAGGAAACTAACCTACTAAACAATTTTGCAACAAAGCACTTATTTATGACAAAAAATAAAGGAAACTAATGTGTTAGAAAAACACTTCTAGAAAAATTTAAAAAAACAACTATGTACAAGGGACTTAGCTTCCATTAAGGGAAATTTAGATGTAAAATGGGCCTTATAAGAAATCATAATTTATTTATTTATTTTAATTTCATAAATTATTTTAATAAAAATACAAATAAAATCACTTAACTACATGGGTTAAGTGGGACCATATTTTTATATGATGATTCATAAAAATATTTCTTCACTATACTTTCTATATTTCTCAAATAGTCCTTGAGATTTTTTATCTCATAAAAATCAAACTTAATCTTAAGTTTCTAAAAATTACATAATTTAATTTTTTATGTGAGAAAATAATTATATATTTCCAACTCACATTTTATTATTATAATTTATATTTCTAAATAAAATTAACAATTTTTTTTTTTTCATTTTATATTTATTATCCAAATAATAATAATTATTGTTTTTATAACTAATATTTATATTTATTATCCATATAAATAATAATATCCAAATAATAATAATTATTATTTTTATAACTAATATTTATATTTATTATCCATATAAATAATAATATTTATTGACATGCAAATACAATCAGAATAATATATGTAGATATTATTTAATGAAAATACAACCAAAACTATATATATATAGCTTAGATTAAATATCATTTTGGTTATATTATATATAACCAAAATGATATTTAATCTAAGCCATAATTAAATAACATTCTCTGGTCTCCAAATGTACAACTAAATATTTAATATCATTTTAATATATCATTCCGTATAAAATCTAACATACTAAATATGTTACATGTCATTTTAACATATCATTCTGTATCATTATAGTATGTTAGGAGTTTTATATTAACTATCATTAGTATGTTAGATATATCATTTTAATGTATGTTATTATGTTAGATTAAATATCGGAATGATATGAGTTAGTATGTTATTAAATATCATTTTAATTAACATTAAAATAATCATTGTACATTTGGAAACCTCATGAGACACCAAATCATACGTGACACTAAATCATTAATATTTAGAAACTAAGATGCATACGTGACACCAAATCAATAACCCTTTTTTCATGGCAATAAGCAATATAAATTATACTGAAAACATTTCGCATAAAATTTTAAAAATATTTATACATATTTTTAAATTAAGGAGAAATTAACTTTCTAAATTTAAAATATTTTATAATAATTTTATAAATTTTATGTAGACCCTCCTTAAATTATAGGGATTTTTGGATTTTTATTAATTGTAAATAAAAATTGTAATTTTAATGTCAAAATGTTTTTTTGAAAAACAAAAAATATTTATACTTTATAAAAAAATATATATGCAATCAAATAAGTATGGTCAGTATTAACCAAAGTGAGTTAATTTAAAAAATTCAATAAATTTGATATATTAAAAAAATAAATTTGATTTTTATTTTAGATGAGGTTACCCTAAGAGATGATGTCATCTATTAAATGATTTATATTATTTTCATATGTCATTCTCTAAATTTTGGGGATTCTCTTGAAAGATCATTTTATATTGAAATTTCCCCTAATGCTTAATAACAGTGCTTTATATGTATCCCATTGACTAGGATAGGAAGCTATTCACCTTTCATCTTTGTGATTTAGAAATCATTATGGGACTGACAATTGGAGACTATGTATGGACCACTCTAGAGAGAATTAAATTTTATGTGAATTCCCAGCTTAGCTCTATCCTCATCCCACTTGAGGACCAAACATCCTTCTTGAAATCTTCTTAAAGAAGTTTCTTTATCAAGAGATCTATTTACCATTTCATGATGGGCTTCCATAGCTAACATGGACTAATTCCTTATCTGTTCTAGCTCCATGAGCTCAGTATATCTTATTTCTATTGGCTCATTCTCCAAAATCTCAAGTTAATGAATTAGTTCCAAAGCAAGGAATTCAAGAAAAGTAAAAATTCTTGCTTCCTTACCATATACTAGATGTATAGAGAATTGGAAATTGACCTCTTATAGGTGATCCTATGAGCCCATAGAGCTAACTTCAATTTGATATGTCATGATCTCTAATTTTTCTCAATAGTCCTCCAAATGATCTTCAACAAATTCTTGTTAGTAGATTCAGTAAGGCCATTACCTTGTGGATAATAGTTTGATGAGGTACTAAGAAAAATTGTATGTCAAACTACCCACTGGATGATCTTAGATCCTACAAAATCCATAGTAATATCATAAATTATGGTTTAAGAGGCCCCAAATCTAGTAAGTAAACCTTTATAGAAATACAAAACACTAGTTTCATTGGCTTATTTTAATGCCATGACCTTTGTACATCTAGTAAAATAATCTATGGTAGTTAGGATCCACTTTTGTCCTAAACTTGAAGGGGGATTAATAATACCAATAAAGTCCAATTCTTATTGGATAAAGGGTTGATTCACTAAAATTTATTTGAGAGATAAGGATGCAAGCTTTACCTTTACAAAAAATATGGCACACTATCTGTATTTCTTGACCCATGTATGACAATCACTAAATAAACATGGTTAGTAATACCCACCTCTCATTATCTTGTGGGTTATGATCCTTGTTTAATACTGTCCTCCACCATGTCCATCATGGAACTGATGAAGCAACCTCTATGTTTGACCTAGTTCTATGCATCTTAGTAATATGCCATTGATATCCCTTTTGAACAAAAAATTATCAATAAGAAGGAAAGAATTGATTATAATTTGAAAAATCTCCTTTTTTAAGGAGTCAAATTTGAAGGATAAACATCATATTATAGATATCTTACCATATCTTATAACTAGCTAGAAAATGAGGTCTGATTGATTGTAACTTCTTCATCATTTGACACCATAACCAGTTCATTAGTCTCTTACAAGTCTTGGGCTAGATGTTTACAAAGTCCTTTGCCTCTAACCAGCTTTGTGACTTTGATCTCAACATCATATCCCATGACTTTGGTTATCCAACCAATTTTTTTGTCATTTATATCTTTTTTTAGGAGGAAATCATTGACACTTGTATGTGTAACCATCAAATATATCTTATTATTAGATATCAAGTACCTAATTTTTTTAAGAGACCTTATGACTTAAAGTACATGCCTCTAAACAAAAGAATACATTGTTTCATATTATTCTATGCTTTGAATGAAGAAGTCTATTAGTTACTCTAAAGTCTCTTTATTTTTGTGTATAATAATACCTAAAATTGTGCCAATGTTATCATAGGTGTATAAGAAGAAATCCTTTGTGAATTCAGGGTTAAGGAGTGTAGGAACACTAGTTATAGCTTTCTTGATCTCTTTAAAACTTCTTACTCCTTCTTTAGACCAATTTAAACTCTAACCTTTATTTAGCATTTCTATGAGTGGCCTAGCTAAAGTAGAAAAATTTAAAATATATCTCTTTATGAAATTGATCTTGCCTAAAGATCTGTGCAAGTCTTTCTTGTGTTTAGGCAAGAAAAGTGTAAGAATTCACTCTATCCTAATAGTATATATACTTATACCATATTTTTAAATTACATGTCCAAGAATCTTACCTTCATAAATAAATAAAACACACTTTTTTGGATTTAAAGACACTCCAAATTCCCTGCATCTTTCAAACACTTGTTTGAGGTGAATCATATGCTCATTTTCACTATTAGAGAATATTATTATGCCATCTAGATACAAACTATAAACTTGTTGAGGATACCTTGAAATGCCATATCCATAGCTTTCTAAAAAGTGTCTCCATCATTAGATAAACCAAAAGGCATATTTCTATATATAAATGTACCCCACTTTGTGGTGAAGGCTATTTTGAATTGGTCTTATTATTTGACCAAAATATAGTTATAACCATTGTATCCATCCAATAAGGAGAACCTTTTTGAACCTAAAACTAGGTGTAAAATATGCTCCATTGATGGTAATGGATAATGGTCTTTAAGAGAGGCCTTTTTCAAGTGATGAAATTTAACACATAGCCTTATTTCGCCATTCTTTTTCCATATTGGAATAACATTTACCACCCAAGTTGAGTGCTTAATTAGAAATATTATAGATGACTCAATGATCTTTTGTAGTTCAACTCTCATCAAAGGTTCAAGCTTTAGTTAATTTGCTTTTGCCTTTGTCTAAATAGCCTAGTCTCATCTTCTAACTCAATGCTATGTTGAGATAGAACCGGATCAAATCCTTTAATCTCAATGTACTACCATGCAAAGACATCTACAAATTTTAAATATAACTCAATAAAATTTTCTTTCTCTAAAGATATGAAAACTTTGCCCAACTTTAAACTCTTACTAGTTTTAATTGCAAATGCTTATCTTAGTTTATTAAGGAGAATTCAACTTCCTCTTGTAATAATCTGACTATCATATTCAAATTATTTCTAATTATCATGGTTGTCTAGGATAGAAGGTCCCATAACTACCTTGATGTATGATTGAATTTTTTTATTTTTTTTATGCCATTTGGGATATTGAATTATAACCTAACAATAGCCAGCCTGTCTGCATGCTTGTTCTTATTTCTTGATATGGATTGAATATTGAAAGCCTTAAAGTCTTCAACTAGGTCCCATACTCTATGTTTATAAGACCTAATTAGTTTGTTATTTCATATATTAAGTCCCATTATGTGGTGAACTACTAGTTCACTATCTCTAAAAATTTGTAAAAAACTAACATTTATCTTTATTACCCATTACAATCCATGCACTAGTGCTTCATATTAAGTAATATTATTATTAAAAAAACCAAAATAAAACTTGAGAGAATATAAATATCTTTTATTGGATGGAGAAATTAACATAATTATATCTCTAGTGCCATATTTTTTCCTAGATCCATCAAAATATAATTGCCACAGTCCCTCACTAGGTTGATCATCTTCTATCAATGTTGGAATTGGTGCATCATTTTCATGAAGATAATAGACACCAAGTCCTTCTTATTAAATTAACCTATAAGGATCATGTTCATTCAAATCAAATGCCAATTCATCAAGGAAAATATTTTGGAGTCCATCTAAAGGTGATTCAGATTCCACATCACTATTTTCTAGTACCTTGTCTGAGATAACACAATTAGTGTTCACCATACTTGGCATATATGGATCTAAGTGAAGCCTTGAAATAGGTTCAAAACTTATTTTCACCTAAGTACCATATATAGTTATAAACATTAAATAGCTCTAATCAAATGAAAAATATCATTCAATATTTTAAGTAAAGTCTCTTGATAGACACATGGAAAAATAGGGAGGCAAGTCTACTACAACTACATATTGTTGAATAATAACATTGGGAAGAGAATGTAATGTTAGTTTTAGATCTTTGATTATGCATACTATCTTTGTTGGTGAGCCATATAATTAAAATACTCCTTTGGTATTTAGCTTATAGACAAGACCAAACTTATCTATAATTTATTTGGGCATGACAATGTTGCTAACCCCACTATCTACCATACAATTATGGACTAAGCAATCATCAATAATCTAAGAGAGATAAAAGGGAGGGATTTTATTAGATTTGACATTATTTTTGTCCACCTTTATCATGCTATGTATATTCTAATCATGTTTCTTGATTTGTTGGTCTAAATTGGCCAAGATAGCTCCTTATTTCTCAACTAGTTCTTTAGATACCTTAAGATCTGAATGCTCTTGAATAAGCATGTTGTTTTTTCCTAAAATGGAAAGGGAATACCACATGTTAATTCTAACATTTTATTTCTTAATTTTATATATTATGTTAAATGGTACTCCACTAACCTTTGGTTGCAACTTTTGAGCCACTCATTATTCTCTAGTTAGAGGCATTTGGAGAACCTTCATTGTCTCTACATTTTGAATCCTCTATGTTATAGAAATAGAAACTTGATCTTTGACACTATTGGAAATAAAATTAGGAACACTAGAAGTTTTTATCACATTGTGCTTCTTTAATTGTTCTTCTTTTAGCTCTAGTTAGATCTACAACTTGACCATTTGTCTTGCTAGTTTTACCAACTTGCTTCAATACAATATAATCATCCAATTGCCACTTTAAAATTGATATCATTAGGCTACTATAGAACCTATATATTTTCTCCTTAAAATGGCATATTCATGTCTTAATAATGACCACCTTAAAGAGATAAATCTTCCTTTATCATTTATGACATATTAATATCTTGTGATACCGAGGCTTGATTTTAAGTGTCATTTAGATTAGAAGGCTACACATCTAAATCTTGTATCAAGTTATTTTGTTGAACAACATCTTTTAAACTAGAAGGTACATTAGGATCAATTGTTGAATATGGCTTAGTTTGGGTTATGGCTCCTTGATTTTGATAAGGTTACCTATTGTCTTTGTTACCTTGATGAGGGGGTCGTTAGTTATTGAAAGACTGATAAGTGTTCTAGTTTTGTTGTTGATAAGGTCTACCTTGGTACTATTATTTCTTAAGTTGAACAATATCATTTTTAAAATCTTGCAACATGTTTTTTAGATCACCAATCTCATTAGTTTGATTAGGAGGGGCTATAACTTGGACTTTTGGAGATACAATAGGAGGTATAGATGGAATATAAGGAACTTGAAGAGGAGGAACATGTTACAATTCTAGGAATATGGGAATTAGAGGCCTTGGATCAATTTTACCAATTTGTATTAAGCTATTTTCTAGTCTTATTACAAATTCATAGGCATTTAGTATGGTATTGTCACCCACAAACTATATCATGACACTTATTTAAAAATTAAAGGCCTTAAGATATTTAAAAAATGCATAATTTGGAGATAGTATAACTAATATACGGATCCCAGTCCATGTCTTTTGCAATCTAAGATTAAATTAAAACATAAACTCATGGGGGTACCTTTGTATGGTAGTCAATTATTTAACCAAAGATAGATGATTAGACTTGTCTTCAAATTGCCTAACTAAGGCTACACCTAAATCATCAAAAGTAAAAATGGAGATTAAAGGGAGGTTTTTATACCATTGCAATGCTTTTCCCTTGAAGGAAGTAATAATTAGTCTGATAACTACATTATCATGAGTAACTTTATGAACAGAACATAGATTAACAATATCTTGGATATAATCAATAGTAGTAATTCTATCCCATTCTCCTGATAAGAAAGGGATACCTTTTAGGGTAGACATAAGGATATCATCATATTGGGTTAAATTTAGTGGACTACCCTTATTAAATTAGATAACAACATGATTTTTGATAACCATTTATGCAAAAGGGATTTGGCTTATGAGGACAATAGATTAGACCTAAATAATAGAATGACTAGGAAATGAATGTTACTTTGGAGGATAAGGTATTGTACTATTATATCTTGATCTTTTATAAGAAGTAGATGGAAATTCAATATGTTCAAAATAAGTACCTTTACTTCATGATCTTGTTGTAACCTTTGGCATGAAAGCACTATCTAGAAGATGCTATGAGCTTTGCAACTTGAAGGATCTTCAAATATTGGTGATGGTATATCTCTCCTCTTTTTACAATTTATTATTCTAAATCTTCAAACTTCCATTATGAAGAATAAGTTATGTCTCATTGGGCATGCCAAAAATATTAGTTTCCTAAATTTGTACCCTAGTTGAGAAGGGGTTTGTGTAGACAATAGAATACTACACATTAGATTCTGACTGTCAAACCCCTAAACAATTCCTTAGACTCTCTAAATGAATGAAAACCCATTTTTTAACTAATAAACTAATCAGACTTAAAAACACCCTTTTTGTCTACTTTTGGTTGTTAGCCTCAACCATCGATGATCAGATAACCATCGATGGTCAGCCTGACTATCCATGGTCAGGCCCTACTACCTATACTTTTCCATGTAAACAAACATGCAAACACCAACAAACAATCACTTACCTTTTCCAAATATAAGTTGTGTAAATCCTCTCATGAGACCTTGCATGATCAATTTATAATTAGAAGTGCCTCTAAAACTTTCACTTTAGCCTCTGGCCCTTCCCTATAAGAAGAGGAGGGTAGCAATAGATTAATACATATATAACTATTATCAAGAGCTTATGTACTTAGAGTTTCCTTATTATAGGGCATCTAAAATTATCAATCATCATCAGCCATCTATCTAAAAGATCCAATCTACCATTGTCTCTCAAATCAAGTTTTCAAGCATCATCATTCTATTGAAAACAAACTAGATTTCACCTATGAATCAATAACACCTACCAATAAACCAATTCATTTTTGTGTTATCTTATCTATAGGTTTTTCTCCCCATCCAAATAGGAGTTATTCATAATCTTCTAATTCAATGCACACACATTCTATCGGGTATTTCTACCATAACTCATATTTCTAGGTTTACTACCTTCTTCTGAGTAATAGCACAATTTGAGTGAAACATTTTGGCATGCCTGGTGGGACCCTAGTCTTTATTTGGGTTTTATTTTTATCTACATCTATATCCTTCTATCTCTATCTATGTGCTCATAATTAAAATTTGAAAGCTTCATTTAGGTTTAAAATTGATTGCATACATTGATTACCTATTTCTTATAAGCTCACCTAGTTTAATTAAATAGCATTAGGATTAAGCGTAGTCCACTTATGTTACACAACCAAATCACAAAATCAAGCAAACATCATAACATATTTGATACAAGGCCCAACTAGGATCTCACCACTCGATGGATCAACTTACCTTACCTAGTGATCCTACTTGGATTTCATCACTAAGGGGAGGACCCACTAACTTCTCTGGCTAAGTATAAGCTCTAAATAAATGGTATATATTGGATAAGTAACCCTACTTGGCTTCAAGATCATGAATTTAGAGGATAAAGTCCCAAGCACCAGGCCATATACCTAATTTATCATAAATTATTTAAGCACCAAAATTAACCCAAAACTATCTTTAGACTGCTTATCTAGTACCTGGTCTACAAACCAATCTACTACACATTATTCACATTAAGTCATAAGCCAAACAAGGAGATAATTAATCAATCACATAATTTTTATTACCTTAGTGTGTGTTGACTTTTCATTGGGATTTTCTTTTGCTTTCTCACTGTTAAATTCTAAAATCATATATAGGTACTTTTCTTATAGCCTTATATGGTTCTTACCTAGAAATAATGAATAAAATTAGCAAGTCAAGACCCATATATAGACTACCCAATTTCTTCTACCTCCTCTTCCCTACATGACTAACGATCAAATGCAAAGAGTTTATCTCACCATTCTAAACCTTCCCATATACTTTAGATTATTCCTCAAGGGGATTCTAATTTTGTTTCCCTTTTGGATAAAACCTAATCACCTTACAACATTATCTTAATACTTTAAATCACATAACCCCTATCTCAACCCCACCTATAGAGCATCTTTATGGCTTGCCATCCTACTTGATGCTAGGTATTTTGATAACCGCTATCACTACCCAACATTTAGCCACCCAAATATATACATCCACCAACCCCTTTGACACTATGGGGGAAAATCAACCCATCCAACCAACTATTGCCCTTACACCTTCTACCCATACCATTGACTCCTCTACCTTAGGAGTGCATACCATTGGTAGGTCAAACCCTCCTTTTACTAACCCTAATCTGTTAATCACTACCCCTCTTCAAAATTTGGAAATGATCATACCTACCACTACACCTACTACTATCGAAGTCACTACCTCACCCTTAATTGTTAACATAACCATGACTCCTACCCAACCTATAGTGACCTCTCAATGATTTATAGCCATATCCAAACTAGGTTATGTCCCCAAACTACAAGGGCATGTCCTTGTTACCCAACTACCAACTATCACCCTTATATATCTTCTACCCAACCTATGATTACCTCTCAACAATTTCTAACCATACCCAATCTTGGATATGTCTTTAACCCACAAGGACATTCCCACATCACTCAACCACCAATTGTTACCTATCCTCATATAGCTTTAACCTAACTATCTATGCCTACCTATCAATATGGGGCAATACCCCAACCACAAATGAATTATCAATATATTACCCCCTTTCAGCCACAATTTATGACCTATAATCCTCCAAGTCCACCACCACAAATGGATCTAATGAAAATGATCATGGACAAGATTACAAACCTAGAGTCATCCATTTTTGGACCCCATAATCTCTTGTCCTATGATCAAATATGTAATGAACCAAGTCATCCTTCAGTCCCCATCAAACAATATCCAACCCATCAGAGCATTTAGGGATTCCTGTTACATTATTTCTTACAATGATGGTCTTATTTTATCCATATTTCCTATGTCATTTTATATCCAAACATTAGACTAGTATAGTGCCATTACCAAACATTCTATCTTTTCTTTCAACCAATTGGTTCAGATGTTTTAAAACCATTTCTCCATAAACATATCTAAGAAGGTCTCAATTACTAATCTTTATGTCATTTGCCAATTTAAAGATGAGTCTTTAGCTAATTTCATAGCTTGTTGGAGAAGTCTCATCAACCAATTATCATTCTCTTTACCTTAACTAGAACTAATTAAACTCTTTGCTTGTGCTTGTGCAAATCACATCTCTTCCACCCTACATGTCCAAAGTTTTAGAACTTTTGATGAAGCCTGTACCATGGCTTGTAAATTGGAAAATAAAGCCATATATGAAGGTAAATTGAAGTTACATAGCAAAAATTCCACCTTCAAAACCAATAAGACTTCTTCCAAACCTGGTAACCAAACCAATATGGGAACCAAGGGCAAAGTAACTATGAATATAGTTATCCTTAAAATAGCTCATCCACTAAATATCTGCCAATAAAACTTTTCTAATCTTCTAAACCAAAACATGTAAAACCCAAACTGAAGTAACCTAAAGCAAATTACCCCACTAGGAGAATCTTCTGCCTCAATTTTGGATAAACTATTAAAATCCAATCTCATATATCGTTCACTAATTAAACCCCCACAAAAATTTGATTCTTCTCATCCTCCTCTAAATTGGTACAATGAAAATGATCATTTTTCCTTCCATCATGTAGTTGGGCATGATGTTAGTAGGTGTAATTCCTTTAATGGCATTGTATACTCCCTTATTAATAAGGGGGAACTTGTCTTTGATAATCCCAATGCTCCTCAGAACTAGGCTCTTGATATCTTTATGAATCCTTTTCCTAATCACCCTCCATCAAAATAAGAAATAAACCAAGTAGAATGCTCCCAAGACACTCATTAAGTTAATATGATTCTTGATATTCCAATTATAAATGCATAACTACCTTCCCAACATATTCACCTACTCCTTTGAGTGAGGAAAAGAAACCACCTTCCCTAGAGCTAGAAATTGACACTATGGAGATACCATTTACCATGGATTCATTCATGAAGGTCATATAATCCTTAAAACTTGTGTCAATAGGTTTACCCAATAATCCCATCATAACCATACCACTTACAACCAATCAACCAATCATCTCTCTTATGTATGTTGTGTCTAGAGAAGAAGCATCAACCCATGACTTTCCTCCACCAACAATCTCCCCTCTAGATGAAGAGAAGGATGAGGTTACCCCTCTTTATTCTCCTCCTATTAGAATTTATTTTAAACCAACTACCCAAGGTATAAAACAAATATATAAACCTTTTTCTTGATTAGTTAAAATATTAGACTTTATCTCTCAGCCTAACATGGATAGAGCCACCTATTGGCATCATCTAGATCTCCCCCACAAAAGCAAATATCCTAGTATATCTATACCTATTGTAGATCCATCACCTTCCTCTTTCAAAGAAGCCATGATAGATCCATTTCACCCACCTCCCCCCAAATCATCCCATGCCCTCCTCATCAAATCTACCCAGACCTTAATAATCATTCCTATGCCTAGTATTAGACACCTACCTTTAAAACTGGATCTTTTTACATCTACCTTGACCAATAAATTACCAAAAAAGAATCCATGAGCACAAAATTACCCAAGACCAAACCACACACTAGGTCTAGATAACTCCCTTCCCAGTTATGATCTATTTCGGGACCCCATCCCTCCACTCTCCTAGTTACCTATTCTTCATTTAGAAAACCTACCCCCTTTTTTATAACAACATGTACCAATACCTCTACCAAGCCATATTTCTTGGATAACTTGGTTGCTTATACCCTCCCATCTATGCCCAAAACTTCATCTTTATACCATTTATCATCAAAAAAAAATCTACCCACCAACCTCGCCTGAGACCAACTACCAAAACTAACCCAAAACCTTCTCCTCCCATGAGAAGGCCTAATTTTGTAAAACATCCCCCTATGAGTATGTCATCACCATATGTTGAATCCTATTAAACCATTTTACATAGGTTATTACAAAACTCTACCTTAAGCCTTCCACCTATCAGACCTATTGACCCCTCTCACCCCAGATCCACCTAGTTTGATGACAGTCAGATTTACTCCTACCATCAAACCCTAAGACATGACACAAAGAACTATAGGGCTTACCAAATTATTGTCCATCAATTTTATGAAGAATATGATCAATTATTAGATAAAGGTCAGTTACCCTTTTGTCACTTCAGCAACCAACCATAGCCCAACTCTCACCCACCTCCTCACCTCACCTAAATGTGATGAGAAACCAAACCAATCATCTACCATCCCCTATTCCCACACTATTAATGTTATTTCATGAGTATAATAAAAGGATAAGGGAAAAGCTAAAGTGTCCACTCCTTGTACATACCCATATTCCACCTCTCAACCTGAACAAACCCACACCTTTTTACCATCACCCTAACCTAAAATAACTATCTTGGATACCACTGAATCAATCCCTTCTGAATCAATTAAGTGAGTGGTCCTTAAGAAGCTACATCCAACCCCTACCAAGCTAAGTTTTTACAAACTCATTTCCACCTCACCTCATCATCAGTATCACTAATTAAGGCCTTACAAGCCATTGAGGTTTGGCCTAGTGATACCCAACCTATTGAGGCCTTTATTGGCACTCTATAACTCTCCACTCTTTTTACCTTTAAAGAATCATAGATACCTTCTACCCATCCTAAGGACCCTCATCCTTCTCAAGCTAAAAGCTTCAACTCTTTGCAAACAGAAGGAACAAAAGGTTGCTGAGATCCAGAAGCATCGGCATCAGCATCATGACCGACGTCAGTCGTGACCAGTGTAGAAGTCCACCGGTGATGGCAGGAAGTTGGCTGACATAGGTAGAACCAGGCAAGCAGGGATCGACATCGGTCACCTGTGTGTTCCAAAATTGTTCGTTACATAGACAGTTAGTTAAGTGAATGAAGTGTTTGCATGTAAAGGCTAGTTAGAGTCTTGAGCTGTGTGGATAATAGTCTAAATTAAGAGTCTAAGTTATTGTTTAAGTCTAGGATCTATTTATAGACCCATTGGCATGTATTGTAAAGTATGAGTTGATAAGGAAGGCAAGGAAGTTCCTTCTAAGTGTAAGATCATTGAGTTGCAGGTTGTTGCAAGCTCATAGGAGATCTACATGTATGAGTATGGTCTATTGAATTACAGGTTGTAGGTTCATGGGAGATCAACTTGAAGTGCTTTAGAGTGCTTGGTGAACTGGCAGGGTTATTACTAACTAGCTGGAGAGGTGAACACCAATTCTATGTGTGAGTTGGTTGTTGGGACTATTTTTTGTAGGAGAGTGTTGTAGAAGAATTACTGTACACTTGAGGTGTGGGAAGCCTCTGTAAGGTGGAAGAGTGTGGTGGCTATTTATTGTATTCTTTTTTGTAAAGTGTTAATACAATATAGTGTATTGTCTCTCATATTCTGTGCTATTGGTGAATTCTAATTACTTATATTTCTAGTTATTTCCGGATTTATAATTGCTTATATTTGGTAATCATATTGTGCTCTATCTAAGGAACAAGATCCTAACAAGAGGGATCAAAATAGGTGTGTTTGTTCTTGTGATCCCCCCATCAAGTGGTATCAGAGCTTTTGGTTGGGATACTAACAGATTGGATTAGATCTGGTTAGTGTGTTTTGATTACAGGTTACTCACAGGGTTTCTATTTGAGTGGGAGTTGAGCAATGGTAGAAGACAATAAGCTATGAATGGAGAAGTTTACTGGCAAGAACTACCAATTATGGAGGATGCAGATTGAGGATTATCTGTATCAAAAAGATTTGTACTTACCGTTGGGTGGGGTTAATTGCAAACCCTCGGATATGAAGGATGAAGAATGGGAGGTTCTTAATCGGAAGGCTCTGGGATCTATAAGATTGAGTCTTGCATCATCTGTGATTTCCAGCTTATCACAATGTAAGACAATGATGGAGTTGATGGAATCTTTGGCAAATCTATATGAAAAACCCTCAGCTTCTAATAAGGTATTTCTTATGAAGCATTTATTTAATTTGCAAATGTTGGAAGGTGGATCTGTACATAGCCATCTTAGTGATTTCCATGGTTTGGTAAACCAGTTAAGTTCAGTCAATATGGTATTTGATGATGAAATTAGAGCTCTCTTAATCTTGTGTTCATTACCTGATAGTTGGGAAGGTTTGGTAATGGCAGTCTCTATTACTGTGTCTCCTTCAAAAGTCTTAAAAGTGGATGATGTTGTGAGTGTGATCTTGAATGAAGAGATATGCAGGAAAAGCACAGGTGTGTCATCAATGAATCCTTTGAGTGTTGAAGGCAGAGGAAGGCAAAGAGAGAAGATAGAGTGTGGGAGATCAAGGTCCAAGATAGGTAGGAGATCTAAGTCCAGGTATGGCAGAATAACTTGCTGGAAATGTGGAAAGCAAGGGCACTTAATGAGAGATTGCAGATCGGGTGAAGATTAGCATGAAGGACATAAAGAAGAAGCAGATGTTGTGGATTACGCTACACAGGATGCTCTAGTATGTTCTTTGGATAAAGTAGAATCTTGGGTTTTAGATTCTAGTGCCTCTTTTCATGCATCCCCACATAGGGAATTTTTTCATGAGTATGTCCAGGGAGACTTTGGAGAAATTTGTGTAGGGGATGGTAAGCCTTGTCAGATGGTTGGCAAAGGGAAAGTGAAGCTAAAATTGTAGACAGGTAAAACATGGGTGTTAAAGGAGGTCATGCATGTCCCAGTTCTGGAGTGGAATTTGATTTTTGTAAGAAGTTTGGGTGATGAGGGTTGCATAGTAACTCTCATAGCGGACTCTTAGAAGGTTATCAAGAGTGCACTTGTTGTAGCTAGAGGTAAGAAAGTAGGTACGCTTTATCTATCTACTTGTATTACTAATTCTCTGATTGGGTTATCTACTTCAACTGTAGATTCGAAGATGTGGCTTAATAAGCTTGGTCACATATATAAGAAGGAGATGCTTGTTCTTGAGTCAAAGGGTATGCTTTCAGATTTGGAAGGTATGGATCATGATTTCTGTATGTAGAAGAAGAAGGTAACGTTTCTTGAGGAATCTGATGTTAGTGACAAGAATAGGAAAGCCTTGGTTTTCAAGGAGAAGGTGACGGATAGAGTTCAGCACAAGATGTAGAAGAATTCTGAGTAGAGCAAGGGTGTTTTGGACAAGGATTTGATCCAAAAAGAGCTCGCAGGAAAAAGTCAGGTCTCACTAGAAAAACATAGAGACCGACGTAAGTAGGAAAACTGACATCAGCATCCAGACAGGGACCAATGTCAGCTATGTTCAGCTTGACGTCAGTGACTCAGGGTAGATATCTACTAGCATCAGCCAGGGGAAATCGATGTCGGCAATGAGGCAGTCACAGGGAGCTGACATCGATCGGGTACAAACTGAGATGTGATCGGCATCGGTTACTGAGACAAATTTTAGGAGGACAGCAAGCTGTCAAGGAGTGTCAAGTGCCCATATAGAGGACTGAATGCATAAGTAAGTTCTTAAATTCATCATTTCCCTTCTTTAGACTACTTGTTGCTCACTTATGGTATAGGACCAGGGAGTTATTAAAGAAGCAAAATAGGTAGATCCAAGAAATAGTGGGAGCTTGGCATGGATGAGGATGTGATTCCTTGGAGGAGAACCAAACAGGTATTTTGGGTAGAGTTGCCAGCTGGAAGTAAGCATTGAGAGACGAATGGATGTTCAGGATGAAGAAGAGCAGAAATGGATACGTGAGATAGAAGATTAGGGTATATGGTCTTGTATAAGTTGTAGGGTAATGGAGGTTTGATCATTGTGTTTCTCTTTACCAGGTTGGATAATATTAGCTACATTATCCTATTACTGTATGATGTGCTTGTTGCAGGGTTACATATACAAGGTATTGCTGAACTAAAGGTAAAGCTAGTTCAGGGGTGTGTCATGGAGAATCTAGGAGTAGTAAGATTCTTTGGCATGAGTGTGTTCTAGAGACATGGAAGGTCACATGTTGACTCTATTTCAGGATGATTGTGTGAGACCGGTGAGCATGCTGATAGTTGGACAGTTCACAGAATAGGGGTCTTGATTCACATAATGAGGTTGAGTGTGTGGTATGTACTAAACCTGAGTTTTCCCAAGTAGTGGGAGTTGTCACAAGTTAGGAGCCAATTCGGGTGAGAACCATTGGAGGGCAGTTTAATGGATTCTTAGAGGGACCAGCAGCAGGTGCACATGCTATGCAGGTTTAATTTATTTTCTACATGGTTTGTAGATGTGGATATGGCAGGTGATTTGGATGACAGAGTTGCACCATGAGATTTGTGGTGGTTGGTATTCAAGAGTTATCTTGAGGAGGGATATAGAGCCAAAGAAACAAACTAGATGGAGTACAGGTACAGGTACAGGTTGCAGCTATTTATCTCTAAGTGGGAGATTATTAGGTTGTGGAGTTAAAAGCTTCAACTCTTTACAAACAAAAGTAACAGAAGGTTGCTGAGATCTAGAAGCATCAGTGTCGGCATCATGACTGACGTCGATTGTGACCAGTGCAAAAGTCCACTGGTGACGATAGGAAGTTGGCCAACGTCGACAGAACCAGGCAAGCAGGGACCGACATCGGTCACTTGTGTGTTCCAGAACTATTCATTGCACAGACAGTTAGTTAAGTGAATGAAGTGTTTGCATGTAAAGGCTAGTTAGAGTCTTGAGCTGCATGGATAATTGTCTAAATTAAGAGTCTAAGTTATTGTTTAAGTTTGGGATCTATTTATAGACCCATTGGCATGTATTGTAAAGTATGAGTTGATAAGGAAGGGAAGGAAGTTCCTTCTAAGTGTAAGATCATTAAGTTGCAGGTTATTGCAAGCTCATAGGAGATCTACATGTATGAGTATGGTATGTTGAATTGCAGGTTGCAGGTTCATGGGAGATCAACTTGAAGTGCTTTAGAGTGCTTGGTGAACTGCCAGGGTTATTACTGACTAGTTGGAGAGGTGAACACCAATTCTGTGTGTGAGTTGGTTGTTGGGACTATTTTTGGTAGGAGAGTGTTGTAGAAGAATTACTGTGCACTTGAGGTGTGGGAAGCCTCTGTAAGGTGGAAGAGTGTGGTGGCTCTTTATTGTATTCTTTTCTGTAAAGTGTTAATACAAGATAGTATTGTCTCTCATATTTTGTGCTATTGGTGAATTCTAGTTACTTGTATTTTTGGTTATTTCCGCATTTATAATTGCTTATATTTGGTAATCATATTGTGCTCTATCTGAGGAGTAAGATCCTAACAAGAGGGATCATAATAGGTGTGTTTGTTCTTGTGATCCCCCCATCATTTATCACTACCTACATTGACCAAACCTATGTTAAATAAGTAATGATCAATGGTAGGGCCAATATCAATATCATCTCATCCTATACCTATAACCAACTCAATCTACCTACCAACATCATGTCTAATACCTCTACTATACTTTAGTATTTCAATGACACCAAGGCCACTATCCTAGGAACCATTGTCCTCCACATTGCATTTGGGACCATGTACACTCTTTAAACTCTTTTATGTGATCAAGGAGGAAATTTAGTATAATGTCCTACTCAAATGACCTTAGATTTGATCCATGACTTGTTTCCCCGTTACCCTACATCATTGTGTTAAATTTCAACATGAGGGCCAAGTGATTACTATATAAGCTCATCTAAGCCCTTTTACAACATGTAATATGATGTATCATCATAATGATGTTCTTTTGTCACACTCTACCAAATCTTCATCCAAATTAGATTTGCTTCCATCACCTATTAAAGAAACCATTCATTCATCTTGTCATAAAGCATCTACTATCACATCTCTCTCCTCTAATAAAATACCAATAACTAACTCCTTAGAATTGACCTTCTATATTCTTTATTTAGGAAACTATTACCTCTTGGCTCTTGATGCTTTCCCTACCCCTCATGAGTATGGGTAGCTTACCAACCAACTAGAGTATGATCCCAATCTAGGAGTAATCACACCTCTTAGACCTCACTCTTATCAAAACCCTTTTGTCTATGTAGGAGTTGACAAGCCTTTGAAAAGCACCATCAACACCTTCTATCCTCATCCATATATTGCTAGATTTTCTTATTTAGGAAAACCCTCCTTTGTTAAGACATACCTTCATAGGTGTGCTTGGAAGGGGTTTGGTTTGGGAAAATATGAGCATGACCCCCATGAGATCACCTTATTTGAAACTTAAAAACCACATGAGAAGCATGGGTTCAACTTTATCTTGCCAAAGAAGAAAACCATACAATCTCCCCTGCCATTAAGGGAGAAGCAGTTTCTCCTCCATCTTGTTTACCTCCACCTCTAAGTGAGGATGATGATATCATCCCACCTAACTTTTTTTTCATTTCAATGATTAGCCTAGGACCCCTAACCTATCAAAAAGCTAGGGCTACCATAACTCTTCCTCTCATGCATCCTAAAATCATCATAAAGGACTCCCCTATCATTCACACCATCTAGTGTCAAGATGATCACTATATCCTCACCTACCATAGTAAAAAAGATCATTCCATCCACAAATCTCTCCCTTCTAAAAATTCCACTGTGAAATGAATCCATAATAGATATCAATTTGGGTAGCGATAAAATCCCAAACATTGTCAAAATTGGGCAATCCTTATATTCTATAGAAAAACAAGACTTTTATACTTGTCTTTATAACCATAACATTACATTTGCTTGGTCATATGGTGACATGCCTAGGATTGACCTTGACATCGCTACCCATAACATTATCACATGTCATGATGTTAATCCCATTCAACAAAAGCTTTGATGAATGCACCCTTACATAGCTCTCCTTATAAAGGAGGAGCTCTAGTGGCTCCTTTTTATTAATTTTATCCAACCTATAGATTATCCCTAATGGGTTTATAATATCATCCTAGTTACCAAAGCCACTAGGGGACTTTGCATTTATGTTGACTTTGAAGATCTTAACCTTTCTTGCCCAAAGGATGACTTATCTCTACCTAGCATTGACCAGCTCATTGATCTTATAGTTGATAACACTCATGAACAAATTCTTGAGCTATAACCAAATCTTGATTGCCCCTAAAAATCTACACAAAATATCTTTTATCACCCCCTGGGGAGATTTTTTCTATAAGGTTATGCCTTTTGGCCTAAAGAATGATGGTGTAACGAACCAACACATAATAACCTACAATTTTCATGACCTTATCCAAAAAATTGTGGAAGATTATGTGAGTGACCTTCTCAACAAATCAAAGATTTAAAAGGATCACCTAGCTATTCTTAAAATCATCTTTGAGCATCTTATCCACTACCATGTTCACCTAAACCCCAAGAAGTGTATCATTGGGGTATTATTAGGTAAACTCCTAGGTTTTATCATCTCTCTTCATGGAATCAAAGTCAACCCTACCAAATTTAAAATAATCTTAGAAACGCCTCCCCTTATTAATCTTTAACAACTCCATAGCCTTTAGGGGAAACTCCAATCCATTTAGCATTTCATTTCTAAACTATCTGACCATTGCCAACCTTTTCATCACCTTCTTAATAAGGACACATCTTTCAAGTGGGGGCAAAATTGTCAAAAGTATTTTGATTCTCTTAAAGACTATCTCCTCTCCCCACTAATTATTATTCCTCCATGAGAGGATGAACCTTTCTACCTATATATTTTAGCCACTGACCACTCCCTAGGAGCAATTCTTACACATTAGAATGACCAACGTAAAGAATAATCTATATATTATATCAAATAAACACTTACCAATTATGAAACTCAATATATCCATATCGATAAACATTGTTTTGCACTAGTCTTTGTGACTACCAAGCTTGGTCATTACCTCCTTAACCATAAACAAATTATCATTACTAATACTGATCCACTCAAGTATATGCACTTTAGGCATTATCAAAACCAATGAATAAATAAGTTGCTTATGGTTCTTGAGGAATTTTATCTTGAGTTTCTTCAACAAAAATAAATAAAGGGATAGGTGTTAGTTGATCAACTAGATGATGCCCCTCTATCTGATATCCATTATCCTCCTTTAGAATTCCCTAATGAGAATATCATTACCCTCTCTCAGGCATATTTTACCTACTAGGTTACCATGTTCTTTCATGGATCCAAATTCCAACATGGTGGAGGGTTAGGAATTATACTAATTCCATTTAATGGTGATCCCTTACCTCTATCTTTTAAGCTTGACTTTGAATTTATCAATAGCATGGCTAAATATGAAGCCTTAGTAATAGGTATCCAAACTAACTTAGCCTTAGGAGTCAAAACAATCAATATCTTTAGTGATTCTCAACTGATGGTTAACCAAATAAATGGGATATAAAAATTCAAAAGTGATGTTTTATAGAAATACAAACACCTAGCCAATATATTACTGATGTCATTTGAACAATACTTGATCCAAAACACCCTTCGATCCATGAACAAGTTTGTCAATACAATCTCTTCCCTTGCTTCCTATATCCCATCTACACCTTTAGACTCTAAATCATTGTTACTTTCCACCACCTTACCAAACCATCCTTCATCAAATCCAACTCTCCTATCATTTTTAATGTAACAAATATCCCAGCTAACTATTGGTAACAACAAACTTTTGACTATCTTAGTAGTGTCACCCCCCTAATCTTTCTAGAAATGCTCATAGAGCATTTATTCAAGGCACCTCCCATTACACCATACTTAATGGCATCCTTTACAAGCATGGCTTTTATGGCCTTCACTTTTGTTGCCTACAAAGTCATGAAGCCTCTCATGTTATCAAATAAATTCATGTTGGAGTTTGTGGATGGAACTTTAGTGTTCTTATCATTGCTAAGAATATCCTTCACCTCAGATTTATTAGCCTTCTCTCAACCAAGAATATTATGATTATGTAAAAAAGTGTGTTGAATGTCAATAGCACACTAATCTTCATCATGCACCAAGCAATAGTCTCTAAGTTTCTAAGGACTTTTGGCCTTTCTCACAATGGGGCTTGGATCTTATTGGGGAAATTAATCCCCATTATTCACAATGGCATCAATCCATCATCACTACCACTAAATATTCTACTCAGTTGGTAGAGGTAGCCCCTCTTATCTTAACTAAAGCTGATAAAATCATTGATTTCATCAATCACCATATCATTTGTCACTTTGGTGTTCCCCATAAGATTATCACCACTAACAACAAATATTTAAAAAATAATTAAGTCCAAGCTCTTTGTGACTCCTTTGGCATCAACCTTAGTTTTTCATCACCTTATCATCCATAATCAAATAGACAAGTTGAGGCCTCCAATAAAACCCTTAACAATATGCTCACCAAAATGGTTAATGCCTCAAGATGGGATTAGCACTTGCATATTCCCTTCACTTTATGGGCTTATTGTACCAACATTCAAACCCATACGAGTGCTAAACCTTTCTCTCTAGTCTTTGTAATAGAGGCTATGATGCCTCTTAAAGTCCAAATTCCATCTCTCTACATATCTCTATGAGACCTCATCTCTGAAGATGACTATCATCAAGAATAGTTAACTCAACCTAAACTATTAGATGAATGTTGTTTATCCACTCTCACCCATCTTCATGTCTATCTATAGCATGTTAAATGTGCCTATAACAAACACCTCAAAGCATGGGAATTTAACATTGGTGATCTTATTCTAAAGCAAAATCAACATGTCACAAATATGGATAAGAGTAAGTGAGGAAAATTTATTATTAATTAGCTTGAACCCTACATCATAACCCATAAGTATGGATCATGAGCTTACTGGTTATCCTCTCTTGAATGACACCCAAAACATGAGCCTCTTAATGCTTCACATTTACATCCTTTTTATTATTGAATGAAGGACCTTCAAATCACTATTTGTCTAACTTAATCTCATCCCTTGCATACCACATACATCTCCCTCTTCTAGGAACAACCAACTGAAATTGAATAATGTGATTATCCATCACAAAAACATGCCCTAATCTTAAACTTTAGGTACCATGGCATAACCCAAGGCATGATTCTCATAGTACTTCCTCTTCCTTTAAGGAGTGGTTCCTATGGCTATTGTCTCTATAATCCTTTTACCTACTAAAATTTTATGCAAGCCTAGTTTTTCCTTCATAAAATTAATCCTTTTACCATGTGTAAATAAATCTTTTTCAAAGCAAAATATCAAAAATCAAAATCATGAAAAAGTAAAATTAAAAGCAAAAATCACTGTATCATGGGTCAATCTTTAGAAACTATAGACTACTCCCTTGAAGGATAGCTATTGGAAAATTTTTAATTACAAACATAAGGTGGATTACTCCCTTGAAGGATAGCTATCAAAAAGCATTTTGAAAAATAAAAAATAAAAAAGGATCACTATGAAATTGTCAAAATGCTAGCAATTTTTGGAATCTTCTTGCATTGATCAGATTCCTTAAAAGCATAAAAATAAAAGTGAAACAACATAAGGCCCTCAAACAAAAGATATCTAAACTTTTGAAAAATTCAATCAGTTCTCATGAGAAATCAAAATTACATAGGGAATGTCACAATCAGCCCTATTTCATAGACGTCCCACATCGATCAGTCTACATTTTGTATATATTATGGCATAAACTTGTTTACCTTGCTTTTTGGGATACCTATAGGAAAGACATACTATTCTTGCTTATGAGTTTTAGTATCATCCATTATCCCCTCATCTATCATATATGGATGGGACTATGAGTTCACTTGATACATAGTGATCAAGATACCTACTTTTTATAACTAAAAATGCTAATACAAAGTGTATTACAGACTCATTTTTGATAATCCCAATCTGACCTTTGAGTTTTATATCAATCTTTTTTGATTAAAAAAACAAAATTAACATCAATGATAACAAACCATGAGCATTTGTATTAGTTATCTTCATCAAAGGTATCAATAAAGAGCATCATATCACATCAAATCAAAAACATCCCTCTCATTTTTTATCATCTTACATGTACACCAATCAAATACAAAGCATTTTTCTTATCCATATCCATTAAATGAAATCAAAAGCACAACCCTTTAGGATTATTTCCAATCTACATCTATTTAAATATCATGAAATCCATCAATCTTATTTTAATCATATCATTCACACCACATGAAATTAAACATCCATATACCATGTCAACATCAAAGTACTCATGAATCAATGAAAAAATTAATATCTACCCCTACATATCCATCATCATAACAACACATCATCATCACATATCATTAAAACAAACTACCACTATCTCAACACATGACTAGCTAGATAAATCTACCATAAACATGACAATTAAATAATCATCATCACAATATGAATAGAACCCATGATATATATATGAAGTAGAATCTAGCTGGTCAATACATAAATAAGTAGGCATCAAAATTATATACATTTGTCTCTCTCTCAAAACAATATACATCTCACTACATCAGCACACATGCTAGAATTAGAATCATATCTAAATATCATATCTCCTAAATATCAAGGCCCTAGGCCACTCAAACCACTACCACTGGCACCATCAAAACCTATACCTATTGGTGGCCCCTTAAGACCCCTATATGACCAACTATGGATGCTCACTGACCAAGAGTAGTTGTTGTTACTCCACCACCTAGCCTAGCCCTATACACTACAAATCTTAGAGAATGGGGTAACTAATTTAATATTATCACCTCATATTAACACAACTTCTAGATTATGTCCAAGTACCATGCCTATGGTACTAGATCTACTAGCCCTCCTATAGCAACACCCACTCCTCTTGCACCAATCTACCCCTAAAGAGCACCAATTTGACCCTATAGTGTCACTACCTATGCCTATAATATATTCACATGTGCCTATGCCTGATCCCTCTCTCCTATCATAGTGCTCACCTACCCCTACAAAGAAATAATTTATCCCTGCAAGGTGGCCACCTAGCCCTATAATGCTACTACCTATCCCTATATTAAGGCAACCTATGCCTAGGCCACTACTAAAATAGATGTTACCTAAGGGCCACCCTATGCTTATGCCTATGCTTATACCTATACCAATGCTAGATCCACATCCATGGCCTACTACCCCCCATCTCCCTAACTAAAATCCACTATAGCATATTGACCCTGATTGTAAGCAACATACCTATCAGTAATCCCTACATAATCAATATGAGCCCTCACTAACAACTCATAAAAATCCTAAACTATGTCTACAAGTTATGGCTTAGGTAGTAAGAACTCTCCCTCCTCCATCTAGTACTATGCCATATCAACAAGAATGCCTTGTAAAAGCCTAAACTATCTTCATACATGGTCAAAAGGGATCCTCTCTATCTCCATCTCCCACTGACCATATATCTAGTGTCAGCTCTATAACCTTATCATACGATACCTTAGCCTTGCCCACTATGGCCATCCAACATATGACCACCATATCACATCCCTTATCACCAAACCCTCAAGATCTTCTTAGAACCAATCCATATCCCTCACCCCATCACCTACTTCTATATAGGTGAATGACATCCTCCATCACATAAAACTATCCGCATAATCTATCAATGCATAAGTATCATTAGGCACACTTAGGGGTCTCAATACCCTGATATGCTCATATGCCCATCAATGTAACACTAATTTTATGTTGATCTTATAGTTTTGGTGTACCTTGAAATCCCATAACTCCCTATATAACTATACTAGTAACACATGTGCCAAGATAAACATAGTCCTCCCTAGGAGCATCTCAATTATCATGTCGAGCAACACATGGAAACCACCCACCAATTAGATAAGGTAGTGTGAATCTTTTTAGAGCCATCATCATCATCTTAACAAGGCACCTATCATCAAGATAGAGCTAATACATAGGACCATACCTAAAACCATCATCATGTAATTTTACATGTCTCTGATTATCACCATAAATCTAGTCCATATAGTAGTCCCACTCCTCATTCTCTATATGGTATATCATATCCCTATAGATGGGTAACTAAGTGATCCTCACAACATCCTCTAGTAGTATTGTGACCTTTCCTATTGGTAACTAAAATGTGTTGGTCACTGGGTCCCATCTCTCAACTAATGCCATTAGCATCCCAGGATCTTAGACCATGTGCTAATAATGCTATACTATACCTAAGTCTATAGATTATATGTGTCTCCACTCCTCATTTCTCATCACATCTCATACCTACACAAAGGGTATGAGAACATGATTCCTCAAGTGAATTTGTTCTTGGGCTTACATTCTATTGAACATGTTAAACACATATGCCTAAACACTATCTATTAATTATATCATCTTAGCATATTTACAAGTAGAATTATCTCAATCAATTCTCTTATTAGCGATAATTCACCTTAGCTATAAATCCATTTTACATTCTACCATATCATATCTTAATAATTTTAAGCATCTTGAAGGCACAAACACCCTATGTTGGCTCTTAATATTATATTCATCCCCTATTTCACACTTAGGCTCATATAAACAAAACATGTAACACCTTTTAGAGAAGGCTCAAAGCCATTCTATTTATCACTAGGGGCTAACCATTGATGGTTTTCCTGACCATCGATGGTCTCCTAGGCACTTTTTGACTTGAACCCTCAACTTTCAATGGTTGAGGTGACCATTAAAAATCACTATGTACCATTAGGATATAACCCACTATTCCCTAACCATCCCAAAATCCACACCTACAATCAAAATTTCATAACTAACATGAATATACACTACATTCCCATACTCTACCTATCTTTTTCATCCACCCCAGTTCTTTGATTTTACCAATTTTAACTTAAATTCAAATTTAGGGCATTCCCACGTAAAAAACCTAAACTTAACCCTCATATTTTACCTATATCATTTACTAAACTCATTTTCACATGTACACAATCACATTTTTACCAATAATAATAAATTTAAAACACTCTCTACCTCATTTTAAGACCTATGTTGTAGATGGAGCCTGCATCCCTCTACTCAACCATGCCCTCATCCACCATCCATATCATTCATCACACACTAAATCTCCTCAAGCACCAACTCAAGTAATCATAACTCCCCACCTCAAAATCAACTTAATTAACCCTCGATACAAAATGCAATAGTAGAGAATCACTCGAGTGTATCTCTTAGAGGTAAAATGTCAAAAGGTGAAAATGACTCTTCACTTTCACTTTTTATATTTTGGCTTTTAGGGTTTCACCTTGATCATCAATGGTTAGGGTGATTTTATATGGTCACCCTAACCATCAAAAGTCATGACCTCCCTCACATAGTGCTTTAAACACACTTTACCCTACCTTACCCTTTTATCTACTCATCTTACCTTTAACAAACCTTAGCATAGGATATTCTTGAACATCTCATTCCTTTACCTACCTATTTTCAACACCTACATAACCATTTTTTTAATAAATAACCTACCCTTCCTAAACTAGAACTACATTTGGCCTAAAGATGAGGTGGGGTCTTTCATCCCATCACCTATGTAATGAGTATTATCTTACCTAATGCATATAGAGATAACTTAGCCATCCCCACTCATAACCACCAATTTTATCACATGCACCTCGATGTTGATCATTTTTACCATGGTTTTTTCACATAATTTGTGTTACTTGTGCTTGGTTATTTTTACCATATTGAATAACTTTTCCATGTTACCTAGACACATTTTACACCACCTCATGCATAGCCCCAAACATTTTTGTCTTCTCGAGAACACTTCCTACCTTAAATACCTGAGACACTCAACCTATTAGTGATTTACATGGGATCACTTCCTACCTTGGATACCCACAAACACATTACACCTACTTGGGAGACTAACAAGTATATCCCACTATTGTGCCTACAGTAGTCACATGTTACATTGGTCATTTATCTTATTATCATAACCTTTAATTTTACCAAACATTAATAACTTTAGTCTTTGAATAATTTTGAATCTCACACTTCATCACATTTTGTACACTAACTCTGCATTACAAATGCCCAACCTTATCTCACCACCTACCCATTTATCAAACCCTGACCTGATTTCATTTTACCTCATCACCTCTTAGTTTGAGGGGAAATACCCCCTCCTAAACTCAAGTTAGCCATGACCTCACCCAGCTTCCATTATTATTATGTAGCTTGTTGATTCAAGCCACATAACAAAAGGGGTAAATTTAGACACCAAAATCCTACACATTAGATTCTAACTATCAAACCCCTAAATAATTCCTTAGATTCTTTAAATGAACCAAAACCCATTTTTAACTAATAAACTAATCATACTTAAAAAAACCCATTTTGGCTACTTTTGGCTATTATCCTCTATCATTGATAGTTAGTACAACCATGGATGGTCATCTAACCATTGATGGTCAGTCTAACCATCGATGGTTAAGCCTCACCACCTATATTATTCCATACAAACACCAAAAAACAACCACTTACCTTTTGTAAATATAAGTTTTATAAATCCTTTTATGAGACCTTGCATGAGTAATTTATAATTAGAAGTGCCTCTTAAAATTCCACTTTAGTCTTTAGTCCTTCCTTATAAGAAGATGAGGGTAGTAAGAGATCAATCCATCTACAACTATTATCAAGATCTTAGGTACTAATATTTTCCTTATAGTAGGTCATCCAACATTATCAAGCATCATCAACCATCTATTTGAGAGAGTTAATCTACCATTGCCTCTCAAATCATGTTTCCAAGCATAGTCATTCTACCAAAATTGAAATAGATTCCACCTATGAATCAACAACACATACCAATAAACCAATTCATTTTTGTGTTATCATACCTATAGGTTTTCCTCCCTATCCAAAGATTAGTTCTTCACAATATTTTGATTTAATTCACATACCTTCTATCAGATACTTCTACCATAACCCATATAGTTTTACTACCTTCTTCTAAATAATAGCAAAATTTGAATGAAATAGTTTGTTAATATCTTCCTACTCAAATCTAGTTGAACATGGGATTGATCCTAGGTTATGGATATCCTAATAATGGATTACACCTCTAGATAATTTCAACTTCCTTTTAGACTTATCACCTATACTAAACCTAAACTAGCACTTACTTGGAAAAAGGAGAGAGATTATGACAATAACTTATGATATAATGTAAAAAAAAGGGTGATGCACTAATGATTTTATTACTCAAAATCACACAAGACACACTATGATATGCATTCAAGACCAAAAAATATCAATCGCACATAAATATTTCAAAATAAGGAATTAATTAGTTACCAAATTAACATGAAAGCGCAGTTATCCACTTTCAATCTAAACAACAAATTGTAAATTGCACTTATAATGACTTGTGAGAACTATCAAGCATTTCATGAAGGTGAGAAAAAATCAAACATAGATAAGGAACATACATTCACTTAACCATAGTACATAAACTCATGAAACACACTTCAATCTAGCTTATAAAATGATGGAATTCAATCTTTATTGCATCAAAATGTGTTATAGTACAAATTTTAGTAGTGCCTGGTCATACCAAAAAAGGGATCCATTTTAAGGCTTGGAAGTCTATATTTATAGAAAGAGAAGGAGAGAGAGAAATAAGTAGATAAAAAAACATTGAATGAGGTCCAACTACCCTTGATAGATTATAATTATTGAGGATGTTAAGTCATGTTCTTATCAGGAAATAAGGTTTTGTAAAATAATGGAATGCTCCATTGATATTTATCTATCCACCAGGGGTCCATGGAACTTTATGTTGTTATATAATGACCTATTAATGAGTATCATTTCTTGTAATTGATATAATTATGCCACATCTGCTTTAGGTGGCCAACTATAGCTATTTATTAAAAAAGTGACCTTAATGATACATGATACACATTTCCATAATTTGTATTTTTTTCAATATCAAACACAGGTCTATTTATGGGTGAAAATTAATCCAAATACTGGTGTTCACATAGTCATAATATCCATAAAAACCTATAGAGTGCTTGTCCTTGATTCAAAATCACCGGTTCATCTTCAAACTCTGTATTAGTCCCAAAAGACCTATTTTACCTATATGGAGCTCTACTAGAGATGCTTATCCCATTGGTTCCATCTATTTCTACCAAAATATTGATCAAGCTCTGGTCCACATTTTATTTATTATTCAAGTCAAAGAATGCCCCATAGACTTTCATCAAAATGTCTCAATCTTTCCCTTTATTTATTGGCTATCATTTACCAGCTTAGATCATTGACATGTTGACCAATCTCACTCTATTAGATCTTACTTATCTAGATGAATGTTAATTGTTGATCTTCTACTATGACCCACTTATTGGTTTTAGTTGTACACCTTGTACACTTATCCTTGCACACTTGAAAAGAAATGGCAAGTAAATATGAGAAACATGTTACTATATCATTGTGGTTGGGTAAGGGTTTTTCATCAAGACTGGATCAAATGTAGAAAATAACTAAGAGGTACCTACAAAAGGTATGGTCACCTCCCTGCTAATTTTGGCTCTACCTAAACTAAGGTGAGAGGACCTATTGGGTAGCTTGTTAAGATGGAGATATTTTTAAATTCAATCTCCATGGGGATTCTTAGCACAAAGAGACACAAATATGACTAGGACACAACCAAACTTACACACTCCACCCTAAAAGGGTTATCATAAGAAGTGCAGAAATGCACTAGGTCTCATTTAAGCTACTAAAGATGGATATGTATATGATTGTAAATTTTATTTTGAAGGATTTTTAATAATAGGGGTTGAATAAAAGACTATAATGCTATAATTTATAACACAAACTGCAAACACATTTCAAGTATGTAAGATCTCATGCATTTGTAAGGCAAATAACACTTATAGTATGCAAAGGGTGTATTATTTATAATGTAGGATTGGGTAGGACAAGTTATATAATCCATAAACTAATATTTTAAATACCTTTCCCTATTGAATCCATTAACTTAGTGTTCCCTAATAAGTTATTTAGTAATAGATTCTAAAATAATGTAGAAAGGGATTTAAAATATAGATCAAAACCCAAAATGATAACTAGTAATGGGCATAGAACAAGATATCTAGTTAACAATATTTATGAAATAGGTCATTTCACTTCATCAGTAGGATAAAAAAAATAAACACAAGCATTTTCATTAACTTGAAAAGAAACATTACAAATATCAACACTTCAAAATGCTACCATGGGGACAAACATGGTGAGAGTGCTCTTTTGACAAGGGAGATATGAACATGCTCTCAAAGCTTGCTAATGATTGTATAGCTATAACCACCTTAACACAGGAGATAAAATATACACACAAAAATTGATCCCAAAAAAATTTCTATAGAACTTATACCTAGATAAAATGGACACCTATAAAAATGACCTACAACAACTAAAATCCAACCACAACCTTGAATAGAGGAAAGGCCCCCCTATTTATACATTTTTCAAATCCATAATTATGGGTTACAACTCTCAAAAATTTAAAACAAACTTTTAGTTTTTCCAATATACTTTCATATATAATATGCACCTTGCCACAACTAAGATATTCATCCCTTTGTAAGACAAATCATTATTCTAACTACCTCTATAAATAAGGATGAAGATTGGATCATATATTTTGATATTTTGGCTAAAAATGCCTTTCACATGACCTAAAAGGAGGATATTCACTTAAGGAGCCAATAATTTTTTTTATTTTTATTATGTGCAACTGCTTAGAGATGTTTTTCTATTAACTGATGTAAATCTAGAATCTTTTTTATTAGTTACCATTCCTTTATGAATGCCATGGAACAACTTGCTCTTGCAATGATGACTAGAAAATATTTTTGATTCATGGTTTCTTGAAGATCTTCATGGGAGTGGTCCATATTGATCTCACAAACTTGTAATATCTTTCCCATGGAGGAGATCAAACAAACAAAGTAGATGAAAAATGCCAAACTTAGGTTAAAATAACATTTTTACTCTTTTGGCTCCAATCTACTTTTTCACATATTTGCCTCTTTTGCACTTTTGTCCCTATAGAAAATTTGTCTTTTTTAGTACATCTATCCTTTTGTGAAAATTTTATTTTTTAATGCATAAATGCATTATTCCCACCATTGATCTATTGGGGAAAATTCAGCCCCACTTACACATTTACAAATTGCCAAGTTATTGTCAGTGCTAGAGGCCTTCATGTTGTGCATGATTATGTGGCATCACCATGTCACTCAGTTCACCAATATCTACACTTTACATTGATATCAACATTACTTATCTCCATATGTAGTTGAACTTCATTGAAATGTCCATGATCATCATGCACCATCAGATTTGTGTGCATGGATCGACATGGATCATCAATCTTGATCTAAAATATCAATAAATATTGGCTACCAATTATACTTGGCCCTAAGGTCATGCCACTTGGAATCCCCATGGGTTATCTATATCCTAATCTATCAGCCCTATCAAGATAATGGGCTTCACTAAAAAGTCTTGACTTAATACACGTCATGGAACTGATTGTGTACACTTGAGTGCATACCATCAATCTCTAGGAATGTGCTCAATATTTATTTTACAACCATGTATTGACTTTTTAATTGTGCCCTCATGCCATCATACCTTTTTATCTGATCAAATGTGTATCATCAGATTACAATCCATGGGGTAGAGTGTCATTAGACACTACCTACACTTGGCCCCAAAGATGTGCCACTTGGTAGCTATATGGGTTTTTTGTGAACCTTATGAGTAGTATCTATTACTTTAAGTGACATTTCACCATAGTACGACACCTCATGATTCTATTTGTAAATAAATGGATACTTCATAGGGATAAATTTGATGATCACACTATTATTTTAGAACATTTGAATTCCAATAGCTATTTACCATGGCTTAAGATTGACATATACACACATGTTAATAATGCAAACTCAAAAATTTCATTGAGACTTTGGTTATAAAATATTTTTATCTAGGCCTTTTATTTTGGACTTTACTCATTAGGCCTTTTATCTTTGACATTCCCACTTTCATCAGCCCTTTGGTCTTCAAAAGAATTTTCTTGAGCCTTTTATCTTCAACTTCTCTATCTTTGACACAATTGTAACACAACATTTCTTTACAACAATATATCTTTGACATTCCTTCTCTACAACAATCCTTTTGGGTATTCTGTTGGGACAATTATCTTAGACAAAATGTCTGAGAAATTTTCCTAAAGGATTTTGACTTCACACTTTTATTGAGAAATTTGAACTTTATCAAAAAAAATCACTTGCAAGATGTTGAAAACAATTTGGCCTTCAAATTTTTACCCTTGTTAGAAAATTATTTTGGACATTTTATCTAAAACAACTTCCCTAAAGAATTTGTTCTTTTTCACTTTTACCAAAGGAATTGGACCTTTACACCTTTGTCAAAGGAATTCAGATTTATGATTTTCATCAAAACAAAAGACTTCTATTAGGCCTTTTACCATGGGCAAAATGCTTGAAGGGTAAGTTCCCTTCCAAAAAAATTCCATGGATAAAAATTCTAAAAAAAATAAGTATTTTACATTTTCTCTAAAGGAGTTTAGACTTTTCTTTTAGGCTTTTTTATCTTGGCCCTTTTATTTTTGACACTTTTACTCCACAACAACTTTGCCAAAAGTATCCTTTGAAGATATTGCAAGGGAAAAATGCCTAAAATAAATGACCCTTTAGGTATTTTACAAAGTCAAAATGAACCTTAAAATATTTTTCAAGGGAAAAATTCCTAAAATAAATGACCCTTCAAGGATTCTATAAAGGCAAAATGACCTAAAGAAATAGGGCAATATGTTTTACTCTGAACAAATAGATTTTGTCAAGTTTTTTATCACAGATAATTTTCCTAATAAAAATAAGTCTTCAAACCATTTGTATGAACAAAAAATCAAATATGTATTTATATCAGGCAAAATGTCTTAACAAAAACCTTGAAGACCTTAAGGCTTAAAACACACTAAATAAATACTAGATTAACACTTAGTTGATTAATCAAGAAACTTGAACTTTGAAGGAACACTTTAAAAACAATAATTTAGGTTAAGGACTTAGGCCTTGCAAGGGATAAATTGATTCATGCAATTTTGGTAACTAACATTGGCTCTCACTCGGGGATGCATATCCCCTATGGGTGTGTAAAGAACCCCAAAATGTAAGACGAGGTGCCAATCCATTGGGACATAGAGTCAAGATAGCAATTTTCAGCAAACACTTATGAAGGCTCAGTAAAACATGGAAAACTTAAGAAAAATAGATCCAGAGGATATAAAAAGGAACACATGATAATATCACAAAAATAAATTGTACAATCAAGGCCCAAAATAGAAGGACAACAAAGTAACAAAACAATAGAAAGATAAAACAGTATACAATATGGCACATAGTTTAGGGACTTAATTAGTGAAGTGTTTCAGATGTTTATCATTGATTGATAACTCTAGTATTTCACCATCCAAATCTTTCAAAATGAAAGTATTCTCCCAAATTTGGTAGTCAATGGAATAGGGACCCATCCACAAGGCATCAAACTTGTAATGATTTCTTTTATCCTCATGCCTACTATCCCAAAGTAGAACCATATCACCTAGTTAGAAGGTTCTTTGAGTGACCTTCATATAAAATATTTTATTTATATTTTCTTTGAACTTGAGGTGTCTTTCATGATATTTTATTTTAATTTCATCAAACTTAATAATTTAATTCATCTTGCTTTCATATTGGTTGATCTTCTCATCATCCCCTAGTTGTTGCATGAGATGATAGGTGGGAAACTATAAATTCATAGGTAAATTTTTTTTATCTCCATAAATAATCTCAAAAGGGATTTTAATTTTATCTCTCTTAGGCATAATCCTATTAGCCAATAATTCAAACTTCAGCTATTCACCCCAATTCTTATTTTCTTCTAAATCTTGTCTAATGATCTTGAGTAAGTTCTTATTACTATATTTTGTTTTACTATTTCCTTAAATATTTTAGTTAAAAGCATAGGTAAATTCAATCCCATAGTCTTGTAATAATTCCACCAAAGGTTTGTCTTTGAAGCTCATGTCATTATCAATAATTATCTTAACATGAACACTAAATTTGCAAATAATCTAATTTAATAAAAAATCCATAACTGTCTAGTGTGTTATTTTTTTGTAAGGATTACTTCAACCCATTTTGTAAAGTAATAAGTTGTAAATAGTATCCATCTATGTCCAAATATTTATGAATCAACAATTTCTCCAATGAAATACATTCACCATGATCTAAATGGGCCTTCAATCATCATAGGATTCAAGAGAAGAGAAACTAAATCTTTCATCCTCCTAGCAAAGCATTGACATTTCTCACATTTTTTTTATTATTTAAGCAACATCCTTAAATAGTGATGGCCACCAATAACAAGATCTCATAATTTCATGAGTTGTAACTTTAGGTGAAAAATGGAAACCACAAACTCTAGTATGGAAGTCTTTAATTAGGTTAGTAGTCTATTTTTCCAACACACATCTTAGGATAACTCCATCCCAATTCTTCCATGCTAATCCATTTTTAGTCAAGAGGTATTTTTGGGAGACAAGTTTTAGAGTTATTCTTTGATTCTTGTCCAAGTCAAGGGACAAAAATAGAATGGTGGCATAGGAAAGGTTCATTTTTACACTTCCACCCATGCTAAAAGCTCATTTTCATGATATCAACATCCCCACTTAGGTGGATAATCTAAAACTACCACATCCATATTTAAACACTTACCTAGATGCACTACTAACTATACTACAAACCCTTTGACTTGTCAAACAAATGGAACCTCTTATGAGTCCATGGAATAACATTTACCAAAGGCTAATGTAATATTAACTCTGATCTTTTTTAGGACACCTAGGGGCACCACATTATAGGAAGTGCCAAAATCAAACATGTAATTATGAATAATCAGACCATTGATCAATAGGGTTGTATAAAATGGATCAACATTCAATTGACTTTCTACCAATGTAGTCCCCAAATATACTTCTGGAGTGGGTTCAACAACCTTTTATGACTCTTCATCTTCTTCTATGAGTGTTTGGGGTAACCCAATTTCATATATAGCTGACCTTTCACCAAATTATAAATATTCAAAGGCCTTTTTCCTATGTTCAGGTATTCATAATGGTTCATCAAGTGGCATGGTGATTTTTATTTGACTCAACACTTGGGCCATATCACACACAATATACTGAGAGAGAGGCGTCTTTGGTGGAAGGGTAACAACACATTCAATTGGTATGTAATCACTTAAGGTCTAAATTGGAGTAAGCTATGATTCATTAACATTCTTAACAATAGCCTTTAAAGGTGGATTTGTCTTAAAACCACCAACACCCTTATGGATACCAAATAATATGGCTACCTTAATCTTGGTTGGAGTACCTCTAGGCTTAGAAAATTAAGAAATGGGTGTTATCTTAGAATCTTCTCCGACTATTGTAGATTTATTTACTTCTTTACTTACATTCTCTACCTTTGCCTTTATAGGGGTAGTGTCTTAAGTAGAAGCACCTAGTTGCCTACTTCTTAAGTAATATTCCATTTTTTGGGTAGCTATTGCATTAATTAATAGTTTCCTATCCTCAAATAATGGAATTCCCCCATCATATTTCTTAACCATCATAGAGTGTAAGAGATAAAAATTATGCATGGGAAATTTTTATGGTTATGCCTTATTAACTTCATAATCAAAGTCAAAATTTGAGACACTCTCCATTTTGACCATGCTTCAAAACTAATCAACAATAGTATCATTCAATAATTCTATAGAGTATTTGATTCAATTTGAGGAATTTGACAATTGAACATAAAAGTATCATATTTGGATAATGCATATTCAGGTTCATCTAAACCTTTATCATCTTGTTCAGTGGTATCATATGGAGGGTGTGGAAGGAAACACTTGTCACACCAATCAACATCTAAATCAGAATCCATAGAATTTACCTTAGAATTTAAAGGATCAAGCACCTCATTTTTATACCATTTGATTTTGTTTTTGTCTATCCTTTCTTCACATGTAGGCCTCTTCCTTATATCATTATCTCCATTGTGGAAATTAGGTCCCCTTTACACTTAATTTGGATTTGGAGCTCTCTCTTGCCTAGTAGACACATGAGGGATCCCTTTCTTAGCTCTTACCAACTTATATGAAATTTATTTGATATATGAGGCCAAAATTTTAATAGTTTCCTCAAGTTTGGTTGTCTTTGTGGATTGTGTCTTTTTTGGATTGACCAACTTCCCATCAGCCTACTTATTCATAGGGTTTCCCATAACCTTTATGTTGTTTTCAATTTGGATGGCCATATTAAATGCCAAACATAAGTTCATAGGATCCTTATCCATCAAGTAGTGCATATCTATCTTATCAAATGTATCATAATACTTTATTAACTATGTTGTATCATTAGGCTTGATTGTTTTGCGCAACCACATCATAGTTTTGTTGAACCCTGTATTGAAGTCCTGCACATACTCATTAGGATATTTTTGATGTTTTCAAACTCAACTAAAATAAATTTGGGACAAAATCAAGTACCAAAATAAATTCTAAAAATATTTTTCATCTTTTTTCATGAATCAATACATCTTATGGGAAGTGAATTAAACCATTCATGAGTATCTTCCTCCAATGTGTACATGTTGACCAAATTTGAACTTATAGGTCAAATTGGGACCCCTATAGGTAAAAATCTGATCTTTATATATTTATATGGGGTTTAGTATTATTTCATAGGGTGTATTATATATTTTATGTCATTTATGTTATTTTAGCCTTGATCATGATCCATTTAGTTAATATGTCATTTTGAGCCATTTAATAGGCATTTATGGGTCATAAATGCAAGTGGCATGGTTTTCAAGGTGTCCAAGTCTCTTATGTTCCTCAAAAATATTTAATAAGTCATATTACCTATTATTAATGTTAGTTTATCTAAAAATTATAGGTTATCTAACTAAAAATCAAGAAATTGACTAAAAAAGGAAGAGTTTGGCACTTGTACAACCCATGAGGGAGTGTGACATGTGGGAGAAAGTTTTTAGATGACTCTTCAGATTCCTTAGACTCATTTACATGATTTAAATACTTTTAAAATGCCATTTTTGAGATAAAACCATTTTACTCCTTCTTTTCCCTTTTTGACACACCAAACCAGTCAATAGGTTTGTGCTTGGTATAGACATTTGGAAAAGTTTTAGAAAAAACTCATTTAGGAGGTGAAATTACACTTTAAAAGATTCATTTACATAAAAATATTTGTAATATTGGTCAAATTTTCTTTATGAACCATCCCTAACAAATTAACTATGTTTTTTTGCTCATTATTTCTTACACCCTATAGGTTTTGATCTTTTTTGGATAAGTCCATAAACTCTAGTTGTTGATGTTGACTCTAGATGATGTTTACTCTCTCCTAAACTAATCTTCATGATTTTTTTTCATGTTTTATGATGTTTTTAAGGGTAAATTAACTTAGGTTACAAGTGAATGCATCATTTTATGTTATAGGCATATTAGCATCATTTTCAAAATCTTCATCCTTTTATGGTGACTTAATTAAGTTTTTATAACTTTAAACTAATATTCATCCAATATATCTCTCCAATAAATATTCCATGAGGTTGAATTCACAAGAATCATGTAGTCAGTTTACTCTACAACTATCATGCACATGTGCTTTCATGGAGGAATTCACATTAAGGAGTTATTGAAACTATTTCAGATCCTTGATAGTGTGACTATTCATTTAGATATGTTAATATATGATTAAAACCTATTAATGGTAAAGATAATGCACATTTTATAACTTCATACTCATTGCATGTCTATATGTAGCTTAGAATGTGCACCTATAGGTACTCGAAAGGGAAAATCACATTGAAATCAGGCTATCTTAAATTTATCTAAGTATTCATTGATTTTAAGGGATCATTTTTGACATTTTGGGGATATATAATTACACCATGTGTATGATTCATAATTCTACTCACTACCAGGAAGCAACTTAGTATGCACCTATAGGTACCCTCTTTAAAACCAAGTATGTTAAAAATGATCATTTGAGCTAATCAGGGTCCTTGATAACTAACAGAGTCTATTTTAAATCCTTGATAAGGGTCTAGAACTCATGATAAATCAAAAACAATGCACGCTACCTAAACATATCTTTACTACCTATATATGATAATGCCTACCTATAAGTGGTATTGATATAGAAGTAATAATACTTGTTTGGAAGTGTTGAATAAGTGGTGGAACCTTATTTGGAGTGTTAACATTTTTAATGAAGCATAAAAAGCCTATTAATAATTTTATATTGGTAGATGAGATATGGATTAACTTCAAATGATGATGATTGTAGTTTTAGAGATCAAATCCCTAAACTAAGAAAATAAAGGCCTAAGGCATTTTAGTAAAAGTCATATGACATGGTTATAGGAACTTTCAAGGTATCTAATTGGTTATGTCTTATAGTATCTACATGGGAGAAGAAATTTACAAATATTAGAGGGTAGATGATTAGTATAAAGTGGATATTGAGAGATCTAAAGTTGCCCATTTATGCATTAAACTTAGTCAATGACATCTACAGAAGTTTGAGTCTTTGAGCAACCTTGCAATCCAAGTTGGCAGTCCTAACCATGATTTCATGATAATTTTTTTTAGGTAGTGAAATTAACACTCATGGTCTAAAGGATAACTTAAATAGGGTGATATACTAAGTTTCAACCCTATTTACAACTATAGGTATGCCTAACTCTAAGGTTATTCACCTACAGCCAAGGGTCAAAATCCACATCATCGATTGAAAGGTATTAAGCATGGAAAACTCAACATTGGTTGATATAAAGTGACTTAAAAAAGGCTAAAAATACTTCCAAGGAACATATGGCATAAATTTCAAAATATAATGTCAATTTATAGGTCCTATCACCTAAAAAAATCAACTATTATTGACTGTTATAGGTAGTAAGTGGGAAAGTAGTGTTTTCAATATGTATATAGCTCAAATATGAGACAAATGAATGAAAAAAATAATAAAATTATGATAAATTACTATAATAAAGTTTATATACACTTTACTCAAGTCAAATCATGCAAAGTAACCTACAAGTGTGATGTCTTCAAGTCAACACAATTAGGAATTTGTACGCTCAACCTTGACTAGTAAAGGTATGGGATGAGTATGTGGAAGGATGGATTTATGAATAAGAGATAAGAACACATAAATAAATATCATTATATTCCCCATATGATTTTTATAGTATAAAAAAATCTATGATAGAGATGTATGATAACAATACATAGTATACATGTTAAAACCTTGTGGATAGTCTGCTTACCAACAGTATATTTTAGGTCTTTGAGAATTTAAGAGATTAAATAATAAGGAAAAGTGCTCAAAATTAGTATATATCACATATAAGACATTAATAATCCCCTCCAATACTTACTTGGTTTTGATAAATATGGGAAATTCCCTCTATTTTATCTCAGCCATAGGGTACTCTCCTTATGCACAAACTGATAGGCCTTGAAGAATGGCAATGATCAAGTGAGTTAGAGGCTAGTTAGACATGGTAATGTGATTTAGGATTATGTAATAAATCTATAAAAACATGTATAACCTTGCATAGAAGGGATAGCCTTAGTAGGGTGGCCTAGACCACAAAAGTTATAGTCAAGCCTATTAGGCATGTTTAGGCCTAAATACCAATTGTGAGGTCAATGTTACTTCCAGAAATAGGTATGATTTATAAATAATTTTTAAATTTTTATGGGGTAATTATATATTTTTAAAAAAAATTACCTTATATAGAAGGCATCAAGAATCCAATTTTGGGCTCAAAAGCAACTCAGGCCTACAGGAAATGGAGAAGAGAGTTTGAGTGGACAAATTTGGAAGCTTGTATCTACCTTCACACATTACATGGATATCCAATACATTTATAGGTGTTATATATATTACTAAACCATCATTTTGTGGCATTTAATTAGAATTTTAACATGAAATCTCTATGAATAATGGCTATGAGGGTAAAATAAGCCTAAACCCTTGATAAACTATTAGAGTGACCTAGTTGGGAAGATGAGGTTGGATGGATATACAAGTGAGGTATATGACTATAAAAGTGTTTCAAACTTTCATAATAATCTCTTAGTCTTCTCCCCATACTTTTTTACTATATGGAATTGTATGGATGGAGTATAAAATAGGGTATTTTTAACTTTTTTGTGCATTGTACAGGTTCGAGGGGGGTTCAAGAGATGAAATCAATTTTAGAAGAAATATTAAGAATTAATATATCTATATATTTACATTTCATTCCTTTAAAATTATCCTAAGTGTTCCAACAAAAAATCTAATCTTAGCTAGTCAGAACTAACATAGTGAACAAGATGGTGATATGGGTGAAAAATTCAAGTGGGAGCCTTTTCAAGATGTACCTGATGCCTCTAAGGACATGGAGTTTCTTTCCTATTATCACCCACTCCCTTGTATAAATTTTCATATAAAATGATTCCTTTTTGGAGGCCAAGTGTGAGGTGTGTGTGAAAGAGGAGTTTTCTTTGAGTGTAGGTAGTGATGGCTCACTTCCAAAAGTTTCTAGGTGATTAAGAATAGAACCAATGCATGGAAAAAAATGTCTACAACCCTTACCTCTTATTATAATCATTACACCTATCCTTAATCAATTTTGGGATGTTCAAACAAGGGTGAATGATGAAGACATTTTTCTTGTGCAAAGTAATAACTCCTATGCCACATTTCTAGAGTTTCACGACTTGGGGTGACACTTTTGATTCCCAAATTTTAATTATAAATTTCATATTCCATCCTCATTCACATGTAACTCATTTTATTAGTGACCTTTTGAATTTTATCTTCTCTTTTATCTCTCAATTTCCATAAGATCTAGCCATTTTGGCCTTTATAAATTATGTTCCACTTGAGTATGGTAAAGACAATCATTTGCATACCATTATATCAATAAATTATACTAATTTTACATCTTATATGACTATTCATAGTGTGTTTACTTCAATAATGGATCTTTCTTAGCGATGACTATGGTTTTATTATCATTGTTGTCTCATTCTCTAACCTATTTTTAGCTTCTTCTTCCAAGTCATGTGAAGTGTTCTATGAGGTGTCAAGGTTAAGTGAGTTAGATTATTCAATAGTGTCATTCTAGACCTCTTGTCTATTCCTCCTAGCCTAAACATTTACCATAAACTCATAATTAAATATTGATGTGAGAATATTCAAATTATAGAAGTGTATGTCTAGTTATTCCCTTGATCTCATGTGTAACATTCAACTAGTTGGAAGTCATCAATTAATTTGGTGAATCACCTCCTTTAGGATAGTTTACTTTTAACTTTCTCTCCCTTTTCCCTTACAAGTGGTACATCAAGGGATCTATCCCTATCTTTATATTAACCTCATTATTAAGCTACCCATAGTTTAAAGATGTTTTAATTGTGCCACTTAGATGAGGAGAGTTGAGACATCTCCTCAAAGGGTGAAAATCCAAGTGACAATTATTTTTGGCACACCTAGTGGGATTCATTATCTAAGAATCTAAAGGATTTTTGATGTTGTCTTTCAAAATATTAGCCATTGGAGGAATCTATTTAAGAATCAATGGTGACTTTCAATCTACATCAACTGGTCAAGAAACCCAAGTTTTCCTTTCAAAGATTGTTGGTAATTTTTCTTTGTGTTTTTTCTTCTCAATGAAGTTTCATAGCTAGTTTTAGTGTTGATTATTATTTTACCCAAGTTGGTGACGTATATCAAGCTCATGGCATTCTGAATCAACCTTTTTATGATCCTTATCAACCTTAATTGATGCATACCAGCTCCAATATGACCCTTATCAACCTTATCATGAGTTTTTTTGTCCTATAACCAACCTTCTCAATATTTTTCTCTTCCTAGTTAGCCTAGTAGTTTATCATATCAGTCCATTTTCATTTTCAAGTAAACTCTATTTGGCTATGAGAGGTACATGATATATCTTTACACACAAAGGAGACATGGTCTAGATATTCCTACTCATTTAATTCATAATGTGAGATATGCATTAGATCTAGTTAAAAGAGAGTGGGCACCTATTGCGAGAGCTAATTGGCCAAGGCTTATAGGTGAAATACTAGATGTGGGTGGCTTGATTGAATATTTAGAAGATAGGCTAAGAATTAATGAGGAGAAACCTCACCAAGTCTATCAACCCTCATATCCACCTCCCAAAGATTTCTATCAGTCCTACTTGACCCATGCTCATGAACCCAATCAAGCTTATCAAAGTCAACCTTTTCCCAATCAGATAAAAGAGAGAGTTAGAAAGACAAACCTTTTTGTAAAAGTAATTATTGATATGAAAATTGAATTATTAAATATGTATATGTAGTAGTCCATATCATTAGTAAAGGAAGTGGAATCTAAGCCCTAATTTCCCTCTACCATTATATTCCCACCTTAAGAAGAGACCTCTAGATATGAGATCCCATGTTTGAGATAAGGTGGAGAATCTAAGCCTAAAGAGATTCCAAATTTCTTGAAAAATTCATCCACTCCTCAAATTTCATCACCAGATTAAGAATAGACTTTGAATCCTAACATCCTAAGATGGAATAAGATAATGGAGTCATGGAAAAAGAAAGAGGATCAAAGCCTTGATAAAGAGTGCGAAGTCAAGAAAGAGCTTGATCCTATGCAGATCCCTCCCACCCTTCCTCAAGAGACCTATTATGTTCCATTCCATCCCTATTATAATCCTTATCCTCATGAATATTCATATCATATTTAGGAGAGACTTTTACAAGATAACCTATCCAAACAAATTAAATAATTAGAGACAAGAATGAAATTGTTTAGTCATGGTGTGATGGAAGGTTTAGAGCCAAAAGAAGATCTTATTCTTAAACACACTGCATCTAACATTCCTCAAGAGTTTCCCCAATATAAATTAGATTTTAATGAAGAGATTATCAAATGGAAGGAAGAAACCGAAGATATTTTATCCCAAGGTCTACCTCCCCTTCCTAAATAACACCCAAAAGGATCCCCTACAATTCATTCTCAATCTAATTTTGAGTCCTATATTCCACCTCCACCAATTAGTTCATCCTATCCTCACCCCATCACCCTTTTCATTGATATACCTATGGTATGGGAACCTAAATTAGATTAGTTGGTTGGAAAAAAATTAGAGATCTTGCTTGAAAACAAATCTCTCCTTGGTAGCCTCATTGGACTAAGTCACATGTTTACAAGATGCCTAGTATTGGCATCACCAAAAAGGAGAAAGAAATTGAGGATATTAAAATCCTTGAGAAATAAAGTTAGGTTATGAAATCTGATATACAACTTTATATCCCTCAAGAGGTCCTAAATTCTAAGGAAAAGATGAGTCCTTGTGTTGAGTTTTATTTTTGTATTGATAATGAGGATTGCATTTCTTATGTTAAAGAACAAATCTCGGATGAATTCCTTTTGGATTATAAAGAAGACGAATAAATATTTTCTCTTGTTTTTCCTCTTCATGATGATGATCAAAGAGAATATGAGGACTTGTGGTAGTAGTTTTTAAGCATTTGCAATGAGTTTGAGTCTCTCAAGGGGTCTAAAAATTCCTTAAAGCTGATTGCAAGTGATGGTAAACAATATGAATTTTTTTTAAATGTCATAGAAGATCCAAAATAAAGTTCACCTCAGCCTTTAAAGGTTAAAACAATCTTATATTAGCCTCAATATTCCAAGGAACAAGAAATTACTCCTCTTAAATCATTCCTACAAAGAAGATTCAAGTTGATCATTAGATGAAGAGTGGGAAGAAATATGGGGTATGCGTAAAAGGCCAAGAGGAAGAAATTTATAATGGAGACCTATTTGAAGATGGTATACTTGAGAGTATAGTAAGTGAAATGCCAAGAAATAGGTTTGACCTACTAAGCACCCAATCTAAGGAGAAACATGCTTGAAACTATGATTCATCTCATGAAGAAGGAGATGAAAGGAAATTTCCTTTTGATATTAGAAAGGGAGGTATGATTAATTTTTAGTTGTACATAGTGGTTTATTTTTTTGATTTCCCTAATTTCCTTGAGCACATTTATGTGTGTGTTGTTAGTTTGTTTGCTTTGTTTTATGTGTGTCCTTTTTTTATGTGGTTGAGATAGTCAATTGGTCTTGTCTTGATGAAATATTGTTTACAATTATCGAATTACTCTTGTTGTGTTTAAACCTTTATATGACTCCCTAAGCCCAATGAAATGATAAAGCTTCTAGTCTAGTTAACATAGTAGGAATGATACCCCTATGAGTCACCAATTTATTGATCAAATTTGATCGTAAAGGTCAAGTTGGGACCCTTATATGTGAATAATTGATATTTAGAGGTTTATAAGGGGTCTATTATTATGTAATATTGTGTATTATATGTTTTTTATGTCATTTAATGCTATTTTAACCTTGATCATGATCTATATGGTTAATATGTCATTTTGAGTCATTTAATAGGAATTTAGGGGTCATTAATGCAATTGGAATGATTCTCAAGGTGTAAAAGTGTCTTATTTTCCTTTAAAATGTCAAATAAGTTAGATTAAATGTTAGGAATGTTAGTTCATCTAAAACTTGTAGGTTATCTAACTAAAAATCAAGAAATGAACTAAAAAAGGAAGAGTTTGTCACTTGTAAAAATCATAAGGGAGTGTTACACATGGGATAAGGTTGTGATATGAATCTTAATATTCCTTATACTAATTTACATTCTTTAAATTCTCTATAAGTGTCATTTTTTAACTAAAATTATTCTACCCCCTTTTTACCCTTCTAAACACATAAAACTAGTCAATAGGTTTATGATTGGTATGAACAGTTGAAGAAGTTTTAGACCAAAATCCTTTGCCAGGTGAAATTATACTAAAATATATTCATTTATATAAAAATATTTTGAATATTGGTCAACTATGATTTATGAAGCATCCCGAATAAGTTAACTATGTTTTTTTGTTCATAATTTCTTGCACCCTATAGGTTTTGATCTATTTTGGACAAGTCCATATAATATAGTTGATGATGTTGACTCCATATGATTTTTAATCTCTCATCAAATTATCTCCATGATTTTTTTCATGTTTCATGATGTTTTGATGAATAAAGTAACGCAGGTTGTAAGTAAATGAATCATTCTATGTTGCAGGCATATTTCCATTATTTTTAGAATCTTCATGATTTGATGGTGACTTCACTAAATTTTGATAAGTTAATCCTAATTTTTATAATGTCTTATTGGTCCCCTTTAAATTCCAATATCATTCTCTAGGAAATAATCCATGAGGTTGCATTCATAATAATCATACAATCAATTTACTCTACAACTATCATACACAGGTGCTCTCATAGAGGAATTCACATTGAGAAGGGGGTATTGACACTATTTAATATCATTGATAGTGTTAATATGAATTTTTATATGTTAATATAGGATTAAAACTCATTGGTGGTTGAGACAATGAACACTATCCAACCTCATACTCACTACCTCTTTATATATAACTTAGAATGTGGACCTATGCATACTTGAAAGGGAAAATCACATTGAAATTAGTCTATCTTGAATTGATATAAGTAATCATAGGTTTTAAGGGATATTTTTTAAAAATTTTGTTAGGTATAATGACTATTTAAGTTTCATACACCATGTGTATGATTCATAATTCTACTCACTCCCTATAAGCAACTTAATATGCACCTATAGGTACCCTCTTAGAAACCAAGCATGTTGAAAATGAACATTTGAACTGATTAGGGTCATTTATAACTAATATATTATATTTTAAATCCTTGATAATTTTATATAGCTCATAATAATTCAAAATAATGCACACTACCTAGACATATCTTTACTCCCTATATATGACAATGTCCACCTAAAGGTGGTGTGGACATAAAACTAAGAATAATTATTTGGAAGTGTTGAAAAAGTGGTGGAACCCTATTTAGAGTCCTAAAATGATCTAAATACTTTCAAGGAACATATGGCATAACTTTGAAAATATAATTTCAATTTATAGGTCCTATTACCTCAGAAAGTCAACTATTGTTGACTATTATAGGTAATAAGTGGGAAAGTAGTGTTTTCAATATGTATACAAATCAACTATAAGAAAAATGAATGAAAAAAAAATCAAATGATGATAATGGACTATATGTAAGTTTGTAGACATTTTTCTCAATTAAAATCTTGCAAAGTAACCTATAGGTGTGATGTCTTGAAGTTAACACAGTTAGGAATTTGTACACTCAGACTTGACCAATCAAGTTATGGGAAGAGTATGTGGAAGTATGGATTGATGAATAAGATATAATAACACATCCATAAATATAATGATATTAACCATATGATTTTTATATTATAAAATAAGATACTAGAGATTTTTAAGATAACAATATATAGTCCACATGTTAAAACCCTGTGGATAGTCTGCTTATCTATAGTCTATCTTTGGTATTTGAAAATTTAGGAAGTCAAATCATAATATAAAGAGATAAAAATTAGTATATATCATATATATGACATTAATAATCCACTCCAATACTTAATTTGTCTATAAAAATAGGGGAAGTGCCCCTTGTTTTATCCTAAACAAAGGGCACTTACCTTATTCACAAACTAATAGGCCTTGAAGAATGGAAATGGTCAGGGGAGTTAGAGGATATTTAGACATGGTAAGAAGGTATATTAATATTTAATACATCTATAAAAACATGTATAACATTTCACATAAGGGATATCCTTAATAGAGGCATATATCATAAAATTTACATTCAAGCCTATTAGGCATGTTAGGCCTAGATACCAAATGTGAGGTCAATGTTACATATAGCCTTAGGTATTATTTATAACTAATTTTGACATGTTTATGGGGTCATTATATATGTTTAAAAATTTACACCTTGTAGATAAGGCATCAAGAATCCATTTCTGGGATCAAAAGTAACTCAAGCCTCTAAGAAATGGAGAAGAGAGTTTGAGTGGACAAATTTGAAAGCTTGTATCTACCTTGACACCTTACATGGAGATATAAGACGTTTGGAGGTGTTATATATGGTCTTAAACAAACTTTTATTGGCATTGAATTGGAATTTGAATGTGAAATCTCTATGAACAATGGTTAAGATGGTAAAATAGGCCTAAACCTTTGTTAAACCCTTAGAGGGACCCAATTGTGAAGATGAGGGAGGAAGGATATCCAAGTGAGGTGTAATGAATATTAATGTTATTAAACTTTGTATAAGACTCTATCAATATTCTACCCATAATTTTGGACTATATGAAATTCTATGAATGGAGTATAAAATAGGGTATTTTTTACTATTTTATGCATTGTGTAGGTTTTAGGAGTTTCAAAAGATGAGAATAAAATTTATAAGAAATATTAAGATTTAATATAAATCCCCATATCCATTTAATGTCTTGAAAAAAAACTTTTAAGTGTTCTAAAAAAAAGCTCCCATCTCAACCAGTTAGAATTGGCATAATGAACAAGATGCTGAGAAGGGTGAAAAATTCAAGTGGTAACATTTTCAAGATGTGCCTAATGCATCTAAGGACATGAAGGGTATTAAAAATTTTCACTTAGTCCCATGTATGAATTTTCATGGAAAAATAATGCCTTTTTGGAGGCCAAATGTGAGGGGTGTTTGAAAGAGGAGTTTCCTTTGAGTGTAGGTAGTGATGGCTCACTTATAGAAGTTTTTAGGTGATTATGAATGCAGCCAATGCATGGAGAAACATGTTTGAAACAATTCCCTCTCATTACAATAATTATACCTATCCCTAATCCATTTTGGGATGTTCAAATGCGGGTTAATGATGAAGTTAATTTTCTTGCACAAAGTAATAAATCTTACACCACATTTCAAGAGTTTCATGACTTGGGATGACACTTATTCTTATTAAATTTGCATGATCAGTTTCATATTCCCTCCACATACACATGTAACTCATTTTATTAGCTTGACAAGTGTCCTCATGACCTTTCGACTTTTCTCTTCTCTTCTCTCTCTCAAGTTATATATGAAACAGCCATTTTAGACTTTGTGAATTATGCTCCACCTGATAATGGTGAAGCCCTAATCATTTTCATAACATTATATCAATAAATAATACTAATTTTACCTCTTCTATGATTGTTCATAGTGTGTTTACTTGAATGATGGATCTTTCTTAGTGATGACTATGGTTTCCTTTGCATTGTCATCTCTTTCTCTCACCTATTTGTAGCTTCTTTTTGTAATTCATGTGAAGTGTTATATGAAGTGTTAAGGTTAAGTGAGTTAGCTTATTCAATAATGTAATTATAGACCTCTTGTCTATTACTCTTAGCCTAAACATTTACCCTAACCTCATAATGAAATATTGATGTGAAAATATTCAAATTAGAGAAGTGTAAGTCTAGTTAGTCCATTGTTCTCATGTGTAACATACATCTAGTTGGAATTCATCACATAATTTGGTGTATCACCTCCTTTAGGATCGTTTAATTTTAGTTTTCTCTTCCTTTCCCCTTACAATATAGGTATAGTAGTGATCTACAAGTGGTACATCAAGGGAGCTAGCCCTATCTAGAGATTCACCTCATTCTTAGGCTACCCATATCCTAGAGGTGTTTCAATTGTGATAATTGGATGAGGAAAGCCAAGACATATCCTCAAATGGTGAAAATTCATGTGAAAATAGTACACAAATAACTTAATACATACATCCTCATACTCAACCTCATAATCTTGAATGATTTTATGAAAATATCTCAAGTGTTGATCACCACTCACTAAATTGTTCCCTTGAAAATTTGGAAGGCATTTACTCACTTCATTTAGTACTTCATTAAGATATCCTTCCATTTCATCAAAATTTATAGGCCTAAATCTAAGAACATGGAATGCAGGACACTCATTCTCATCTTAGTCCCTATGCCTCATGATTGGTTCAGTAGGAGGTTCAAGAAAAAATGGTGAATGGATATGAGGGGGTGAATGAGGTGGACTTGGTGGTTCAAACTTGGGAGGGAATTAAGCTAGTTAAGAAGGAGCTAGGTAATACATATGACTATAGGTTTTAGATTTATTAGGAGAATTATGACAGTCTTCGATAATGGGAGGGTTGATAAATATTTCAAGATTATCAAAATCTTGGCAACCTTTAGCAGCTGAACTCTACCCTTCAACAAGCTTCCAAGCTTGTCTCCCTCTTCTTTGAGGAATACTTAATTGTGAGATAATTTTCCTAAATGGGTTACCTTTGAAGGATGATACCAATCCTTCCATATTTGCAAATAATAAAACACTCAAAACTGAAGAATAATAAAGATATTCAAATTAGGCACTGATCTTCCTTGAAACCAAAAAATAAATTTAGAGTCACCACTAGAATCAAACTTCTAGAATATAATATTTGACAAACTATTATGATACATACTAAAATTAAACTTGTTGAAGATTAATTAGATAGAAAAAAAAGACAATAAAGTTTTTAGAATAATGTTCAAAAGGGACAAAACACCTTTCAACATGCAATGTTAATAGTTATTTGTAATAAACTTAGTAAAAGTCAAATTGTCATGCCTTAAATCTTCCTAGCACATCCTTAGTGCAGTGTTGTGATGTTGACAACCAAGATAGTTAAATAACTATAGTAATAGTAGAGAGCTTCACAATATGAAATACTTATGGCTTTATGTAATAGTCCATGGAAACACACAAGTACTTGGGATTTTATTTTAGTCCCTGACAATAGTGCTAGATAAGTGGTGATGTTGATGAACTAAAGACAATCAAATGTATCATAAATAGTTAGATAACTTGATAATAAAATTACTTATAGCTCTCTATAAGAGTCCTTAGTAACAAAAGTAATTAGGATTTTAGTTTAATCCCCAAAAATGATGTTAGATAAGTGGTGACATTGGTAAACCAAAGATAATCTAATGTAACACAAATAGGAAGAGAACTTGATAATACAAATTACTTACAACTCTCTGTAAGAGTCCCTGATAACATAACTAACCAAGATTTTAGTTTAATCCCCAATAATGGTACCAGATAAGTGGTAGTTTTTATTTATACACGTCATACAATTATCCTTACACACTTGATCAAAAATGGCAAGAAAAGATAAAAAACTTTCTAGAATGTCATTGTATCTAGGGAAGGGTTTGGAATTAAGACTGGACTAAATGTAGAAAATGATTGAGAGGCACCTATGAAGGGCATGGTCAGCTCCATAATACTTATAACTCTACCTAAACTAAGGTGAGAGGACCTATGGGGTATCTTGATCACATGGAGAGATTTTATAATTCAATATCCATGGGGATTCTTAGCACAAAGAGACATAGATGTGACCAGGACATAACCAAACTTACACACTCCACCTGTGAAGGGTTGTCACACAGAATGCATAAATGCACTAGGTCATATTTAAGATATTGAAGACATATATGTATATGAAAACAAAATTCATTATGAAGAATTTTCAATAGGAGAATTCAAAGAAAAGGCTTTAATGCTAAAATTTAAAACACAAACTATAAACACATTTCAAGTATGCAAGATCTCACGTTTTTTCAAGGCAAATAACACTTATAGTATGTAAAGGATATATTATTTGTAGGGTACAATAGGATAGGAAAAGTTATATAATTATAAGATGGAGGGTGGCATGTTGGTTGCTTCTAAATAGCTAGGTGTCTTATAGTATTTCATGACAATATTCCTTAGCAAAGATGCATAAATAATTTCAAATGCAAGATAATGGTAAATATAAAGTGATCTTTGAGAGACTAGAAAATACACTAAAAATAATCTTTCAAATACCATTCCCTATTGAATCCATAAACCTAGGGTGCCCTAACAAGCAGTTCAACAAAATATTCTAAAATAATGTAGAAAGGGATTTATAATATAGATCGAAACCCAAAATGATAACTAGTAATGGGCATACAAAAATACATATGTCCAAAAATATTTGTGAAATAGGTCCCTGCACTTCATCAATAGAACATAGAAAAGAACCACAATAATTTTTATTAGCTTGAAAAGAAATATTATAAAAATCAACACTTCAAAATGCTACCATGGAGATAAACATGGTGAGATTTCTCTTTTGATAAGGGAGACATGAACATGCTCTCAAATATTGTTAATGGTTGTATAACAACAACCAACTTAACAAGGGAGATAAATTCTACACAAAATAGTTGATCCTAGAAAACATTCTATAGAACCTAAACCTAGATCAAATGGACACCTAGAACAATGACCTAAAATAATGAACAACGAACTACAACCTTGAATAGAGGAGAGGCCCCCATATTTATAAATTTTTTAATTCTATAACTATGGGTTGTAACTCTCAAAAATACAAAACAAACTTTTAGGTCTACCAAGATACTTCCAACTGGAAGATGCCCTTTCCTATGCCTGAGATCATCATCCATTTGAAATAAAAATCATTATTCGAACTACCTCTACAAATAATGATGAATACTTGGAGCATATCCATTAATATTTTGGATAAAAATTCCTTTCACATGAGCTAAAATGAAGATATTCATTTAAGGAGCTGAATAATTTTTTTAATGTGTAATTGTCTAGAGATGCTTTTCTATTAATTGATGGTAGATCTTGAATCTTCTAGATAGTTTCCCTTCCTTTATGGATGCCATGTAACAACCTACTCTTGTAATGATGTCTAAAAAATATGATTTATTCATGAATACCTTAAGGTCTTCTTGGTAATGGTCCATATTGATCTCGTAAACCTATAATATCTTTCCCATGGAGGAGCTTGAACAAACAAAGTAGATGAAGAATGTTAAACCTATGTTAAAATAACCTTTTTACCCTTTTGGCTCCAATATAGTTTTTTACATTACTTTTCTCCATATAAATTTTAACTTCATTAAAATATGTGCTATTGGCTACTAGCTATCTTTGGCCCTAAGGTTGTGCCACTTGGTAGCCCCATGGGTACTCTGCATCATACTCTATTAGCCCTATTGAGCTAATGTGCTCTTACCAAGTGGTGGTCTCTCATTCATTTTGATATTCAATAAAAAATAATCAACTTAATACACACCATGGATCATATTATGTACACTTAAATACATTTCATTGATCTATGTGGCCATGCTCGATATTTAGCCTGCAAACATGTATTGACTTTTCAACTGTGCACTTATGTTGTCATATTTTTTCATCTAAACAAGGATGCATCATCAAATTAAAATTTGTGGGGTAGAGAATAATTGGATACTACCTTCACCTGGACCTAAGGATGTGCCATTTAGTATCTATATGGGATTATTTCAAACCTTACGCGTAGTATCTATTTCTTTAAAGAACATCAGACCATGTGGTCGTACCTCATGATTCTATTTGAAAATAAACAACTACTTCACAAGGCTAGATTTGATGCTCGCTTAACTATCTTAAAACATTTAAAACCCAATAGCTATTTGTCATGGATTAAGATTGAAATACATGCACTTGTCAATGATGCAAACTCAAAAATTTCATGAAGAATTTTCTTATTAGATCTTTTACATTGGGCCTTTTATTTTGGACATTACTCATTAGTTTCTTTCTCTTTAGCATTATTGCCTTAATCAGCCCTTTAGTCTTTAGAAGAATTTTCTTGAATCTTTTGTCTTTAGTTTCTCTATCTTTATCACAATTATCACATAACATTTCTTTACAATAATCTATCTTTGGCATTCCTACTCCACAATAATCCTTTTGGGCATTCTGTTAGGACAATTATCTCAAATAAAATGTTTGAGACAATTTCCTTGAAGGATTTTGACTTCACACTTTTCTCGAGAGATTTCAACTTTATCAAACTTTTTTTGTAGGTAAGATTCCTAAAAGAATTTGGCCTTTAGAGTTTTTTCTTTTTTAGAACAATTGTTTCAAACATTTTGTCTTAAACAATTTCCTTGAAGAAATTAGTCTTTTGTAATTTTACCTAAGGAATTAGACCTTTACACCTTTGCCAAAGGAATTTAGAATTATGATTTTCACTAAAACAAGACTTATATCGGACCTTTTATCATGGGAAAATTTATTAAAGGGCAAGTTCCCTTCAAACTTTTTGCCATGGACAAAAGGTCCAAAATAAATAAGGACTTTACATTTATTTTGAAGGAATTTAGACTTTTATTTTGGGATTTTCTATCTCAACCCTTTTATTTTTAGCACTTCTTCTCTACAACAAATTTGCCAAAAGTATCCTTCAGAGATTTTTCAAGGACATAATACCTGAGATAAATGACCCTTCAATGATTTTGAAAAGGCAAAATGAACCTTGAGATATTTTTCAAGGGCAAAATGCCTAAACTAAATGACCCTTCAAGGATTTTACAAATAAAAAATGACCAAAATAAATAGGGCAATATGTTTTAATCAAAACAAATAAATTTTATCAAGTTTTTTTTCTTGGATAATTTTCCTAATGGAAATAAGTCTTTAGACCTTTTAAATGAACAAAAATCCCAAAGACATATTTGTGTCAAGTGAAATGTCTCGACAAAAAACCCAAAGACCCTAAGGCTTAAAACATACTAAGTAAAGACCAGATTAACACTTAGATAATTAATTAATAAACTTGACCTCTAAAGGAACACTTTAAAATTAGTAATTTAGGCTAAGGACTTAGGCCTTGTAAGGGTTGAATTGATTCATGCACTTTTGGTCACTAACACCACAAACTTTTGACAATTATCCTCTTTATATTAATCATCAAGATACTCTAACACTTTTGACTCATCTCACTCTATCGATCTTAATGTATGATTAAATTCACTTCATTTATCTTCTAGGGACCACCTAACACTATCAAGCTACCTCATTCCATTAGATCAAGGTTTATGACTGAATGCAAGCCATTATTCTTAGACCTATTTAAAACCCTAATAGTTACTTTATGATGCTTAAATTTGATGTTCACATGAACATAATTTGACATCCCTATGAATGTATTTGGAATTCTATAGACCATCAAATTTAATATCTAATAGATTTTTTTACTGGCTTAAATTTGATGTCTATGTGAACGTCTCTTATTATTTTATCAAATTTGAAGATTTATATCTTCAAGAAAAAAAATCATGGAGGGACCAAATTTATTAGAGATGTTCTTGAGACCAAAAAAATTATTCCCACTTGATTTAATAGCTTCAATAGATTTTTAAGTGGAGATAAAAAAATGTTCAAACAAACTGGTCTATGTGTTTTTTTTCATGATTTCTACATGAATGTTTAGTTTCAAATCTCAACAACTATTTTTTGAGTCCTTAATTTTACACTTGCATGACCAAATTTGAAAATCCATAACATAAGCTAGGAACTTGGAATTAAAACTTTTAGGATATGTTCTTGGCATAAGAGACTTTATGGCATTACAATCTTATTGCTGGTGAAGCCTTTTGATGTAAGATATAAAATATGGAAGTAAATTGGTTCATTTGTTTCTTGTGTGACATCCTAGTGATAGTCTAGTTCTTCAAATTTTCATAGTCTATATTTTGTTCAATGTCTTAAGGCTCTAATGATTTCTTAAAGATTGTAAAACCTAGTTCATACTCTTGGACACCATGAAAAATACTTGGACATTTCACCTATAACTATAGACATGTCCCTTCAAGATTAATCAGATCACACTTTAATCTTTCTTAAAGTATTTCAAAAGATTTGTAAAAGCTATATGATTTCCACTTGAGGTCTATCTACTCCTTATGACATTGGGTCACTCTTCAATTAGGATCCCACTCCTTCCACTGGACTCTTAGAGTAGGCATATTTTTGGTATGTAGACCAAATTCAGTCAATAAATTTTTCATGTAATACATTGGTTAAGTGCATGCTTAGATGATATTTGAAATTTTTCATGATGTTTGGAATGAAGATCAACAACATTTCTTTTTTATGCTACCCTTCTTTTTGCTCCTTTTTTTAACTATATCACTCTAGCTTAATTTTCATTTCAATGTAAATATCCATCTTATACTAGTATTTAGATTAGTTATTGATCAAAATTCACCATTATTAGCATAAAATAATTCATATATTTCATATATCAACTATTTGGCCATAGTGTCTTTCAACCATCAAACATTATAAATATTGTGAAATAGTTCACTTGCCTTACCTCTATTCCATCAACAAATAATAGGATTATCATGACCTATAACTCATGTGTTGAATTCTTATAATTATAAAATGATAAGTAGTATTAAACACTTTAGGCACTCATGTTACATATTTAGGCATCAAAAAGTATAAGAGGAAGGAAGAGTATGCATTGAAGGAACTAATCATCATGATTAGTCAAGGCTTGATTTTAAAGCCTACATTGCCAAAAATATTAAGGATAGAGATAAGCATATACATTAGTCCATAGAAACTAAAATAACAATTTCATCTTAGCTATAAACATATATATTCATGCCTCAAGTAGTAGTGCACACTATGTAAGAAGATCCTAACCCTAAATATCCATCTTGGAACCAAGTGTTACAGTCAAGGGAGAGAAGAGTATCCAATAAAACCTAAAACCATTCAAGAGTATAATTTATTTCCATCTTGGAGATCCATCCAAATAAATGTGTAGAAGAAGGAGGAAATGATGATTATTGAAGGCAAGCAACTGAATGAAGAAAATGTGGCATACATCTCATCTCTCTTGAAGTCACTCTAAGAATATCCTCTACCACTCATTGAGAAAGAGCCTATCCTTGAAGAGGTATGTAGGGAAAATAATATTGAGGTGTAAAATTATGATGATGACTTATTATAGATTGAAGATAATTTTATCCTTAGAACACCACTTGGCAAAGAAAGACACCACTCAACCTTTAAAAATGTAGAAGAAGATGAGCTCCAGGGACTAAATAAACCACAAGAATAATATGTTTCCATTAGAAAATATGAAGTTGACTTTTAATATCTCCTTGATGACATGGAAGCCACCCTTCATCATCATAGTCCTCAAGAGCTTGTAGCATTTATGATATAAACTTGTAAACCAATTAGTGAAGATAGAGAAGAAGGAAAATCTAAGAGATTTCAAAGTCATCATGTAGATGTTGAAGATGAATGCATTTTAAAATATCATTCAAGTGATTTTTTTGACATTATATGGGTAGGATATTCTCCCCTTGAAATATGTTGTGAGTTGGTCCAGGTTGAAGAAGCCAATATCATCAATCAAGAAGGAGATAGACCTTTAAGCATGCCAATATAAGAGACTATCCTATTGAATGCAAATTATTTGAAATATTCAAACAAGGTTACCAAACCTTTCTCCCATATGAAAACACGCCTTCACTCATGGAGGATAGGAATGAACTTAAGCTGCCTCAAGAAAGAATAAAGTAGGATATACGTACTCTTGAAAGAAATCCTCTAGGCACACTATAAGATTTGTTTCAAACTACCCAACATAGCCAAGAGTAGTATATGACTAAGGTAGAATTCATGAAACTTATGTAAGGGAGACAATTATGGAATGATGATTATTGGGTATTAGACTCATGTAGATAACCTATGAAGATAAGTATTGAGAAATAAGGTATAGTTGCCTTCTTAAGAGACCATGGGTATGATAGTATCTTCAACTACAGTTGGGAGTATTCATGTAAAATATAGTACTTGATTGAAATTATATCATTATGTTGAAAAATGACCTCATAGAGCAAACTTAGTTAAAGGAGTTTTATTTTTGACCCTGGAGGAGAAGTGAGGTATGTTTTAGTTAGTTATTTTTAATATTTGTTTTCATGGTTCATTAAGTGTGTCACACAAGTCTATATGTAGTTGTTTTGTTACTTTAGTTCCTTACCTTATATGTGCCTAAGTGTTAGGTGTGTTTATTAGAGATAGATTTTGTTTCTTTGCTTTTAATTTTGTGTCTTATTTTTATTGTAATCCAAGAAGTGTATTTAAGTACTAGATTAGTTGGACAATCCATAAAAGTGGTCCTAAGGTCATATTACCTTATTTGATTCATCATGCCATCACTACCATGAAAAAGTGTGGGTTATATTGACCAATAGGTTGGTCACCCCTTAGAGTCACCATAAATGTTGGCATTTTGGCCTCACAAGGCCAAATATCAACCACTAACATTAAAATTTTTTAATGACAACTATTATAGATTACTCACAATGATATCCCACATGATCATATCCTTTTAGTCCTATTTTGAGCCTTGATAATATGGATGAGAGTTGTCACTAGTGTGTCATAAGGTTTGATTGTATATCCTTGATGTCATAAATGTCTTGAGTCATTTAATGAGATGACAATGGTATTTATGATCTTGGAGTGAATCAAGAGAGTTGATTTTCAAGAAGTCCTAAAAAGTCCAAATGAGTGATTTTAGCCTTATTTGAGGAATTTAAGGATCTTGAGGTTTGGTGAAGGTGTTGAACATTATTTGAAAGTCATAATAACATTAAAAACTTTTAATGACAACTATTATAGATTACTCAAAATGATATCCCACATGATCATATCTTTTTAGTCCTATTTTGTTCCTTGATAATATGGATGAGAGGTGTCACTAGTGTGTCATAAGGTTTGATTATATATCCTTTATGTCATAAACGTCTTGAGTCTTTTAGTGAGATGACAATGGTCCTTATGATCTTGGAGTGAATCAAGAGAGTTAATTTTCAAGAAGTCTTAAAAAGTTGAAATGAGTGATTTCAGCCTTTTTTGAGGACTTTAAGGATCTTGACATTTGGTGAAGGTGTTGAACATTATTTTAAATTCATAATGTGAAGGATTATTAGTATGCTCAATATCATTGTTTGTTTTAAAATTAATTTAAGCCTTTAAAACCTCCATCACCCCTCGTAAGCCATAAAATACTCCTCAAGCCACTTCATATGAGTTATTTTCCCTTTAAAGCCTTAGAAAAGGGAAGTGTTTTGATGAAATTACATTGAATAGGTCTAGAGAGGTTCCATTCTAATCATATTTCCATGACTTATATGTGTCATAGCCTTAAAGTTCCATTTTATGCCTTATTTCCACCTACCACTAGCCATATGGGCTGCACAAATTCCAAACATATGTCCTTTTAAATCCTCATATTGACCATCAGTTTTTAAAAATCCATTTTCCTTTGTTTTCCCTCCCTTTGCCCTAAAATGGTGGTTTTTGTTTAGAGACATACAAAAAATGGTGTTTTAAGTGCATTTGGAAAGTTGTACATAATGGTATAATTATTCCATTCAAGGGGGATGAGGTACTATATAGGAATTTAGTGTAAAGATATGAAACAATTTTTAGGGTCAAACAATCCAGAATAAGTCTAAAATCACTACTCCTTCATTGGCTTCTTTAGCAAGCTCAAATAGCTCTTCAGGTTTATGCTTATACCTAGCTCTTGGCCATAGGAAGTACACTTAGTTATCTTTCATCCATGGTAATTTTTCATGGATACCCAATAAAATTTATGAACATTACTTAATAACTTAAAGAATTTATATGCCATTCTCATTTACATAGGCCATGTTAGGCTGAATGGTTTATAAGGATTTTTTGCTTACCTACTTAAAATAATGATGGATGTTATTTCCTTTGGTATTAAATGATCCTTTAATATAATTTTAAACATTTGGATCACATGCATGATTTCATATAACTATCAAACCTTCAAGACTATGCTCCTATGTGTAGTCTATAGGCAGGTCTATGTAATGGACATGGGTTGAATTCCCTCATTAAAAGTTTATGGCTGAGTTCAAGAGTAGGTGGAGTGTTTCATGTTCCCTCATAAATCATTTCTTAGGATTGATTTCTAATGGCATCTTGTCATATTAGAATATCTCAAAAATAAAAGGGATTATGAATACTTGAAGATCATTGTATGATGAGCACCGTGTATGGCTTAATGGCATCTACAAAGCTTCAAATACAACTCAATAACATGGAAAAAGGTGTTGAATTGATAATGGATAATAATCATACCCTTGTGAATAGTATTATGGACCTCCATGGAATCCTTAAAGACTTATAACCATCCTCTTCACCTCTAATCTCACTTAGTTTTAGCAGAGTTTAAGTTTTTTTTCAAAAACTAAGGTTACTCAGAGTGTCCTAGGTTTCACTTTTGGACTATGTATACCCCTTTTCTACCTCCCAAGTGATATATTTTCTTAAATTGTGTGTGAGGGTTTTTAATATTTATAAATATTGTCTTTGAAGGTTTATAACACTCAATTACACACAATTTTCATACCTTTGTATCTCATGTTGATCCCCACTGCCATTATACTATGTTTTACCCCTATTTTCATTCTCATACCCATATTTCACCCCATAATCACCTTTCTCCATCCAAACACCCTTCATTCCCAATATCAACCATGATAATAAACCTAAATACCTATAAGAACCCTCAAATAAAATTATTTTATGGAGTGTTAGACCTCTATAGATAATATACCCCGCTAAGGAGGAAAATTGACACCTACAACCAACCTTTTTTAATCCTACAGAGCAAGAGTCTCCAAGAACATAATGAGTCAATCATCCATGGGCATATAAGGTGGTATAATCTAGTGAATAAATACCTATAATTAATCAAATATAACATATAATAATATTAATAGAGACTTAAAATGGCCCTAATCACTTTACTGACTCAAAAATTCATCATACAAACCCCTATACATAGTCAACTATGTAAGTGCATGCCTACAATAACATTGATGCATGTGGAGGACCACATATTGCTTTTGTTGAGAGGTAGTGTTCATTAATAAGGATAAATATTCATGATAAATTATAAATCAATGATCACTCATAAAATAAATAAAAAATACATCAAACATAAGAGAGCACCTATAGGCAGGTAAGATGAGGTTGGATTGTGTTCAAATTCATGTAGAAGTAAGGGGGTATAATGATTACTCAAAGGATTTAATGCTTATAAAAATAAATCCATTAGTATCTGTTAGGTTATTGAGCCCTCAATATCTATTAAAAAATTTCTAATAATTGAGAAAGAAGAAGCCAAATGGCCCACATAGGCCTATTAGGTCTCAATAGGCCTAAACTTGCATGTATGCAGAGGGTCATTTCAACTGCATGTTTAAATGTTTCTTACGGTGATGGAAATATATAAGTAGGAAATTAGAGAGATGAATGAGAATGTGAGTAAAGTCATAAGATAATTCATAAGGATAAAAATTCCTTACTCCCTTAGGAACTCATCTCATAACCCCTATAGACAATATATAGGCATATGAATGCCTATAAGCCTATTAGTGCATATTGATGTAAAAACTCTTGATTTTGATGAGGGGTATCATTAATTAATGTAAATTTTAATATTTATTATGAGGAAGAGGTAAAAATACAAGTGGTTAATCCATCTAATAAGGAAAAGGTACAATCAACACAAAGTTGATGACACTCAAGCTTCTTTAGGCATGGACCCTGAGTTGGAGAAGGGGAATGATATAAAATGGAAGATATGTTTTAAATAGATGAATGAGGTTTTATATATCCATAAAAAACACTAATGACACCATAGCATTATGAAAAACTTATGGAAATAACGGATGAAGACTATACTCATAAATTTCATGCTTAAACACACAGTCAACAAGTAGCCCACTATCAATCTAAACAAAATGAGTGTTTGAGACAGCTATAGGCATGTAAAATCCATAAAACTTAGTGAAAATGGTAATAATGACCAATTAAATATACACATACCTCCACTTGGGTTATACAAATAATGGGTATATCCATTATTCTATCTTAGACCGAACCTTGCCTGTGATAGTTGGTTTTTAGGGTTGAATGATGGATCTATGCCATGAAGGGTCTAAAGATAGTTTGAGATATATATAATGTTTTGGATAATTAAAAAATGGTGTTAAGGGATATTATACCTCCTAAAAAAATTTATCATTTAAATCTATAGTCAAGTATCTTAAGGGTAGACTAAGTAGGCAAGCCCTAAGCCTAAACTCAGACCCTACTTCCATATTAAGGTTTATCCAAGCTCATGTAACAAGTTTTATGATCAATGAGGAATGTGTGAATATATTTTAGAGAATGATAAGGGTTTTCAAAGTGAAAATAAATGAGTTATTGGGAAAAGTGACTTCAAAACCTTGCTTGAAATACTTAACCCTACACACAGTCAACTCAAAGCTCAACTTCAAGTGTTCACCCACATCACCACATAGGTGCTCAAAACCAAATATCCTAGGGAAGTGTAAGTATCCATATGAAATAAGAATCCATGAAGTATTGGTTGACATTTGGGTGATAAATTTTATGAGAAAACCTTGAAAATAATGAGTCAATATAATTTTGATGATAACCCTCGTGTCACCTTTCAATGTTCATATCTCCATATAGAATTTGCATGGAAACCTAGACCATTCATGGAATATGAGGAGGTAAATTCACTATATATTAAGTTAATTTAATCTTGACATGGATGTTATTATGATATGAACTATCACTAAGACTCCTAAGCACTCATAAACCTCTCTAAAACCCTATGTAGACCCATTTTTAGAAATATTGATATCTTAACATCCTAATACCTTGGAATGGTTTAAATGAAACTCTAAATGTATATAGTAATCAGGTAAGAACCTATTCATGTATTTTAGTAATAACAAATCCATACAGAATGTTTAGAAAACTATACTTTTCCAAGAGAATGAGCATAAAAGGGTAAAAAATTGTTTGGAATGATTCCAATCACTATAGGGGAAATTTTAATATTTTTTTCATATTATTAAATCATAATATGTCTAAGGATACAATTAAAAATTTATTTACAACTCATTTCAAAATTGTCAATCTATAAATACTAGAGAAAGGTGGATGAGTCAACTAGGAGAAGTGAAATTTGAAGTGCATAATGCATATATAATCCTATATTATGGTTGATGATGTTGGTTCTAGTATGAATCTCAATTATACATATGTTATTAAGATTTATTATAGGTTTCATGGTAGCCAATATACAAGCAGTTACGTTATTAGGCTTAATTAGCCTATTTAACCCATTGGGTCAATAAAATAGATTAGGTTTGGCATAGAGGGGATAATGAAGAGAGTCAATGTAGGTTATAATGCCTAGTAATTTATGGTTTGAATGGGGTAAATGAAATTTCAATAGCCATTGTGTAGGATTGGAGGAAATTTCATCATCAAGACAACATGTGCATTGAAAGAGAGGCTACTCAATGCCTATTGGAGACATAGTAACACCCCATGTACACCTAATTAATTTACATTGGATAGAGTGATGGACCATTTTGAGAATGGCCAAGCATTTGATAAGGATAACTAAAGCTAACCTAGCCCCATCAACTCACTCTAATGCCAAAAAGAGCCATTAAAGAATATCAATGTATGGGAAAGTTGAAGAAGGTTTGTGTAACTGATGTAACTACAAGATTGAGTGCACTATGGTCATTCATGACCCCTTATCCACTTTTCCATTCCACTTTTCTCATCCTATCTATTTTTATTTGTTATATATTGATGGATTTATTACTTTTATTACATCCCTTTGGATAGTATGAGAAAACTCTTCCAATGTTTGAATGTGTGCACTAACTTGGATTGATGAATAGAACACTACAACTTCTTCATGATCATTACTTAGTGTATTCATGATTTTTTTGATATTCATAGGGTGTATCTATTTTTAGGTCTAAGTTTCACCAAAGTACTTACAATATTTCATTACAAGTCATCTAGTGTGTCATGATGTTTATGGCTCAAGCTTAAAGTGGATGTCTAATTGTAAGTGCTTTGAATTAGGCCTTACTCTCATTACTCTCTTAATCCAATCACTTAATTTGAATTATAAGTGAAACATTATTGTTTGGAAGCCATTGAAGCTAATTTTTTTAGCTCTATGCATTTTCCTCTAATGTGTTGAGAGTTCAAGTTGAGCAAGTGGATGAAAGATCATTTTAGGTGCATCACCACCCTTTAGTATAGGTTTCCTTCATGATACTTCCTTACCATTTTAATCCTAATACATTTAGGTCTTAATAGAGAGATCAAGTCAGCAAACTAGGGGATCTAACCACATAAAATATAGTGGTTTGGCCTAAATAATAGGTAATCCATAGCCTATAGGCCACTCCCACGTTAGTCTAGGTTTGAGGTGGATGTGAACAGTCTTTTCCTTAGTAAGGGTGCAACCTAGTCACCTAAAACTTAGTTTGATAGATGCACATTAATCTCTTTTCCCTCATTTTTAAGGAAATTGCAAACACTACATCCCTTATTCAAGTTAGTTTCTTCACCATACCTCTGTTATAGTATTTGTGAGATTGTGAAACTAAAATCAATCTTTTAAAGGTTATTATTGTGATGTTATAGTGAGTGGATAAGATCCATTAACTTTGGTGCATCACCTTTTGTAGTTTAGTTTTTCCTTATACCTTTTCCATTATTAAAGACACTTAGTCCTAGCTATATAAAGGTCTCTTTAGCATTGGTTTTGGCATACAACTAATCTTAAATCAAGTTTATCTTAGTTGGGGATGGATCTGACCCTCTCCAAAGGTTCAACCCCAAAGATCCAATGTCCCACACCTTGGGGATAATCCCATTATTTCAATTGGATCAACTATTTGATTGAATGGGTATAGGATCCAAGTGATAGTAGATATTTAAAAGTTTCCCAAGGGAGGAGGGGTTTTCACTCCTTGATGGATATCCAAGATATAACCAAATAATTATCAAATAATGGGACCAATTCAATATAAATTTTACCACCAAATGAGGTACCTTTTCTTACAAGAAGATGCCTTTTGGGTTGACCAATGCTAGTGTAACCTTCCAAATGGACATGGATATGACATTTAGAGGCCTAAAAAATGATGTGATATTGGTTTATTTAGATGATATAGATATTTTATCTAAGAATTAATTTGATAATTTAGATCACTTGAGTAAATTATTTTATAGGTGTAGAGAGTTTTGAGTATCCTTGAACCCAAACAAATGTGTGTTTTTTTTCATTAAGGAAAGTTATTAGGACTTATTATTTCAAAATAAGGCCTTACAATTGATCCAGAAAGGGTGGAATAAAACTTGGATATTTCACTTCCAATTCAAGATAATGGTCTCCAAATATTCTTGGGAAAAATAACTTTATAATATGGTTCATCCCAATCTTTGATAATTTGGTCAAACCTTTCAGTACTATGCTTAAGGAGAATGCTACCTTTAGATATTCAAAAGAAGGTATGGATAGATTTGAGTCAATTAAAAGGGTAATTTATCAATACTCTACACTCATGAATCCTTTTTATGATAAGTAATTTATTATTTATGATTTTAGGGGGAATGAAAGTATATCAATCATACTAGTATATGAAAATAGCGATTTAATCGAGTAGTCCATTGCATTTTTCAATCAAGCACTTAAATATTATGAGTTAAGGCATGATTTTATGGAAAAACAAGTCCTTTATATCATAAAATATCTTAATTTTTTTATAAATATGATCTATAATAACAAGATATATATAATGGTTTCACACTCAAGTGTGAAGGAGTTCTTGTTGGATAAGGATGTAGGTGAAAAGAGACCTAGTTGGATGAATAAAGTCCTAGAGTATGGCATTGACATTAAGGTCATCAATATTGTGAGAGGAAAATGACTATGTGAAAATTTATAATGAGACCTAAAATATTATAATTGGGTAATTATTATGCTATAATAGGGTCAATAAGCTAATCATGAGGTTCCCAACAGATGGACTAGAGACATGGACACATTCTTGTAAATTGATGAGTATCCACATTGTCTCAAAAAATCTCAAATAAGGTATTTCAAACTTAATTAAATTTCATGTGTCATTATTTATGGTACATTATTTAGAAAATAAATAAATGGAGTGTTTTAGAGATGCATTGAATCTAACTAAGTGGCTAAGGTGCTAGAATAATTTCATGATGACCCATCAAGAGGTCATTTGTCTCCCAAAACTACTACTCTTGAGATTATGAGGGGGCGTTATTACTAGCCAAATCTATTTAGATATGCACATGAATGGGTTATAAAATATAATAAGTGTGCCTTATTTGTAGGTAAACAAAAGCTAGCATCCCTCCCTCTCCATCCTATCTAGGTAGAGTATCCTTTTATATAATGGGGTTTAGATTTATTTGGGATGATTAACCCACCTTGAAGTATTGGTCATAAGTGGGTCATAACTCACATAGACTACTTCACAAGATGGACAAAGGTAGTGGCACTTAGATATGCAAATGAGACCTCGTATTGGACTTATAAGAAGATATTATTACTCAATTTGGTATTCCAACTACTATTATATCTAATAATTCTATGGATTTTATTGGAACTAAAATTAGTTAATGGGAAGTCGAGTAAGGAGTCTATTTGAGAACCTCTTCCAATTATTAGCCTCAAGATAATGGATTAGCATAATATACAAACAAGAACCTAATCAAGATTATCAAGAGGACCATAGATGAAAACTAAATAACTTGGCAGACCAAATTAAAAACAACATTTTAGTATGATAGGATAACCCTTAATAGGTCTATTGGTAACTCACATTCCATTCTAGTTAATGGAAGATAAGTAAGGTTACCTTTGTCACTTGAATTACCAGCTCTAAATCTCACTCAATAGCTAAAATTGATGGATAATGATGTTATGGTAGTGAGATTATCAGAGTTGATGGAGTTGGAAGAAACCAAGAATACTAAAATACATAACATTTAACTTCATCAATATCAAATGAAAAACACATTTGATATAAACATCATTGATAGGAGCTTCAAAGAAGGAGATCTAGTGTTGAAATGGGATGAGCATAGATCAAAGGATGGAAAACACATAATTTTTGATGCCATATGGAGTTTCCCCTACATCATAACCAAATATAATTAATCTAATTATTTTCATCTCTCAAAGTTGAATGGAGATTAGATGCCTATCCTAGTCAATGGGATCCATTTCAATCATTATTCTTAAGGTCATTTCAAGCCTTTTACATAGTAGTTAGTAGTTTTCATTCCTCTAAGTGTTTTTTTCATAATTTTTGTAAGTATTTTAGTTGTTTTACTATTCCTCTAAGTTTTTTTGACATTTTTTGTTGCTCTTTGATTTTTTTTTGTGTGTTTGAGGAAATTTTTAGTTTATTCAAGGCCAATCTAACATGTTGTAGTCATGGTTTCCCTTTTAGAGTAAGTTATAGTTAAGCTCATGTGACTCCTATGCCTAATGGATGCTTAAGGCTATTGGATCTTTATTTAATATGAAATTGGCCCACAAAAGTCACAAAACTTCTGACTATTCTAGTCACCTTAGTCTCTTGACACCTAGTTTGCATGGGATGGATCATTTTATACCAAAACTAGTTGAGTATAGTATTTGAAATAGCTAAATGATCACTAGGATATCTCAAATTTAGGTATGTTAAAGACATTGAGGTTATTTTAACATTTTTTTCATCAATGGGTAAGGTCTAACAATCATTTTTTGAGGTTAAAGGTTCACATTAGTCTTATAAGAGACCTATCAAAGTAGCATTCAACATGAATGTGTATCAAAAATCTGATATGAGGCCTATTAATCTTATCAAATCTCATTTTCATGTTTAAAATCACCAAAAATAAATTTCAATGTAAAATCTTACTAAAAGGCCTACCAAAAAATTTTAAGCCTTAGGGTTACATTGGCCTAATGAAGACCTATTTGATGATTAGAAACATGAAGATGTTATTCAAAAGTAAAATAAATCAAAAGAGTCCTAAGGTTAGTCATTGGTGTCATGTTAGCCTTCTAGATACCTATTCCATTGCTTTTCAAAGTGAAATAAGACAAAATCTCTTAAAAATATTTATGAGTTCATAAAAGGGTTAAGGGGTCTAATATTTTAGGTTGGTTTAATCTTTAAGGTTGGTATTAAGGGAATTCATAGGTCATAAATACATAAAATGGTCTTATTTGAATTCCTTAGGTCATAATAAGAGTCAAAGCATTCTATGATTTTTCATAAAGCCACTTTGTGATTTAAAATCTCTTTGCAATCCTTCAAGTCCATATATGTTGACAAGTGAATTTGAATAAGTGTTTCACTATTCTTTCTCCCTCCTTGAGGGTTTTTTCAAACATTACAATGTGCGAGGAGTGAATTCAAGCCATGAAGAATCAATTACCTATCTTCAATCCCTTATCCAAGGTAGTCTTCATTGTTTCAAAAACATTTTTTCAAAACTACAAGCTTCACACAATGTTTCTACATGATTAAAGGTAGGTTTTGTAGTTTTAATGCATAAATAGGATATGAGATATAGGATATGAGTTTAAAAAAATGAGGTTGTAGTCTTATAACTAGGTTTTAAATTTTACAATGTAGAATAAACTCCTTAATGAGAAGAACATGTTTTCAAGAAAGTTCACCACTCTATAGCATTATAAAACAAGATATGAACACAAGTTATAGGTTTTTAATGCATTTACAAGGCCTTCTAGAGGATATCAAAGCAGAAAAAGGTTTATAAAAAGGTAATATGATCATTTGTGGTGAATTGATGACCCTCAAATGGAAGAGATCAAGTTGAAAAGGAAAGAACATATTCAAAGAACTATTCTGTAGGGTTTTAAACAAGTACAATCATGTCCCATCTTCAATATACTAGTGCATGGGTAATTGAAAGGATTTTAGAATATTTAGAGGGTTACAAGGTTTTTATTAATTATTTTTAGATAAATGGAGGTGGTAAGAATCATATCACTTCAATAAGAAGATGATATATAAGTTAAAACCTCTCTAAAATCATAAGACTACATTTTCCATTTTTAGATGGTTTTCAAGCTTGAAAAACATATAAAAGATCTTATAAAACCTAGATAATATATTCATGAGGGTTTTATTGAAGTTTTAATATCTCAAATCATGCTTATAAGAAATATTGAAGAATTCAAGGCAATTTACTAGTCCGTGGAGTTCACAAAACTCATCCAGAATTTTGCCAATGGACTAAGAAAATTTTAAGCATGATGGAAAGCCTCCATAATGATCTAGTTCATCAAAATACATGTTTTAGTTTTATACAATGCTTTGGAGATTTAATGATAATGTTTATTAAGTGTTAAAATCATGTTTCTAAGAATTGAAACTATCCCATAAGACATTTCAAATAGTAATTATTTTGTTATAAGGTTTATCTAATGTTTTGGGCCTTTAAAGCATGATTGTAGGCCTTTTACAGAGCAATTTTGAAGAGGGTTCCAAGAATTTTAGGATCTAAGATGGATTTATCATTTGATTGAGATGGAACCATGTTCCAAAATCTTCTCAATGGTCTTCCATGTCAAGGTTTATTGGTTTCAATCATTTTCAAGGGTGAAACAAACTTTTAGGGTGTTAGGGAGTTGTCATAGATATCAAAATCCATCAAATATATCTTATCACTATGACAAATTTATAGAACATCTCAAAGAGACTTTAGGTCTACAACTAAAGTCATGGTATTCAAGATTAGAAATGATATCCTACATTCACCTATAGTTTATTTTCAAAAATGTGAGGTGTCCTAAATCTTACCAAGATTTATACCTATAATACAACTTTTAATAGGGATCTTAATCCTTATGAAGTTATTATGAACCTTTAATAATAATAAATTAAGAGTTGAAGTCATATTTTTGAATGGTTACCAATAGGTCTACAAACTTCTTGAAGATCTTAATGATAATCTAGGTTGTCTAAAACAAATTACAGGCTTGTGTATTATCTATGGAATCTAAATCATGTTTTTAACAAGAAAGTGGCATGTTTCTAAGGATGTTTTCCATCAAAGAATATATTTCAAAACTATACACATCCTTTGGTACCTACAAGTGTGCAGTCAATAAGCATAGGGTCCTAAGGTCACCAAGGTACGTCTTAAGAGTCTTAAGGTTTTTAAGGAGTCTAGAATATTATATACCAAGATTTCATGGTCCATAAGAAGAATACATAGACCTAGGACTAATATTAAGGGTTTGGTGTTGAAACTAGCAAAAAACCCTATCTATAAAACCTCTATATGATTCAAAAGAGCATTCATGATTGGAAATAACCCTCAAGACTATCATGAAATTGTGCCAAGGTTACCAAACCTCTCCAAGACCACTTACAATCTTGAAAATACATTAAGTGGATTTCATAAAAATCCAAGTTCTTCATTAATATTAGGGTAGATTTCAAGAGGTTATTATGATTCAAAACCCTACAAACAAAATATGTTTAAATATGTCAAGGGCCATCAAGACTAGTCTATAGAATTGAAGGATTTCTTAAGGGTTATGTAAGTGAGAAACATATCTTAAAGGTTCTTATGAGTATTTAAGAACACATACAGTTCTTCAAGAAGAGTTTCAACATGGTCTAAATCATGATTACAAGAGTGAAACATGTCCATAGGTCTTAAAAACCAATAAATTAAAGACATGAAGAAATTGTAGGTCAGAATTATAATAAATTTCAAGACATCTATGAGAATTACAAGCTAAGAAGACTCTCTAACAAGATGAAAGGCTAAAAATATATTTCAAGCATGGTCAAGATCTCTAATAGGCCTACAACATTGTTTGATAGGTAGAATATGATAGATTTTGAGATTATGAATAAATCCTAAGATAATCGATGGTTATGTGGGCATTATATATAGGTAAATTCCCTCAAAAGATGTTTCCATAGCTTACAAAATTCTCTCAATACCTCTTGTCATGTTTCCAAACATGCCTTTCATGCTAAATAAATAAATAAAGAGGTTTCCATGAATATTTAAACATGTTTCCATAACCCTCTATGACCTAACCAATAGGGCTATAGTAGTTCTCAAGGTTCCTTGATAATATAACATGGTTCTTACAAGCATGAAACATGAATTTGTAGTGTCTTTAAAATAGGAGTAATTATATAGGTTTATCAAATGGATTTTATGAGATTTAAAGGAATATAAAGTTACTTAAGCATATTTAAATTCCCTCAAGATAGATAAAACTAAGTTGATAAGGGTTAGGAGAACATGAAGACCATTAATAAGCTTACAAGCCTTCAAAAAGGAGAAATGAGGTCTATAGGCTTTTATTTATAACCAAATATCAATGATTTCCATAAGTGTTATATGTTTGAGTAGCATCTTCATGGTGTTAAAGATGGAAATGTGAGTTTTTAATTAAATAAAGACTAAGACAAGCCTACAAGACATGTTGAAAGTGATCATGGTTTCTCAATATCAACCAATAGGTTACAGTCAAAGCTAGTAAAATTACAAGGTTATAGGCATAGTCTTAGAGGATTACCAATAGGTTAAAGGCTCCAAACATTTTGTTGTAGACATAAAATAATGGGGATCAAAGTATTCAAGATTATAAAGGTATATATATCTAAGGATTGAAGTCTCCAAGCTACTATTACTTCTTCAAGAAGAAAGGGGAGGTTATATGAACCTCTAACATTGTCAAGTCAAATGCAAAGTTAAAGGTTCTAGAATAGTGATATAGGTTTACATACCTTCCTACAAGCTTAAAAAATATATCCAAGCACCCTCTAAGACCACCTATATGTTTTAAAGGTGTAGTAATGATGGTTGAAGGTTTAGAAGACCAATAAATTAAATGCATAAAGGGTGAATATAGGGTTGATGATGTGAATGCAGGTAGAATTGGAAAAGTTACAAGGTTATAGGATTATAAATGGATGTTTTTGGACAAAATAATGAACCTACATGACTATTAAGAAGGTTATAATTATTCTAATCATGTTTAAGGAGGTCATAAGATTTAAAATTATTCCTAAAGCCTTTTAGGACTCTTTACAAGCTAGAAACAAGAACAAAGGTCTACTAATTTAAATAAGGTTTCAAGATCCCTAAGACCAAAAATATGAAGGATTCAAGTTGTAATCCTAATTGATAAAGTAGAATGAGTTTCAAGGTTTATTCATGATTTTTGAAGACTAAATGAACAATAAATATTGAACACAAGGGTTCTAGAGCCTAAAAGTAACCTATAATTCTAAAAATATGTCCTCTAAGCCTCTATGATGATGCAAGGTTTGAAAGCAAGATATCCTAATAAATTAGAAGATTATCAAGACTCCTAACCTAATGTGAGGCCTAAAAATTAAAGAGATGGAGGTTTTATGACCTAAACACCTAAATTATATACCATCTATATGTTTCTAAGAGACTTTTTGTGTTTATAAAAGGTTGATTATAGGGTTTTAGGGTAAAACATAAAGTCTTCAAGCATGATAATGTTTGTTTATTTTATTATCCAAGAGCTCTCATGGATAAAGATGAAGATGTACTATCTTCTCAACCTCCCCAAGAGGCCTTCAAATGAACTTTAAGATTGATTTTAAACCATTCATGCTTCTATATCCTAATAAGCACTATTATGGGTGAAGATAAATGGTCATAAAGGGCATAAAGAGGTATGAAGTCATTGAAAACTTCCCCTAGAGGTGTGAAACTCCCTCAATGTAGTGGTAATTAGGTTAAGTCTATTATGGCCAGAACACCCCATGTTATTTAAAATTGGGGAACCCTATAAAAATATCATGAACTAAAGCTTCAACATCCTTTATTTTTTTCGTGTCATTAGCATCTACTTAAATCCTTAGAATATATGTCACCCTAATTTCCCTTAGTAGAAAGAAGCCTCATTTATCTGTATAACTAAGGTAGACTAGTTCTTTCATGAATTAAGATGCTAACATTTTAGGTTTGATTCTAATGGAAATTCATGGAGTCTCATTCCTTTCTTGGAGTAATAGAACCTTCACCTTTCACAAAAAATCAAAGTCTTAATAAGGGATGAGTGATTATTAAATTAATTATGTATATTCTCATGTCTTACTTAGACTTTTTTGTCTATTTTATAGAGGCCATTTCCAAAACCTTTCATAGATGTCAGATCACAAGAGAGCCTGACTAAATTAGAAGGTATCACATCACCCAATGTTAGAGTAACCGGTCCCTAGACCTATCAAAGATGTTAGATCCTTGGAGAGCCTAACTAAATGAAAAGGAACCATGTCACCCAAGTGTCAAAGTAGATATTCCCCAGACTTGTCAAAGATGTTAGAGCCTAGGAGATCTAGATCAAATGAAAATGTGCCACATCAGTCAAGTGTTAAAGTGGCTAGTCCCTAAACCTATTAGAGATGTTAGATCTTGGGAGAGCATAGATAAATGAGAAAGCACCACATTGCTCAAGTGTTAAAGTGACCAGTCCCTAGACCTATCAAAGTTTTCAAACCCTAAGAGAGCCTAGAGAAATGAGAAGGTGCCACATTGCCCAAGTGTTAGAATGGTTAGTTCAAAGACCTATCATAGATGTTAGAGCCTAAGATATCTTGACTAAATGAGAAGGTGCCATGCCACCCAAGTGTTAGAATGGATAGTAATTAGACCTATTAAAGATATCAAATCCTAAGATAAACTAATCAAATGAGAAAGTGCCACATCACCCAAGTGTTAAAGTATCTAGTCCCTAAACCTATCAGAGATGTTAGAGTCTAGGAGAGCCTAGCCAAATGAGAAGGCACCATGTCACCCAAGTTTTAGAGTAGTCAATCCCTAGACCTATCAAATATGTTAAAGCTAGAGAAATCCTAACTAAATAAGAAGGTGCTACATTACCCAAGTGTTAGAGTAACCATTCCCTAAACTTGTCAAGGATTTTAGATCTTAGGAGAGGCCAATCAAATTAAGAAGTGCCACATCACCCAATAAGGTGTATGAACTTATGGCCACCCAAGGACCTAGGAAGGTCATAATAAGGTACAAATAAGGATAGAAAACAAATCAAGATGTGCCATGTGTCCTTAGGTAACACATCACCCTTCTTAAGGGAATGATATGGAGTATGAAGTTATGCCTAGGTGTCAACCATTAATATGAGGAACAGTGAGTAGAAAACACATGTTAGAAGGTGGGAGTTAATAAATAATCCTTTAAGAGATGTGACCATGTGCCTACTATGCACTACACATTAACATAATATAAAGTTCAGCCTGATTGGATAGTTTTAAAACATACCATCACCATTACTATATATGACTGGTGGCAGAGGATCATGGGCTCTAAACTCTAGATTTATAAGTAAAGAGAGGAAATCCATCCACCAACTCAAATTAAAACTCATATCAAGTGATCCCCAAATGAAATTAATATAAGGGAATGTATGCATGAATTTATAAAAGCTTAATAAAAGCTCACTAATAGTTACCACTAATACTTTTGAGAACACTTTGACTCCTCACTCTCTAATTCTCATAGAGAACCCTTATATTATGTGCCTCTTATGTTTAGAGATTCCTTATTTCCCTTCCATCCTACTCAAATGGCTACATCCTCTTCAAACCCAAAGAATGAACTTGAGTATCAAGATACCACATTCTTAGTTGGCTTGACCAAATTCATGAACTACAATGACTCATTAAAAGTAGTAAATCAAGTACCCATAGATTTAATCTTTGATAATGACCAATAGGAAAATTTTAATGATACCCTTTGTTCTTACAAGAAGTATGGACTTCACATAGATACTACTAATCTATAAGCATACCATTATGATAACTTGTTTGGTAACCTCTTTGATGATGTCATCCACATGCAAGATAGGGTCTATGACTAGGTGTATTTGCTTAATTCCTAGCACTAGATTGTTAATATCTCTAGGAAACCTTATAAGGTGTGTAACTCTCTCCCAGAATACACCTTTTCTTATAATGTGGTAGTCATGATATCCTAGATGGATACCTAGAAAATATATGATGTCTTCTCTAGATAGGTTAACAAAGAGGATATTAATTTGTATATGGTCCATACCTTTTGAGAGGAATTCTAGGTAGGCATGTTCCTATTGATTAGATTATTCAAGGCCCAAAACTACTTATACATTAATGAGCTATGAGTGCCTCTCCTACATATGATTCTCATATACTCATAAGTTTTATACATGGGAGGATTGATCAAATTTAATTTGGTCAATTCCATCATAGATGCTTGAGGAAAGCGTAATTTATACATGATGAGCTACCTAGTGGATGTAGTCTACAAGACACTCTCCTTAAAGCCTTCAGATTTTCTTACGTGAGTTCTTAGGGGCTCAATAATCTATGTGGTAATCTGAAAACTATATGGCTAATAGTTCTAGAAAAACCTTTGGGAGATATGTGATTATTTATACTAGGTGGTCTATCATGCAATAAATGAGGCCCCTAAGCCTTAACTATCATAAGCAATCTAGGGTTTCATCATCACCATTAGGGACTACTAGATATAAAGAGAGGAAAACATGATCCAAATTATGGGTTTCCTCAAATATCCCTTCTACCTTCCATATTTTACCTTAGACCATCTAAAAAATGAAAAAATTACCTACCAAATAGTGGAAGACATCTTTGGCTTATGTATGCAACATTATCAAAAGGTGTACCCACCACTCTTGACCATAATCAAGCACCACATATACAAGACCTTTCATCTAATCTAGAATATGTCATTTGAGTGGGACTCTTTCACCCTAGTAAGAGACAAGTTCCATCACTAAGACCCCAAGGAGATATTTAGAGCTCACTTGGAATGGTATTCAACTTACCTTAATATCAAATAGGGTCATTAGATAAAGGATGATGATGAAATCTATGTAGATGCTACCAATGATTAGGAGGTGTTATCTTGGATCATATGAAAGAAGAATAAAGAAAAGAAGGTTTAAATGGGCCCATCTATGCCTCCTCTAACTCTTTGGTCAATCTATAAAAGACCTAACTTTGAATCATATATATATATATTATATATATGATTCAAAGTTAGGTCTTTTATAGATTGACCAAAGAGTTAGAGGAGGCATAGATGGGCCCATTTAAACCTTCTTTTCTTTATTCTTCTTTCATTGTATATATATATATATATATATATAATAGGAGATGTTAAAGGAGGGGGAGTTATACTTGGATCATGAGGAGGAGAAGGTGGTGGTATGCCTTTCAAGATACTTTAGGATATATATATATATATATATCCTAAAGTATCTTGAAAGGCATACCACCACCTTCTCCTCCTCATGATCCAAGTATAACTCCCCCTCCTTTAGCATCTCCTACTCCTCATACCCTAGCTCCTCTTCTACCTCCTCTAATAGTTCCTAATCCTTGTTCCACTATCCTCTTCTTCCTCCTCTAATCACTAATCATGCCCTACATCCACCTTTACCTTTTCTAGTATCTCTAATAGATCACCCATGATAGATCCAAACTCAAACTACTTAATGGTAGGTAACTTAGGCATAGCCAACTCAACCACTAATACCTTAGCCCTGTGCCCCATAAACCCTAAGGTTTGATGTGGCCATCAATGTAAGGGTGAACCTAAAGAGAGGCTCCTAATAGGCACCCATATAGGATCCCCCTCTCACACCTTTAGTTCCTCCCATTAATCTTCCACCCCTAACTCCCATTTATTTCCAACTCCTGATCCTTGCACCCACTAGTTCTACTCCACTCCCACAAACACTAAAGTGGTGCCTCATATTTTCCCTATTGTACCCACTCTTTCATTTTCCCAATTATCTTTGTACTTATTATTCTTGAACATCCTTGCCTCTTGTTTCCCTTGTACTCCATCCATTTCACAACCTAAAGTCCTCCTAGTAATTTCTTTGGTTGTGCCTTTATCAATGAGCACATATATGACTATTGGGAGTACACCACCAGTGAAAAGGGCCCTCTTAGTTCCCAATATAGTCTTCCTAGTGCCTCCCTCGGTATATCTAAATCCTCTACCATTAGACCTTTTGGATATTTCTATTCTTACTATTTCTTCCACTATAGCTTCTAGAGTTTACTCTAGTAAGAGGTCAAAGAAATAAAAGGAAATTTACACTTTGGCTCTAGCTCAAAGGCATTATACTATAATTAAACATCTTCTACAGGCCTAAAAAATTCCTCTAGACCTAGTTACATCACTTCAACACCTTTTTCCCCATACCCCTCTTTCCATTACCCAAGGTTCCATAGGATTGGCCTTTGACCAACCCATCTCCTTCCTTTTGTTTAGTGACCCTTTCTTATGGGCAATTCTCCCTTAGGTGAATTTAAACCATGAAAAGTGGTAGGTGTATATGTTCCTATTTTTACCAAATATCACAACCTAAAGGATATTTTTTAAGCCTACTCTAATATTTAGGCACCATTGGAATACCTCTAGGCCTATGGGTTGCCTATAGTAGAGGTAAACCTGTATATTAAAAGGATATCTCCCTAAATTTGTCTCTTAAGATCACACACTATACTAAACCAATCAATTTAAATGTAAAAGGTAATAAATTAATAGAATATAAACCTATACTAGAGAGGTGATACACTAACATATTAGTCCATAAGCACATTTGTACATACACTAAGAATAAAAACTACCAAATCTAACCTCAACTCTATAGCCTTTGAACATTAGTATTTATTATAGAGGTATATTTTTATGCACATATAGGGGTGGGTGAAAATAATATAAGATAATATACTCTACTATTCCTTCTCATACTTCAATATATACTCAACAAACATATACACTTTATAAGACTTGTTAGAAGTAATATCCTTACATAAGAACATGTAAAAGGTAGTATGGAAGCAAGGAGAGCATGTTCATCACTTAAAAACCACATACACCACTTAAATCACTTATTCAAGAGATTATAAGTATCAAATAAACTTCATATATCCCATTCAAAGGATAAAACACGGTGTCAAACTAGTAGGTCTTTTCATATTATGTGTATCCTACTTATAATTACCAAAAAAAAAATTTAAAAAGTGAAAGAAGAGAGAGAGGAGAAGAGAAGTCTAATATTCACCAATCCAAGTGTCAAAATATATGAACCAATAAAAAATCAAGTTAATTAGGTGGAAAATAAGTCAAAAACCACTCTTGGATAGATTTCTATCACAAACATGTCATCCTCCCTCAAAGTCATGTAAAGACTCTTCACCTTTGTCTTTGTAATTGCCATGATGATGAAGACTTCCATTAAATTACTGAAACTTCCATAGGGTATTTAGACACATTATAGCTATAATTAAGATTTAGAATATTTATGTTAATATTCCTCATATACCTCCTTAACTAATGGCCTTATCTACAACACTTGTACTCACTCACTAGTAGTCACTCATTAGCTTTCTCCAGCTTGCCTTCACACTTGTCAACTAGGTGGATTTTATTTGCTCATGAAAATGTGTTTTATAGGTGTTAGACACATGTATAAGATATTTTTTCCAATTATTCATTCATATATATTTTCAAAAAATGTAATACAATACTTCTCACTTCTTAAACTTGATAGTCATATGCCTTCTCACTATCTCACTTGACTGCCTATAGTGGTAGGTCTACCAGAGAGATTTTATTCTATAAATATGATGATAATTTATTATATGGGGTTTAAACAAGTCCCAAGTAATTTTTTACAATTATTATAACTTGACCATCCATCTTTGCATCTATAAAACACTTTAAATCTTGTAAAAAACCTCCTATTAGGTATGCCCATACAAGGGATAGTGAAAAATAATTGGTTGGTGAGGAGACTAAGAAGAGACAAAAATATGTTTAGATCATTTCCTTGAGAATTTTACCTCATCTAGATGCAAAAATATTCATGTCTTCACCATCAAATAGAATGAGTGTTTTGAGAGGGTTTTAAGTGCCCAAGATTATTGAGGATTGTTCATAAATTCTTGACTTTGAAACTCCAAAAAAATATAAATTGGATTGAGTTTATATTCCTATTAAACCATTCCCAAATCCTTTATTCCTCATGCATAATTTTTTTACTAGTGTGAGAATAAGAAGTTAGCCTTCAATTCAACACATGCATTCTAAGTAGGATTGTAAAGGAATTAGTCTTGAAAAGTCAACTTTATCTTGTTCTCTGCAAACCAATGGATGATACCATCTTTATATTATCTCTTGAATTAATAAAATTATTTTTATTTGTCATGAAATCATCTAGTTTAGATAAAATCCATTAGGGTATTTGGCCTAGTCTAGGCCTAAAGACCTAGACTAAGTATGATTGTATGTTTTGACCCTATAGAAATATACAATGCATTTATACCTTAATTGTGATTATTACACATTCATATAAAATTTATAAATCATCCTAAAATGGTTATAATATTATATCCTTCATTCATTCAACCTCCATGTGTTAAGTCTATAGACTATGTCATTCATGGAGTGCCTTCTATCTAAGATAAAATAGATGGAATCTCCCCTATTCCCCTACCTTAAATAATATTATGATGAGTTGTTTTAGGTAATTGTTATCCTATACATAAGTTTTAAAATAATGGTTATGATTATAACACCCTCTACACCTCAAACTTTTTAAGACTAGTCGTTAAGACAATGACTGTGAGCAGACAGAGTAAAAGATGACTAAGGTGACATTTCAAAACTAGTAAAGTCTCTATTTAATATATTTAAGAGTCAAATTTAGGTTTTTCATAAAATTTTAGGGTGTTTTAAATATTACCATCTACTTTTTATCTCTTCTAACCTTATAAAGTGTACTCTCTTATGGATTTAGATAAGTCTATGGTATATATGACCATGTCACATGTAAGTGGTTATTAGAGATATCCATCAGCTCCTATATATACTCAATTCATGATTAATTAATCTTTATCCATCTGTATATCTCATTTTGAGTTAATTTGGATCATTTTACACTTATACACATCCAATACTATCATGAAACTATATTCTCATTCACCATCATCAACATATAGTGTCTCTACAGTCATATTGTAGTTCATTTTAGGAGACTTGAGACCCTTTTATAGGTGAATATTATACCATAAAATATCCTTTGGGTCATTAATACCTTTATATTTTATTTTATTAGCTTCTACCTAATATCCAAGCTTGTATATTTCTTTATACCATGCTAGTTTACAAGTATGTCAAATGTAGGTAAACATTTCAATGAAGTTGTGGGGCTTGTAGGTGGTCATATTCATTAGTGTTATTACATCCTTATTTATCTACTTAGGTAAATATAATTATTTAATTATTTAAAATACTCAAATAATAACTATAATTCATGTTATCATATTTCCATACCAATGTGTTACATGCCACTAGAAACTACATGTTCATTAGGCTCAAAACACAGTGTTTATTGAATATCATCAATATCAATTTGACTAAGTTGGGAATCAATAAATAATTAGTGTAATCTACCAAAAAAATTACTTATATGTTGATAAATTACATTTATATCTATATTTAAAGACTATAAATATTAGACATGCACATACCCCACTAGATTCCACCAACAAATGACACCATTTAGAGAAAAAGTGTATTTTGGAGAAGTTAAGGTAAAGTTGCCCTTAAGAAATGTTTCCTAGTCTAGTTGATTGAAATATGTGAGTTGATTTCAAGGTTAACCTAATGGTACATAAATTACTTTAGAACCTACATTCAATTAATGGGATGAATTTAATAGTATCTTGTAGTTTTGACTAGTCCCTTCATAATCTATACATGTTCAACCTTGACTATATCTGACTATATATGTTGAGTTCAAATCAATTTCTTGCTCACTAACTTGAGAATCATCTCCAAAAAACTCTAATGTTATATAATACAAAACTACCATGGATAAATTGACTTTCCATGTTGCTGAGGTGTTGGACATAGGTGTATAATCTGCCTTGAGACTATGGATGAAAGAACCCTACAACTTGGAAACATATTATGTAGATTAACATGTTTCTAAAATTTCAACATAAGGAGGATGATCTAATTTTATATACATATCCATAAATTAAAAACATCCTTAAAACCCATCTATAAATGGAGAATATGTATTTAAATAATTTTCTCAACACTTGGAAGCATCATATTATATAATAAAAAGAGAAACCTTGTAAGTGACAGGAATTCACAGTCAACTAGGAGTCACTGTGCTTATTAGAGTTTCTTTATGGAGTAAAATACATTAATATTACAACTAATTCCATGGAATTATATCTCATATATACTATTTTAATTCCTCAAATGTATTCTTCCTAACTTTTCCTCTCTAATCCATACAGAAGGAAAATCGATGGCTTAGTATGACCTTGCATGAGAGAGCGATGGAGAACACAAATTATTTTTCTCCATTTTGTGAGTTTTCAGATAAAATGAAACATGGAATTAATTTTTATGAGCTAATGATAAATTTATTAATCTCCACACACATGTCAACCTACTTTATAATCTATACAACCTTTGAAAACCCCTCACCTTTTCAATTGTCTTCTTGATTTTCAATGTAAAACATATAAATTTTTAGTTATAGAATTGAAAATTTAGACCTTATAACATCATACACATTTAATAACACCTTGAAATGTCTTTCCTCCCATGGTAATTATACAAATCATTAGATTTTCCCAAAAGTGACCCCTAGATGACATAAAGCCAACTGTAGACTATGACCAAGCTAAAACATATTAGAAATGATCTCATTAAGACCATTAGGCACATTTAAAACCTTATGTTAGTAGAGGTTCATAAATAATCATAACATGATAAGGATGAGGATACCTATGGTATACTTAAAGTGCACAAAATAGGTTATTGTATTCCAATAGAACTTTAGATAACAGAAACATAATAGGTGTTAATTATCCTATGTTATGTAGGAATTAAGAACAACCAGTGTTTTATACAAATATATATATATATATATATATATATATATATATATATATATATATATATATATTTGGGTTAATTAGATAGAAATTAACCAAACATTATACATGATAATTCACACAAAAATGTAATAAATCACACATGTAACCATAACTAGATAAATTTCCATTAATCTCTTCAAAAGTGGAACCCTTTTCTTCTTATAAACATAGGTATATATAGACATTTCTAGTTTATGACTATTCATCTTATTATCATACATGGTACCAAAAGTGGATTATATTCATACTCTATCCTATTAAAAGTCATGATAATAGTACAAAGGAGACTTATACATGATAAAATGAGTACATAATACATGAATATCAGACAAATATCTTACACAGCTTTATAATCCAAATTATTCTTCTAACACTTTCCCTAACTTAAAATGTTTTATCATCTGAAGACAATGTCATATTATCCTCTGAGAATGTACAAGTGCCTAGATACTAAATAAGTGGTTAAAACATTAATATTTTCAATAATTTCTCAAGGAACCATTTTAGTTTTAACCTCTTATGCACTACTTAGCTACCCTTTCAGGTTTTCAACTAAGTATCATATTGACCTACTACCATTTATGAGTTTTCAATAGGTTGGCATAACTAGGTGAACACCCTCTATGGGATTTCAACCATATTATCCCCACTTGTCTTACTAAATCATCCCCAATATAAAATGCTATACAAAATTTTCAAAATTGGTAATCTATGTAGTACTTAACTTGATGGTGGTGGCATCAACATAGATGATGATTCACCAGAGCATCAACATAGATGATGATTCACTAGAAGAGTATTTAGACTTAGACTGGATGGATTTGCATCAAGATATGATGTTTTAGATTTTATAATGTGGATTATACATAGGTGTGTTTAAAATATAAGTAACTATGTTGGAAAAGGGAGTCAAATCCATCTTATAGGCATGCTAGTCCAGAATTACTTCCTAGATGAACCACAATAGGGTGTACAATAGAGAATGGTATCTAATTATTTTCTTAAGATCTAAATAATTAGTTATTCTCAAGGACACCTTGGTGTTTATGACCCTTGTCTTAATCCCACCACTCAACTACTTGATCTTGTCTACGTGTTGTTGAGCTTGGAGGATGGTGAAAAAACTATGTAAAATTTGGATCTGATAATTGAGGAGGTTGTCACACACATTATCCCTATAATTGAGTGACTCTTATATTGATCCATCCTTATCCTTCCTAGTGTTAGTATGGCTAACCATGGTTTTTTTAGTGGTGGTTGCCTTTGCAAAGTCTACACTAGAACTAGATAAAGAGTTATCTTGTTTTTGCTTCTAGTCTAGTAAGCTATGTGTGACATGTTATGTTTGAAGTGAAACAATGTCAAGTATCCCTTGATAATCTTTCAATAACATTATGAGTGTGTCATACTTAGTCTTAACATCCTTCTTGAATGTGCCAACTACACATATTTTGTATGCTATGCAACAATCCCTAGTTAATTGAGAGATAAGTGTCTTGAGTTTATATTAATTAGACATGACTTGGTCCCTAATTGCATGAGTGACGAACTCAAGACAAGTATCTTAGATAAGATTTGTAGGTTTGTGTAAGCAATCCTTTAACTCAACATTATTGGCCTTAGATTAATCCATTTCTTGATCTATAAAGGTGACCTTCTACACAATGGACTCCTAAAATGCTATAGTACCCTTTAACTATTTATTCAGTGGTAGTTTGGAGACATCTAATGAGGTTTCCTACTAAAGGAATACTATTTCTAATATTATTGAAGTCATGAAAGGGTTAGGTCATGGCATGGTTTCAAGTGTAATAGAGAAGGTGGTATATTGAGCACTCATAGTTAAAACATGCCATATCTAGAATCCTCCCAAAGGTAATTCTAATTATTGTGCAACTATTTCAGCTATATATGGTTCTTTTTCTAGCTCTAACTGCTATAATCTAGCTTATTGTTGCTCAAACACTTGTCACTATTGTGTCATAGTCTCTTTAATAGACTTTATGTTCTATGTAGTATCATTGTCTTGATTTCTCTTCACTTATTCTACTACCTTTTTGGTAAGCTAATTCTATATATCTTTCTTTTTCTCTTGTTTCTTTCTTATTGCTTCTTCACACATTTACCTTCCTTTTTATATTCATCTATTGTATTAACCTTGGCTTGTTTGGCCTGAGCATATGCCTATGATACTACATTAGCCTGCACTTTGGTTATAATTTCTTATTGTCTTATTCTTGGACTTTATATTTGTGAATTGATTCATATTCTTCTTATTTTTAGCTTCTTAAGCTTATTTATGGGTATGAGTGTCATCCTCTAGAGATTTTGTGCCTATGTCATTATGTCTTGTTGTTATTAAGCTTATTCAACCTTTATCTTGGAAGTGAGTGTAACAAATTTATTCTTATGCTCTTCTTCCATTTTTTTCTAATGCACCTCATATGCCTACTTGGATACATCAATATCTTCTTGTGCCTTCTTGTCCACCTTGAGAACCTTTTATTGGTTGACCTCTATGTCATGGGCCTTTTTTGTGGCCTCAACTTCTTCAGCTTGTCAAATTTCTTATTAAGCTTATTATTGTTCTTTTTAGCATTTATTTTCATCTTTTCTAACTTATCATTCTCCTATGTGATTTATTTCTTCCCATTAAACATATTTCTCTTCAGTTGTAGTTTTTTCTAGTGTGATCTCCTCAACCTCATAAGTTTATGGTGAAGGTGATGAATTACTTGGTTGGACCATAGAGATGGATACATGTGATTTATCACACCCCAAGTGAAAAACCTAAATTTAGGTGGTGGTGAATTTGAATATAGAGAAGGTTGTAATTCTTGTGCTATGCCTATCTTATCAAAGGTGCATTATTCAAGGGTAGGAGAGACCTTAGCCTCTTTTTGAGTTCTTGGTTTATGCACTGGAGACTCATGTGGAAATTTTAGAAGTGGTGAAAAGACATCGATGGTAGAATAATTTTACTAAAAGACCACAATGGAGGTAATGAATGGTGATAGTTCCACCTATAGACTTGGAAGAACCTTCTTATGCACTTGGACCATGCACACTACCTTCTAAAAGAAGAAATCCTTCTCCTCCTTATTATAGAAGTATCCTATCATATTAGTGACCATTACCTAATAAACCTCCTATTCACCCATGACCATATGTGTTAGGTCATAAGAGCTTATGATTTTGGGAACCTTAGGGTCATCTAACCAAGTTTTAATGCTCCATGTCTTACTCTTCAGTGGAGGAGACAATAACTATTGATCATTTGATAACTTGTGCTTTACTTTCTACAACTATGAAGTTATGGCTTCTAGTTGTTATTGTATTATAAAGAGTGCTGCACTAGGTGGTATGGATTGAAATGGTGTTTCACACCTAGATACATAGGCTTTCTACTTGGAAATTGCAACCTACACCATGACCATGGTAAAAAGTAATATTAGAGGTCCAAATGGTGACCTCAGTAGCTCATGAATGTGGATGAATACACATTTTGGTAGTAAGTTGACTATAGACTTCCAATTCCTAACACCATTGTTTTGAAATTATCAATATTACTTGAAATGCACTAAAATGCATAATTTGGGCCAAAATCACTTAAATGTGCTAAATGGTTCAAGCTTATTGTATACAAGTTCTACTTTAGGCTAATGTATCCCTAAATGGGGAAATGCATTTTATGTGATTATTAACATTTCTCAAATTATTTTGAGTCAAAATGATGAGAATGAAATTTAACATTGTAAACTACTAAATTCTTATAATTTAGAAGCATAAAACATGTGCATGTGTTATTTTACATCAATAATGTCCTAAATGGGGTATTGGTCCACACACAACCAACACTTTCTTCTAATTCCACTCTAGTCAAATTATGACCCAGTAATATGACATTTTGACCAATTTTATTAAATGGGCAACCAATTTTGAACGAATTATATAAAATTTGATTAATCTTACTCAAGCCAATTAATCAAAATAAAGAGCTTAAGTAGAAAATACATGGATGTTATTGAATATATTTTAATTGGAAATTGATTTCTAATATCCACATCATTAAATGACATTATTTGTGGGGTGGCATCCATAAGTCATAAATATAACAGATATAAATTTTAAGGCCTCCCATGCCTCTTTAATGCCCTTTCCTTCTAAATATTGATGAGGATATTTATTATTTAGGTATCCAAAATTGAACTAATTCATGGCCACACATCTTGATCTCAAAATGGATGATCATGGTTGATTCTAAACAAATTTAAAAATCTATAAATAGAAAGGCCTCTCACTCATATTTTTAAGCTTCATTTATGTAAACTTAATATGTAACATTCTCTCCACAAGTCATTTGTGTGTATTTTTATAATGCTTAATTTGTAATAAGATAGCTTCAATATAGGCATGCATTTGTTTCAAATATCATGAGTCTAGTTTCATTGGTGCACTTGAGAAGATGTATGAGCAATAAACTCATCATTGAAAAAGACTTGAGTAACAAATTAAGGGGAAAATCATGTTTTGAGCCACATTTGGATGATGGAATGCTCTTGGGAAGGTTTGATGTATATACTTTCTTTTAATATCTCTTAATTATCATTTATAAACCCCATTGAAGGAGTTGGCTTAGTTAGTTATGTTCTTTATGAACTTCTTGAGTTTTCTTGATTAATGATTGATCTAACTAACTTTAGATTCCATCTCGACATCTTGGCATGCTCAGTGGGACCACACATCTCATAAGATCAAGGATAAAAATTTGGCATTCTTAGATTTGCTAAAATGTGCTTTAAAATATCTGAAATTCAAATTTTATCATTATTTTTCCCATTTTTTTGTGCTTTTATTGACACATAGTTTACATAGTGATTAATATTAATTCTCTATAATTGGAATCAATATTGTATATCTTGTATTGGTCTCTATGCACATGTATAACAAAAAAGCAAAATTTGGTTTTTAAGTTTTCTTGAGGGTTACAAGTTTTCATTTGTGATTTTAAAACTTGCTAGGTCTCTATCTAATCATCTTGTTGTAGGATCCAAAAGTTTTTTTAGATAGTTTATACTATTTTGGGATAATTAATATCTTTTTTTAAAAAAATTTGCCTAAGGGTTCACAAATAACTAGCATCAATTTTATTTTGATTGGCATCGATTCTATTATAACCAACATCGGTCTTATTATAACTGACATCGATCACTATTGACCGATGTCAGTCTCTATGTAATAAAAACAAAGAAACTTGATGAAATGTTTTCAAATATTACTTCTCTCATTAATAAAATTTATTCAAGGTAGAAGAAACCCTTTAAAAATTTTAGGTCACACACTAGAAAAAAGCACAAGTTTGACATTATTTAAATCTTGAACTTTTCATTTGGTGCTTAAAATAAATTTAGGGGTTTTATACTTACTTTGTTTTTTCAAAGTTTTAAAAGATTAAAATTAAGGTTAAAGGGCCAAAATTTTCACAAACACTTCCATTTGGTGCATTAAAGTAAATAATTATTTGTTTTATACTAGATCATTTTTTACTTGTGTGTTTTTTATAAATGAAGGATGCATGTATGTTCTCCTCATCCGCTTTAGGGAACTTAGGTGATCAAAAGTGATCTTTCCTTAAAATTATGCCTTCTCCAAGTCATGAAAAGAATGATTTTAAGGCTCTCCCCAAAACTCATATGGTTTGGGTGATCTAAACAAAACCTTTAAAATCTTTTCACTTGGTCACTTATTTTATGCAATTTAGCTTGTGAGCAAGAGTTCATAGCCTCCTCATGAGTTTTTTATGGAAGCTTTGACCTATTAGTTAATCTCCTAGAATTATTTCAACACCATTTCATGGTGGGGTATATAAATCAAGGCACATAGACTACAATTTCTAAGGGGTTGAGTGACTAACCTCTCTAATCATAACAAAGACCCAAGTCTAGTCTGGCTAACTAAGGGATTCCACTAAGAAGTACATAGATAGAATCACTATGAAAAGTAATATGCCCTTAAATATTAAATTATTTGGTATGAATTCAATTAATGTGAGGCATCTCTAGTGTTAACCACACATGGAACCATTTATATGTTCAAAATTTTAGTTTTAGAATAACCCCACTTATCACAAATATTTTATTGATGTAGGATGAGTAGCCCAAAGTTCCATATTACCATATAATATCTTGGGAGAATGGGGGTGTAAAAACCATAATACTTCATGAAATTTTATTTTTGCATTCACACTAAAAATCCTCCCAAAAACATGTATATAGATGGAATTCAATGATATAAAGCAACCTTCTCAGTTTAGGGCTTTGGATGATTATACTTAGTTGTATTTTTTCACTTTTCTTTTAATTTCTTGGTCTTATTAGAGTCTAAAAATTGTTTTTAAACTAAAAACACATCAACCAAAGATAATTATTGTCCACCATTTTCTTTGAACAAGGAGGTGTTATGATAACCAAATCAAAATCATCTTTTACCTTGTTCAAATCCTCATTTGATACATTGTGTTTATCTTATCTTAAAAACATTTTTATGCTATCCATTTGACTCTAAAAAATTTTACACAAATATTTAAGTCTTTTGTTTTTAATTCAAATTTAAAATATCACCTTTCTAAATTCTTGGCCAATATGTTAATTGGTTTGCCACTTGCACTTGGTTTGAGTTAATTGTTTCTCTAGATTTTCACTAGTTACATTCAAATGAGAAAGAAACTAAGGTTAAGAGGTTATGGGTTTGATGTTACCCAAATTTAGTGCACACCATATCCAAGCCTTGTGGGAGCTCCTCTTTAGTTGTGGAGGAAACACCTACAGTAAGAATGAAACTTAAACCAAAAAAATGTTAGAAGAGGCCATGGTGGACTACCAAGCTATGTGCTCGGTCTCGAAAGCATGAAGCTCCTTAAGGGATGATAGTCCACTATTTAAAGATAAAAGTATTATAAAGGAAGAAATGATAAATGACTAAATAAATAGAAAAGTAGATGGTGTGTACCTATTCCCTATAGTCTATGTATCTTAGAATGCTACAGAAGGCTAGATGAAGGTTTTGTCTGGTCTAGATGGGTTGTTTGGATGGCTTTTTGGTTTGCTAGTTTAGAACATAGTCATCAACATCAATGGGTCTACTGAGGTTAGTCTAGTGCCGACGTCAGTTGGGTTGCCGATGTTGGTTTGGCTAAAGGTGTTGACATCAGTTGGTCTACCAATGTCACTTTGAGTTATAGATGCCAAAGTCAGTTGGTCTGTTGATGTCAACTAGAGTTGTCATCCTTAGATGGCTTTTAGAGTATTTATAGGATAGACAAAGGGGTTTCTAGAAGTTTATAGGTTGGTACAGGGTTGTAGGAAGGTGAATGAGGTCCGAGGAAGGCTATAGGTGGAAGATTGGTGTGAAAAGGGGGTGAGAATAAGGGGAAGGCATTTTATCCCCTCCATGAAAGAAGTTGGGCCTCTTGATAGTATTTAGAAATATCAATGAAAACTAATTGAAAATATATTCTAAAACACTAAAATGAAAACTAGAGTACTTAGCTTTATAGGGTGAAGAACCAGAGGTGTCAAAATGGTGATTCCCATTATGGCTTATGTGATCGGTGTTGTGAGCCAATGAAATGAACATGGATTGCTTCAATTTAGTAGTTTGAGGTCCTCATAAAATCTTTCAATCTAGTCTCTAAAATGATTTATGTAGAGATTTGATAGTTGAGAGAATGATAGTCGAGTTTTGGTTCTTGAAATCTCAGAGTGCACATGCAAATGTGTGAAAAGGTGGCATTAGCTCAATGTTAGAGATTGGATTATGTAGCTGATGTCGGTGATCCCAATAGTGTCAGCATAGGGCTGTTGACATTGGCCATAGGTTGACCGACGCTGGTAGAGAGAGAATAGGTAAAAGGGCTATTTTTAGCTCTTTGCCCATTTCTCTATTTTCCAAGTGCCTTTTCCATTGGAGAACGATCAAAATAAGGGCTTATGAGACACGAGAGTTGGTTAGGGAGTTAAGATGGGGTGAGAATAGGTCATGGGTAGTTAGGGTTTGGAGGACCTAGTCTCAAGCTAACTCATAGGCTAAGAAATAGTCTTAGGGTGAGGTGTCTAGGTGAGGTGTCCAAAGTGAGGTAATTAATTTAAAATAAGCAATTTTTAAATTAATAAGGTGTACAAGTGTGGGTTAGGAGTGTTAACATTTAGAAGGGGACTAAGGGGGGTTGACATGATATTGGTGTTTACATTTGCCCCTTTTTGTCTTGTGGTTTATTCTAATGAACTCCAAGACAAAAATAGATGTAAGTTGCCCTAGGTATGGGATGAGGTATTCCCCCTCAAATTGGGAATTCAGAGAAGGTAATCTAAAATTGGGTGCCAATTTGATAGGCATTGGATGGGTAGGGTGAGGTTGGAGTTTGAACACTACAATAGTTGAGATTGCGCATATACCACTTCATTTGATAGGCAAGTCAAATTATCGTAGGCAAGGTCAAGGAGGACTAAAATTGAAGTAACTAGTCCCCAACTTATTAGTGGTAGCTGATTGGGTTAAAATGATCAAAGCTATAGCTCTAATGGTCAAAGAGGACTAAAATTGAAGTAACCAGTCCCCAGCTTATTAGTGGTAGCTAATTGGGTTAGAATGATCAAAGTTGTAGCTCTAATGGTCAAGGAGGACTAGAATCAAAGTAACCAATCCCTAATTTATTAGTGGTAGCTGATTGGGTTAGATTAATCAAAGCTATAGCTATAATGGGCATCATGTTCCAAGTATCTAAGCTAGGAAGTGCTCTTAGAAAACATGAAAATGTCACAGATATTAGGGATCAACATGGTCATGATCTAATAATAGGTGTGAGGGGCACATATTTGCTAACTATTTGTGAGGTAGCATATGCAATCAAAACAACCAAGGCAAAGTTGTCTCAAAAGTGGTCATGGTCTGAGGAGATAATCACGATCTTTGAGGTCAATTGTCTAGTCTGGCTAAGATATAAGTGATCTCGAGTGTTGTTTGTTGTGGTTAGGGAGATGTATGTGATCTCTAATGTGCCCCATGAGAAGTCAAAGGTGACTTCTATAGTGTTAGGGCTGGTTGTTTGGTCTTGACTTTGGGTAGTTTTAAAGAAGACCTATGTTTTTAGGTCATCGATGTAAGTTAGGCCATTGAGGTCGGTAAGTAGTCAAAAGGATTTTGTGGTCATATTGTCGATGCTAGTTAGATAACCAATGTCAATAATATAGAAAGGCATTATTTTACTAATGTTGGTAGAACATCGATCGATGTCAGCAGCCCAAGGCATAATTTTGCTGATATTGGTGGTCTAACAAACTCAACAAAGTAGATTGGTGGCCCACCAAAAGTCCTTTGTGACTTTTGAAGTGTTGAAAAAGAGAGCTCTGAGTTTTTAAGTGATAGAGACCTCTTCTTTGTTTGTGTCAGCAGTGTTAGGTGTCAGGGTGTGAGTGGTGAGGAGTGTTGGATTTTTTGGGAGCATTATGGGCCACCAGTGATTAGATTGAGGAGACAAGGTAGATGGAGATGACAGATGCCAGAGGAGGCCCTACAGGAGGACCACCACCACTAACACCTATTATACCACCTCGATGGTGATAATGAGATGAGGTAGGGTGTGTTATTTGAATTTTTGATTAGTTTTGAATTTGATGTTATTTTTGTAATTTTTTGAGTTTTTAGCGATAGATCAAGGGAGAGGTGTATTAGAAGGGTTGATAGGTTAGGTAGGGTACTTTAGGTAGCTTTAGGAGTGTTTTGGGGGGTTTTTAGGGGTGAAGTGGGGAAGCCCTAAATTTTAGGGCTCCCCTTGTTTGGCCCTAAGGTTGAATGAGTCATCGATGTTGATGGTGCCACCGACGTCAACCAATAAAGTGACCGATGTCGATCAATATGACTGACATCAGTCACTTTTAACTATCGATGCTGGCAAGTTAGATTCCAATGTTAGTTAGGTTAGAGCCATCGTCGGCACCCTAATCGATGGTGGTTGCCTATTGAAGGTTGTTTAGGCCTTGGAAAGGTTAAAAATGATAATTTAGATGGCCTAAGTCATGTTGATGCACTCCCAAGTGTGGTGATGGGCATATAGGTTTGTTTGATGCGAAAGTGTAAGTTAGTTGTGATGATTATGTGGTGATTTAGCTGAGCTAACCCCAAAAGACCTTGTGTCAACTGAGTGCTGCCTATATAGCCCATGTGAGGGGCCTTAGGCTAATGTAGTTCTCCCAAAAAGGGAAAGTGGAGGATAGGTTATGGATTGGGTTTGACTAGGTTAGGTCATGGTTAAAGGTTAAATGGTTAAAAAGGCTAAAAATGAGGTAGTTTAGGATAGGTGGTGAGCCTAGGGTTTAGGGTAGGTAGTGAGCCTAGGGTTTGGATAGTTGGTCCATTAGGTAGATGAATGAATGAATGGCTGAGCTAACCTCAAAAGACCCCATGTCAACTAAGTGCTACCTACATAGCCCCTATTTTAAGGGCCTCAAGCCAATGTAGTTCTCCTAAAAGGGAAGAAGAGTCAAAGAGGTTGTTAGTTGTTTATGTAATGTTTGCTAACATTATTGCATGTGTGTTGGTTAGATGTAGGCTAGGTATACATTGATGTTGTGAGATCATCTCCCTACATTGCTGATGTGGATGTGTCTATACATCACAGGGGATGAGTGGGCACATATGGCCATTATAGGGCTAAGTGGGTTATAGTGATATTATCGAGTTGCTAGGGATGTCATTTTGATGGTGGCATTGATTGAGCAGTGGGATCATACCACCAACACCTTTCACCTATTGATCAGAGAGTTGATTGTTATAGTGGAAGATGTATATCAGATTTTGTAGTTACTGATACATGGGGTAGAGTTATATGCATGCTCGAGAGAGGAGCATGACATTCATATGGTTACACTATTTGGGGAGCATGCTATTGAGGTGACCTACCATTTAATGAGTTTTGCCTATGAGCCTATTTATGCTACTGATGAGGATGAGCATTGACTAGCCATCCTGATGATGATCGGCATCACTATATACACCCTTCTTGATGTAGATGGAGGGAGATTCTCAATCTCAATGACTAGGGTTTTGGTAGACATGTTAGGGGAGCAAATAGTTTTTGCATGGACTATGGTATTTTTAGCTTAGTTATACAAGGAGCTATGGGGGATCAACTGATAGCAGTGGTACAACTTATGTGTGGGCCACCTCTTACACTATTGGGCTTATGAGCATATCATGGTTACATGACCTTTTGGCCTCCCAATAGCTATCTAGAATAGCTTCAAAGTTAGTTTCAGGTGGTGGAAAGAGGTCATGGCACAGACACATGTAGATGCCATCATTTGAGATATTGAGTATTATAGGGGGTATTAGATGCCCTGATCCCAGTGGATATTATTTAGAGGCCATACTTATTATATCCAGTGTTCAGAGGTCAGGTAGAGTAGCTAGTGGGGGATCAGGGCCTGCAATGGGTGAGGGGCAAGTGAGGTAGCAAGCTTGAGAGAGTTCTTACTGAGAGAGTACAGTGTCAGTATCAGCTATTACAAGATGTTGCACTTGCTCTCCCATAGTATAGATGTGATTATATTGAGGCACCCCTCCCACTTCTAGAGGAGATAGAGTAGTCAAATTTTGAAGAGATACTTGCAGATCTAGGTGTGGTAGATCTAGGGTGTACGATGACCTACTTAGCTTGGTGGGCAGGTCACTATGTTACAATTTAGAGGGGACCACCTCTCGATCTACAAGTAGTTAGCAGAGAGAGGGATGCCACCATTCAGGTGAGAGATGTAGCACTAGCATAGGTGGTAGTGCTTTGGGGATAGGTGACAGTTTTGATAGTGCAGGTGGTTGCCCTGAGAGGGCAGGCTACTACATTATAGGAGTAGTTGGTTGTAGCCCAGGCATAGGTATTGGTAGGGTAGGGTTTTGGAGGGCAAGGCCCTATTCAACCACCACCACAGTAGCTAGTGTAGCAACTAGCTTAGCCACCACCACAGTAGCCACTGTAGCCACTAGTTCAATAGCCACCTCAGCCACAACCACAGAGTTCTCTATAGGGCATGCCATCGAGATCGATGGGTCCACCACAGACTGTACTTGTATCTAGGTATAATACTACATTGGATGAGATCTCATATTATGAGGGTGTCATTAGGGAATTTCCATAGATTCAATGATATTTTGAGATGCTAGCTCAGTAGAGATCTGTGTTGCATGCCACTGCCTCCAATTCTTAGAGACGGTGATGGTCAGAGGGTGGAGATGATTTGGTGTCTTCACAACCACCACCACCACCATAGCCTTGAGGTGTTTGTAGTTGTTAAGGTGTATATATATATATATATATATATCAGCCTGCATGTTGTTGACATGAGATGTACATACATTTTAAGAGGCATATATATATTGTACTATTTCAAATATTTTTGATGTATACCTTCATTTGACAATTATATATATATGAGATGTTTGAGATATTCACATGTTATGGATGTGAATTTGTGTTAGTTATTTTGGTTATGTTAGTGTTTTTAGAATTTACCATATGTTTGATGGTACATGCTTGAAATGATGAGTTTATGATGATGTTATAGCCTTTTCCATATTGTGTGATGGTGTATGCTGTAACATAGGTCATGTGCTTTTTCATCCTTAGCAATTTTCCATATTGGTGATGGTGTATACTAAAAATGAAATGAATTTATTTATGCTTCAACAAGTTTCCATATTGTTGATGGTATATGATTGATATAAATTGTGTTTGGTTGATAGTTTCCATGTGTATTGTTTTCCATAGAAACTAATGTGAATGGGCTATGCTAATTTATATAACACAAATTGGTATTTGCATTAAATAAATCATGATGTTATGTTAGTGGTTAGAAAATGTTTTGGTTGTATTTTATCAGAAACATGTGATGTTATTTATGATAAAATTATGTTGAATGTTAGGTTCATAACTTTATAGTGAAAATTATGAGATGACAATATGTGAGTATATAATTTTAAGACACTACATCCTAAAAGATAAATTGGCATGTGACGAAGGTGTGTAAGAAGTGAAAGCCATGTTTCTCTTTCATTGACAAGGACCATAATGATAGCATAGATAGGGTTTTTGCAAACAAAAGCCCTGTTCATGCATTACATCATTGACCATTGGTTTTTGTTAGAGAATTAACCTAATCACTTGACATTAAGTGAGCTCAAAATCCCTTGGGTATTTTGGGGTAATAGGTGTGATTATGTGATATGTGAGGATAATGTAACCCTTTTTAGTAGGGATAACTTTACCCCTTTTATAGGTGACCCTGAGAATGACTATAGGCAAGTCCATGACTTAATAGTTTGTTAGTCAATTTTTTTTTGTCTACTTCGGGATGTTGTTTTTGTTCTGTGGTCATGTGAAGCTGATCGATGCAGGAAGCTTCTGAGAGGGTGTTATTTTTGTAGAAAATTTTTGGCATAGCCATCCTTCGAGGGAGTGGTCTATATTTTGCTTTGTATGTTTTGGTTTCTTCGATTAGCTATCCTTCAAGGGAGTAGTCTATTAATTACAACAATAATGTAGCTATCCTTCAAGGGAGCAGTCTACATTTATAGTTTATGAACTTTTAATATTTTGTTAGGCATCCCAATTTTATGTTTTTTTGACTAAACTTTTAGTCATGGACTAGACTATAGAGGTTTAGGGGTTTCCCTTTTATTAGGACAAAGCATTAATGCTTAAAAAAGGGTTAACTAATTTTTGTAGGGAAAAAGGGTTAAAAGGAATAGGAATGAAGATGATGGGGGTTGCTCAAGGGATGAGCTCAAGTTAAACATCAAGTGAATTATTACTTGATTAATAGTAGAATGGTTACAGATGCAAGGCATTAAGGGGCTTAGGTTTTAGCTGACCTTTGAGAGAAAATAGCTGATAAGTGCCTGATCCATACTTGTGCATTATTATATAAGGTCTGAGCCAATTAGGAACAAACTTGCCTCATTTGCTTCTTTCCATATTGGTCACGTGTTGGTTTTATTTAAGGACTAAATCTTCAATTTTGAAATCTCACTCTTTCAATTTTTTGTTGTAGGCATGCCTAATGTGATATTGGTAGATATGAAGATGATTAAGAGTGGCAAGATGATGTTCATCGAGTAACTCGAGTTGTGTTCATCGATCTTGATGAAAGTCATCATTAGAGAGCATGTCATGTAAGGAGATATGAAGAGAAGGTATCTGTACTTCAAGAGGCAAGACAAACTCAGTTCCATACACTAAGGAGAAAGGTGTAGCACCCATAGGGGTTTAGATGCTAGTGTGGTAGGCCCACAAAGCGAAGGGAATGTGAGTGTGCCAATCCCTTCCAGTGTCGTTAACCACCTTCATTAGGATTTTAGTTAGGATTTTGTTAAAAACTTTTGCCTATCCATTTTCTTGTGGATAGTAAGGCAAGGAGAAGCTGAGTTTGATGCCAAAAGCATCACAAAGCTTTTGGATGGTTTTGTTTTTGAAAGATTTGTTGTTATCGGTGATTATCTTATGAGGTACACTGAAACGATAGATGATGTGGTGGTTAATGAAGTCAACAATTTTGTCAGCTTTAGTGGAGATGAGGGGAATAACTTCCACCCATTTAGTGAAATATTCAGTCACTATGATAATAGACTAATGTTAGAGAGATGAATGAGGGTTAATCTCACCAATTAGATCTAAGCCCCATTGTGAAAAGGGCCAAAAATCCTTAACAACTTGTAAAGCATGGCTAGGGACGTGAAGTAGGTTAGCATGTTGATGACATTTGATACAATGCTGAACATAGTCACTGTAATCTTGGTTAAGAGTGGGCCAATAATATCCCAGGCAAAGGATGCACTTTGTAACTAAGTTACCACTGAAATGTCCTCCACAAATCCCATCATGGACCTGTTTGATGGCATGAGATGTCTCAGTGGTGGTTAGGCATCAGAGAAGGAGGCCATCAAAACCTTATTCTTAGAGAAGACCCCTTATCATGGTGTATCAAGTAATACTCTTGATAAAAGCCTACCATCCATTGCTAGAGAGGTCAGGAGGAATGATAGAATAAGTCAAGTAGTCAACAAGTTATTTATACCAAACATCATGTGGACTAGAGTTGATATTGCCAACAAAGTTGATGTCAATTGAGATATATGAGGGCAATGCCAAATGGTGTACCATGACATAGATTCTTGAGGAAGTAGATGAAGATGGGATGTGTGAGGGGAGAGAGGCCATTGTGTCAGCAAACTTATTTGTAGAGCGAGGAATAAGTTGCAAGAGATAATGGTCAAAAGACCCTAACAATGTGTCAACACGGTGTTTATATCATTGTAAAACTTTATTTTTACAAAGATATAAACCGTTAATCTGATTAATGACTATTTTCAAGTTGTCAAAGATATTGATTGTCTTAATTCCCAAGAAAATGGTAGTTTGAAGCCCCAAAACTAAGGCTTCATACTCAACCATGTTATTGGTGCATTCAAAGTTGAGTTTGAAGGATAGAGGCACGAGCTCACCTTCATGAGGGATGAGAATGACCCCTGCACCCCCACCAGGTTGACATTTAGATCCATCAAAGAATATTATCATTTGATAGTGGATGTCATCGGTGGATAACATGATGATAGATTCATCATAAAATTCACAATTAAAGGGTTAGTTATTCGGTAAAGGGGCATCTACTAGGTGGTCAATGATCATTTTCCCCTTTATAGACTTTTGTTGAATGAATTCCAAATCAAACTTAGTTAGAAGCATGAGCCAACAAGCCATACGTTGGTTTTGGTATGGCTTGGAATGCATGTATTTGAGAGGGTCAGTGTGGGTGATGAGGTAAGTCTTGTGGTTGAGGAGATAGTGGTAGAGTTTAGAGGTGGCAAAGACTAATGCCAAGAAAAGCTTTTCAATATGAGTATACCAAGTTTTGTAGTCAATGAGTGTTTAGCTTATATAATAAACCACCTACTCATGATGTTGTTTGTCTCGATGTGCAATCATGGCACCTGAGGAATGATCTGTTGTCGAAATGTAAAGATAGAAGGGTTGGTCATCTTTAGGTGGAATAAGGACTAGTGGAGAGACAAGATAGCATTTAAGAGCCTCAAAATCCTCTTGGCAATCCTTATTCCAATTAAAGGAGACATCCTTCTTGAGGAGGTGATGGAAGGGTTGTCATCAGTCAGATAGTTGCTAGATGAAATGATAAATAGATTGAAGCTTCCCTTGCAGGCTGTGAAGCTATTTTAGGTTAGTTGGTGGGGGCATCTCAAGTATGGCTCGAATATTAGCTAGATCTACCTCAATTCCATGGAGATAAATGATGAAACCCAAAAGCTTCCCTGAGAGAACCCCAAAGATGCATTTCTTGGGGTTGAGTCAAATGTTATATTGTAGTAGGCAAGTGAATATTATTTTGAGAATGGTTAGGTGGTCATGGTGAAGTTTGGATTTCCCTAGTAGGTTATCCACATAGTCCTCCATGATTTTGTGGAGGAGAACATGAAAGATATAAGTCATGGCACATTGGTATGTAGCGCCTGCATTTTTAAGGCCAAAAGGCATGACCCTATAGTAGAATGTCCCCCATGGGGTGATGAAGGTGGTTTTATGTTGATTTTTTGGGGAAATCAAGATTTGGTTATATCTTAAAAACCCATCCATGAGGGATAACATCTCATGACCAGACATAAGATCAAAAATTTGGTCAATGTTTGGCAAAGGAAAGTCATCCTTTGGGCAAGCTAGGTTAAGGTTATGATAGTTAGTAAAAATTCAAATTCCCCCTATTGCTTTTGTGACAGGGACAATTTTTGACACCCATTGTGGATAATTAATGGGTTGGATAAATGAGATGGAGAGAATACATTGAAGCTCCTCTTTGACAAGGAGTGTAATGTAAGGATGCATCCTGCGAAGCTTTTGCTTGACAGGCTTAGCTTCATGGTTCATGACAATATTCTAGATGACTATGTCGGGGTCAATATTGGGCATATCGTTATAAGACCAAGCAAAGGCTTTGTTATGATCTATAAGGAATGTGGTATAGTTGATTTATTCCTGGGCATCTAAAGATTGACCAATATTTAAAATGTGAAGAACATCAGAAGATGGGAGATTAATGTCAACAGTTGATTCATTTATCATAACCTGTGTTTTTTAAGGAAGTGATCATTATATGGAGTCATCTGCACCCATGTAGGTGAGTTGCCATCATCATCCAAGAATTGGATAGTGTTTATTCTAGAAGATTCATCATCTATCATGTTTGGATAAATGAGAGGAAGAGGCCTTGATGCCTCACCTAGTTGATAAGTCAAGGTTTCCAAGTAAGTGGCGTTTATGAAAAAAACTAGGAGGGATGGAGACCACTGAATTTATAGGTGAGGGTGGTGGAATAGGTGAGGCTGGAGGAGAATGCTCTATGATAGTTTCATGGTGAGGAATATTAGAGGGTTTTTTAGGTTCTTCAAAACCCATGCCATGTCATTTCTTGGCAATTTTGATTACCTCATCATTTGGAGGCTTAATGGGCTTGTGAGGACCTTGTTCATAACACCCAAAGCCAAAACCCTTCTATGCACACCTATGAAGATAGGTGTGAGCAAAGATAGGTTTCTTGAGGAAGGATAAATTACAAGTAAATAGTTAGGGTGATGACAAAGGATTTCTAATAGTAGGAGCCTGATCTAGCCCTCCATAGGTGAGATTAGTTTGGAGATCGAGAGGACCATATGGGATGACCATTCTGATGTGATGGTCATAATTAGGGTGGTGATGAAGTTTTCCATATTATTATGGAGTTTGGAACATGTCAAGGGTAAGAAAATGATATCCCCAAGTGAAAGGCATTGGAAGGTATCTTCCATAGGATCTTTCGTGGTCACTTGAGGAGTAAGCGTAGGTGTGACCGATGTCTGTGAGCTTGTCGAGGCTTTCATGGGTAGAGGTGGTGTTTGGCTAGATGTTTTCAAAGGGATGAGAACATCATTAGGTTGGTAGGTCATGTTGCATGTTTTAAAGAGGTAAGGGTCAGTAGGAATGACATGAACCTGCCCCTCATGTTCAAACTTGACATAATGATGCACCATGGAAGGGACACATGTCATGGAACATATCCAAGGTCATCCCAACAAAATGTTATATTGGACCTCCCCCTTAATGATATATAAGAGTTTCAGAATTGTACATGGGCCAAAAGGAACATGTAAGACTACAGTGCCAATAGTAGTGGCAGTGGCATCATTTAAAGAATGAAGAATTACATCAGTTTTTGACATGTAGTTCTTTGGAAGGGCTAGTTGATCATATGCATGGGTATAAATGATGTTGATGCTAGTATCTCCATAAATCATAACCCACTTAATGTGATTTTGATCAATGTAAGATGTGATAAAGAGGGTGGGATCTTGATCTTCCAAGTTGTAGGTAGGAATCTCAGAATCACTGAAGGTGACAGAGGCAATGATGGGTAATGATTTGACTAAAGCAGCCACTGGTTAAGGATATTTAGGTTGGACCTCCACTGCCTATAAAGCTTTGATCAAGGCTTGGCAATGATTTGGATAGCTTTGTGTTAGGTCATACAAAGACATCTTTATAGGGGTTTGGTGAAGTTGTTTCACCATGGAGTCGCGAATTGCCCCCGAAGATGTTGGTTGAGATGTGCCCAAGATAGAACTCTTGGGCTTTGGTGGTGAAGAGGGCTTGGCAAATGGATGTGTCTAAGGGGTAAAAACCTTCTCTTTTCCTTTATCCTTTAGGGTTTGGGACTTGGTGGCCACACTAATAGTGTTTATTTTAAATAAAGGGGGAGAAGGTGGTAGAGGGACCATAATCTCACGTTGGGATCCTGATTCAAGTGAGGAGGTTTGGGAGGCATGGGATGGTGTCGGTAGTTTGTCAAAAAGGTGGTCAAGAGAATCCTTAATGAGAAGGGTGTCCTTTTCCTAGTGCTAGTGAATGACAACCTTAAGAGCGTAGTAACTCTCAACATCATGCCTAGGTGTGTGATGATACAAGTAGATTTGAGTGTCATCAAACCAAAATGTTTTTGATCCAAGAGGTTGGTATGGCTTAATGGATAGGAGAATGATGCTAGAAGACAACAACAATTGGCACAATAAGGAAGCATAGGAACCCACTAATGGGTCTACACTCATTGTGTTAGTAGGGGTTGACAACTTTTGTTTAAGAGTCATAAAGGGAGTTTTTCGTACCACCTTTTTGGTTGGTGGTGTGGCCACACATGTAAATGGCACTTTATTGATGAGAGGTGTTGAATTTCTTGGAGGAAATATGTTTTTGATGGGTAGAGGGAGTAATGGAGGTAGTTTGTCTTTGTGAGGTGTTAGAATAGGGAGCACTAATGTTAAAGTGGAAGGATGTGGACCCAAGATAGAGGGCAATGGTGAAAGTGGGGGAAGAGTAGACTAATGTCGTACAAGAACCACTACTGTGTGGGGTAAGGTTCAAATTTAACTTCACTTATAGGTGAGTTAGGTTTGATACAAGGTGAACACCAAGAGATCTAATCTATTTTAGCATGTGGACGCCTATGAGGGTTTAGATTCAGATGTGGAAGGCTAAGCTTCTGATGATTTAGAAGTGGAAACCTAATCCTCATCAGAGACTTTGGGGTAAATCATCACAAAAGGGTTGGTAGTATAAGGTGAAGTGAGATGTTGAGGATAAGGAGCCCTATGTTGCTCCCATAACACCTCATACTCTAGGTTCCTAGAATGGAGGAATCCTAAGTTTTCTACCAATCAAGAAAAGGGTTTAGATGATGTCACACGAGGCCTTATAATTGGTCCTTTGGAGGATTTGGGCAATTGTGAGAGTGGAAACATGTTGGACGCAGTGATCTTAGGCCAAAGGTAAGAGAGGACCATCACCATATCTTCCTCGACTGAAGTGGGTGAGGTGATGAGTTCTTCTCTCAGTGGAGAAGGGATTGGAGAATGTGGTTCTTCAAGTAGATAGAGCACATGGATGATCATGCCTTTTACATGTGGTCTAGGAGCATGGAAAGTATGATCCTCCATTGGTAATAAGAAGGATAAAGGTGGGGCCATCAGCATTGGTACCATCAAAGCATCCTCCAATATGGGAGAGGTCAAATTAGACTCTCTTATGTGTGAAAGGGGGTGGATGGAGGACTATCCTCCATCAGTGGAGGAAAAATAGGAGAGGAAGACTCCTTTAAAGGGTAAAGTAGAGGGATAATGGCTCCTTCTACATGAGGGTGTGGGGTACGAATGGTAAATTCTTCCATTGGTAAAAGAAGAGGGAAGGTGGGGGAAAGAGGAATAGTTAATACGAGATCCTCACAAGGTAAAAGAATGGGTAGAGGAGGTGCTTGATGTCATGGGGGTGATACAGGTGAAATGGGTTCATCCACGTGAGGAAGAGGGTGAGGCAAAGGGAGCTCTTCATTGCATGGGGGTGGTATGGGTAAAATAGGCTCTTCTACCCATGGTGGAGAAATGGGTTGACCAACCTCTTCATATTGTGGGAGAGGTTGGATAGGAATGAAAGGAAAGACAATGTTGACCATGTGTATGTTACATTCTTGAGGGTCATCGACCATGGTCTAAACATTATTCTAACTTGGGGGATGGTTAGGAAATAGTTGCCTAAAGACATCCATGTTTTGGTTGCCCAGCACATTAGGGTTATCCAAAATAAGGTCCCCTTTGTCTAACATGTCTTGAACAATGTTTTTTAGGGTTTTACAATTATCTGTGTCATGACCCTTGACATGATGATAGTTACAAAAGTTAGTTTCCCTAAACCATGCAGGGTTGGCTCGTGAGGGGTCAAATTGGATAGGTGGTTGGATTTGAGGGAGGTTGAGGACTCCTTACTTCACTAATTTATCTAATACAGAAGCATATGATTCTCTTATTGGAGTGTATTGTCATTGTTCATACCATTGTTGGAATTGTCTAGCGATGTTTTGTGAAGTGGAGGGCTTAGATTGGTTGGTTGTGGTAGAATATGGTGACCTAAGGACCACAACATTCACTGATCCCTTGGACTTGGGGTGGGAAGAAAATGGTTTAGAAGAAGAAGGGTCATTGGGTTTTACATTGGTATTTTTGTTATGCAATTTGACCATGTCTTCTTCGATTGTGTGGAGTTCAAGCTTTTAGGCCATGGTGAAAGCTTCATAGAATGTGTGGAAATTTTGAACCCATAGAGTGGATGAGATGTGCTTGGCACATACTCTTGAAAAGAGCTCAATGAACTCAGGTTGAGGTAGTGAGAAGGAGAGTTGGTTGATCAAACCTCTCCAATAAGCAATGAAGTCTGCTATTGACTCATCCTCAAATTGTCTAATGGAATAAAGGTTTGTGATGGAGACCTTCTTGGTAATATTGATTGATAAATGATCGATGAATAGCTAAGTGACTTAAATGAAGATGAAGATGGAATGACTAGTAATGGAGCTATATCAGTCAAGGGTGGCACCAGAAAGTGACATAGGGAATGTGTGAAGCAATAAAGCATCATCATGCCCTATGAGGTAGAAAGCATGTCTAAATGCTCATAGATGTTGTTGTGGGTCCTCTTTACTCTAAAATCAAGTAAATTTTGGGAGTTCCCATTAGTTAGGGTATAGTCGAATAGGAACTGAAGGGTGGATAGGTTTGTTGCAGATTAATTCATATGAAAGAACACTCCTCAAACCTTAAATAGATGTCTCAAGGTTAGACATCTTATCCATCAGCATCTTAATTAGATCGGTAGATGGATTGGCATGAGGGGCACCCCTTAATTTATAAGGTACTTGGAAGGTGTTGGAAGGGGTGTATGATGTACTTGGTTGCATTTGTGTAGGTGTAACATACTGATAGTTTCTCATAGGGGCCAATGTCGAGGCCAAGGGGGCTTGTGCCATGAAGTTGGAGAGCACAACTTGACTAGATGCTACCAAGGGTGGTTGAATGGCAGTGACACTAGTTAAAGGATAGGTGGTCACTCTCATGTTTATAAGCACAAGAGTGGATGGGATAAAGACAATCAAGTTCTGGAAAGGTGTCGAACTTGGTTGAATTGTTTGCAATTGAACTTGGTAGGGCAAGAAAGGATAAAAGGGGAGGCCAAATCTTGAACATTGGCCATGGTTCAGTTACTGGTTGAGGTAGTGGCCTGAGTGACCATAGGACACTATTGATATCATTGCCACTTTAACCAAATAAGTTGGCATCCCATAAATAGGGTTACCTTAAGGATCTCACATTTAGCTTCTAGTGAGATAATGTTGGAGAGCCTTGATGTTGTGGTCAAGGAATCTCTCAAAATCTTGATTGTCTTTGGGAACAATAGGAGGTTGATCAAGGGTAGGTTGGATAGGAGTATGCTCGGTGTCTGAAGTATACTCCATTAGATGACTTGGCATGAAGGGCAAAGGTGGGAGTGGTTATTGACTTACGTGGTCAACAAGGAATTTGGCTTGACTGCATGTCAGGACCATCCAAGGTGAAAGGGGTTTAGGTTCCAAAAACTATGTGTTTTAGTTTTAGAAAACTAGAATTTGTGTTAAACAACAAGAAATTTGGGTTTTAAACTTGCTGTTTGGATTTTTTTTTAAATTTATTTATTGACAGTGATCGATGTCAGTTGTCTAATCGATATTAGTTAGAAAATGTTGCCGATGTCAGTTAGTTAACCGATGTCAATGAAGGTTTGGTTGCCAACGTCAGTGGAAAAATTGATGTTAGTTTTTGTGTAATTCTAGGAACACAGAAGATTGATAGTTTTTGGAAGAAGAAGATATTCTTAGTTGTTTTAGACATCAAAATGATATGACCTTACCAGCTCAAAAACTCAAATAAAACTAGTAGAATAGATGATTAGGAAAGCAACCTCTAAAATGTTAGATTCCTAGGAATGAGTTTTAAAGTCATGGTGGCTTATGCCTTAAGAGAATGTGTTGGGAATTGGGCTTATAGAATAGTTCCTAGAGAGGAAGTTTATGGCTAGTTTCAGGTTGTGTTATGGTAATCAAAGATATCTATGTTAGGGTCAGTATGTGGCCTGGTGTTGGGGCTTGCCCCCCTCACTTCATGAACCCAGAGTTGAGCTGAGCCACTTAGCTAGAATATACCTTCCCTATAGTTTATACTCTACCAGATAATAGAGTGGGTCCTCCTCTTGGTGGTGAAATCCAAGTAGGATCACCAGGTGGGGTAAGGTGTCTGCTAGGTGATGAAATCCTAGACTGGCCTTGTCTCATGTAAGTTTATGTTTTGATTTGAAGTGATTGTGGTTTTGTTGTGTCACATTTATGAACTACGATTCATTCATAATGCTTTAATTACTAGGTGGGCTAAGTGTGCATCCAAGCAAGAATGAAATGCAGTAGTTTTTAAACTCAAATCAAAATATGTTATTCAAATGCAAACAAATAGAGAAGAGGTAAAGAATATGAGTTTTTCACTACTCTATGATGCATGCAAGAAGCAACAAGAAGAAAAAGAGATGTTATTTTTAAGCTCTGCTAATGATTTCCTTTTGAAACAAAAAGATAGAAGAGGTAAAAAAGAAGGAGAAAGAATTAATTAACTTTATGTAAAAAAAATAGAAAGTAAGAGAAGCTAAGTTTTTTTTTAATTTCTCAAGAAATAAAGGCAAAGAAGAAGGGATGCAAGAAGTGAATATTTTTTTAATGCATCTACATGAAAATTTGATTTTTAAAAGAAGAAGAATGAACCCAAGGTAAACTCCAAGTGTCCCACTGGGCATGCCAGAATGTTTCTCTAGATTTTCACTAATTACATTCAAAGGAGAAAGAAACTAAGGTTAAGAGGTTATGGGTTTGATGTTACCTAGATTTAGTGCACACTGTATCCAAGCCTTGTGGGAGCTCCTCTTTCGCTATGGAGGAAACACCTATAGTAAGAATGAAACTTAAACAAGAAAAATGTTAAAAGAGGCTATGGTGGACTACCAAGCTATGTACTTGGTCTCGGAAGCATGAAGCTCCTTGAGGGATGGCAATCCACTATTTAAAGATAAAATTATTATAAAGGAAGAAATGATAAATGACTAAATAAATAGAAAAGTAGATGGTGTGTACCTATTCCCTGCAGTCTATGTATTTTAGAATGCAATAGAAGGCTAACTGAAGGTTTTGTCTAGTCTAGATGGGTTATTTGGATGGCTTTCTAGTTTGCTAGTTTAGAACACAGTCACCAACATCGGTGGGTCTATCGAGGTCAGTCTGGTGCCAATGTCGGTTATGTTGCCGATGTCAATATGGTTGAAGGTGCCAACATTGGTTGGTCTGCTGATGTCACTTTGAGTTGTAGATGCCAATGTTGGTTGTTCTGCCAATGTTGGATGGGGTTGTCAGCCTCATATAGCTTTTAGATTATTTTTGAGATAGACAGAGGGGTTTCTGTAAGTTCAAAGGTTGGTACAGGGTTACAGGAAGGTGAATGAGGTATGAGGAAGGGTATAGGTGGAGGATTGGTGTGAAAAGGGGGTGAGAATAAGGGGAAGGCCTTTCAGCCCCTCCATAAAAGAAGTTGGGCCTCTTGATAGTATTTAGAAATATCAATGAAAACTAATTGACAATATATTCTAAAACATTAAAATGAAAACTAGAGTACTTAGCTTTATAGGGTGAAGAACCAGAGGTGTCAGAATAGTGATTCCCATTGTGGTTGATGTGACCAGTGTTGTGAGCCAATGAAGTGAACATGGATTGCTTTAATTTAGTATTTTGAGGTCCTCATAAAATGTCTCAATCAAGTCTCTAGAATGATTTGTTCAGAGCTTTGGTAGCTGGGAGAACAATAGTCGAGTTTTGGTGCTTGAAATCTCAGAGTGTGCATGTGAATGTGTGAAAAGGTGGCATTAGCTCAATGTTAGAGCTTGGCTTATGTAAATGATGTCATTGATCCTATTGGCATCAGCGTAAGACTACTAATGTCAGCTGTGGGTTGATCGACGTTAACAGAGAGAGAATAGGTAAAAGGGCTATTTTTAGCTCTTTACCCATTTCTCCACCTGCCAAGTGCCTTTTCTATTGAAAAATGGTCAAAATAAGGGCTTATGAGGCATAGGAGTTGGTTAGGGAGTTAAGATGGGGTGAGAATAGGTCATGGGTAGTTAGGGTTTGGAGGACCTAGTCTCAAGCTGACTCATAGGCTAAAAAATGGTCTTAGGGTGAGGTGTCTAGGTGAGGTGTCCAAGGTGAGGTAATTAATTTAAAATAAGTAGTTTTTAAATTAATAAGGTGTGCAAGTGTGGGTTAGGAGTGTTAACATTTAGCAGGGGACCAAGGGGGGTTGACACGATATTGGTGTCTACATTAAATTTGTTACAATTTCCTGTTTGGGTTGAAGGCCATTATATAGACTCATCATCATCATTTGATCATTATGAACTTATGTTATCTTTCATATCACTCAAAATCTAAGTTCTATAACCAATTATACTTCTTATTACCATGTGGTAGATTTGTGCTCCCCATTTGGTTTTAGTTTTATACTTAGGAATTCTTATGTGTCTTCACATATTGAGTTTCTTAGTTTGCATTGTTACTTTCCTCATCTAAAAGACTCTCTTCTAATTATCTAGTCACAACTTATCAAAGTTGTCCCTAACTTTTATGGTATTGACATATATTTAAATCTACATTTGGTGTAGTATTTTACACTTTATGTTTCAAATTTATAATACCCTCTTACAATTTGATAATTTCAACCCACCAAAGTTGAGTAATTTTGTGACCATTTCTTATAAATTATGTGGTACTATTCCACCTTATTTTTTTATTAGTCTCTTTTGAATTTTCATTTATTTGGAGAAAAAATCAAAAAACACCTTGATGAACATTTTTAAAATATTTTCAAAATCTTTCCAAATGTAGAGAACAATATTATAGACATGTTGTAAAGGTACACTCATAGTGGGGTCTCTTACAGCCCTAGATATGAGGAAGAGCACTTTTATGATGGACAAGACAATTCCATGGTATTTGAAGACATTCCCATGATTGTAGGATATGAATAAGACTATTTTGAACATCAACCCCTAGATAAAAAAGATGAATCGCCACTAAAGTTGATTGAATTAGGCACTAGATTGCCATCAGACTTTCTTATGGAATAATTGCATACCTTTGTCAAATAAGAAGAGCAATAATAAGAAAATTCCCTCACACATATTACAAAATCAAACACTGATTCTTATATAGATGGAAAGGAATTGATCATAGATTCAAGACCTAATGATCAAGATCTTGTCACAAAGATCAAGAATATAAATCAATGATATGTAAACCAACTTATCATGAACTTGATAGACTCTTTAGTTGCCACTTGTATACACAATGACACTTCAAAGGAATAAGGGAATGTATTTGAACTAATGTAACTCACATTAGTTGAAAGGACACCTATAATGGATCATGATTTCTCAATTAAATAACCCAATTCTCAAAATGTTTTGCAACATATTTTATGAGACACAAATCATACATTTTTCAATCACCAAGAAGCTCTTGTTCTTTCATAGAATCAAGGAATGAAACACTCAGTGCATATTAAATAAATCCTTTAAAATAATTTATAAATTTATTATCAACTAATGTTTACTTTGGTGAATCAACCATGGACTCCCCAAAATCAACAAAACACTTATAATTCAAGACAATCAACTTCAGGGAATGTTTATCAACCCAAGAATCAATGACTCACTTGATTCAAGAAGTGAACCAAAAAAAAGTTGTGGATTATAGGGTGTATATCCATAACAAATCCATACAATATGGTTACATACCACTACAATAGATCTATATTCCACATACCAATGCACTAAACATGTAAGAGTGGAATACGATGAAAGAAATTATGTCACAATTAGAGATGGGAAACTAAATCAAGAAGTATAAATTTGTTGAGATATGTCCATATCTATTTTATTTGATAATTCTCCAATTCTCTTTTCTACCTCATTTTGAGGCACCCAAATTTTAAAAATAAAAAGCAAAAGGTAACCCTCATGAACATATTCAGGCATTTTTTGTGTTATGCTAAGATGTAGCTTACATCAACATTTATTTACATTGCTTATTTACATGAATTTTTATAGGACAAGATTTAGAATGGATTCTTATGTTATCCAAGGGATTGGTGGTATATTTGAGTAATCTATCTAAAAAATTTGTCAACCACTTCTCATATAATATTGAACATGAGTTGATTGTGGTCAACTTGTGCAAAGCTAAATAGAGAGATGGAGAAAGATTCACAACATATCGATAGTAATGGAGAGAATTATTTGGATGATTTCAACATAATTTTCTATAAAAATAATTGGTTGACATTTTTGTCTAGAACCTACACCCTAAAGTGGCACAAAATTTATGGATTGCTTGCATAAACACATTTGAAGAAATTATAGATAAGGGTGTGCATATTGAGAAGGTGATTATCACTAAAGGCCTTGTTAATATTTAATCATAGGGTCAAATGTTAAATCAAACCCAATCTCCTAGTCAAAATATTTCAATAGAGAAACCTAAGGGGTTCAATAAGAATAAAAACATGGTTAGAAATGGAGTAATTAAAGTAAGACATATACAAATGGTGTAAGCTCCACCAACTCCAAATGTGTAATTATCTCTACCTAATCCACTAAACACTTTGAAAAGAGTCCTTCCTTGAATGGAATTTAATAAAAGGTATAGAGTCTTCAACAAATTATGAGAGCCTATTGAGGTAGTGTTCTAAAATCTCATAGTAGCTAATTTGATTGCATGGCCTATACCAAGGCCATTTACTAAAGATAAAACCAAACCCAATTAGTATTGGGTAAAAAAAATTTATAACTTCCACCATGTTGTTGGTCATGGTGCTTATCATTATGTTCAACTATGACATCTCATTGAAGATTTGATTGAAAGTGGCAAATTTGAAATCAAATTTGCTTCATAGAAGACTAATAAAGATACGGGCATCTACAAGGATCCATTTCCTTGACATAATCAACAACCACCAAGAAATAATAATAATAAATGATAAAATCAATAGTAGAATCAAAATCAAGGTTAACATCATAATTAGCATGGTCATAATTAGGATCATAATACCCATGCTAATAACATGGGTTATAATAAAATGCCTTATGACTACAATACTACCATGGGAATTATTTCTATAAACCACATTTCCAATGTCACTATCAAAACCTATGAACCATCCCATACTTCTTGAAGTACCAGACCTACTATTATAGGGTCAACACCTTCTCACTCAAGTAATGGCATGTTGAGTTAAAGAAATTTGATTGCACCTCAGTTTACATGGGTTACTATTTTTGGATCGCATCCTTATTCTAATCATAATGGCTCCTCATCAACTCAAAATTGTATCAATGTAATTAGATGCCCTCAAGCCACCTTATAAGGCCCTTTGCATTCATCTTCTAAGTATAATGAATCTTTTCCACCTCTAAATTATGAAATCATAACTAGACACTCATGATTTACTCTTGAAGTCCCTTTGCCCTATTCTACCACTAAACCCAATGTAAACATCATGCCTTTAGATCCAAATATAAACACTATGCTAGCTAAGGCTAAACCATCTTACCCTACTATTAAAAAGCCTTATAGTCTATCAAACAAAATAAGTAAAACCCTATGTAAATTTCTATTTTAGATCTTTTGCATATGTTTGAAGTCCATATAACTATTTTGAATGACCTTTTACAACAATCCACTATTCCCCAAGATATTAAGACTAAATATTTATTAACACTTTTAGGGAATTTATATTCATTTTGAAAAGTTACATTTGACCAAAAAGACATGTCCACTTTTGGTCCTAGCCATAATAACCCTTGGTATATTGAGGTCATCAATGGAAACCATAAAATCAAGTTATTTATTATAGATAATGGTTTGGGGTTGAACATAGTGTCCCTTAAACTGGTATAGATATTGGGTTAGACTACAAAGTACATTTAGCTAGAGATAATCACCATAAAGGCTTATAACAATATTGAGAGGGAATCTTCTAGTATTATTTGTTTGCTAATCATTGTTGGGTCTGTGTCCCATTATACTTTGTTACATATTATGGATATTGAGCTATCTTATAACATAATTCTTCTTCATCCTTGGATCCATGATGTATAAACCATTCCATCCACTTTACATTAATGACTTAAGTTTCCCCATAATGGGATCGAGGTCACCATTCCTACCAATCTATAGCCTTATCAGTATTGTAAACATCTAGAGGTTGAGTTTCATAATTATAACTATTGTCTTAGTTATAAATTCATTAAAAAGAAGAAAAAGTAAATAGTTTATCATCTCCCTAAATCTAAATATATCAACCCTAGTGATCTTATTTCTAATTTAGCTAATCCATTTCCTGTAACTCTTAAAAAATAGGTTTTTATAGAAGACATGGGCATTTCTACATACCATCTTAAGGATGACTTCCATATTACTAAGTTTCCCAAATCTCCTAAATAATTTATTAAACCCAAACCTTCCAAAATCACTAATAGACCCAACATGATTTGGAAAAATAAGAAAGAAACATGGAAACCACCAATGGTATTTATACCTAGTACTTCACCAAATTGAGATCAAGAAGATTTAACTAAAGGAGACTAGTTATATTCTAAGAACATTATTGATTGTTTTTAGAATCCAAAATATCTTATCCCTAATAATATTATGGATAAATTTGATTATATAAGAAAATTCCTTGGCCCATGAGTACAAGTAATCTTGGAACCTTTATCAATTGGTAAACCTAACATGATTCTAGGTCTCAGATTTATACTGCCTTGGGGTGACCTCATGAATTTCAATAGTAATTCTTCTAAATCAACTAGCGATGAGACTCTAGGAAACAATGTATCATCCTATTATAGTATTTTCAATGAGCTTTTTGACATGGACTTATTTGATTCAAACTCTATTATGACCATAACACATCATTTTTCCCTATGCCTTTGCCATCCGAAACTTATTTATTGGGAGTTAAAAAACTTAGTTATATGCCTTGATGAATTTCAAAATGAAATATCTATTATAGAGTATATGTTCCTTATATATGGATTGACAATTTATAATTATAAGCAAGGATTTTAATTTTCTTTGGATGCTTCTACCTCATTTGGATAATGGGTAAAATTTCTCGGTGATGAAAAAGATAAAACATCAAGATGTTTAGGTGAAAACCTCTTTGAAGCACTCATTGATCATGGAAATAGTAAATAAAAAGAAAAACCCTTGAGTGAAAACCTATTTTAGGCACTCTTAGATAGGAAAGTTTGTTCATCCCCAAAGGATGCACAAGGTCTATCAAGTCCTAGCTCCATAGCCAGTACCAATATTATGATAAAATAACAAGTCTTTGAGTGTCTTGCTCTTGACTTTCCTAAGATATTTTTTAGCTATCCATTACCTAAATTTAAGGATTCAAATTCATCACATTATTTATATATTTGAGAGGAACAATAATAAAATGTAGTAGAAGAAGAAGATCATGATCACACATTGCCTACTATTCTAAAAGATGGTTCTACACTCCTTGTAGATAACACTATTAAAGTGAACCTAGGAAGATTTGATGGTCCCAAAATTGTTTACCTTAGATATTCCCTTAATAATGAGGAGTGATATCACATCATATCCATTTTAAAGGATTTTATTGATATTTTTGCATGGGCATATTTTGACATGCTAGACTTAGACCCTGACTTGGTTGTGCATTGACTTGTTATCCATCCAGATGCAAAACTAATATAAAAAAAATTGAGGAAGATGAATCCATGTATTACTCTTTTGATAAAATTAGAAGTAGATAAATTATTGGGAACATGGTTCATTAGACCACTAGACTATTCTAAATGGATATCAAACATATTTTTAGTCAGTAAAAAGCCATAGGGTATATGTCTTTGTATTGATTTTAGAGATATCAATAAAACATACCACAAAGGTGATTTTTCTATGCCCAACATTGACATGATTGTCAATTATATTTTTGGGTACATGATGCTCTCCCCCATGGATGGATTTTTCAAATACAATAAAATCAAGATAGTTTAAGAAGACCAACACAAAACTACATTCACCTCCTTATGGTAAACATTCCATTATCAAGTTATACCATTTATCTTAAAGAATGTTGGAGCCACTTATCAACATTTTATGACTATCATCTTCCATGACATGATTTATGATATTGTTAAAGGCTATGTTGATGATATTCTAGCTAAATAAAAAACATGTGCTAGACATTCTGATGTTCTATAAAGAATCTTTGAGAGACTTCATGAGTATAAAGTCTACTTGAATGCTAATAAGTGTGTATTTAACAAAACTTTCATAAAATTTATAGGGTTTATTATATATCAAAGAGGGATTGAAGTTGACCCTACTAAGGTGAAGGCCATTATTGAAATGCCTCCACCTTCAAATCTTAAATAGTTCCATATCCTGTAAGGTAAGATCTAATCTATCTATAGGTTTATTTCTCAACTAGAAGATAAGTTCCACCCATTTACATATATCTTGAATAAATGGGTCATGTTTTAATGGGATCATGATTATCAATTAGTATTTGTGAAGCTCATAACATATTTGGTCAACTTGCCAGTTTTGAGGCTGCCAACACCTAGACAACCATTAATTTTTTACGTATCAACAACTAAGCATGTATTGGGGGGAATTCTGGCCAAACATGATGATCAAGGCAAGAAACATGTAGTTTATTATTTGAGATTCATACTAGTGGATTATGAACATAATTATACACCTATTGAGAAGTCATGTTTAGCTATGGTGTTTGCTTCCCAAAAGTTATGACACTATATGCTAAACAACAAAACCAGTGTTATTGCTAAAGTGGACCTCTCAAAATTTTATTATCCAAAGGAACTCTCACAATTTTCATGGCTAGATGGGTCATGCTCTAAATTTATTTTGATGTTGAGTATCCAAATTAAAAAGCTATCAAGGGGTAGGTTATTAATGATCCACTTATAGAAGCCCCTACTACAAACACTCAACCACTTAGATTCGACTTTCTAGATCGTTCTATTATGATAGTAGAATAAGTAAAACATGAACATAAATAATGGAAACTATATTTTTATGGTTCATTTACTTCTTATGTATTTATATCCAACATTTTATTGATTACACTGCAATAAGATTTGATTCCCAAAGCATTTCATATCAATTTTCATTATACCAACAATATGGATAAGTATGAAGTACTTATAATAGGGCTTCATCTTATATTATAGTGTGATATCTATCAATTAATGGTTTATGGGGATTCGTAACTGATTATTAATCAAACCAATGTGTATTATAAAACTATAGATGACAAGCTTTTACCCTACAAGCACATTATCGATAATCTCAAGGTTGATTTTAAATCCCTATAGTTTGAACAAGTGCCATGGGGAAACAATATATCTGTTAATGCCATAGAAACAATTTGGTCCAAAATACAAATTAATAACAATTCTAAAGAGTATCAATTTCATTGAAAATATTTTTTATCCTATTCATGTTTTTCTATATTTAGAAAATGTATGCACCATTGCTGGTCTTAATCCTCCACTTTAACTACCTTAGATTCAAGATATTTATAATTATTTTCATAATCATTTTTTTCCACTTGACCTTTCCAATAATCATCAAAGACTTTTCCTTCACTGCATATCTCATTATACCCTCCTTCAAAATATGATTTATTGTAAAGGCTATGATGGAATGCTACTTCATTATTTATCTTTAAGAGAATCCAGGATAACACTTAAGGAGGTTCATGAAGGAATGTGTGGGGCACATACTAATAGTGTAGTATTAGATAAAAATCTCCCCAAAATAGGTTAATATTGGCCAAAAATGGAGATAGATGCTTAAAATCATGTAATGAAGTGTGTTGTTTGTCAATAACATGGAAATTTGATACATGCACATTCCTTACCACTTGATTTGATCATTACACCATGGTTATTTTATACTTAAGGCCTCAATCTCATCAATAAATTTAACCCCCCATATTCAAATGGCCAAAAACATATTCTCACTATGACCAAGTATTTTACTAAGTGTTTTGAGGCCCTTCATCTCACTTACATTACCAAGAAGTAAATTGTCATGTTTATAAATTACCATATCATCTATCGATATGGCATCTCAACATGAATTATATCTGATAATGGTGGATCATTTATCACCAATATGTCAAAATATTTGTGCAAAATTCAAAATCAGTCACAATAAATCCACTTCATATAACCCACAAGGCAATGGATAAGCCAAAACGACAAAAAAAAACCATTGTGGCCATATTAAAGAAGATTTTCAATGACACTGGTCATAGTTGGGCTTATCAAAATATCATCATAACCCCATAGGATCCACTCCATACTCCTTTATTAACGGCACAAAAGCTATTATCCTAATTGAGATTGAGTTGCCTTCATTGTGTGTTTCTTTGGAGAATATTGAAGATGACAAAGATTATAGAGTTTTTAGGTTACAAGAACTAGAATTCCTTGATGGCAAGCATTTAGCTACCCTAGATAACTATAAAACCTATCATAATATATTGTATATAAGCTACAACAAGTGCATTCTCCCTCAGGAGTTTGAAATTGGTAATTTAGTCTTGAAAGAGGACTAGAAGTACACAAATGTTGAATAGAAGAAGGGTAAGTTTCAACCCAATTAGCTTGGCCCATATCTGATCACAACAAATTATGGATCAAGGGCATACCAAATAACTTATTCAAGTGGGAAAAAACTTCCAAAACCTTTAAACATTATGCATCTCAAGCAGTTTTATGCTTGATAGATTTTGAACTATTATCTACAAGACCCCTTAGGGGTAACTTATGCTGAAGTTATTTTATCCTATCATTATATCCTAGACCATCCTATATTGGATAAAATTAATTATGTTTTGACCTACCCTGGACCATTCTCTTTAGAGCCATATTATTTTATGACTCTGGACAATTGAATCTTTGGACTATTGGCACTCTAGATCATTTATATTCTAGCTTGACTATTTTCATACTACCATGGACCATCCTCTTTTGGAACCTATTCATTCTATACCATTATACCAAGAACCATATTTTTTATACCCTAGGTTGTTTTAACCTAGATAGTTATATCCTTTATCTAATTATGATCCTGATTATGACTCATAGGCATTATGAACACATTCAAAGCCAGTTATACAAAGCAATTTAGCCTAGATATTATTTTGTAGCTTCTTATTATAGATAAATGAACATAGATACATTACCACATGGATTTTGCCTTTTGATTGTTTCTTTATATTTATCTAACACTACATATTATTCTATTATTATTTTTCTACTTTTTGGTAGGCATTGTTGCCTTAACAGGATATCACTCTCACTGATTTGTGAGTATGGGCCATTGTAGCCACGTTTAGATTTTATTTTAACTTCTACTCTTAGACATATATCTCTTTAATTAGTTGGTTCCCTATGCCATTGTTTATATCCATGATCCCCATTGTAGCTAGTTTAGTTATTGCTTGAACTCTTACCTATGGACATGCATCTCCTTAGTTAGGTAGTTCCCTAGACCTTTTGTTAATATTTGATTTCTGTTGTTTATCCCAAAAACACAAAAAAATAAGAAACTAACACATAAAATGAACAAAAAGCATTGTTTTGCACTTTTGTTTATTCTGATCTCCATGCTCTTACCATTTTGCAAGAACTCATTTGAACACTCTCATTATTTTATGAGTCCATTTTCCTAATTTCTTATATAACATCTATAATTTTTTTTATCATCAATTTTATTCTATCTCATTTCCTTAGAGAACTAAATTTGGCCTGAAGTTCATGTTGAACCTCACATCCATAGAACTATGTAGGTAGTATCCACTCATCTTGTATATCTAGAGTCAACTCAACCACCCCCTTCTTTTTCTTCTTTTTCCCCCATTTTGTTATCTTGTTTCCTTTTCAATATAAAGTAAATTTATGTCTATGGTTCTTGTTAAATTATTATATAAAGTCACACCTATACTACATGTATGCAAATAATTATTTTATACTCACACTTGTGAATATAGGATTGGAATAGAGGGAGATTAGTATTGTGTCAGTAAGTAAAATAAATCAATAAAAAACACACTAAACTAACACCCTAAGCCTATCTCAAAAGGGGATCTTAGTTAACAAAACAAATATGGAAAACATAACTAAAACATGAAAGAAAGACCTTCCTTCACCTTCCTTGGATGCTACAAAATGATTGTTTTAGTGGCTTTCTTGGTTTTGTGCTCATGAAGTCTACATCAATGAAGTGTGGCTACGTCCATCTTCTTTGGCACCTTTGGCTTTGGCTTTGACTTGGCTTGGCTTAATATTTGGGCATTATAAAACTAATATGCATGAATCTTTGGAATCAATTCAACATTATAACTTTGGCATATGAGATCTTAGAATTTAATAGGAAAGGCCTCCTATTTATAGATTTTGTAAAATGGTCAAAATCAACTTGAACCATCTAGTTCAAGATGGAGATGTGTGGCTGAGGATCAATTTAATTATATAATTAAAATTAATAAATAAGGTCATAAATATTGGGGATAGAGGGGTGATGAATAAGCATGAAAGGTCTTAATGAGATATGGGAGGAATGAATCTTGATATTTATTGTATTTATGGCCTAGGGATGTCTTCCAAAGAAATGATGTCACCTAATGATGCATATATTCAATAATCATTTACAAAAGGAAAATATTCAACAAGTTTCATGGAATTATTAATTAGGCTCGTGATTTGGATTAATTACCTCTTAAGCATGATTAAGCACTTTGGTGTAAATTTTGGCTCTTTGTGTAAAATTTTCTCAAATTGGTCAGAATGTCTTTTTATTAGCCTAAAATTTTACTGGATTAGAATTAGGACACAATGTTAGATGTCTTGGATTAATTATCCGATTTATGATGTTTCCAATATAAAATAACAAAGGCCCATTTCTCATGCAAGAATGTTGATACAAAAGAGAAATCTAGGGTACCTAGGTGCAAAATTGGCATTTTGACTTGAAATAATCTAATCAAAGTTAGTTGTTTCGTAAATTGTATTACCCTATTTAATGATACCCTAGCAAAAATTGGCAATTGAATATGTCTATTTCAAATATTTTAATGTGTTTTTGTGTTTTTTAGCCAAATTGTGCATTTTGATAGAAATTGGTCAAAAGCCTACTTAGAGGTTATCGATGACTAGATTTAGGTGTCTACAGTTTGCCCCAATTTGGGAAGGCATTGTAAGCTATAAGCATAGTAATGTCTTCTCAAATAATGAAAAAGTCATGTATGCCTACAACTTTAATGATGATGAACTAACTGCATGATGCCCCCTTGAGAGAATGATTGGCATAAGTAGGTTAAAAAATGGTCCCTCTAAAAGAAAGAAGTGAAATGAGGGGACCAAAGAAAGGAAAAATGATGGGGTGAAAACACAATGAGTTTGAAAAAGGTGGTTATAAGAATTATGCCTGATAGTGGTAATGTGGTATGAAAACATAATGATTTACCCAAAGGTGGTTATAATCATTGAGAAGATGGCCCTAGTTAGGATAGGCAAACAAGATAACAACATGCCCCTATTTGGGCAAAAATAAAGTAAATTTGATGAGAACACAATGATTTTCCAAAAGACAATTATAATCATTAAGAAATGTATGTGGGATGGTGTACAATGATTTTTCCATAGGCAATTATAAATATTAGACCTCGATTATGGCAAACATGACTAATTTGGTTGATGATAATGATAACTTGATATAGAGGATAAATATGAATTGGAATAACATTTTAGTAGGGATATGATCATCTAAATTAATAAAGGTTGAAATTCATTCATTGTTTAATTAAACTATGAAGGATATGATTGGGATTAAATCAAAATATCAGTGCTGAAGAGATGTCAATGCTGCCATTGTTAAACAGACTTCTTAAAGCTAAGGTTTGTTATAGAATGTGTTGGTAGGCATCATGGTATAACATCATGAAGACTTGGCTAAAATATGCATAAGGACTGACTCCTATAATCCAATACTCAATATAAAATAATGCACCACTGATAAAAACCATGATTATAATGTAATGATATGAATATGGATGGATTCAAGTGTAAGTATGGGTAAGGAATCACCCAATGATTTCACATAGATTGAATCAAGGTAACAGTACTAAAAGCAAAGAAATAGGCACAAAAACAACAAAGAAACAAACAATTTTAAATTTAAGCCACATGAACATTACCCCTAGAAAATAGGAAATGACTTAAAAAACTAATATAATGAGGGAATAGAAGAAAATGAAGGGGGTGGATGAGCTATCTTCATATGCACTATGCAAGTAGATGCTACCTACATAGTTTCATGGATGTTATATCTAACAAAAACATTAGGCCAAATGTAGTTCTCTAAAGAAATGGGAAGAAAATGATAACTAATGAAAACAAATAGAATGGATGTGATAGAAAAATAGGAATGGTCTTATAAAATTTTAAGTGTGTGGGAAAAAATGCCAAAAAAGATGGGGAAACTAAGTGACAAGTGATTTGCTTGTGACTGATTAAGGGTTCCCGAAATTCTTAAGGCAAAGAAGTGGCCAGTGTTTTTGGTTTTTTCTAATGATTTTACAAATGCTTTTAATTTTTTTTAGAGTATCTCAACTTGATCGAGAATGATGAGACACTAAATGGTTCAAGCTCACAAAATATCAAGAAGATGGCTTAGGTTGCTTGTAAAATGGTGAGAGTGTGGCTGAGGGTGCTTACAAAATGGTGAGAGCATGGCTAGAAAAGGTGACTAAGATGATCTCAACAAGTATGAAGTGTTGCCTACATAGTCCTAGAGTAGGATGTCAACCCATTGTAGGTCTACCTTATAGTAGATAAATCTAACTAGTGTAGAAAAAAATTCCAAAAAATAAGCCTAATTGGTATAAAGGCATAATATGGTATAGATAATGGCTAATTGGTATGGTCAAAGCACAGTAAACAAGTGTTTTCCCTAGTTTTCCCATAGCTAGTTAAAACTAAGATACAATGGCATAGGTCACTGAGACTAATTTTCCCATAGGTGGTTAAAATTATGATAAAGATAATGAGAGAGAATGAAATAAGAAATGAAGTATGAAACTACCAAACATCTATTATACTACTCCAAAATACTACCTCTATCGAGAATGTATGAAAAAACTATTGAAATTAAATCTGAATACTCTTGCTAAATGTGGTTATGGAATGAATGAAATAAAACCAAGGTCATAAGGCTAGGTAGGGAGGGAAAATGAACTTGGTGGATGGGGAAGGGTATGGTAAAATAATCATATGATAGGGATGTTAGGTTGTGGAGCTAAAAGCTTCAACTATTGCAGACATGGAGGAGGTTGCTAAGTTCTAGGGAGACCGGCGTCGACAGAGTATAGTGCAGAAGGCAACCAACATCGGCAGGTGTGAACTGAAGATAACCGACATTGGCAGGAGGTTGGCCGATGTTGGTCACCTCTAGGTAGATAGGGACTGACATCGGTTGCCTGTGGCAGTTCCAGAACTATTCATTGCACAGACAGTTAGTTTGTTGAACTGAGTGTTTGCATGTTAAGGGATAATTATAGTCTTGAGCTACGTGTCTAATTATTGTAAATTAGAAGTCTCAGTTATTTTTTAAGTATGGAATCTATTTATAGACCCATTAGCATGTATTTTAATTTAAGGCAAGAAAAGGATTTCTTCTAGTTGTAGGATCTTGGTCAGCAGGTGTGCAAGGCCATGTTTGAAGATCTACATGTGTAAGTAAGGTCTATTGAGTTGCAGGTTGTTGTAAGCTTATGGGAGATTTACTTGAAGTACTTTGAGTACTTGTGTACTGACCGGGTTGTTACTGACTAGTTGGACGTGAACACCAATTCTATGTGTGAGTTGTGTGTTGGGACCATTTTTGGTAGGAGAGTTAACTCTTAAAGAAAATTACTGAACACTTGTGGTGTGGGAAGCTTCTGAGAGGTGTGGAGAAGAAGTTGCATCTTCTTTATTGTATTTTCTTTCTAGATGATTATTAATACAAGATTGTGTATTGTCTCTCATATTCTATATTATTTGTAAATTCTAGTTACTTGTTACTTCTAGATAATTCTGCATGTTTAATTGCTTATATGTGGTAATCATATTGTGCTCTTTCTTAGGAGCAAGATCCTAACAAGTGGGATTAGAATAGGTGTGTTGTTCTTGATTCCCTAACAATTGGTATCAAAGCTTTTGGTTGGGATTACTAACAGGTGTTTTAGATTTGGTTAGTGTGTGTTGATTACAAGTTACTCACAAGGGTTTCTGTTTGAGTGGGAGTAGAGCAATGGTAGAAGAAAGTAGACTACGAATGTAGAAGTTTAATGGCAAGAACTATCAATTATGGAGGATGCAGATTGAAGATTATCTATATCAAAAAGATTTGTACTTACCATTGGGTGGGGTTGATTGCAAGCCCCAGGATATGAAGGATGAAGAATGGGAGGTTCTTGATCGAAAGGCTCTAGGATCTATAAGGTTGAGTCTTGCATCATCTGTGATTTCTAACTTATCACACGCTAAGACAATGGTAGAGTTGATGGAATCTTTGGCAAATTTATATGAAAAACCCTCAACTTTGAATAAGGTATTTCTTATGAAGCAATTATTTAATTTGCAAATGTTGGAAGGTGGATCTGTTCATAGTCATCTTAGTGATTTCCATGGTTTGGTAAACCAATTAAATTTAGTCAATATTGTTTTTGATGATGAAATTAAGGCTCTTTTAATCTTATGCTCATTACCTAAAAGTTGGGAGAGTTTGGTAATGGTAGTTAGCAATACTGCATCTACTTCAAAAATCTTAAAAGTGGATGATATTGTGAGTGTAATCTTGAATGAAGAAATTCACAGAAAAAGCACAGGTGAATCATCAAGAAATGCTTTGAGTGTGGAAAGTATGGGAAGGCAAAGAGAGAATATTGAGCATGGGAGATTAAGGTCCAAGATAGGTAGGAGATCCAAGTCTAGGTATGGTAAAATAACTTACTAGAAATGTGGAAAGCAAGGGCACTTAAAGAGAGATTACAGGTCAGATGAAGATCAGCATGAAGGACATGAAGAAGAAGCAGATGTTGTGGATTATGTTGCACAAGATGCTCTAGTATGTTCTTTGCATAAAGTAGAATCTTGGGTTTTAGATTCTGGTGCCTCTTTTCATGCATCTCCAAATAGGTAATTTTTTCATGAGTATGTCCAGGGAGACTTTGGAGAAATTTTTTTAGGGGATGGTAAGCCTTGTCAAATGGTTGGCAAAGGGAAAGTGACGCTAAAAATGCAGACAAGTAACACATGAGTGTTGAAGGAGGTCACGCATGTCCCAATTCTGGAGTGGAATTTGATTTCTGTAAGAAGTTTGGGTGATGAGGGTTGCACATTAACTCTCACAGTAGACTCTTGGAAGGTTACCAAGGGTGCACTTGTTATAACAAGAGGTAAGAAAGTAGGTACGCTTTATCTATCTACTTGTATTACTAATTCTCTTTCTAGGTTATCTACTTTAGCTGTAGATTCAAAGATGTGGCTTAATAGGCTTAGTCACATGAATAAGAAGGAGATGCATGTTCTTGAGTCAAAGGGTATGCTTTCAGATTTGAAAAGCATGAATCGAGATTTTTGTATGCAGAAGAAGAAGGTAACATTTCTTGAGGAATCTCATGTTTGTGACAAGAGCAATAAAGCTTTGGTTTTCAAAGAGAAGATGATAGACAGAGATCAGAAGAAGGGGCTAAAGAATTTTGAGTAGAGCAAGGGTGATTTGGATAGGGTTTTGATCCAAAAGGAGCTCGTGGGTAGAAGTCATTTCTCATAAGAAAAACATAGAGATTGATGTCAATTAGAAAACTGGCATCAGCATCCGAACAGGGACCGACATCGGCTATGTGTAGCCTGACATTGGTGACTTAGGGACAAATAAACACTGGCATCAGTCAGGGGGAACCGACGTCGGTGATGACGTAGTCACATGGGACTAACATCGGTCGGATGCAGACTGAGATGTGACTGGCATCGGTCACTGAGACAGATTTTGGGCAGATAACAAGTTGTCAAGGAGTCTTAAGTACCCATATGGAGGACTTAAAGGGTAAGTAAGCCTCAAATTCATCATTTACCTTCTTTACACTACTTGTTACTCACTGATGGTAAAGAACTAGGAAGTTGTTAAAGAAGTAGAGAAAGTAGATCTAGGAAACAGTGGGAGCTTAGCAGGGATGAAGGATGTGATTCTTTGGAGGAAAACCAAACGGGACTTTTGGGTGGAGTTTTCAATTAGAAGGAAGCACTAAGAGATGAATGGATGTTTAGGATAAAGAAGAGCAGGAAAGGACATGTGAGATAGAAGGCTAGGGTATATGGTCTTGAGTAAGCTGCAAGATAATGGAGGTTTGATCATTGTGTTTCTCTTTACCAGGTTGGATAATATTAGCTACATTATCCTATTTTTGTATGTTGTGCTTGTAGTAAGGTCACATATGCAGGTAGTTGCTAAACTAAAGCTAAAGCTAGTTTAGAGGTGTGTCATGAGGAATTTGGGAGCAACAAGATTCTTTGGCATGAGTGTGTTTTAGGGACATGGAAGGTCATAGGTTGACTTTGTTTTAGGATGATTGTGTGAGACCAGTTAGCACGCCGATGGTTGGATAGTTCACAAAACAGGGTCTTGATTCACATAATGAGGTTAAGTGCATGGTATGTATTAAACCTAAGTTTTCCCAAGCAGTGGGAGTTGTCACAAGTTTGGAGCCAATTCAAGAAACAAGCACTAAAGGGTAGTTCAGTGGATTCTTAGAGGGACCAGTAGCAGGTCGACATGTTATGCAGGGTCAAGTTCTTTTCTATATGGTTTGTAGATGTGAATGTGGCAGGTGATTTGGATGACAGGAGGTGCACCATAGGATTTGTGGTGGTTGGTCTTCAAGATTGATCTTGAAGAGGGATACAAAGCCAAGGGAACAAACTAGATGATGTACAAGTATAGGTATAGTTGTAGCTATTTATCTCCAAGTGGGAGATTGTTAGGTTGTGGAGCTAAAAGCTTCAATTATTGCAGACATGGAGGAGGTTGCTAAGTTTTAGGGAGACCAACATTGGCAAAGTATAGTTCAAAAGGCAACAGACATTGACAGGTGTGAACTGAAGACAACTGGCATCGACAGGAGGTCAGCTGACGTCGGCTACCTCTAGGTAGACAGGGACTGACATCGATCACCTATGGTAGTTCTAGAACTATTCATTACACAAACATTTAGTTCATTAAATTGAGTGTTTGCATGTTAAGGGATAATTATAGTCTTGAGCTACGTGTCTAATTCTGGAATCTATTTATAAACCCATTGGCATGTATTGTAATTTAAGGTAAGAAAAGGATTTCTTCTAGTTGTAAGATCTTGGTCAGTAGGTGTGCAAGGCCACATTTGAAGATCTACATGTGTAAGTAAGGTCTATTGAGTTGTAGGTTGTTGCAAGCTTATGGGAGATCTACTTGAAGTACTTTGAGTACTTGTGTACTAGCAGGGTTATTATGACTAGTTGGAGGTGAACACCAATTCTATGTGTGAGTTGTGTGTTGGGACCATTTTTGGTAGGAGAGTGAACTCTTAAAGAAAATTATTGAACACTTGAGGTGTGGGAAGCTTCTGAGAGGTGTGGAGAAGAAGTGGCATCTTCTTTATTGTATTTTCTTTCTGGATGAGTATTAATACAAGATTGTGTATTGTCTCTCATATTATGTGCTATTTGTGAATTCTAGTTACTTGTTACTTCTAGATAATTCCACATGTTTAATTGCTTGTATGTGGTAATCATATTGTGCTCTTTCTGAGGAGCAAGATCCTAATAGGTGGGATCAGAACAGGTGTGTTGTTCTTGATTCCCCAATAAGGGAAAGTGATAGGTTGGTAAAAAGGGTATTATATAAAGAAAATTAACAAAATTATACAACTTGAAATGGTCCTTATAAACAATACACCAAGTCACTCAAGCGTAGTACCACTTGAGGTAGATAATGTTCATTAGCTCATCAAGTTCATGGCTATCTAGTGTGGTAAGCCTATATGCTCTAGCTCCAAAGTTTTTTTTAATGATGAAATGACCAACCTAATTGGGTTTAAACTTACCTTTATAGTTCTTTTCATCCATGATATTCTTTTGGTTTTCTTTAAGAATAATATCACCAAGTTCAAATGTTTTATGCTTGATGCATTGATTATAGTGGCCTTTGAGTTAGTTATGATATGCTTGACAATTATTGAGTACATCTATGCATTTTTCATTAAGTAGGTCTAGCTCTTACAATTGAGCTACTTGATAGTTGTGATCATATAGTACATGCTTGAAAGATATGCGTAAAGATGGAAATTTGACCTCAATGGGAAGGATATATTTAGTACCATAAATAAGTGAATATGGAGTGGCTCCTATGGGGGTACAATTATTATTATGGTATTACCAAAGGGCATGTAATATCTAAAGGTTCTAGTCATGACTAGCATCATTAACAATCTTTTTGAGAATATTATAAATTGTTTTGCTAGATATCCTAGCCATTACTTTGAGGGTAATATAACATAGAAAAATGTTGTGTGATGTTTTATTTGACACATAGCTTGTTGAAATACTCTTTTCTGAATAATCCTCCATTATCAAATATAATGTCAGAGGGGATACCATAATGGCAAATGAGATGGTTAAAGATGAAATTATAAATTTGCTTTCTAGTCATGTGAGAGGTATAACCTCAACCCACTTCATGAAATATTTAGTAGTGGTAAGGATATGTTTATAGCCATAAGATGAGGTGGGATTAATCTTCCCAATGAGGTTAAAACCCCATGTAGTACATGGCCATGGTGTCAACATTGGTTTTAGAGTCTTTTCTAGGGCATAAATTAAATTAGCATACCATTGACATTTATTGCTATTTTTTACATATACAGCTACCTCTGCATCCATCATGGGATAATAATAACTAATATGGAAAATATTTTTGGATAGGATGACCCCACTATTGTGGGCTCCCCATACACCTTCATGAAAATATCATAATGCTAGTGTAGATTCTACCAAAGTGAGACAACAGAGCAAAGTTTCATCGAAACTATGGTGGTAAAGGGTTGATCCAAGTAGAGTATATTAAGTGGAGTGATGGATAAATGATTTGGTTTGTTTTTGGGATAGGTTAGGTAGTAAAACTTGGTCATGAATGTAATTTTAAAGGTCTGAGTATCATATATGACTAGGACCAACAATATCATAAATCATTGCAATGATTGAAGGTTCATGAGATGGTGCTACCAAGTTCTTGATGAGGAATTGATACTCTCTATCTTTGTCTATTTGTTGAATCAGAGAGTTGATAGTAGCCATGGCATCTATATTTATATTACTAGCCCTTGGTATATGCTCAAATTGGATATTTATAATTTTATATTTTAAAGTGTCTACCATGGCCTTATATGAAACTAGCTTGTCAAATTTGGTCTAAAAATGGTCTATAACCTAATTGATTATTAACTAAGAATCACCATAAACCTTGAGATAAGATATGTTCGATTGTACCACCTATCATATTATTGCAATAAGTTCTTCATACTCAACCATGTTGTTGGTATAAGGAAAATTGATCCTAAATGATTTAGTGATTAGATCCCCCTGTGGTGTAATAAATAAAAGGCTTAACCTTGATCTATGTGTAGTAAATGATCCATCAAAATACAAATTCCAATTTTTCTCTTCAATAGGTGAGTCCATGATGTTTATCCATTCATCAAGAAATTAGAATGTGAGTGGCTCTATGTTTGCAAGGGGTGCTTAAGCAAGCTAATCTATAATAAATTATCCCTTGATTGACTTTTGATTGACATACTCTATGTAAAACTAACTTAGAATTATGAGGTATTTGCCCATGTAGCCTTGTAAATCTATTTTAGATAGTAGATACTTGTGTGGATCTACTTTTGAAATGACCATGGTCTTATTGTTCAACATATAGTGTCACAATTATTGAGCTATCAATTCTATGGCTAAAAAGGCTTTTTCAATAGGTGTATAGTTATGTTCATACATGATCAATCTATGGCTTAAGTAGTATACTACATTCTCTTTTCCATTATCATCAATTTGAGCTAGAAGTGGACTTGAGGCATTATCTATAGTTGATAGGTACAATAAAAATGGTTTTTTAGCATAGGGGGTAATTTTTTAGTTATTAAAAGCTATTTGGCATTGATTATCCCATTAAAATGTAACTCCTTTATTTAGAATATGTGTAAATGGATGACACTTTTCTGCTAACTAAGATATGAAGTGTTAGATTGATTAGATATTGCCCTTTAAACTATGAAGCTGCTTCAAATTAGTTGGTGGTGGTATCTTTGTTATAGCTTAAACTTTGGCTAGATAAAATTCAATGCCTTAGTGAGACATGATGAATACAAGTAGTTTTCTTGATGTTACTCCAAATACACATTTATTTGGATTCTATCTAGCTTTATACTTAACTAGTTTTTAAAATATTCTATGTAACACTATTGGGTGATTGGCCCTAGTCTTTGATTTGCCTAATATATCATTGACATAGTTTTCAACAATATCATGCATCATATCATGTAATATGATGGTCATGGCTCTTTAATATGTAGATCTAGCATTATTAAGACCAAATGACATTAGCTGATGATAAAATGTGCCCCATGAAGTGGTTAATATGGTCTTATGTTGGTTTTCTAGTGTTATTTTTATCTGGTTGTATCCTATAAAGCCATCCATGAGTGAAAGAATTTCATAACCCATTATGGATTCAATGATCATGTCAGTATTTTGTCATAGAAAGTCATCCTTAGGTCAAGCTTCGTTTATGTCTCAAAAATAAATATAGATTCATATTCCTTTAGGCTTTTTACTAATAGGTACAACATTAGATATCCATTTTGAGTAGTCAATGGATCAAATGCATCCTACTTCTAAGAGTTTTTCCAACTCTTTCTTTACCAATATATCAATGTAAGGATGCATCTTGCATAAATTTTACTTAACTATTTTGGCATCATGATTTACCAAAAGGTGATATAAAACCAAGGTAGGGTCTAAACCTAGCATGTCAAAATAAGTCCATGTAAAGATATCTATAAATTATCTCAATAGAGCTATAAAGACTTCATGTTCCTCCTCAATGAGGGACATGCCTAATTTTATGCATTTTGGATCCATTGGAGTCCTCATGTTTACCTTTGTTGTATCCTTGACTGGAAAGGTTGTACCATCTTCTAGGATAGTAGGCAAAGACTTGAGATGTTGAGCTATATTAGAGTCCTCTGTTAGGACAATCCCTTCAACTTATCTTAGGCATGATGAATCTGAGTCCCCCAATGGGATATCTAACCATGTGACATAAATAGTTGGAAAGTATTAAAGAATTTGATAAAACACTTATTTTTTCTCAAAACTAAACTCAAATCCATAGTCAAGTTCATCATTGGTGGTTTCTTGGTCTAAATTTGGAAAAGAATGAACACCCTTGTCTAATGGTTCTTGAAATAGGTTTTCACCACTAGACTAGCCTTTATCTTTATTATTTCCTTAGAAAGTGCCTAATTTTTTTTTTAAATTTGGGACCTCAATGTTTTATCTATTTATTTTTAGCTAAGGGTATTCACCTGCTCTCCAAAATAGGCTTCAAGATCTAATGTGATTGAAAACTCTAATTTATGACTTCCCAATAGAACATTCTCTCTAAGTCCTAGAAAATCATAGAATGCCTCATCATTATAAAAATCATAAATTGATAAATTGGATTCTTGTTGGTCTTAATCTATCAAATATGGATAATACAATGGTAGTGGGTTGTGATGAATTATTGGGGTAAGGGTACAAATTGAATGAGGGTTAAACAGGTTGGTTTCAACTAGGTCATCAAAAATGCTATGATCAGACTTTGCTTCATTGTTGGTATCTTCATCACTATTTGATGGTAATTGAACATGAGTAAGGTATATGGAGTCACCCCTAAGTGGTTTAAATCCAATTCTATAGGGTATTTTGTATTTGTTAATGTTAATTGCCTCAAGTGTTCCATATTAATTAGGTATAAGGTCTCCTCCTTTATAGTCTCAATTCTCCATGATCCTATTAGGAATAGGATACTTTTCACTCTTATAATAATCACCTTTGTTTTCATTGTATAACCATGATTCATATCCCTTGAGAGTGTTTAATTCTAAGCCAAATGCTGGTACAAACATGATAGGTCCTTTATATTTGATTTTTTGGTGCCATTGTGAATGAAGTGACTTAGATTTAGGTCTTCCAAAGGAATTTAGATTTTATGGAAGGTTGGATATATGAAAGGTATCATGTGTTAAATATTTTATTAGGCCATTAGCCAAAATAGAGTAATGATTTCAAGATTTAGGAGGTGGCATATAAGAAAAGGAAATATAGGGTATTAGGATCAATGCAATTATCCTCTAGAGAATCAATAAGTATGGTCTTTCCTTTATCCTAATTAGAACTTAGATTCATGTCATATTTGTAATTAAAACTTTCAAACTTAGCCTCAAGATGTTTATAGTGCTCATATGGATGCAAATCTCTTGGAATATTCAATTCCATCCCTAAGTGGGAGAACTTGATACATTGGTACAACCTTGATGGGACTACTTGAATCTCATGTAACCAAGGCCTACCTAGAAGCATATTATATGACAAATCAATATCAAGAACATGATAAAGTGTATCATGGGTTAAAGTACCAATGATAATTGGAAATATAATGGTGCCTTGTGATTATCTCTCTTGATTATCATAGGCTTTGATGGTTATCATTTCTGGTTGTAAATCTACCATTGTGTACCCAAGAAGCTTGATGAGCTTTAGAGACACTATGTTGAGGCATGATCCATTATCTATAAGGACACATTAACTTTATTCCACTTTATATAAACCTTTATATACAATGAATTATTATGGAGTGGGCCAAGGGAAGACATATTGATTTGGTTGAATGTGACTTATTGGGTAGGAACTAGGTGTCCAACCAAAGCTTGAAATTTATTAGGGGATATGTCACTAGCAATAGTAGATTGGGTTAATAATTCATTCAAAATTTTCTTATGGATTGTTTATTTTTATAAAAAATCTAAAATAGAGATCTCAGCTGGTGTCTTTTGCAATTGTTCCACAATATCAAACTTCTTGTCTTGGATAATGTTAAATGGTTTATTTGGAGGTTGAATGGTTAGTCAGATAATGGGTGAGGTGGGAAATGGTTGTGGGCCTAAGATGGTAATCTTTGACATCTAAATTGTGATTGTACACTTGAGATTGAATATAGGACCATGATTGCTAACAAATGATGGTGATGATGTGGGACCAGATATGACATGTCTTGGTTTCCATTGCACTTGTGTGTGGTCATGGGGCAAGGTCAAGTTATTAATATAAGTCTCAAAAGTGGGAATCCCTATTTGCTGGTTTACTTGTATGTGGTCCCAAGTTAAAGAAGGATTTCTAAAGTGATTAGATTTGTTTGGTATAGTTAGCAGTGGCCTCATTTGATTAGAATTTGGTCTAGGATTAATGGAGATGGTATTGATGCTACCTCCTATAATATGGCCTACAACTCTATTGTAGTCATGTGTAATCACATGGTAGGTTTGTTGGTTATTATAGTTCTAACCTTGGTTTTGTCCATTATTCTAGTGTTATTGATATTGTTGTTGGTTTTTCTAGTTTTGTTGGTTTGGCATTTGATTTTGATAATATTGATTTTGTTGTTGCACTAGTTGGTGTTGTCATTTCTAGTATTGTTGTTGTTATTGTTGTTGGTTTTTATGCTGGGGAAAAGGGTTTTGATAAATCCCACAAGTGTGATTAGAGGTGGAAGCACCATTATACAATATTATCTCCCCATTATATAACATATTCTAAATCAAATGTTTGATTTGAACACATCGTTGTAAATTATGCCCATTGACATAATGATATTCATAGAATTCATTTTCATGGTACCAATCAAGATAAGGAATGCCTTATGGACAATTTTTTGGTATAAGATAACTAATAAAATTAGTGGTAGAATGTTTTCAAAACACAAATTTAATAGTATCTCCAAAGTCACTAAATAACATGATGAGTAGGTATTGTTCTCCCTAGAGGAGGAACTTACAATGGCAAAGGTGGTTGCATTTGTTATGAAAGACTAGGCTATTGTGTTGGTGGTATTGGTTGGAGAGGTCATCAGGTAGGAGTAAGCTAAAAAGGTGGTATAGATGATGGTTACACTATTTGGACATGACATGACTTAGTTACTCCATTTCCCATAACATTCTTATTATGGTTGAATTACTTTAGCCTATCTTGGTTATTGGTCTATGCCAATTGTGATGCTTGCATTTAGAATTGATTATGACTTTGGCCATTTACTTGATTGGTGCCTTAATACTAATTATTTAAAGTGAGTTTGATGATTCATTTATTAATAAGGACTTACTCAATCAAAAAACCTTTATAAATGATCTCTTTAAAAGTATGCACATATTGTAATTCCATATGATAAGCTATCTCACTATGCAAATTTTTAGTAAAAATAGTGGCTAATTATTTTTCTAGTAAACAATGGGAGAATTTGCTTGCAAGGGATCTTCATCACTATAGATAACTCACAAAACTCTCACCATATTTTTGTTTTTCTTTCATCAAGTTAACCAATGAAATCTCATGTTTGAGATTGTAGGAAAAGTGTTACACAATTTTTTTTGAAAGGTCATAAAAGTTTGCTACTAAATTATTGGGTAACTTTAAAAACCACTCCAAGGCTTGTCCTTCTATACTTGTTTGGAATAAAAACAAATTTTATATGTCACTATATGCCACTTGATAACATGTAACAAAGAATTCTATTAAATGAGCTTTGAGGTCACCTTTCCCTTGTATTTATCAAATTTTGGGGTCCCATATCCTGGAGGAAATGGAATCTATAAGTACTCTATATGGAAGGATAAGAACACACATCATCAAACATAAATTTTTTACCCTATTTGTTCACTTGGATGGAATTAATTGCATCCTTCATCTATTATAATTATTACTCAAGGAAACTTGTGGGAATATTAGCCTGGGTAGATGGTTGGGCAATCACAAGTCGAACACTTAGACCAGGGTATAATGGAAATATTTTTTGGGGTATGATGTATTAGTTGGGAAATGTACTAATAATATGTATACATGAATTAGGGTTTGATTTTTGTAATTATGTATGTTACAGTGCAATATTTTGGTTAGGGTTGGTTATGAAGGTCTAATGTTGATGATGTTGTGGTTGGGATGGAGGGATATAATTGTATTATGTATACTATGGTTGAAAAGGGACATGATACTAACTAATATAACCTTACTATTAAGTGGTAACTTGTGAACCAAGATCCTACTTCTAAATGAGTGGCACACTTTGGAAAAAAGACAATTGTTGCCTAGTAGGTACTTGAGAAATATTGAAACCTCCTTGTTTCATAAATATCTATTAGGAAGTGAACATATGTTGAAGATTTGGTATCTATCATGGACCAATATTTATATTTTATTGGTTAGACATGATTTTTTTTTGAATTGGCATACTAGCCTATGATTGAAGAGATATGTTTCCTATTACTTGATGAGGTAGAACATTAGTTGTCCCCTATTAAGGTGGAAATATATTTGGCCTTTGTTGTGTTAGTACACTATATTGTGCTTGATATTTAAAAATTCCACTCATCACTCATTAAGGAGAAGTAGGATTCATCACATTTTGTTGATGAGTCTTGGCATTGTTTGTTGGCTTTCTTTCTAATCATGTTGGTTGTATGCTTGAAGAAGTAGTTGATTGAGGATTAGAAGTAGTAGGTTGAGATTGGGATGTATAAACTCCTACTCACTAATTATGAGAACCACTTGGGGTGTTAACTAAAGGAACATTTTATTGGATAGTTATTTGCATATTAACACTACCTTGGCTTGGATGGGATGTTGTTTGCACATTATCCACTATGTTTTGGCCACTATTATATGTAGAAGTAGAAGATACTTCTTTGATGGTTGGCATATGAAATAAATTATCAATCAAAGTGTCCTACATGAATGAGTCTGTACCCTAATTATCTTGACTATTTAACTCTATTAACACTCTAGTTGAGGGGACTAAATCTATATGAGGCCTACTTGACATGGTCATCTAGTTAAAATTACATACTAAGTTTAATTAGGTTGGGTATGATATCTATATTCATACAAAGTGATCCTCCATGGGGACCTTGAATTTGAAAATCATACCAGGGTCTAGATATATTGTTTAGACTAGAGCTAAAGGATTTATATAATAAGCCTATTGACTATGCAATATGTTATGAGGCGTTCTTACTAGACTTGGTAAATTCTCGTAGGGGAAGTCTTCCAAAAACTTGGCCCCTACCTATATAGTTGTAACCAAAAATCTCATCTTTGTTCTCTAATAAATGATGCTCAAACAAATAAGAATCATATGTGGAAGGTGTGTTAATAGAGTATGGTTTTTGAGGAAAACGTTCTTCAATAGTAGGTACCATAGCTAGGTATTGTAGAGTTTGTTCTTGGTCCTTTTTTAAATATGATGGTGCATTAACCAAATAGTTAGTCAATGAATCTTGGTTTTGTGCCCCTATTTTAGTATTATAAGAGGGATAAGGATCCATTTCATAAGTAATATTATCTATGTAGGATTATTTCTTTATTTCTTCTTATGTAACCACATTAATAATCCATAGATTGTAGATGAGTCCACTATGAGAGTAGGAATACATGTTGAGATCCATAATGAATGTTTTGAAATAGAAAGGGAAGAGAGTTATATAACTCTAAAAATACAATGTGTAAAAAATGATATTCAAACTTGGTCTAGATTCATCAAAAGGATGGAAAGGTTTATGTAATGATTTATGATAAATGAAGATAATGTTAATTATCTAACATTACACGTCTTATAAAAAAATATCAAATAAATGGACCTAAAATAGAAATACCAAACTCTAAGATCTAAGTGTTTCAAATTAGTTTAATATAGGAAAATAAAAGTTGCTAGGTCTTTTGGCCAAATGTGATGTCAAACGCTAGGCTCAAACAAGGCATGTGTTAGGACTCTTGGCCAAACAACGTCAAAAGCTAGACTTTGAAATAGATGAGATTTTAATCTAATAGATTTGAAACACTTCTAACAAAAACTAAGCATTTGAACCTTGGACATGAACTTGATCAAATAGGTATAACATATGAAACAAAAGTCACTTTAGAGATAGTTTGTTTTCTCATAAATAATGGTATAAAACTTGGTTCTTTTGATAAATAGGCTAGACATATTTTGAATGGCATAACTATGCTAGACAAAGATTCATAAAAGGTATACTTAAATTGTATTAAAAAATGTGTACAAACTTGAAATCAATGCAAAATGATCTATGAAATAATGTTTGAAATGTTTTAGGCAGCATAATAATGCTAAAATACTCAAAAGATGTGAAAAATTGTTTGTTTCAAAAACTCTCCAAGGCAAAGATGGTTTCTCACAACTTCGGCAATGTAACAATACCTTATTTAACTCAAATGCCATACATATATTTAAATTTTTGACAATATCAATAAGGAAAAAAGTATAGATTCAAATGATCATGATGAAAATAGGATGGTAACACAAATGTTTGTTGGATAGACTCAAAGTGTAAGTGTTGAACACAAAAATGACTTAAGTCTACCAAGTGGTGATAATGATTATGAGTCTTAAATGACCTTCAACCCAAATTGGAAATTGAACCTAAGTTTCCTCAAGTTTAGTACCAATGTTGAACCCACTTAACACGTCAACCCTATAAAATTATGAAGGTGAAATTTTGGATTTAGATTATAAATAAAGGACTTAAATAAAATCTGGTAAAATGTCTATACTCAATTGGTATACATAACTATGCCAAAATGGATGACATGACTCCAAGTTTTGATGAACATTGAACAAGGGAAATTGATGATTTACATGGGCAGTATAATGCCTCTTTGTTCAAAGGAAAATGAGGACTATGTGTTTTGGTTTGTATCATTTGTTCACACCAAGTTATTACTCCAAAAAATACTTTAATCTAGGACAAAACCAACTAATTAATCACTCTTAGGCCTTAAACTAACAAGGTTACTTGGTATTGCTGGAATCCATCAATATGCATTATTTGAAAGGATTTTAGTGTTCATCCAAAAAGTAAAATGTGCTTTATATAGTAGGGTTTTTACAACCTTCTCTCAAATGACAATACTATAACATAGACCTTGAGGCACACCTTGTACCAATAAAACTTCTATGGCAAGTAGGGATTTGTCTAAGATGTACAAGTTTTTAAACATTTATATGGATCAATTACATAATGACTTTCACATCATAGTGTAAATTAAAATCATGTAATTGGCTATCTATAACACCTATCTTGTTCTAAAAAAGTCTACTCCTTTTTTCAACCACTACATCTATCACTTACTCAGTGTAGTGTGATATCTAAAGTGTAGATATGTCCCATATGCAACTCCAACACTAGACGGTGGTTTAACCACTCAAACCTCCAATCCTAGTGGGATTGCTTAAAGTCAATGTTAGAAGATGAAACCCTAGGTCAAATCTTCCCTATAGAACTTGTAGGAGGTAATGAAGTCCCCCTCATAAGTCATGATACAATAAAATAAATGACTAATAGAAAGAGTTTAGGGTCATTTTCAATGTCACCCAAATTATTGTGAGTTTTTAGGAATTGATTTAGATGACATTATATCTATTCAATAAGGATTATGATTTTGATTCTAGAAGTTCCCTAAAGGGGATAGATGGAAGAGCATACACACAATGTCTCTCTTTTTTTCAATAAAATTCTAAGTTTAAATAATTATTGAAGACAAAATTTGACAAGTGAGTTCAATTTTAAAAACCAAATAAAAGATTATGTGGTGTTATTTTGACCCCTTGGTCTTAAGTTGTAACTTTGAAAGCACGATTTTTTTCAAAACATTTACCTAAGCACCCTAGTTTTTCATTAAGAACTAAATTTGAAAGTGTGTTTGGTTAAATGCAATAAAAATAACCTCTAATCTACTCCCTTAACTTGAAAAATTATAATTATAAGGGCCTACTTTCAACTACTTAAGAGTTTGAGAAAATAACGTTAGAAATTTCAACTCTTTTTTGCAATCCCACTATTACACAGTAAATATCATTGTTTCCCTACAAATTGCAATTTCAAAACACAATATCAATGTTATGGATTAGATCAAACAAAAACACAATATCATTATTTAAATGATAAAATCATTGGCCAAATAATTAAAATCATTATTTTAAACAAAATGACTATCCAAATTAATGATATCATTTCCTAAGTAGTAATATTACTATTCTAGTCGACAAAATTACTATTTAGAAACAAAATCACTATTACCATATAGAAAACATAGAAAACAAAAAATGATTGTTTTGTTAAAAAAATCGTTGTTTCTAAATATGAAATCACTACACAGGGTCAAAAATATTATTCTTTTGAATAAAATTGTTATTTTGGGCAAAATCACTGCTCAAGAGAATGATATCACTACCCAAGGCTAAGAAATCACTTTTTTTTAAAGAAACAATTTTGTTAATGAAATTTCTACTGTGATAACAACAATATTTTAATAGAGAACAAAATCAAGGTTTCCAGAAACAAAAAAGCTTGTATCATAAAAGTAGAATTTTAACTTAAATTTTCTCCCTTTTTGGCCTCCAACTCTAAGATCATGGAAAAGATTAGTAGGTTGCTTGAAAGATCCTTTGTGAGCAAATTTGTGGGGTTAGAGTCCCAATAGGTGTGTCATTTGTGAACATAGGATTGCAATAGGGGAGATTAATGTTGTGTTAGTGAATTAAAAAAATCAATTGAAACCACACTAAACTAACACCCTAAGCCTATCTTAAAGGGGGAGATTAGTTAACAAGACAAAGATGGAAAACACAACTAAAACATGAAATAAAGACCTTCCTTCACCTTCCTTGGATGATCCAAAATGCTTGTAGTGGCTTTCTCAATTTTGTGCTCATGAAGTCTGCATCAATGAAGTGTGGTTACCTTCATCTCTCCTTGGCACCTTTGGCTTTGGCTTAGCTTGTCTTGACTCAATATTTGGGTAGTATAACACTAATTTTCATTAAGATTTGGAATCAATTAATCATTAGAAATTTGGCATATGAGAGCTTAGAATTCAATAGGCAAGGCCTCCTATTTATAGAATTTGCAAAATTGTCAGAGTCAACCTGAACCATCCATCTCAAGATCGAGATGTGTGGCTAATGATTAATTCAATTATGTAATTAAAATTCATTAATAATATCATCAATATTTTGGATATAGGGGAATGAATTGGAATTTAATATATTAATGAGGCATGAGAGGCATGAATCTTGATATTTTATGCATTTATAGCCTAGGGATGTCTTCCCAAGAAATGATGTCACTTGATGATGCATATATTCAATATTCATTTCCAAAAATAAATTATTCAACAAGTTCCATGGAATTCTTAATTAGGATCATGATTTTGTTTAATTACCTCTTAAGCATGATTAAGCATTTTGGTGCAAATTATGGCTCTTTGTGCATAATTTACTCAAATTAGTTAATATGTCTTGTTATTGGCCTTAAATTTGACTAGATTAAAATTAAGATGAAATGTTAGATGAATTAGATTCTTTATCTCATTTAAGATGTTACCAACACAAAATAATAAAGGCATATGTCTCATGTAAGATTTTTGATAGAAAAAAGTAATATAGGGCACCTAGGTGTAAAATTAGCATTCTGACTCAAAATGAAGAAATCAAAGTTAGATACTTCATGAATTGCATTACCCCATTTAATGACACCCTGGCAAAAATTAGAACTTGAATATGTTAGCTTTCAAGCTTTTAATGTGTTTTAGTGTTTTTAGACCAAATTGTGCATTTTGGTAGAAATTAGTCAAAATCTTGGTTGGAGGTTATCAATGGCTAGATTTAGGTGTCTAAAACACTAAAATTATGACTCACTCTTATTTGTGTGTGTTTATTTGATTGTTGTTTTTGTTTTCTTTTTTATCTCTCATTTTGTTTTTTTTATTTTGTTCTTTTGGCCTTTTGTGTTCCTATTTTATCTTGTTCTTTTGTTTGGTTTTTTGGGAACTTATTAACTTATTCATATCTTAATTTCATGTTGTTTTTATGTTTTTATTGCTTTGATTTAATACATGCTTGTTCCTACTTAAATCTTGATTGTTTATATCTTGATTTTAAGTTAGTTTACATTTTTTATTATTTTTATCTTTACTTGTTTTGTTTTTGTTTAAATGTAAATAGTTGTAACCCTTATATTGGTAGTTATTATCATTATCATTAGTTGTAAATATTCACATTTAAACTAGCTCATCATAATTGAAATGCCATGTCATTATAGGTTAATCATACTTATGATGCATACTTTCATTTTACTATAGTAAGCACCAAGTGATTTGGATCCAAGTCTCAAAATCAATGCATCTTCGAAGATCAATTCTCAATGCACCAATAAAACTAAACTTCAATGGATTACACACTAGACTCTATGTAAGATGTACATCTCTTATCATATATTATGAGTCTAATCAAACAATGGTTTGGTTTTCTTCCTCATTCAATTTTCTCTCACTATTGGGTGAACTACATTAACTTGAGGTCCATATGGACTATGTAGGTAGCGCTTGGATACATGATGTATCTTAGGTTAGCTCAGCCATATTTATTATTTTTTCTATCTATTTTAGTACTTTGTGCATCCTTGTATGCTTATTTTTTTTATGGTTGTTTCAATCTTTAGACCAACACATCTATGTTTTCACCCAGTCATATTTTACTCTATGTAATAGGTTATATCCTTGATCTATGGTTGCTATTTTGTACTATTGGGGCACCACATTTAGACCCATCACTGAATCAAATTATCCCTACTATTAGTGATCAAAATCAGCCCAATTAAAGAAAAAATGATTTATAAGCTGATCAAATCCTCTCTATTGGGACACAATATTGTTTCCTTTGTCTAGATCTATGTTTTCCTATTTTTTATAATTCTAAGATCTATAAATTGTTGCCCTCATTTTGGTAATTTCAAAGTGTGTAACTTGTCTTGGGTCAATCATTCCCTAAGCATGCAGATTAAACCTTATTTTAAGTGTGTCTCTTATATTTTTGGATTGTATCCTTCCCACTTCCACCCATCCTTAGAGCCCATTAAATTCTAAATTATTTTGATCATTGAGAATCAAAACATACAATAATTATCTTAGTTAGATTTACTATCATCCATGGGTTAATTTTGCTCTTTTTTTTTTTAATCATTTTTAGAGTCCATCCCTCTATTTCATCCTTGTATGTCCTCTTGAGGGGGCATCATGGGTCATTTCCTTCCAACTTCTTCTTGACAACTCTTTTATTTGAAAATACATTTATTTGTCTGAGTATCTCACCATGCTTTTTCAAATAGGGGAAAAATGTAGACATCTAATTCCTAACATGATTCTGTTAAAATTATCAATCTTACTTGAAATATACCCAAATGCACAAATTGAGCCAAAATCACTTAAATACACTAAGTGGTTTAAACTTGTTATATATAAGTATTGATTTAGGCTAATGTATCCCTAAATGAGGTAATGTATTTTATGTGATTTTTAACTTTTCCCAAATAATTTCAAGTCAAAATGATGAAAACATAATTTAAAACTCTAAACCACTAAATTGTTTTAATTTGGAAGCATACGACACATGTATGTGTTATTTCACATCGATAATGTCATAAATGGGGTATCGATATATATGTAACTAACACTTTATTATAATTACACTTTATTTAAATTATGACCTAGTACTATGACATTTTGACTAGTTTGATTAAATGGGCAACCAACTTTCAAAGAATTGTATAAAATTTCATTAATCGTACTTAAGCTAATTAGTCCAAATCTAGAGCTTAAGTATAAAATACATGGAAGTTATTAAATATATTTTAATTTTAAATTGATTTCTAATATCTACATCATCAAATGACATGATTTATGGGGTGGAATCCATAATCCATAAATGTAAAAATTAAAAGGTTTAAGGCCTCCCATACCTCTGTAATTACCCTTCCTTCCAAATATTGATGAGGGTATTTATGATTTAAGTCTCAAAAATTGGATTTATTCATGGCCACACATCTTGATCTCAAGATGGATAGCTAAAGTTGATTCAGATCAAATTCAAAAATCTATAAATAAGAGGCATTTCACTCATCTTTTTAAGCTTCATTTGTGTAAAATTATTATGTAAAATTTTCTCCATAAACCATTTGTGTGTAGTGTTATAATGCTTAATTTACAATAGGATAAATTAAATATAGGCATACATTTGATTCAAATATCATGAGCCTAATTTCATTGGTGTACTTGAGATGATGTAGGAGTAACACACTCATCATTGACAAATACTTGAGTACCAAATCAAGGTGAAAATCATGTTTTGAGATGCATTTGGATGATGGGACACTCTTCAAAAGGTTTGATGTATATGCTTTCTTTCAGTATCTCTTAATTATCATTTGAAAATCCCATTAAAGGAGTTGGTTTAGTTAGTTATGTTCTTTATAAATTTATTAAGTTTTATTGACTAATGATTGATCTAACTCACTTTGGATTCCATCTCTATAGTGACAATAACATGTTGTCTTAGGTATTACATGATATCTAGAAGCACCCAAGGATGTGTGGCAATTATCTCCAAATACTCCTCCCACTATACTTTGAATTTACCCTCATGGGCAAGGGTGACATGCTCAAGTGTCCATATGAGGTTGCATAATTTCTATGTTAACCAAAAGTTAGTGTCAGGGTGTTCCTCTCCTTCAGGGGACTTTCATTGGGTGAAATAGAGTAGAAAAATAAGAAAATAGTACTAGACGGTATACTTATAAGTCATGTCACACTTATTGATGTTTGTCAATAGATATTGAATAAAGTATTTAGGCTAATTCAACTACTTATTATGGTGGATCATGCAATGTGTAATGTCTACAAGCCCTTTTATAATTTATTTTGTAGACATGGTTGTTTACCAGATTCTGTATGTGATGCATTCTACTAGGATGCACACTAGTTCATATTGAATTTCTTTAATTGGGTTTTCTCTAGATACCTAAACATATAAATATCTAACCTCCTAAAGGATAAGAGGCATTCTTGTCTTGTATAGAGCCAAAGAATCCCCTCACATAGGCATGCCCAAAGTTTAGGCCATTAATTCTATATTGATGACTATCATGGTGTCAAGGCCAATGTAGATGTTGTCATCATTGTAATGGCCAAGCAACATTTGCACAATCTCCCCCAAGTCACTAAAATTGGGCATATAAAGTAGGTGCTTAACATCTATGTTCTAAAATTGATGGGGGATTATAAGATCCAATGGTTGTATAACATCTCTAGGATTTGGTCATAAAATAAATTTCTCTACCACTTAAAGCTAGTCAAATGGCTTGGGATTAGTGAATTTTATTTGCTAGAGTGCATGATCGATGCCCATTTCCTCCTTCTAGGCATCTGTCAAACTCCTTATGAGTTGAAAATGATCCATGCTCTCTAATTAGTGAAATTGAAAAGATTTTTGGATTTTGTGTAGTAGAAATTAGCTCAGCTCTTGAAATTACAACTCATGAAAATATTTGAAAGAATGGAATATAGATTTGGTTCGTAACCTTATGCCTTTATATATTTCATGCCTATTTATTTTCATGAAAATGTTGCACTAAGTTGTCCATTTGACATCACTCTGAATGTTGAAATGGAAAATTTTATTCGCTATGGCATTTAAGGTAGTTAGTCATTGGTGCATGGATCAAGATACATTTTTATGTTCTTTGTTATCCATAGTGGAGTATGAATGAATGATGTTGACTAACTATTGATATGGTGAATATTAGATCAATCAAACCTAGAATTTAGCATTAACTATTTAGGAATGACCATTATATGATGAAGATATTGAATGATGTGACTTAACCATACATTTTTGAAACTTAATTTCTTTCTTTCACTCTTACTAAAATAATTAATGGTGCACTTAAATTCTACTACACATGGTTACTACATGTTATACTTGTTATGTTGGTTTCCAAAAGCTACTAAAGATATCATATTAAGACACACACACATGCAGACACAGAAAAATAAATGCATAATAAAACATATATAAATGGGAAATCCTAATCTACTCAATGCTACTCAAGGTCCACTCCTTTAGTAGAGAGATCAATTAAGATTATTAGTGGAAGGGCTTAATCTTATAACCATTCAACCACCCTAACAAAATGGTTCCTTGTAGATCTCTCAAAATAATGGTTCCTTGTTACAACATTTCATGTATAACATAAGTTCCTTTCCATATAATATGTAATTTACCCATAAATACTCTAAATTGACTATCATATAATAAAATTGATTGATCTTTGTGAAATTATTTATGACATAGATTCTTGCCATGTTAGGATTTCTAGTTCTATATGTGAACTTCCTACATTCAAGATGCTCTACGTCAATACTCATCCATCTTAGTTAGTTTAAGAAGCTTGGTGGTGAGAGACTCATGATCCCCTAGTATTATGACCATAGAAATGGATAGACTGGGTACCAAGTTTTCCATTAACATGACTGCTTCAAGCCCATAGACCAACTAGAATGGAGTAAAGCCTTTATCTCTTTTATAGTGAATGTGATGTGCACAAATAATTTCAAGAATGCGACCTTCCCAATCACCTCTCTTGACATCATACATCTTTTTTAGCATATTTCCAAACACTTTATTAGAAGCCTCAGTGTGGCCATTAATTTATGGATGGTATGCAATACTTTTATGGTGAGAAATCATAAATTTTTTGGTAAGAGCTTTGATGGTATTGTTTATGAAGTGTGTACCTTGATTGCTAACAATATTTATTGTGTATCCAAACCTTGTAATGATATTCTCATTAAGGAATTTTTTTATGTCTATGCCAAAAATGGTTGTCACATCATATTTGACCCATTTAGTAAAGTAATTTATCATAGTGATAATATACCTTGGTTTGCTCTATTTACTTGAAAGATTAATAGGTCCTCAAAAATTGATACCCCACTATTTGAAAGGTTATTCATCTAATAAAGGTTTTAATGACATTTCATCCTTTTAGAGTGGTTTACCCATGCATTGACATATGTCAGAGTGCTACACTACTCTATGTGCATCCTAAAAATGGTTTGGCCACCATAATCCACTCTGTAAGAATTTCCTTGTAGTAGCATCTCTAGAAAAATGACCTCCTGCTATTCCTTGGTGCACCTCTTGTGAGAGATGTGGTTTTTCATGCTATAAAACTACCCTACATAGTACTTCATCATTCCCAAAATTATATAAGAGCCCATTTATAATAGTATATGGTAGAACTAGTGACAAACTACTTCTTGTCTCTTTCTAGGCAATGCATAGGGAATACTTCTTATATGAAATTAGAAATTGCCTCAAATTTTTTGGGGATCATAGAAATGTGAAAGAGATGGGCATCAATAAAATATTCCTATAGTTATTTTGGTTCTTCTCCATTTGGGATATAACTAAGATGGTCTAGTTTAACATTTTCTCTACCTAGTTTGACATTGATGTGAAATTAGAATTCTTGAAAGAGCATCAACCTTCTTAAAATGCATCATCTAAGCATAGGCTTATTAAATAAGTATCACAGATCTTGATGATTTTTGAAAATTTCAAATGATATCAAAAGAATATAGTGTCATAATTTTTTTAATGTGAAAACTATAAGCAGTATTTATCTTTCAATTTTCATGTAATTCTTTTCTACATCAAATAACTTTTGGCTTGTAAAATGTATGGGGTGGTCCAGTCCACCATCTCCTATATATGTAAGTATATAAATAAATATGATACCAAAAGAATCAACATGAAAATGAAATTTCTTTCTCCAATATATAAATAAAATAATAGGTGAAGTGACTAGTCTCTACTTTAGTTCTATGAAGGCTGCTTCACACTCAAAAGTCTAGACAAACTTTGCACCTTTGTGCATTAAATACTCCAATGGAGACAAAATGGCTGCATATCCCTTGATAAACTTCTGATAGTACCCTGTATGTCCAATAAATGATCATACTTCCATGAAGCTAATTAGTGGAGGCATACTAAAAATTGTAGACACCTAAAACTGGCCACCAATGGCTTCAAATTGAGCTTCAAATTGATTCTTACAAACAATTGTAAATTAAGACTAATAATCACTAGACATCCTAGATTTACTTGTGCATCATTAATCAAAGCTTATAATCTCATTCAAACATACCTAATTGGGGTATCATACTATATTCAATAATAACCTCTCACGGATTCAACCCTAATCATCCTACAACATCATAACATGTAATTTGGCCTATAAACCTATTAAGTGGGGTACATGGACATAAACTCAAATTTATTAAATGTTAAATGGATAATCATAATTAATTAATAATATGAACCAAATTAAATTCCTATTTGAACTATCCATAAGTAATTAATGAATTACTAAAAAAGGAAATTCAAAAATATGAAATATCCTAATTTTTCATGATTACCTTTTATGAGTTATCAAGCTTTTGAAAATATCTCATCCATGCCTATTCATTTTATATCATTAATTATTGAAATCTTTTAACTCTATTGGGGTTAAATAAATCCCTTAGATTAGGTTTGAACCCATTTCATGTTTAAAATACACTTTAGCTCACCTTGAGTTGGGATTAGTTCCTAAGCCTATAAATACAAGAACTTGCCTCTTCATTTGAGAGCTTAGAAATTATAGATTTATAATGAAGGTTTTGTAGCATGATATATATCCATAATGTTATAATTCCTAAATATTGACCCAAGCCCCATCATTCAAGCATAATCCATACCAATCCAATAAAGGTTCCAAGGAGATAAGGAGAAAATAAAATTCCATTGCCAAAGACCCTTTGAGCAGAAAGTGAGTAAGCCATGAAAAAAATCATTTGGGTCTCTCAAGGAAGGTAAGGATTGTTTTTATTTGAATTTTAGTTGGGTTTTGAATTGTATTTTTTTCGTATGTTCCCTTTATGATCTAGGGTTAGAGATGTTAGCATGTTATCATGTTGATTTCATTATTTTATGGACTAATACTTGATCTAACCTCCTCTCTATTATCAAATTACTACGATCAAAAATAACATGCCCGATAGGACCTAAATCATCCCACGTACTAGGGAGACCAAGATGCAACTCCAACATTTTCAAATGAATGCTTAAATAACTTAAAAATTGGAGTTTTATCTTTGATTTTATCATATTTAATTTTTTATGTTAACTCAGATTTACATAGAAATTGACATCGATCAAGAATAACTAGCAACTGTTCTACCTAAACCATCATCAATTCTACATGCTTGACATTAGTTTTATCTAACTACCATTGGTCAAGGTGTAGGTTAGGATATATTTTTTATAAACTTTGATTTTGAATCTTCTTAGCACTCTTAGTTGTTATTTATTGGTTTCAATGACTTATTTTTCCCCTAACTAATCATCTTATTACAAGTTTTTTGAATATGTCATGATATTTTGAGCTAACATTTTTGGAATTGTTTAGTTTTGCCTTTAGGTTCACAAGTAGATAATTTTAGTCTTTATTAACTATAATTATTAATTTTTGAATTGACATTGGTCATCCTATAATCGACATCGATCATAATTAACTGACGTTGATCTTTATGTAAAAAATATAGAGAAACCTAAGAGCTATATTTTTAAAACTTGTTTGTTCATCCATAAATGTAATTCAAAGTAGAATTAAACTCTATACTTTTTGTAGGGCTAAGGTGGGATTAGAAATTAAATTTTCAAGTTTAAACTCTTGAACACTTAATTTTGGTGCTTAAAAAGAATGGTCAAGTCCTGAATATTTGGTTTTAAGTTCTTAAAAGGAACATAAGTGATTTGTGTTAAGTTATTTTATGAAAATTATTTTAAGCTTTGAAAATTTAAGACAAGAGGCCAAGAATTTTATCAAACATTTCATTTGGTTCATAAAATTAACACTTAGATTTCAAATTCTTAGAAGTGTTTATTTTATATTTGTTTTTTTGTTTGTGCAAAATGAAGAGTGCATGTTTGATCCCACCCATCCCCTATAGGGAACTTGGGTGACCAAAAGTGACTTTTCCTTGTAACTTGTGTCTTTGTCCAAGGTGTGGAAAGAATATTGTCTAGGATCTCTCTAAAATATGTATGGTTTGGGTGATCTAAAAACAACCTCTAAATTCTTTTCACTTAGTTTTATTTTTATGTAACTTGGCTTGCGAAGGGGATTTCATAGCTTCTTCACGAGTTATTTAAGGAAGCTTTGATCTGATATTTCATCTCCTAGTATTTATTAAAACCTACTCCATAGCAAGATATATGAATTAGGATACATGTATTGAAGGAGCTAGGGGGTTGAGAAACTAACATATCATTTCATAACAAAAACCCAAGCCAAGTCTGGCTAACTAGGGGATTCCACTAAATACCGTACATAGATGGAATCAATATGTAAAGAAATATACCCTTACATATTAAGTTAATTGGTATGAACTCAATTGACATGAGTAATCTCTAGCAATAGCCACACTTAAGACCATCTAGATGGTCAAAAATTGAAGTCTTAGACAAACCCCACTTGTCATGGACATATTGTTAATGTAGGATGAGTATCCTAAAGGTCCATGTCACCATAAAATCTCTTAGGAGAAGGGGGGTTTAAAAACATTACTACTTCATGTGATTTTATTTTTGGATTAACACTTAAAATCCTCCTAAGATCATGTATATAGACATATTTTAGCAATACGATGTAACCTTGTCAGTCATAGGATCTAGGATGTTACATTTAGATGTTATATCATTTCATCCTTTGTTGCTTAATTTTATGAGTCTAAACTATTTATTTGTGTCATGTCAAAAATAAATTTTGTTTATACAACATTCCTTTATTTGAGGAGGCATTATGTTGGCCATTATGTCACACACTTTTTCCTTAGTCTTTTAATAAATTGTTATGTGTGTGTGTCACTTGATTGAAATGGGTAAAATTATTCTTCCCAAATCATGTCAAGTTTTGTGCCTTGATGTCTTGAAACCAACCATTGTTTTGCATATTTAGAGTGTGGTAACATCATTACACTTCTTAAATTTGTTTCATAGACTTGTTCACCTTTTTTCCAAGTTTTGAATTTCAAAACCAATCCACGTATGTTGTTTGGTTCTTTTTCTAGTGTTGTTATGCTATTAAATTTTGTCTAGCTTTTTTATTCAAAGAAACCTAGTTTTTATTTATTGTTTGTGACTTTTATTTAGTAAAAATTGCTAATCCTTCCATATGCCTTTTTCCTTATGTCTTATGCCAACTGACCAAGTTCATGTTTTCATTTTGTATGCCTAGTCTATTCCAAAGTATTCGAAATTTGTTAGATAAAATCTCACCTTTGTTTAAAGTCTAGATTTTGTGCTTATATTGCCAAAATTCCTAGCACATGCTTTATTTAAGCATAGATTTTAATATCACATTTCCCAAAAAGACCTAGTAACTTTTATTTTCATATATTAGACTTGTTTAAAACTCTTTTGTACCTATATTTTGGCATGCTCATCTTTATTTAGCTACTTAACCTTTTATGTGTGAGATATTTTATGTTAGACATATGATGTTAGACTATTTTATACAAATTTTTAGCATAGACCAATTTAGAGATATAGCTATACCCCTCGACCAAGTTAGACCAAGTTCAAACTATTTGTCCTTTGGACATCATTTTTAAGAGTTTCTAGAACTCCAAGATTTTTTGTGGAGCATTCATTATTGATAAAAATATGTCTAAATACACTTATGATGGAGCTATGTATAATATAAGTTATGATAGAATGGATACACAAATTGAGTTTTATTAAGACCCATAGGGTGAAGAAGTGGTTTGTGAGATGGATCCATATCTTTCTTACAATATTTAATTTACAGAATAAAGCCAAGATCATCAAGTGTAATATGTGGTAATACCTTCTTCAATATGTTTGGCACATGATACTTGTCCTTTCATGACCACCCATTCCCCAAACTTACCATTAACACTCCTTCAGACTGCATGAGCTACCAAACTCTATTGCATCCAAGGACTACCATTTCTTTACTAGGACCTCATCCTTTGGCTTGTGTGATTAATCAAGATCCATAATTTCCTACCATTTCTATACCAAAACCTCATCCTTTGGCTTGTGTGAGAAACCAAGCTCCACAATGACCTATCATTTATATACCAAAACCTCATCCTTTGGCTTGTGCAAGAAACCAAACTCCATGATGCCCTACTATTTCTATACTAGGACCCCATCCTTGAGATTGTGTAAATAACAAATCTTTGAAACACCCTACCATTACCATTCTTGGCCCTTCCACATCTAGTAACTCATTATCCCAACCAAGTTATCCAATCATAGCTCAAAGGGTCACAATTACTATCCTAGGTTGAGAACCAACCTTTGTTAAGCCTATAATTATCCAACCATAGGATATTATTCAACCATTACCAACTATTCCCAAATTTATAAAACCCCTACCAATCATCCAACAAAAACTAAGCCAATTAATACCTCTCCAAGAAAACCAATCATTTGAGGACTAAGATATATTCATTTGAGGATTGATTGTAAACCAAGACCACGACAACCAATAAATATACAATGTTTTTGTTTAACCTACCATTTATGATGAGTCAACCTATGATGAATCATCTCCTCATACTATACCTATTGTCAAGGAGTCTCACTCTAATAGTCCAATCTTTATTAAGTCATTTATTAATGATTATAACTACCTTTGGGTAAATCATTATCTCAACCATAAGCCTATTTTTAAAGAGCCTGCCTTTGACAAGATAGTATTTAAGAAAATGTTTCTTAAAATTTTTACCATCATAAAAGAGTCTCACTTTGACAAACCAATCTCTGTGGAGCCCATTATGCCATCACAATTTTTTACTTGTCCAATACTAAACATTCAACAAAACATCATTATATCAATATCCACACTAGATGAAGAATCAACATTGAATTTAGGTTTTATTCTTTAACCAACATCACATGTAGCATAAAAATTAGAATGAAAATCAATCTTAAAATTAGATTTAAGTCCCTTGAGTTGAAATTAGCTTTAAAATTAGAATATGATCATGACTATTATAGTATTGGTTATGCATGCCTCATAGATAAATTTGAATATTTGTATGATCCTTATATAGTTTTTGAGGATGCGTACTTTAGATCTAACACAAGTTCTCCTAGTATATTTCATGAGGATTGTGTTACCTCCCCCTATTCCATTACCACTCCACATGCCATTAACACTAACCAACCTAGACATTATATTGACATTTCACCTCCCACAAGTGTCTATTAGGACAAATAAAATCACACCTTATTAAACTACATCCATGGAAACATATAAATTATAGAATATTAGGGAAGCCAAGACTACATTCATATAGAATAACAATATTTTAGTGAAATCTTTCTGAAGGTGCTAGGGGAAAATCAAAGATTAAAATTATCATCTTTTAGTAAAACCTTTTTGAATTTGCTAGCAGATAGTCAAAGTCAAAAGTTAATGTTCATTAGTGAAACCTTCTCGAAGGTGCTATGGGAAAGTAAAGATAAATTCATTGGTGAAAATTATATTGAGGTACCAATAGCTAAGCACAATAGTCCTTCATTTCTTAATGAAGACATTATCAAAGATCAAATCAATATAGCTTCCAATCTATAACATAATTAGATGATAAATACTCTTAGGCCCAAAAAATATAAAAAAACTAGTGGTCCTATCCAAAGCATATTCAAAAGTATTTGGCCCCACCACAAATAAATTTATGTCAAATCCAAAATTAGTAACATTATGTGTGCCTAAAAACCATGATCTTCATTTGTTTCCATACCATTATACATTCCATTCTCATCCACCTTTACAATACCAAATCAGACATATCATCCAAAATTTATCCATATTTACCATTCCTAACCACACTTTCCTTTATAGAGGCTACATATATACCTTGTCTCAAAATTTAGAGGAAACATAATCAATGATACACTAAGATCACAACAATATTATTGTCATCCAAATCTATAACAGGTTCTTAATAAAGTAGTTATTCATAAGAGGTGTGGGCTATAAATTTACATAATTGATTATTTCAGTTGTATCACTTTTTGATTAGGAAGTGCATCTCCACATCAATATGGAACAACAAAAACATTTCCTTTCTAAAATCATAAAACCAAAAACCATACCTTACCAAAATAATTTACCATGCCTTTTACTTTCCATTTACCTTACCATTATCATTTGTAATTTCTCCTATCATTATTTCATAGCCTCCCATTTTCCTCACCTTATCACTTAGGGGAAACCCTCTTACCATTTTTACTAATCTTCATGCCAACATCATCCTAAATAATGCCATATCATATGACATTTTATCATACCACCCCTATTAGATGAAAACTTATTTTTAGTCATCTTACCTACACCTTTTGATCTTGGTTCCTTTAGTTCTTCCTACACCTTCTACAAGGGGATCTTGATCCAGTTTCAAAATTTTTGGATTTCTATGTTTAAAAGATAGTCTATGAGAATAGTGTGATAGTAGATCTGGTAAGTTATCTTTCATTCAGGTTTGAATGGTACTATTGATTATAACCACCTATGGAAAAATAACTAGTCTACCTTGTGTTACTAATTATAACTACCTATGGACAAATTACTAGCGTAAACCTATGTCATTATTTCCTTATCATAACTTCCTATGGTAAAATTAAGAAAAACACTTTTATCATGCATTATCATATAACCTTCCCATTAATATTCTTATTCACCTAGCCATTTACCTCAATTTAAAAAAAAATATTGTGACCTAGTTGGTTCTCACAACCTTTTGTGTCAACATAATTACTATGACATGAGGTCTTACTGGGACTATGCAAGTTGTACTCAATTTATATTGAGGTTAGTTTAGTACCCCTTTTCATACGCTCTCATTATTTTGTAAAAAACCTAAGGCAATTCTCTCTCCATTTTTTGAGTGGCATCTTGTCAATCTATATCGAGTTAAGATACCCCAAATATTCCAAAAAACATTCATAAATTTAAAAAAAAAAAAACAAATGTCCTATCTAGGCCTAGTTAGACATCCTTGATCTACCCTACTAGGGAAAATCCATTATTAGGATTTTTTATTTTGATTTTACTTTCATGATTTTTATGTGTTTTTTTTCTTAGATATTTATTTGTTTACTTTCTTGTTTTTTTGCTTTCATTATAGGTGATTCCTTGCACATTATTCTTGATTCCATCTATATTCATTGTCAACATTATCATCATGGTTTTTATCATTGGTTCATTATTTCCAATTATTTATTGTATTGGGATTTAGTCCTTATGCATATTTTGGCCAAATTATCATGGTGTTTTCTATCATGATGCATATCATCACATGCTGTAACAAAAATTAGCTTAGGAAGTTTTAAAATCAATGGAGCCACATAATTTTCTCCTTGGTAACCTTGGAAAATCATCCCACCCTCCTTTATCAATTCAACCCATTAACCATTCTAGTTATATCAATTCTAATAAGGATGAGCATATTGTCATTGGTAGGTATAATTGAATATTTCACATTGACCAATTATTATTCTTATATTCATCTCTTTGATCAATTTGTGCATACTCATGTACTTAGTTGTTTGTGGATTCTTTAATCATTAGACCATTATATCTACATTTAAGCCAACTCATTTTAAATATGTGCAACAGGTTATATCCTTGAGTTATGCTTTCTAATCTACCTTACTAAGGTATAATCATATATCACCTTTTGATATAGGTCACCTTAATTATTATAATCACCTATGGGAAAATCATTATTTTGAATCATTAACATTAACTAGGGCATATGTCATTGCCACTAATTATAACTACCTATGGTAAAATCAGTGTCTTAACCTTTATTACTGATTATAACCACCTTTAGGTAGATCAATAATTTTTAAATCAATGCATGCAATCATTTTATTTATTTTATTAATCTCACCCATGGGTTAATTTCATTCTTCTTACTTGTTTCTTTTCGATGGACCATTCATCAAATGTATGTGTTTTCCACTCCCTCGAAGGGGCATCAATATAGGTTTCCTAAACATTGTTTCGATATTTTTCTTCAATCATCATATTTTTTAAGTATACATGCCTTTTTCATTCTCTTATAATACATTAATATTCCTATATCTTGAAACATCTTCCCAAACAAGGCAAACTATAAACACCTAAAACTAGCCACCAACGGCTTCAAACTAGGTTTTAGAATGATTCCTACCAACAATTACAAATAAATCCTAAGAATCAATAAACATCCCAAATTTAATTGTGCATAATTAATCAAAACTCATAATCTCAATGAGACATCCCTAATTGGGGTATCATACCATATGCAATTATAATCTACCATGGATTCATCCCTAATCATCCTACAACATTACAACATGCAATTTGGCCTATAGACCTATTTAGTCGGTCACATGGACATAAACTGAAATATTTAAAATGATAAATGGATAATCATAATTAATTAATATTCTAAACTAAATTTAATTTCTAGTTGAACTATCCATGATAAATTAATGAATTACTAAAAATGGAAATTCAAAAATATGAAATATCCTAGTTTTTCATGATTAACTTTTGTGATTTGTTAAGCCTTTGAAAATATCTCATTCATGCATATTCATTGAAAATAATTAATTATTAACACATTTTAACTCTAATGGGGTTAATTAACTCACTTAGATTAGGTTTTGACCCATTCCATGTTTAAACTACACTTTAAATTACCTTGAGTTAGGGTAAGTTCATAATCCAATTAATACAAGCCCTTGCCTCTTCATTTGAGAACTTGGAAATTGTAGAGTTATAATAAAAGTTTTGTAACATGATTTATATCCATAATTTTATAGTTAAAAAATATTGATCTAAGCCCCATCAATCAAGCATAATCCATACTAAACCAATAATGGTGCCACGGAGAGAACGAGCAATAAAAACTCCATTGCCAAAGACCTTTTGAGCACAAACCAAGAAAGCCATGATCAAATCATTTAAAAATATAAAAGAAGTAAAAGATTGTTGTTATTTGCATTTTAGTTGGTTTTTAAATTGTATTTTTTCCATTATGTTCCCCCTATGATCTAGGCTTATAGATGTTATCATGTTAGTGTGTTGATTTCACTTTTTTATGGACTAACACTTGATCTAACCTCCTCTCTATTGTCAAATTCTTAAAAATCATAATAATGACTATAATTTTGGAATGGTACATCAAAATACCTTCAATGCAAACTACATGACCTAGCAGGACACCAAAAAGGGTAAAAAATAAGAACTTTTTCAAATTTAGGATAGTGTCCAAGGCTTGAAATTATTCTAACATGAGGTGCATCTTAGACAAATGATCTTTAAACAAAGAAAAGTTTGCCCAATCATTAGGATAGACTTCTAGGAAGTCATGGATGAAATCCTTAAATGTAATCACCACTACTCTAAAATATATATATAGGTTCATTCTTGAGGCAAAATACATTGCTTTGTATACAAATGATCCCCATTCCATAACAAAAGTCATTATAGCTCTATATTACTATGTGATGGGTATTTGATGATAGCCAATTAAACCATCTATAAAGAGTAGAATTTATGACCTGAAACAAATTCCAAAACTTTATCTGTGAAGGGAATCAAAAAATGGATCATTCACATATGCATCATTCAAAATTTGATAATCACCACATACTCTAATCTCCCCTTTTTTATTAGGCTAAAATACCATGGGACTAACCCAATCTATCTTTTCTACTTGATAGATTATACTTGTGTCTTGAATTATATCTAATTCAACTTTCAATTTCAACTTCATGTTTCGATTCAACTTATATGTTCATTTCTTTATGGGTCATGCGTACTCCTAAAGTTCTACATGCATTTGATCGAGGGATGGATTTATGCCTCTAAAATATAAAAAATTAATGGGAAACACATATTTATAATCATGTAGAGGTTTGATAGCTTCCAAAACTTCATATTCAATCCAATAGTCAACTATATTTGCCAATTTAGGAATTTCTTCACTTTTGATGTTCTCCACATGTTGTTAATAGGTTATTAATAAATATAATGATTTTCCTTAGAAAAAGATTCCTATAAAATTAATTTCCCTTCATGTTCTAGAATTTTTATGTTGTGTAACTTGTCATCTTTAGTTGGTTCTATGACTGTGTCCTTTATAGTTTTATTAGCCATTCAGAGGCAAACAAATCAGTTAGATAAATATTACCATCAATATCTAAATATTCAATTTCATCTTCTTCATCATGTATTTCATGGCATGGATGCATGAGATATTGTTTCTCCAACTTGGAAGTTTTATGTCTTTGTAACATTGTATTTATATCATAGTCTATATTGTTCTATGTAGTGGATTCTATCATGGTGCTTATATCTTTTGCACACCCATGGCATAGAAAATGGTTGAATTTAAATAGTGTATTATGAGCCAAAAGATTCTCATCTTCAAAGGCAAAAGTCTCTATGCAGTCATTATGCACATATTCCCAATTCTTTATCTCCCTCCTATGTTCTTGATGCATATACCATGTTGATGTTAAGGGGGCAAGTGTGTAATGAAAGATGTGAACCTAGTACTTTAGTGCCACACATTATTTAGTTCAGAACTCAACACATTTATGTATATGGATTTTAGGGCACTCACCTTCCTAAAATAAAGGCTAATTACTTATGTTTACCTTTGGTAGTTGAAATATGTTAATCATAAGTTTACATGCATAATCCCAATAAAGTTTATCATTTCTATGAATTGCCTACCATATCACTACAACTCCCTTACAATAATAATTTAAGGTACTAACCCACTAACTAATGGTAAGTACATGAACTTGAAGTCATATAATTAATTGATTGATATCCTTAGTTACATATTACAAAGGGAATTATCTCTCATGGGTGAAAACAATTCTCATAAGTTAGACTTGATGATCACCATGAGCATAATTGAGTAGATGTATATATGATTCTCCACTGATAGATGAATCTATTTCCCAAGGAAAAATGCCTTCTTTTGTTGGCTCTATATAATCCTATATATGATCATCTTTTTGATAGAAAAAAATCAAATTTTGATCAAGTAGGGTATTTAGTAGAGATGGTAGCACAATCCTCTATAATAAATTTAGGTACCAATGGTTGAGTAACTATTTATTTGGATTTCCATTTTCCATATGTCTTTAACTATTGAGTGAGTATATACCGTACCTAAATTTTAGTATGCCTGCACAAGAAGTTACACTCAATTTTACATAGAGATTTTAGATTCTCTTTAGAGTTTACCTTAATTTAGCTTGGTTTTTGTACAATACAAGGAGAGTCTAGTTTAACTAAAATGGTGTAGGATTTGTATTCCTTATTTAAAGTAATGATGACAATATTATCTCCTTGATGCACCTCTAGTTCATTTTTCATAGTATTGATAGTCATTTGACCATCATATGCCCATTTATTAGCAATCAGTACAGGGTAATGAGTTGTTACTATGTTCATATCAATGACTTCAAAGTCACGTCATAGGTTTAGTTCTAAAACTTTGATTTAACATATTCTAATCTAATAATGAGATCATCTCATACATAATATATGAATCTTAGAGTCACTTGACTATAACTTAGAACATGCCATCTAATAGCCCCCAATGTAGACCTAGAGATCATGTTGATCATGCCACCAAAATTAAAGATAACATTTATAATTTCACATCCTATGGATTTAATATTGATTCATTCATATACATCTCATGGATTCTTATTTTTACACACTAAACAAGCTTTTCTATCTTTTATTACCCTCATTGTGCACACTCCAAGAAATTATGTAGTAAGTTTGTGATGTTCTATGAGATGTCCTCATTGTGCAATGCACTTAATAAATTTAGTAAGGTAGATTAGTGCATTAACAACTCCATATTTCCATGTAAATCACATTATCTAACCATACATTTTGGAATCTATTACTGCAACATCTCCTTTAGTAGTGTCATAGTGTTGAATATTTTTCAACATTTGTGCAGTTTCATACATGAGCCTTATTTCTTTAGCTGGCTCCACATATTTGTCCTATTTTTCTATCTATATTACCTATTCCTAAGGAATTTCAAGGGGAGGTAACCCTCTTTGTGTGTGTTTGTGTCTTGTAATGGTGTTTAGGAATTCATCCTCCTTAGGTTGTATATTCACCATGCTAACATTCCTAACAACCTTTTTTCTTGCTTTTATTTTCTAAAAAAAGACAATATTTTGTTGTTGAGGTGTGTTCACATTATTAATTTGTAATAACATAATTATTTTTTAGATAAATTGTAATATGATAATATTTTTTGGGTATACTATTGTTATTATGCATAACAATAATATAAGAGGTGATTTGTTTTAGTTAGTTGGTTGTTAATTGAGTTATGTTAGGGAGATACAAATATTTTGGTGGAGATATGATCTCCAAAATTATAGGAAAGAGTTTTCCTATATATTGTTAATAGTTTCATATGAAATAATAAAGAGAGTGTGTGATAATATTATTGTGTTTGAAATATATTCTAGTGTTCGGCTCTTTCTCTATTGTGCAGATTTTGATTTTCCCAATATTTGGTATTAGAGAAAAAAAAATGTTTCTATGGTTGTGATGGATAAATATAAATATAATGGGTAGTGCCATAACCTATATAGTTTCTATAAGTTGATGAATTGAAAATATTTGATAAGGATTTTTTAGTGAGAGATTAGTTTTGTGTTTATATTTTTTTAGGCTTATTATGTTCTATGTCTATGTCTTCATTTCTCCATCAATATATTTACAAATCTAAAAATTTGGGAGCCTTATTAGATCATAATCTAAATTCCATAATGTTGGATTCATTAAATTTAGCCTTGTCTTGATCAGTCATTACCTATCGGTCATGTGCAATAAAGATATATTGGAGATCCAAAAGTGATCATCCATGATTTAATATTTATGTTCTAATCTTTGATATTTGCCCATATATTATAGCTAAAATCATCTTAGTCAGATATTATCAATCAAATTAGATATTATGGCACTATGCATAACTAGTTGTTTAATTTAATATTTGGTTCCTCATCTAGAAATCACTATACACCACACAATACTTGCACTTAATCCTTTACTCCACATCTATTTTAAGCTCCTTGTTCTATCTACCTTAGAATACATACCTAATAATGCATACTCAAACTTATTTTATTCATAATGTTAAAATGCATTACATTATCAAGTTAGAACATGTGATAAAGAATCAATATTTTTCCATGAGCTCACCTACCATGCCAAGCTCTAAACTCCAACATGATTCTACACACATTGACATTTCAACTTATCTAGAAATTACCTTGTGAAATTTTAGGTATTATATTATATAAGTTTTACTTTATTTATTAAATGGTGTAATATTGGTCTTCATCATGCTTTTCAACAACCCTGATATAGTGTTTATTATTTAGTTCAGTCCATGTCAACAAAAAAAATAACTATAAAATGGTCCATCTTTAGTGGTATGTCATTTGGTTTATATGGAAGTCAAAGGATTGAATAACTTGAAGTTATAACTTTAGTTATTCTATTTGGTCAAATCCAATCTTTAATTCGATTCTCTTTAATATCTTAAGTTTCTTTGTTTATAAGTTTTTTCATAATTATATGTTAAAGTAATTATGTTGTTCAAAGTATTATAAGTTATAGTATTTTTTGTATCAATCAGGTTAAGTCATCAGTTGTAAAAATGTCATCTATATCAAAAAATTCAAAAATTTTAGAGTTAAGTCATTTTTTGTCAAGAGTCTTATTTTTACATAAGAATCAAAGTCTTTTAAGTGAGTCATTAATTGTGTGCCATCATAAAATTCAATTATTTGTACATGGATGCATTATCACTTGTACATGACATCTTAAATCATATGTCCAAAATATGGGTGGTATCTACCTTGGAAAATTTATACATTTTAGTTTCATAAACACATGTGTTGAGTAAGCAGCTTCATTTACTAGAAGATGGAGTAAATAAAGGTTGGAGGTTTCAAATCCTCTCAGTAACGACCAAAAATAGAGCCACTTTCTAATTTAGTGGCATATTTATTTTTCAATTGTGTGAATAACATAAGATCATTCATATTCACATGTGTGTTTTTTTTTGTTTTTTTTTTTTTTTTTAGTATGGTGTGCTTTGTGCCAAATGGGTTAATGCCAAGGACAATTCTTCAAAGGTAGTGGAAACTATCTATGTTATTTTTGTTTGGGTGGCAACAAACATTAATAGAGGTTTCATAGGATGATATCAATTATTTATTCCTCATGATATTTCATTTTATAAAGTTGTGTATGTTTTCATTTACCTACTAGTTTGAAAATCTTCTAATATTTGTAGAAAAGGGAGAGTGTAGATATAATTAAATGTGATAATAGTTATATAGGAGGGAAACTAACTATAAAAATCCTCTAACTATAGAGATCCTATAAATATCTTACCTTTTTGTGGAGATGATGGGCCAATGAAACATCTTTTACATTCACAAGGAGTAAATATGGGATGCATTCTCCATATAGTAGTGGTCATGTGTAAAAGATCTAGAAAATAAGATTTAGATAATATTATGCAAACCTAAAATTATGCATTGGCATATGATTATGTTCAATCCATTTATTGATGATACATATTCTCCGCATGCCCACATTAAGGGGGTGTAGACTAGGATTAATAATGTTTACAAGGAGGTGAATATCAAGGTGTGTTCACATTATTAATTTATAATAACGTAATTAGTGTTACATAAAAAATAATACGTTGATGGTTATTTAGTATATTATTATTATGCATAAAAATAATAAATGAGGTGAATTTTTATAGTTGGTTATTAATTTAGTTATTTTAAGTAGATACATAGATTGTGGTGGAGATATGATCTCCCTAATTATAGGAAAGATTTTTCCTATAAATTGTTAATAGTTTAGTATGAAATAATATAGACAATGTGTGAGAATATTATTGTGTTTGAAATATATTTTGGTTTTATACTCTTTATCTATAGCATAGAATTTGATTTTCCTAATATCTATCTCATGATGATCATGTACCTGATAATATGTCTAGTAATAATATCTTTGAGGGTTCAAAGGTAAACTATGTTGCACATGATTATACTCTCCACACAAGGAACATTATAAAGGAGGGAATTGATAATTATTTCCTCTACCACCTTGGTAACCTCCTCTATATCCAAACCTAGATCTTCTTTTTTTTTAATGATAACCTCCTTTATAACCTCCTTATTATTTCATCATATTTTAGTGTTTATTCTATTGGGTGTTATCTCCAATTCCAAATTATTATTGCATAACTAGTGGGGTTTAACTAGTTTATTATTGTTGCATCATTGTTATATTCTAAGGTACTACATATTGGTATTATGATGATGGTGGTGTCCAAATTAGTGAAGGAATGATCTATCTAACTAGACCTTGAGGTTGGCATTAAGGAAAATTGGGAATCCCTTGTAGACCTACTCGATCTGCACAACCCTTATCAGGCCTAGAATTATTTGTTTCCCTAATGACACTTATTTCAAAGTAATGGAAAATACATTCTTTGTAATTTCCTCTTTGAGCTCTTACAAATCCCTAAAATTATTTTCATCATATTTATGTGACTTATAAAAATTACAATATAAACTTTGTGGGCTTTTAATATACTATTGTAGGAGATGGCACTATGTTATTACATGCCCTAATACTCTACAAATTTCATAGAAATCTATATTAATCTTAAGATAATCATTAATATGATGTCCTTCTTTCCCACACTCATACACCCTATATTTAGATTAATTTTATCTACTTCATGGTATTATTCCATCCTCTTCATAAAATATTGCAATGTATTTTCAATATTAGAACCCGTTATGGGATATTCCCCATAGTCTTCCATTTCCTCCACTCGTAAAGTAGTAGCTCTAGCATCTACCTTAGTAACATATTTATTTTGTGCTATAGAAAATATAATTCTAAAAAATAGTCCTTTAAAAAACCATGTAGCTTTAGGTTTATCTGCTAAGGAAAATTACACCTTATTCATAACATCAAAGAACCTATGATCATAATAAAAAAATAATTCTCCTAAGTTTTACCTAATATCCTTTAAGTCTTGAATAGTATGACTTATACATTTCTTTATCTTAAATTTTATGATAAGCCATTCCTTAACCTTTTTGGAAATATTGTCATTGATGTCAAAGGTCTAGCATTATTGGTGATATAGGCCCCATTGCATTTAATGTTGTTTATCTTGGATAATGTGAGTTAATATTTATTTAATATTAATGAATATATTTTTAGTTGCATATGAGATAAAATAAGGGTCCATGGAAAAGTCAAAGAGCCATGGGGTAAAGACAAAATAAGGATGGGATGCATTTTCCCATGAAGAGTCATCTTGGGGAATTCCAAGAGTCACCAAGTGAAGACAAAAGAGGAAGGGCACAATTTCTCATGAAGGGACACTCTGAGGAATATGAAAAGTCACCAAGATAAGGACAAAAGTGGGAAGGACATTTTTGGTCATGAAGGGTCACCACATGACTTTTCAAAGGCAAGAATATGAAGGGTCATACAAGTTTGGCACCATTTTCCATGAGGATTGAAGGGTCACAAAGGGGGAAGGCCAAAGGTCATTTGGAAAGTTATAAATAAAGTCTTGAGAATCCATTTGTATAATGAGAGATAGAGGTTGATTTGATATTGTAATATCTAGCTTAGAAGAGCAATTGTGAGAGATGAATATGATTTGTATTTGTTATATCTAGCTTAGAAGAGCAAAGGTGAGAGAGAGGAAAGAGATGTTGTAATGAACTATCATTTGTTGAGATAGCAACATTGAGAGATAGGTGTGTGGTATACACATAGGGGTTGGTGCTCCTATGGGTTAGTACTCACAAATTGTTGCTGGGTTGGTGCTCGGAAAAGGGGTTGGTGCTCTTGTGGATTGGTGATCATGAATTTTTGCTGGGTTGGTGCTCAACAAAGGGGTTGGTGCTCCTGTGGGTTAGTGCTCATGAATTGTTGCTGGGTTGGTGCTCAGCAAAGGGGTTAGTGCTTCCGTGGGTTGGTACTCATGAATTTTTGTTGGGTTGGTGCTCGGTAAAGGGGTTGGTGCTCCTATGGGTTGGTGCTCATGAATAGTTTCTAGGTTGGTGCTTAGCAAAGGGGTTGGTGCTCCTATAAGCTGGTTCTTGTGAATATTGTTTGGGTTGGTGCTTATTCATATACTTGAGATTTTTCTCTATGGTTTTTTCCACATTGGGTTTCCACATTATATCTGGTGTCTCTCTTTATCTTGTGTGGTGTTTATTGTTTGAGTTTTATTACATATCTTGAATGTTTGATTAAGTATAATTTGATGAAGGGAAAGTTTTATAAGATATATGATATACTGATTCACCCCCCTCCTCTCAGTATATCTCATGCTTAACAATTGGTATCAGACCAGGTTACTTTTTGAAAAGTTTTAAAGCTTGAAGGTAGATCAAGAAAGCATGATGGCTTGTTCATAGGAAGGATTTTCTATAAATAATGTACCTTTATTTGATGGGATGAATTATGCTTGTTGGAGCATGAGAATGAAGGTTTATTTGATGGCCCTTGGATTCAACATATGGAAAGTAGTGGTGGAGGAATATGAAGAGTCACAAACATCTACAATTAATCCAATAGAAAAGAAGACAAGTGAATGTAGTGCTAAAGCTTTAAATGCTATTTTATGTGGTTTATGTGAATCTAAATTTGTTAAAGTTATGTAATGTAAATCTACTCATGAAACTTAGGTAAAACTTGAGAATATTTACAAAGGTGATGGAAAGGTTCAACAAGCTAAGCTTTAGACTTTTAGAAGGTAGTTTAAAAGTTTGAAGATGGAAGAATAAGAAGATATATCAAGTTATCTCTTGTGAGTTGATCAGATAGTAAATCAGATTTAAGGTCTTGGAGAAACATTGGAAGAGTCAATGGTGGTGCAAAAGGTTTTGATATCTCTACCAATGAGATATGATGCAAAGGTTTTAGCAATCGAGGAGATAAAGAATTTAGCCAAGCTAAAGATAGATGAGCTTCATGGTATTCTCATGGCATATGAGATGTGGATAGAACAAGATAAACCCTCAAAGAGAGAAGTGGATTTCAAGACATCAAAGAAAAAGAAAGCTAAGATTCAAGAATCAAGTGATAGTTTCAGTGATGATGAAGATGACAATGGAGCACTTTTCATTCACAAGTTGAAAAGAGGAACAGGTAAATATCAAGGAAAATTACCTTTTAAATGTTTTAATTGTGGAAAGATTGGACATTTTTTAGATAGATACCCAAATAAGGGTAATGATGATGAAGGATAAAAGCCTACATACAAGAAGAATTTCAAAGGCAAATCTAAGAAGGGATTCAAGAAGAAGAGCATGTATTCTAAGGATCCTAGCTCAATCAAAGATAGTGGAGTCAGTGATTCAAAAGAAGAAGAGATTCTATTCATGGCCATACATGAAGATGATTAAGAAGAAGAAGAGGAGGAAGCTGAAGTGAATATGGAAGGAGAACTCATTTGTGCCCTAAAAGAGTTAAAAGCTGTTGAGAAGAAGAATCAAAGATTAAAGTGCCAGATCAATAAAAATGAATAGGAGTCAAAGGAAATGATTGAAAATCTACAAGCACACTTTGAAGAATCCAAGAAGAATGAATAAGATCTCATAGAATAGTTATAAATAGCAAGAAAATAATGTCAAAGGTATGTTATTGAAATTGCCTCTTTAAAAGAAGATATTGAGAAAGTAGTCAATGATAAAGTAGTTAGTGATTAAAAATTTTAGGATAACACTAACATGTTGAATAAGATATTGGAAAGTCAAAAAGAAAATTTAGATAAGATAGGGATTGGTTTTGAAAAGAAAAAGAGCTATGTTGAAGCTCTTACAAAAGAGGAAACAAAAAAGGGAGAAGTGAAAAATATAGAGGACATTTCAAATAGATAACGCTGGAAGGAATAAAGCTACAAAAGGCAATCAGGTCAGAGATATACAAACATGTCTTATTTTTATGGTTATTGTTTTTATTGTAATAGATATGGTCATAAGAAATTAGAATGTAGAAAAAGAGCTAACAACTTAGAAATAAGGAGAAGGAAAGTCAAGTAGAGTCAAGAAGAAGCCACAACTCTTTTGCTCCTCTATCAAGATTTGATGAAGAGACCATAGTATGGTACAAGTGCAACAACTTTAGACACATAGTGTAGACACAAAAATCGTGTCAACTCCCCTGGTCATCCCCCATTTTATTCTTCTTCTCCTATTTAACTCTTGTCGATCACTTTTTCTACCAGCCTTGACCTTGGCAGCATGTAACAATGAGCAGAGAGCTAAAAGCTAGACTCTGTCCTCATTATGCATCTGCCGACGATGGTCTTTACCTGGTCGATGTCGCTGACGTCGGTCACTTATCAGCCGACGTCGGCAATCCTACCGACGTCGATCACCTTACCGTTATTCGTTATCAGTTATCATTCAGTTCCCAATCGGTTTCCCAGACGGTTATCAAACCGTCTCTCGAACCGTCCCTTGCCTTCATCAGCGTCTGCCAGCCGATCAATCCCAATGAACTAACCAATCAAGCGACTCTCAAACTCTGACATTTTTCATAGACTCTGGCAATCACTTCAATCAACATTCTCTCACGATCAACCAACTCCAGCATCAACCAACTTCAATTCGGCACTGCATAGACAATTTCAACAACGTCAATCATGTCTTCAGCGTGACAGGTAAGTATCCCTTCTACTTGTTTTTATTTCCTTTTGGTTATTATTACTTGTTATTTCTATTAGTCTGGATCCTCTGACTATAAACCTGAGCCCTGAGTTCCTTATTTACACTTTTGCCCACTATCCCCTGACTACCTTGTACTCTGTTTAAATCCCCTAAAAACCCCTAGACTCTGTCCAGACTCAACCTTACCTTACCCAGACCCTGTCCTGACCTTGTCTCGACTCTATCAGACCCTGTCCCGACCCTGATCAGACCCTGTCCTGACTCTACCAGACCTTCTGCAACTCGCCCAGACTCTGTCCAGAACCTACCCCGACCGACGCCGGTCACTACCCCCGATCGACGCCGGCACTTCAACCGACGTCGGCACCGTCACTAACCGATGCCGACACCACAGAGACCGATGCCGGCGACTGTGCAGAATAGTGCCGCTTATCAGGTATGAATTTTATTTTCTATCATTTATTTCTGTCATTTTATCTTTCATTATCTACTTCCATCCAATATTCTACTTTTTTATCAGTGGGTTGATATCCTTCTAGGGAGTCTTCGTACTTCTGGGATCGGGCGTTCGCTTGACAGCCCACCATATCCTTTGACTAATGTTTTTCTATGTTTCAGTCTTTTCTTCTTCGCAGGTGTCATTCCTCCACAGCCAAAGAGGAGAATCTTCCAACGTCTGATTTCGGTGTGCATAACTTTATCAGGTACTTCTAGCCTTGACCATTTCTTTTAATTTCTTATTTCTTCTTTGAATGTAGAAAGCAATTTTGCATAGAAACATTCTGGCATGCCCAGTGGGACCCTAGGTCCTCCTTGGGTTCTTTCTCTCTTTCTTTCGTTCATTTAGGTGCATTAGGTTCCTTCCTTTTCGCCTCCTCTCGTCTCTTCTTAATGACATCATAAGCAGGACTAAAATGAACATTTCTTTCTTTCTTACACTTCTAGACTAGCTAAAACTCATATTCTTCAACTCTTTCTCCATCCGTCTTCATACGAACAAACATTTCGACTTGGACATTAAAACACTTTGCATTCATTTCTGTTTGCCTGCATCTCTTAGACCACACATAGTAATTAAACCGCATATTGAATTAATCTAGATCACTTGATGTTACACGACCAAACCACCTGCACAAAACAAATATTTTAACTTACCTGAGACAAGACCCGACTGGGATTTCATCCCCCAGTGGATACCTTACCCATCCTGGCAATCTCACTTGGATTTCATCACCAAGGGGAAAGCCCACTCCGTTCTCTGGTGGAGGATAATCTCTAGTGGAAGTATATTTTGGCTAAGCGAAACCAACTAACCACTAGAATTGTGAAGTGAGGGGAGCTTGTTCCTTAGCACCAGGCCTGTACAGAAGCTAACACAGACTTCTTGAGCACCATAACAAAAACCCGAAACCATCCATAGACTGCTTCTTCTAGGACCTGACTCAAAAGCCAATCTTCCTCTACACATATTCTAAGGCATAAGCCACTATAATCCTAATAATTTACTTCTAGGGTTTTAGGATCTGCTTGTGTCTTCATCTTTTTTTAGTTCTTATCTGCTTATTTGAGCTTATGAGGACGTTCTTCCTTGCCTTGAATGGTTCTGACTCGTAGCCAAGCCAAGGCTCTAGTCGATCATGCGAGACATCATCCTCTTCCGTCTACCCCACCTACAACCAACCCTATAATGGAGTTCAACTCGAAAACTGAAAGAACTCCTAGCAAACCATCTCCGACTCAAATGCCTATTATCCCAGAAGGGGACCAAGATTTCGCATGATTCTTGGACCTCAATACCACAGCCTTACAACATTATCTCACGAATAGCCGAACGTGAGACTCGTCGGGCAATCCAATCTATGGAATGCCGACTTCTCTCCTCGAAACTGCGGTCGTATCAACGACGTTCGTAGTCCAACCCTTAGATACCCAGGCTGTTGCCTCAACCAATGACCAACCTTTTACCAACCATCCAAGCATGGCCTCTCCTTCCATCGTTGGGCCCACTTTCACCGGGGTTTCGGCCCCCTATCAATCTCAGCCCACTCAACCACTTTCTACCCCCTTTCAAAACTTGGTCGTCTCCATTCCGCCTACCCTTACTCCTATGAACACTAGGGTGGCTACCTATCCATTGGCCCATGTTACCTCTAGCCAGCCTCCCATGACAACATCAAACCTAGCCATGCCTTCTATCCAACCATCCTTAGTCACTTCTTCTATCCCTACGACTAGTCATCCGTACGTTGTGCCCTTATTGGTATAACCGACTACGTCGTACACCTCTTCTAGCCTCTTTCAAGCACCTTACAATTTAGGAGGCGTTCCACCCGCTAATCCGTCAGTAGATATTATCAAGATACTGATGGATAAAATTTCTAACCTAGAGACTTCCGTTACCGGCTCACGCAACACTCTCTCGTACGAACAAATCTGCAATGAGCCCATCCATCCTTCTATCCCCATCAGACCATATTCTAGCCAGTGGGAACTTCCTAAGTTTTCTCATTTCCAAAGCAAGGAAGACCCACAACAACATTTACGGGCATTCAGACCCGCCTGTTACCTTATCGCCCACGACGATGCGTTACTCTTACGCACGTTCCCCATGTCTCTCTTGGGTGCTGCACTTGACTGGTACAGCTCTCTTCCTAGCCATTCCATCTTCACGTTCACTCAGTTGGCCCAGCTCTTCCTTGATCATTTCTCCATCAATATCACCAAGAAGGTCTCCATCACAGACCTCTATTCTATCCGCCAGTTCGAGGATGAATCCATTGCTGATTTCGTCGCTCGGTGGAGGGGCCTTATCAATCAACTTTCATTTTCCTTACCCCAGCCTGAGCTTATTGAACTTTTCTCTCAAGCCTGCACTAAACATATTTCTTCTACCTTGAGGGTTCAGACCTTCTGCACTTTTGATGAAGCCTTCACGATGGCTCGTAAACCTGAGTTACGTGCCGTCGAGGAGAATAAAGTCAAGTTGTGGAGTAAGAATCCTAACTCCAAAACCAATGACCCCTCTTCTAAGCCTTCCTCATCCAATTCTAAATCTAAAACTTCAGCAAATGCTGTGGTTATTAGATCTTCTTCCTCTTCACCTTCAACTAATCAATCTGAACCATCCACATCTATGAGTGCCACTTGCCAATTTCAGTAGAGATACATACAGCGACAGTTTACTCCACTTGGAGAATCATACGCGTCTGTGCTGGAAAAACTCGTCAAACAAGGGGCCATCAATCTCCCTCAGATCTGACCACCACCACAATTTGATCCCTCACGCGCTATCCCTGCATGGTATAAGGAAGATGACTTCTGTAACTACCACCGTGTTAAAGGACATGACACGGGCAACTGTAAAACCCTTAAAAACAAAATCCAAGACATGTTGGGAAAGGGTGACCTCATCCTCGACAATCCTAATGCCCCTCCTAATTAGGGTATCGATATTTTCAAACAACCATTCCCTAATCATCCACCAACCCAAAACAACGTCCAGACCTTGACTGACAATACCCATGAACATAATATTCGAACAGTCAATACGGTCTCGCCCCTCATTTCTAACCAACCTCAAGAGGTGAGTTCATCCATCAGTCCATCACATGTGGATGAACCTCTTTCTCCGGTTAGTTCTCCCTCAACTTCTCTCATTTTGGAGGACACCTCGACCTTACCTGTACAGCCAGTTTCACCATCTTCCTTCTTGTTGCCCATGGAAGACCCAACTTTTCCTACTCCTCGACCACAAGTGGAGGGCACTATCATCCCTGCCCTTTACCCACTTGAGGAGCTTCATTCTCCAGTTTCTTCTCCACCCGGGGAAGAACCTACCTCTCCTTCGTCTCCAACCAAACATGAACCTGTCAAGACTTCACCATGCTTTGGGGCCAAAACTACCATACCTTCAGTCCCACAACCATCGGCATCTTCTCAAGAGCCCAAACTTCATCCCGCATCTTCTCAGCCATTTTCCCGACTAGTGGAGAGACTCGAACTTCTCCCTTCTAGGAAAGTGGAACATCAGGGATTGTGGGACCGTCTCATAGCTCTTCAACAAGCCCAGGCCCTCTCATCTCATGCTGCTAATCCTCCCATGGCAGAACCTCCTAAGACTATCAACAAAAATCAGATTTTTGCCTCTAGACCATCTACATCTCCATCAACCTCATCAAAACCAAAACCCTCATCTACTCCACCTAAACCTATCAAATCGCTTGGCGTTCGCCCCGTCTCCAACCTCACTCATCCACAAGTGAAGGTGGACTTAAACTAGACTTTAACTAATAGTAGTCTTCAACCCAAATCACAAAAGACTGCCAAACCACAGAGGCGAACGCCTCCTCTTCTGTCCCCATTGCCCTCCATTTTGGGCCCGCATCCTTCAACCTTAACCAGAGTCCTTCCCACTTCAACCTCCAAAGTCGGTTGCCTCCTTTGCTTCCTTTATCGACCACTAGCCTACCCTCTCCCAAAAGGGCGGTACCTCTCATGAAGAGTGTACCGTCTCTGCCTATCATTGCACCATCAACCCAGAAGGTGGTACGAAAGCCTCCTCCAAGTTCACCCAAGCAAAAGTCACCGACATCGCATAGATCGATGAGCACGGATCCTTTAGTGGGTTCATACTCTTTAATCTTGCAACAACTTTTGCAAACTTCTAGCATAACTCTTCCACCCATCAAGCCTTTCCAACCTCTTGGGTCTAAACCCTCCTGGTTTGATGACACGAAGATTTGTTTATATCATCGTACACCAGGACATGACACCGAGACTTGTTGTGCCCTCAAGGCTATCATTCGCCGTTATCTGGAGAAAGACACTCTTCTCTTTGAGGACACTTTCAACCGCCCCCTGACTCCTTCTCATAACCCTTCTACCTCTTCAAACCCATCTACATCTCATCAACCGATTACAACTCCCTCATCACCTTCACCTCCCATCTTTGAAATCAATGCCATTCACATCACTACTAGGTCACAAAAGGACAAGGTGAAAGAAAAAGCCACCATTCCTTGGACCTACCCTTCTGTCAATCCACCTCAACCGCCTAAGCCTAAGATTTCTATCCTTGGTGCGCCTCAACCATCCTCTTCTTCTTCTTCTTCCAGACCAATCCATGACTCCATGTTGAAACAGCTTCACCAGACGCCTATGAAGATGTCCATCTACGATCTCATCCAAACCTCACCCCAACATCATCAGGCCCTCATCCAAGCCCTATAGGCAGTGGAGGTCCAACCCGAGGACCCCCAACCACTTACTGCCCTTGTCCACTCCTTAGCCCCTGTTGCCTCCATTACATTCAACGATTCAAAGATTCCTACATCCAACACGGAAGATCAGGATGCTGCGCTTTTCATCACTACCTATATCGATCGGACATGCATTAAACGTGTTATGATTGATGGGGGTGCTAGCATCAACATCATCTCCACCCATGCCTTTGATCAGTTGGCTCTTCCCAAGAATTGCGTCTCCAAAACTGACGCAATCTTGCGCTTTTTCAATGACACTACTGCCACGACCATTGGCACAGTCGTTCTTCATATTCGCATTGGTCCACACACAGTCCCGGAGCTCTTCTATATCATCGAAGGAGAGTTTTAATACAACATCTTGCTAGGCTGACCCTGGATCCGTGCCATGTCCTGTGTCCCCTCCACCCTGCACCGTTGTGTGAAATTTGAGCATGACGGACAAGTCCACACCATTCCTGCTGACCCTTCGCCCTTCAAAACATGCAACACCACCTACCATCCAAACGATGTCCTCATCCCTATCAAGCCGTTAACCCCGGCACTACCTCCATTTGCGGAAGCTTCGACCAGTTCACAACAGGCAGTCGCCCTTACACCTCCCCTTCAAGCGACGACCACAAATCCCATGGAAGACGTCTTCCAAAGACTTTCATTGGGAGAGTATCGCTTGCTGGCTTTAGATATGTTTCAAACTCCACAAGAGTATGGATGTCTTCATCACAGCCCCAGCTACGACCATCGGATAGGGATGATCATACCTTATGGTCCCCCTCACCTTCGCACTAACCTCGTCTATGGAGGGCTTAATCAAGCTCCTATTGATGGTAATCCTCTTTCTTCACCTCAACATTTCACATCAGACTTTTCATTTCTTAGCAACCCCACTTTTGCACACACTTACCTTTACAGGTGTGCATGGAAGGGTTTTGGTTTCAGACGCTATGAGCAGGGCTCCCATCAACCTATCCAACCAATCAAGGATGACGACGCCAAGAAACGATATGGTCTGGGATATCATGACCCTACTCAAGACCCTTTAGACCTTTGTCCTGAACTAATCATTGACCAATCACCTCCACACTCGCCTGTTTTGCCCCCTTCACCTACGGAGTTAGTGGTTTCCATTCCTCCTAATTTTTTTTTCCATAAACACCATCCGCCTGGACCCCTTGACTTATCAGCTCAATGGGGTGTCCAATTCTCTCCCTCTCATTTTTCCCAGCATGATCGAAGATGAGTCAGCAACCATTCACACTGTTCATTGCATTGACGATGACGCCATTCTTTCTTACATGGGCGCTGACGATTCTTTCATCCAGCGCTCCCTCCCTTCTGAGACCCAGGTTATGTTAAATGAATTAACCATTGACATCAACCTTCCTTCTTCTGATGTTCCTTATGTCTTAAAGATTGGACAATCTTTAGACGCTCAGGAGCAGCTTGACTATACCCATTTCCTCTCCAACCATAGCAAGGCCTTTGCCTGGACTTACAGTGATATGCCTGGCATCGACCCCACCATCGTTACCCATAACATTGTCACCAAACCAGAGGCTAAGCCTATCAGGCAAAAGCTTCGAAAGATGCATCCTCGCATTGCCCTCCTTGTTAAAGAGGAACTTCAGCGCCTCCTTTCTGTCTCCTTCATCCAGCCCATCGATTATCCATAGTGGGTCTCTAACATCGTCCCAGTCACCAAGGCAACTGGGGGGATTCGGATCTACACAGACTATCGTGACCTTAAATTAGCCTATCCTAAAGACGACTTTCCTCTTCCTAACATTGACCAGCTTGTTGATCTTACGGCCAGCCATGAGATGCTATCTCTTATGGACAGGTTTTCAGGATACAATCAAATCCTGATTGCTCCAGAAGATCAGCACAAGACTACTTTCATTACCCCATGGGGGACTTTTTGCTATCGAGTCATGCCTTTTGGCTTGAAAAATGCAGGCGCCACTTATCAGCGTGCCATGACCTACATTTTCCACGATCTCCTCCACAAAATCATGGAGGACTATGTGGATGACCTTCTCGGCAAGTCCAAGTTTCGTCGTGACCATCTAACCATTCTCAAAATCATCTTTTCTCATCTTCTTCAATACAATGTTCATCTTAACCCCAAGAAATGTGTCTTTGGGGTCCTCTTTGGCAAGCTTCTCGACTTCATCGTTTCTTTTCATGGCATCGAGATAGATCCCGCCAAGATTCACGCTATCCTCGAAATGCCTCCACCGACCAATCTCAAGCAGCTTTGCAGTTTGCAAGGGAAGCTCCAGTCCATTCGTCGTTTCATCTCATAGCTTTCAGATCGCTGCCAACCTTTTCATCATCTCCTTAAGAAGGGCATCTCCTTTAAATGGGATGAGGACTGTCAAGAGGCTTTTGAAGCCCTCAAAAGCTATCTAGTCTCTCCACCAGTCCTCATTCCACCTAAAGACGACCAACCTTTCTACCTTTATATCTCAGCCACTCACCATTCATTAGGTGCCATGATCGCGCATCGAGACGAGCATCACCCTGAGCAAGCAATCTATTATATCAGCTGAACACTGGTCGACTATGAAACTCAGTATACCCATATCAAAAAACTCTATTTGGCGTTAGTCTTTGTTGCTACTAAGCTTCGCCACTATCTTCTTAGTCACAAAACCTTTGTCATCACCCACACTGACCCTCTCAAGTATATGCACTCCAAGCCATATCAGAATCAACGTATGGCTCGGTGGCTCATGCTGCTTGCTGAGTTCGATCTCGAATTCATCCAGTAGAAATCTATCAAGGGGCAAACCATCGCTGATCAACTAGCAGATGCCCCTCTTCCTAACAATCAACCTTCGTAGTGTGAATTCCCTGATGAGTCTATCACTGTGCTTTCCTCTGACGACACCACCTATCAAATGACTATGTTCTTTGACGGTTCTAAATGTCAACTAGGTGGGGGTGCTGGGGTTATTCTCATCCCACTCGAAGGGGAGCCCATGCCTTTGTCTTTTAAACTCGACTTTGATTGTACCAATAATATGGCCGAATACGAGGCCTTAATTTTGGGACTCCAGACCGCCCTCTCTCTCACCATCAAGTCCATCAACATCTTCGGTGACTCACAGCTCATCGTCAATCAGGTTAACAGTTCATACCTCTGTAAAAATGAAATTTTGCAAAGGTACAAAAATCGTGCTGACATTCTCCTTGCATCTTTTGACCATTTCCTCCTGCAGACTGTTCCTCGATCCACGAATAAGTTTGCTGACACCATGGCTTCTCTCGCTTCACATATCCCATCTTCCTCATCTACATCCAGACTTTTTGTCATGGTGCGTCATGTGCCGTTGCCTTCATATATCTCTTCTCACATTTATCATGTCAACACTATAGACCCTAGTCCACAAGATGCTTGGTATAAGCAACTTGTGGACTTCTTATCTTTCTCTGTCATTCCTCCCAACCTCTCTAGTAATGCATGATGAGCTTTTATCAAGCGTACCGCTCGCTATACCATACTAGGGGGTCTTCTCTATAAGCGAGGCTTCGACGGCCTCCTTCTTCGTTGTCTCACCTCCACTGAAGTATCCCAAGCCATTCAGCAAGTCCACGACAGGATTTGTGGCAGACATTTCAGTGGGAATTCGGTTGCCAAGCGCATCCTTCGATTGGGCTATTATTTGCCTACCCTTCATCAAGACTGTAGCGATTATGTTTGGCGTTGCATCAAGTGTCAGTAGCACTCTAACTTGCTTCATCTTCCTAGTCACACCTTACAAATCGCTCAAGATTTTTGGCCTTTTTCTCAGTGGGGTTTAGATCTCATCGGTGAGATTAACCCTCATTCGTCTCTTCGTCATCAATCCATCATCACAGCCACTGAATATTTCACCAAGTGGGTGGAAGCTATTCCTCTCGTCTCCACAAAAGCCGACAAGATCATCGACTTCATCACCACCCATATTATCTGTCGTTTTGGTGTCCCTCATAAAATCATCACCGATAATGGCAAGTCCTTTAAAAACAAAACTGTCCAAACATTATGCGACTCATTCGGCATCAAACTCAGTTTTTCTTTGCCTTACTACCCACAAGCAAATGGGCAGGCCGAGGCTTTCAACAAAATTCTCACCAAAATTCTCATGAAAGTGGTCAGTGACACAGGCAGGGATTGGCACATTCACATTCCCTTCGCTTTGTGGGCTTACCGCACTAGCATCTGAACCTCTATGGGTGCTACCCCTTTTTCTCTCGTGTACGAAACAGAGGCTGTCTTACCTCTCGAAGTACAGATCCTGTCTCTTCACATTTCTCTACATGATATTCTTTCCAACGATGACTTTCATCAGGATCGCTTAGCTCAACTTGAGTTACTTGACGAACGCCGTCTTGCTGCCCTTAATCATCTCCATGTCTATCAACATCGCATCAAATGCACCTATGAAAAAAATCTGCGAGAACGAGATTTCAACATTGGAGACCTCGTCCTCAAAGAGAATCAACACATGACCAATATGGAGTGAAGTAAACGAGGCAAGTTTGCTCCTAATTGGCTCGGACCTTTTATTATCACGCACAAGTATGGATCAAGGACTTATCGTCTATCTTCTCTTGATGGACGCCCAGAACCTGAGCCTCTTAATGCATTGCATCTGCGACCATTCTACTGTTAGTCGAGTATTCATCCACTTGACAGTTAACTTGAGCTCATCCCTTGAGCAATCCCCATCCTCTTAATCCTACTTCCTTTCAACCCTATTCCTCTTAACAATTCTTATAACCCTTTTATGCTGTATGGATGCTTTGTCCTCATAAAAGGGAGCCCTTGACCTTCTATAATCTTGTCCATGACTCACATTTCTATCAAAACAAATCAAGATGTCACAATATCCATGGTCACTATATCAATATCAAAATCAAAAAGCAGACTGATCCCTTGAAGGATGGATGTACTATCATTTCTATAATTAATAGACTGCTCCCTCGAAGGACAGCTATTCAAAAGCCCTTTTATTAAACAAAAATATAGACCACTCCCTCGAAGGATGGCTATGACTAAATCTAGCAATAAACAGCACTATTTTAGAAGCTTCCCGCATTGATCAGCTTCACAACTGACCACCAAGCAAATGGCATCTCTATGCAGGCTTCCCGCATTGATCAGTCTGTGCCAAAAAAAATAAATAAATAAATAAATAAATAAATAAATAAATAAAAATGAATGAGTCATGGACTTGACTTATAGTTGTCTCAAGGTCTCCTATAAAAAGGGGCATAGTTATTTCTGCTCTTAAAATGTGTTACCCTCTTTTTCTCCTCCTATCACCTGGTCAAGGGACTTCGAGCTCACTTTAAATGTCGAAGTGATTCGATTACCACTCTAACATAACTATGGTCAACGAAGTCACGCATGAATGGGGCTCTTAGTTCTCATAACCCCTATCTATGCTATCTTTTTGGTCCTTTTCAATGAAAGAGCAATATGCCTTTCACATATCTTTCACTTTGGTCACATTTAACCAAACCTTTTTCAACTAAAACATTCTCAGACCAACAACTCGACAACATGACATTATCATCATCCTTGTCTTTTTCACATAGTTTCTATGGACACCAGTACACATGGAAACTATCGACCAGACTCAATTTATGTTAAGCATAAACCAATACTTGCTGAAGCATAAATAAACCTTCATTCATTTTTAGCATACATCCATCATGACTATGGAAACTTGCTAGGGATGAAAGCCTTTTGACCAATTCTACATAATACACCATCTATAGCATCATCTTATCCTCATCTTCCCCTCATCATTTCGACACTTGACCACATCCAATCATCAACCAATCTCTTCCATTTGTTCGAACTACATTGGTCTGAGGCCCTATGACCAGGGCTATGTAGGCAGCACTCAGATAACACATCCTCTGAGGTTAGCTCGACCACCCCCATTTGTTAGTCTCCTTGATGGACAAACCTTCTCTTCTGTAACTTTGACCAAGACCAATCATTTTCTTTGACCATTCCTCCCTTTTAGGGAGAACTACATTGGCCTGAGGCCCTTCACACAAGGGCTATGTAGGCAGCACTCAGATCACATGACATTTTCTGAGGTTAGCTCGGCCACATCCTTTCGTCCATTCCTCCCCTCACCCACCAACCATTGGAGATCATGCTTATCTCCTCTGACCTTGACCACTTCCAAGACATTGTTGCCTTGGTTGTTTTTGCATGTATGTTATCTCATGACTGGTTAGCAGAATTATGCGCAGACCTTTTTTTTTGGACCCTCACAAGTATAGGATCGCAAGCCGGTTGATCCACACTACTTGTGACATTTTCGTGATTTTGGGAGCACTTCCTGAGCCCGGGATACCTAGAACACAATGACCATTTGGAGCTTCAGCTTAGATTGAGTGACCTGATCAGCAGACAACTAAATTTTGGGGCCCGGTTATTTCAATTTTAGCACTCCTCGACCCTTGACCTACGACACTTTTGACCTGACCATCTCATGTAGTGATATGCGCGCAATCACAACTTTTGCAGCGTTCACCCTCACCCCTTTTTCATCCACTCTTTGTCAAATCAGCACCCGATTCTCGGTTCCCTTCCCTCGACTCCTACTTTGAGGGGGAATACCTCATCCATAATCAAGGCAATCCATTTCCTATTTTTGTCTTGCAGTTCATTCGAACAACCAACAAGACGAAATCAACCTTATCCCACACCTGGGGCAATCACTCCTATTTTTGTCTTGCAGTTCATCTAAAACAACCAACAAGACAAAAAGGGGCAAATGTAGACACCAAAATCGTGTCAACTCCCCTGGTCATCCCCCATTTTATTCTTCTTCTCCTATTTAACTCTTGTCGATCACTTTTTCTACCAGCCTTGATCTTGGCAGCATGTAACAATGAGTAGAGAGCTAAAAGCTAGACTCTATCCTCATTATGCATCTGCTGACGACGGTCTTTACCTAGTCAATGTCGCCGACATCGGTCACTTATCGGCCGACGTCGGCAATCCTGCCGACATCGGTCACCTTACCGTTATTCGTTATCAGTTATCATTCGATTTCCAATCAGTTTCTCAGATGGTTATCAAACCATCTCTCGAACCATCCCTTGCCTTCATCAGCGTCTGCCAGCTGATCAATCCCAATGAACTAACCAATCAAGCGACTCTCGAACTCTGACATTTTTCATAGACTCTGGCAATCACTTCAATCAACATTCTCTCGCGATCAACCAACTCTGGCATCAACCAACTTCAATTCGGCACTGCATAGACAATTTCAACAATGTCAATCATGTCTTCAGTGTGACAGGTAAGTATCTCCTTCTACTTGTTTTTATTTCTTTTTGGTTATTATTACTTGTTATTTCTATTATTCTGGATCCTCTGACTGTAAACTCGAGCCCTGAGTTCCTTATTTACACTTCTGCCCACTATCCCCTGACTACCCTGTACTCTGTTTAAATCCCCTAAAAACCTCCAAACTCTATCCAGACTCGACCTTACCTTACCCAGACCCTGTCCTGACCTTGTCTCGACTCTATCAGACCCTGTCTCGACCCTGATCAGACCCTGTCCTGACTCTACTAGACCTTCTGCAACTTGCCCAGACTCTGTCCAGAACCTGCCCCGACCGACGCTGGTCACTACCCCGACCGACGCTGGCACTTTGACTGACATCGGCACCGTCACTAACTGATGCCGACACCACAGAGATCGACGCCAGCGACTATGCAGAACAGTGCCGCTTATCAGGTACACATTTTATTTTTTGTCATTTATTTCTGTCATTTTATCTTTCATTATCTACTTTCGTCCAATATTCTACTTTTTTATCAGTGGGTTGATATCCTTCTAAGGAGTCTTCATACTTCTGGGATCGGGTGTTCGCTTGACAGCCCACCATATCCTTTGACTAATGTTTTTCCGTGTTTCAGTCTTTTCTTCTTCGCAGGTGTCATTCCTCCATAGCCAAAGAGGAGAATCTTCCAACGTCTGATTTCGGTGTGCATAACTTTATCAGGTACTTCTAGCCTTGACCATTTCTTTTAATTTCTTATTTCTTCTTTGAATGTAGAAAGCAATTTTGCATAGAAACACATAGCTCAGTATTATAGAAGTGTGTTTGAGTTAGTCAAGAAGGATCAGAGTTTCAAAGCTCCATTCATCAAGAAGAAGGTTTAGACATGTTCATGGTAGAAGAAACAACCTGAAGATTCTATGATGGTTCAAACAACTCTACATGTAAGAAGTAAAGATCAACCATGGTTAACTAATAGTGGATGTTTGAGGCATATGACAAGAGATAAAAAGTAATTTTATATCTCTAAAGAAGATCAATGGTGGCATAGTGAGATTTGGAGATAAAACCACTACCATGATAGCTAAAAAAGGTACTTTGAGTTTGGATTATGGTATAACTAAGACTAAAAATGTTTTGTATGTAAAAGGTCTTAAGCATAATCTATTAAGTGTTAGTAAAATATGTGATCAAAGATACACATTAAAGTTTCATGTTGAAGGTTGTGAGATTAGAAGAAAATATTCAAATGAGTTGATTTCAGATGCTTAAAGCATAGGGAACAATGTATATGTATTGTTAGATATCTTCTCAAAGGTACGATTAGAGGACACATTCACAGATTTGTGAGAGGAGTTGGGAGTAATTTCTATTACTTCTTGCCATTGATGTTTAGCATCAATTAACGGGGAGCTAAGTGTTACCTCCAGGTAGGCCCTTTGCCATTGATGTCAAAAGGGGAAAATAACAAGTACAAATATAGATGCAAAAATAGGTACAAGGAATAGGTACAGGTTGCTACAATAAGGGGTAGTTACTATATGTTTTTAGATAAAAGTATGTGTAGGTGACAAGATGTGGCAGTTTCAAGATTGAGGTTTCCATCAATGATAAAGGGGGAGATTGTTGGAAATATTGTCATTGATGTCAAAGGTCTATCATTATTGGTGATACAGGCCCCATTGCATTTAATGTTGTTTATCTTGGCTAATGTGAGTTAATATTTATTTAATATTAATGAATATATTTTTGGTTGCATATGAGACAAAATAAGGGCTCATGGAGGAGTCAAAGAGCCATAGGGTAAAGACAAAAGAAAGATGGGATGCATTTTCCCATGAAGAGTCATCTTGGGGAATTCCAAGAGTCACCAAGGGAATATAAAAGAGGAAGGGTGCAATTTATCATGAAGGGAAACTTTGAGGAATACGAAAAGTCACCAAGATAAGGACAAAAGTAGCAATGGTGTTTTTGGTCATGAAGGGTCACCACATGAATTTTAAAAGGCAAGAATATGAATGGTCATACAAGTTTGGCACCATTTTCCATGAGAATTGAAGGGTCACAAGGGGGGAAGGCCAAAGGTCATTTGGAAAGCTATAAATAAAGGCTTGAGAAGCCATTTTTATAATGAGAGATAGAGGTTGATTTTATACTATAATATCTAGCTTAGAATAGCAATTGTGAGAGATGAATATGATTTGTATTTTTTATATCTAACTTAGAAGAGCAAAGGTGAGATAGAGGAAAGAGATGTTGTAATGAACTATCATTTGTTGAGATAGCAACATTGAGAGATAGTTGTGTGGTATACACAAAGGGGTTGGTGCTCCTATGGGTTGCTGCTCACAAATTGTTGTTGGGTTGGTGCTCGATAAAGGGGTTGGTGCTCTTATGGGTCGATGCTCATGAATTGTTGCTAGGTTGGTGCTTGGCAAAGGGGTTGGTGCTCTTGTGGTTGGTGCTCGGCAAAGGGGTTGGTGCTCTTGTGGGTTGGTGCTCACAAATAGTTACTAGGTTGGTACTCAGCAAAGGGGTTGGTGCTCCTGGAAGTTGGTGCTTGCGAATATTGTTTGGGTTGGTGCTCATTCATTAACTTGAGATTGTTATCTGTGGTTTTTTGCACATTGGGTTTCCACGTTATATCTGGTGGCTCTCTTTATCTTATGTGGTGTTTATTGTTTGAATTTTATTGCATATCTTGAATGTTTGATTAAGTGGAATTTTATTAAGGGAAAGTTTTATAAGATATATGATATATTGATTCACCCCCACCCTCTTAGTATATCTCATGCTTAACAAACCTGCTATAGACTTACTACATAATTTATGTATGGTACATAAACTCAATTTCTATTCTATTGAATACCCATATTAAATCACACTTTCTTATATCCTTATCAATAATAGCCTTATCCATTTATGTCATCTCACATGTTAATAAATACTATTTAGGGTTTGCATGTCCATCATATGTAGCTAGGTTGATAAATGATCCTATAGCACCATTTTATAAAATGGCAGCAAAGGGATATATTATGTAGCTATTACAATGGGATGTTTTATTTTGTGTAATCCAATTTGTGCACTATGAAGATTTTCTTGCATAAGAGGAAATTTAATCTATGTACTCTATTTTTTTTCTGTTTCCTACTTTTCTCTACTTAGTTTCAACAAACCCTATTGTATTTAATGCCTTAAAAATTGATGTTATTTTAATTTTAGTACCACAAAAATACACTTGTTCTAAAAATGGACCTTCCTAACTGATTCTTTCCTGATCATCTAGTTGAATATTTCTACTATAATATAATAAATTGGGTTGTGGGGACATGTGCTCTTCTGGTGAATGATTCTTTCTTATGAATTCTTCTTCTTCTAAAATTAAACCTACAATTACTCTATGATTTTTTATGCTTCTTTATTTAATACTTCATGTCCTTATTTTGATAATATTAATTATTGTATCTTCACACTACATCTATCATCTAACTGGTCTACTTCTAAACTATTCTTTCCTTCTTCTTCAAACATCTCTTCTTCCTCTCATTCTTCATCACTTTTGTCTTTCTATAAACATTCATCTTCTTATTTCATCTCATTTGTCTTTGTCATTCATTCTTTTTCTCTTTATTTTTTTCATCACATCTTATTATTTATTCTTCATCTATTTTATTATTACTCTCAACTCTACTCATAGCTACCTAGGTATTCTTCTATTCACTCTATATGTTTTATTGTCATAGCTCACATTTTAAATCCAAAATTTTCTTCTAACTTTTCTTCCCTCGTGTCTCCATTCTATATTTAGTTTTAAACCTTGTCTACTAAAATAATCATCATTAACATTAATGTCATACATACACCCATACATTTGAAGTGAATACTCCATATTGGCTAGAATAGGCACCATGGCCTTCTTCGCAACCAACATCTTAATAAGGATAAGTAGTCACTGTAAAAATTTCCCTTGAATTCCTATGATGAACAAGTCCTTCACAACTTTGAAAGCTATGTACCCCTATAATACAAAATTAGTTACATATCCATCTATTTTAATAGTAACCCAATGATCTATTTCTCTTGTCCATTTAGTTTCCAAACTCTAAAACTAGTTTATCTTTTCTTCAGTCTAGATTATAGTTCCTTTATCCTTGGGTTAAAAAAATAATATTCCAACTATGATAACTAGTTACCTAGCAACTTAGGAAATTCACACAATAAAAGTTCATAAATCTCTTCATAAATATGCTCTCAAATGATTTCCTATATGTTAAGACCAGTGTTTTTTATTCTTCTTCTATAAAATTACATATCCTTTGGTCTAACAATATCTCAATATCTCTCTCACTTAGTAACCATCTTAACATAAATCCCTTTAAAAATGAGTTCCACACTCACTGTACCATTTTAATCAGTGGTTCCTAAAGCATCATAACATGTTAAGGATGAGAATAGCTATGGTATACATCAAGTGCATAAAATAGTGCATTGTATTCAAATAGGATTTTGGATAATAGAAAATAGTAAACATTAATTATCATACATTATGTAGGAATTAAGAACAACCAATGTTTCATAATTAAAAATAAATAATTTAGGTTAATTAGATAGAAAGTAACCAAACATTATACATGAGAATACACATAATAAACAAATTAAGAAGTCCCATAGGTAACCATAATTAGATAAATCTCTAATGATTTATTCAAAAATGAAACCCTTTTCTTATTACAAATATAGGTACATATACATTTTTTATGTCCATGATTATTCATTTTCTTCTCATACTTGGATCCAAATTAGAGTTTATTCATATTATAGCCTATTAAAATTTATGATGATGGGATAAAAGAGACTTATATATGATAAAAATGAGTATATAACACATGGATATCAAACAAATATCTTGTGTATCCTTACAATTCAAATTCTTCTTCCAACACCCTAAGGTGTCCCCTATATCAAGTTTAACTATATAGGGGCTTGACCTAATTTGACTTGTGTTCAAATTAGTCAATAGTTTCCATGGGCATCCCGCTTCATACTTCTTCTTTTCGTTCCTATGCCCCCTCCACCTCTAATGTTTTCCACGTTCACTCCCTCCACTTCCTCCATCTCCCATCCACCTCATCCTTTTCAATTCACCACCATTTAAACCACCCCTTCTACACCTCTCATAACCTAAGGAATGTTCCCAAGGTCTCAGGCACTACATATGATTTCCCAATGTAACATAGAAATATAGTGGAGCTTTGATTAAGATTTTGGGAATGCGAAGAAGACACTGACATAGAGGTTTACTCAAGAGGGAAACCTAGTGGTTTAGTAGAACTATTAGGATTTATTTTCCCTCACCAAGGTTATGACTTATATTAGGAAAGAAAGGATGTTTTAGGACCCACTCTCCATTCTCCAAGCAATTAATGATATGTCCAAAAAGCTCCTTGAGGACATGTAGAGTTAGGTTCAAACCCTAGAAGCCCATGTAAACATAAATTTTCTCATCAAATTGATTTGGCTAGACAAAGACACCCTATTAATACTCATTTTAGTCTTTGAGAAGGTAATGGAGACTTTAGTTGATACTAATATACTTATCCAATAGACCCAAGCCTAAATGGAAAGTATTGTGGAGATTGATAGAAAGTATAGGAAGATACTAGTCGTGATCAGCAAAATAATGTTCCCAGAGCTAAAACTAATGTCAACCTCAAATGAGGGTTGTATCAAACATACATCAAGAACATGAAGGTTTCTATGAAGGAATGGTTATCCATGGCTTGCACTAAAAAGAGACCCTTGGAAGAGGGCAAGAAGATATTGACTTACTTCAAATAGGTCAATATCTATGTTTTATTCGACCTAAATACCACCCTATTTAACCAAGGTGAATTTAGAGTCCACCTGGGTCAATTCAACCATGTCATGAGGGAGAAGGTAACTAGAGAAAACCAATAAGGGGTTTGAGTAGTGTTGGATCTATCAATATAGTCCATGACAAGCATTAACTAAGTCTCCAAGGTCTAAGTGTCAATGAAATAACCATTTCAAGTCTACCATAGATTGGTGACTCAATCCAAGGTAACCCTCAGGTATCCCACAATGAACCTTACCAATCTAGTTAAGGAGTTTGACCTCATGGTATAGGCATTGCAAACTAGGGATTCTAGATCAAAGTAGTTAGGAGCTAGACCTTTTTATCCACCTTCTCATATAAAATAAGTGGTCCCCCATATATCTTTTATGGGTTTGAAGGGATATAATGAGAGGTCATCATGACCTAGGATGGAATCCTCATGTTTTTTGGAGGTGATGTCCATCATTATCTATATAAGGAAAAACTATATTATAATATAGGGGGTAGACTAAAAATTAATTGAAAGTGTTGTTTGATTATAGCTAGGATCTAACCTAATTTTTACTTCATATCTCTAGACTTTAAAGTTAGCTGAAATTGATTATTGTAACAATACTTACTTATTTTAATGAATAAAATTCCTATTTTTTGTATATGGATTATTTTTTGTTTCAATTATCTTTCATATCTATTTTTGTATTACTTTCAATGATAAGTTAATTGTATAAATACTTTGATACTGTACACATTTTATGGTTATGATGTGTTTAACTATTATAATCTGTATGCAATCAAAAATGCATCATATATATAAATCAATCCTAGCTCGAAGAAGATAGAGAATACCTATGCTTATAATTTAGAATACATTTGTTAATAATGAGCATGACCAATATGGGGATCTAATAAACCCAATTAGGGGATCACTTATCACAATACACCATGCTAGGAAGGGTTTCAAATCCTATAGTCTAACATAATAATGAAACAACATTAAAAGAGTCATAGGTTTTGATATTCACTCTATTATAGTAAATAATAAAGTAAATCTAATCTAGTGCTCACAAAATCTTGTGGCACAAAGTGGGGGTTATATATAAAACAAACTAAACTCAACATGCATAAAAGACATATACTCACATCAATGTTTATGAAATCCTAATACATGAAATAAATAAGTAAACTACATTATCTACTATTACAAAGGAGAAATAAAGTTAGGACTACTTACCTTTGAAGATGAGCCTATTGAGATTCAATCTCTCACTTGGCCAAGGTGCTTTGCATGATATTGTTGTGGTATGTACATATAACAAATACAAATCAGCTCTAAGATATAAAACATATCTATACATCCAAAATACTTATCCTCAGGATAAGATATGTATCTCCAAAGAAAGTATGAAACCCTAAGATTTATTCCTCAAGTAGAATGGTAAATAAGTAGATGTTCATTCATGATTATTATTATTTTATTCTATTCTTACAAATGGTTATAAATTCAATTTTATATATAGGTGGATATTTCCTAAATTCTTTTGAATATGTCAGATTTACAAGGTCAAACTTGTATGTTTTTAGAGGATAAGTCACTAGGTCCCAAACTAGGTTGGTCAAAGGGCTGATGAAACTCCTAATGAAAAATAACTTAAATAGTATAGGGTTGACCTATTCAACCCTATATATTAATTAGAGGATAAAAAATATATAGGGTCTACCTAGTTGACCTAGTATAATCAACTGGTGAAAGGGGGTCAAAGCAAGAGAAAAGAGGAAAAATCATGATAAATGACTAGAATGGGTAGGATTAAGAATAATAAACTTAGGGTAAATGGTTTTAGGAGACAAGTGTGTATATGTAAAGTGGTAAAAGGGACAAAAATCTTATAAATCACCAATTGTCTACCTACCCCTTTCCTGGTGCACACCTTAAGGCATGCACTCAAAGAGATTGAGACTCGATAGGTTCCTAAAAGATACAAAGTGTTAGTAAATGATAAAATTTTGAAAATGTTGTGTGTATACATGTTCCCCACTCAAATATCATCACTTTTCATGTGAGTGCAACATAGGATGATGCTTCGAGAAAGAACATGATAACACATAACACTAATGCTAAGTAAATGCAGTAAGAAGAAAATAAGATAAAGGAAAGGACAAAATGGAAAAACACATAACTTTACTTACCTTAGTGATACAAATAAATAATTTTAATATAAGATAATGTTAAGGCATCTAATGTGAATAACACTATGTGAACCTATAGAAGTTAGTGCAAAAAATAGCAAAAAAATAATAAAAAAATTGGAAAATAGGCATATAACAGTGTAAAATGAGTTAAGGCAAAGATATGAGGGTATTAGGAAAAATTGGCAAATCAAGATTGTTAATTCAAGGTATAACAGTGTAAAATGAGTTAAGGCAAAGATATGAGGGTATTAGGAAAAATTGGCAAATCAAGATTGTTAATTCAAGGATAAAATATTGAAGGCAAATCAATGAAAAAATTATGGTCAAAGAATGATAAATTATTAGCAAATGAATGACAAATGATTGACAAATGAATGATAAATGATTGCATAACACATTAAATCACTTTGGAAAGTATGGAAAACATAAATGGCAGAAAATATAATGTATAACATACTAAATCACATTGGGAAGCATGTAAAACATGAATAGAAGAAAGGAATGTCAATGCAAGAAAACATGAACAAATGTATGTAAGAAAGTGAAAAGTAAGCTCATGTAAGATAGATAAAAACAAAAACAAGAAAGGTGGAAAATGAAATGTAATTGAAGATGTGAGACAGACATGAAGAAGGAATACATAAATATAAACATGTAATATTGGAAAATGTCATATATAAGATAAGTGAAGTCCATAAAAAGCAAACAAGAAGATGATGGAGAATAAAAAATTAAAAGATGTCAAGGATGAAAACTCAAATAAAGTGCTTGTTCTAAGACACAATGTATGAAAACACAACCATATAATGATATGAATAGTATGATAATGAGATGGTGTGCTAAATAAATGCTGTAAGGGTGTAATCCATTGTTTCTCAAACATGTTATTTTTCTCTAAGGATAGATAAAACTAAAACAAAGTAATGCTAGCATGTTTTTAAGAGGTGAAGAAGAAGGAATAATAGAAAAGGGAAAATATATTTGGAATCACAATTTGCTTGTCAATGGGGGAAATGAAATGGGTAGAGAGGAGAAATGAAAAAAAAACCAAGGTAGAGGAACTCTTTATCGAAGTCAAGATGATCAAATTAGGTTTGTTAAAACAAGAGGACTTTTAACCTTAAGGACTTTCAAGAACTTCTCTTAGCCACAAAAGTCTTAGGTCAATTAATGAAGTATATATATCATCACATGAAATCTATATGCATGAAAATTAAAATGGAGCTACCTTCCCATAATGTGTTCCCCATTCGTAAGGACCCCTTACAAAGCCATTGGTCTACTACAAAGATTAGGTACTTACATGAGAAAGTAGGTAGCACCATAGATTTAATTGAACTCTCCTATTACAATCCACTAGCCTATCACACCCCAAAGGACTTCGATTCTATGTGAGGCCAACTATGGAGTTTGTTATTTTATTAGAGATAGGAGATGTGCTTATAATCACATATTTTGGTGTGAATTTGACTTTTGAGATTTGTATGTTTTCTTTTAGATATCATTGCCTTTTGATTTAAATGATTTGGTATTTAACTTTCTTGATGGATTTTTATATTTCTCCTCTATATGGATTTAGAAAACCAAACATGGGTGTTAAAGATGACTCTCACTTGAATACTTGGGATAAGGTTGTTAAGAGGGAGAGATTCAAAGAACATGGGGTCTAAGAGTCTCATAAATATAAGTGAAATAAAAGTGTGTATCTTGAATTTGAACTTATTTTATCCAATTTGGAGTGAAAGAAAGGGCAAATCAAGAGGAATGGCACATGGAAGAATTTAAATTGCTTTAAATTGTAATAAATGTGACAAAGGGAAAAAATGGATACAATGATATAAAAGTGTGGTTCCTTATCATAAGAATGAGGGAAATGGAAGAAAACATGCTAACATAGATTTTTGTGCAAATTCCATCTACTAAAAGAAGTAAAAGCTAAAGTTGAGAACAAATATCATGTAAAAACATGAAAATATAGTAATTTTATGAGGAGGGATAGGTCTTATCCATGTTCTTACATTGTAACTTCATAAAATAGAAACCCATGAGGATGCCAAAAAATAAGTGAAAGATAAAGTGAGATAAACAAAAATATGGTAGTTTTATGAGGAGTGTCAAGTTTTGTTAGGAACCCATGCCTTACCCTTCTCTTTGCAGTATTAGTGTAATAATTGCTATGGATGCATATGCTTTATAAGTCATCCCTTAGAGCATATTTGAATTGTCCCACATATAAGGGAAGTAGTAGTTGTTAGAATAGAGTTAGTATATAAGTAAGTGTTGAGGCCCAATGAAGGTATCCATGAATTTATTGCATTGAGCTTGCTCAAAGGAGGTTGCCCCCTCTAAGTGGCCTGTGATCAATATAAGATTTCTGTGTTTCTGTTAAAAAATCCTTTAGGCAGCCAAACAAACCTGGGGTCCATATCCAACTTATCAAGTTTAGATAGCAAACAATAGCATATACATAGATGTGGATATTTCCAACCACATAGTTGTAGACAATCCATTTTGAAGCAACAGTTTAGAAAAAACAAAAAAAATTAAAAAAAAAAAGTTAAAAAAAACAACTACAAAAAAAGTCCAAATTTTTTTTTTAGAGCACTGCCTCAAACCCCACCCTTGCAGGCACAAAAATCATGGAAGAATAAATCGCCACATTGAAATCTCAGGTTACAAAGTTAACTGATATGATGCATGGCTTAAATCAACATAATAACATCTTGCTCAATAGAGTGCAGAAGGAGGAGTCTTCTTCAGAGCATCACTCCTTTGCTTCTAACTTCTCTCATGGACCTAAGCTAGACTTTCCATAGTTAAATGGTATAGATCTTACATGATGAATATATCAAGCTGAACAGTTCTTCAACCTTCATAATACTTATTCTGCAAACAAAGTCTCAATTGCTTCCTTTCATCTGGAACAAGAAGCACTTCAGTGGTATCATTGGTATCTCAAGACAAATGATGAACCCAATTGGTCAAATTTTGCATCCTTAATTTTGGGTAGGTTTGGTCCCTCAGCATTTGAGGATTTCACAAGAGCTCTCACCAAACTCTATCAAATCGGTACTATTCATGAATATCAAATTAAATTTGAAAAACTCACTAATCACACTGAAGGGTTGTCAGATGACTTCTTCAAAAGTTGCTTTGTTAGTGGCCTCAAAGAGCCAATCCACTCAGAGGTAAAAATGTTTTGACCTAAAAATATGATGGATGCTTTAGGTCTGGCTAAGTTAGCAAAAGATAAACTCTCTACACAACATCGACCTCCCACCTTTTTACTAGCAAAGAACACAGTGAATCAACGGATAACCATAACCACACCAATCAAGCACTTGACTGAGGTAGTAATGTGGGATCATAAAGAGAAAGGATTATGTTACAACAGTGATGAAAAATGGGTTAAGGGTCACATGTGTGTCTAAAAAAAACTTTACTTGCTAGATGTGGAGTCACCACTAGAGCAGGACAACGAGCTTGATATTCTAGAATTTCAAGATGCTCAAGAAGAAATCGGCACTGAAGAGGACCTAGCGGTTCAAGAGACTCAACCTGAGATCTCAGTACATGTACTAGCAAGTGTCACCACTCCCCAAACCATGAAGGTCAAAGGGTACTTCAAAAATATCCCTCTCACAATCCTCATTGACTCAAGCAGTACTCACAATTTCATTGATCCTCATATTACTAAGGTAGTAGATTGTTTTATATACCCTTGTTCTAGCTTTGAAGTCATGATTGCTAATGGGGGTACATTGCCATGTAAAGGGAAGTGTCAAAATGTGTGTATTATAATTAATGATTATAACTGTCACTCTGATATGTTTGGCCTACCTTTAGGAGGGTGTGATGTGGTTTGAGGGGCACAGTGGCTTCATACATTAGGACCTATTTTATGGGACTTCTCTAAGCTTTAGATGCAGTTCACATATAATGGTCAGAAGCACACCTTAAAATGGTTATTACTAAGATTTGCTAGCATCATCAGTTCTCATCAACTCTAGCCCCCTGCTACTACTAACCACCCTACGATTTACAAGCCATACTTGACAAGCATGCAACCATTTTTTTAGAACCAGTAAGATTTCCCCCTTCATGCCTTGAAGGTCACTACATTCCTCTCCTTTCAAGAACCATCCCACTCAAGATCCAGCCATACCATTACCCCCATTAGCAAAATACTTAAATTAAGAACTTAGTCTAGGAACTCTTCAAGTCTAGCATTATTTGCCACAACACCAGCCCATATTCTTCCCCAGTGCTTCTTATCCATAAAAAACATGGGTCATGGCACCTTTACATTGACTTTTGAGCCCTTAACCACCTCACTATCAAGGATAAATTCCCAATTCTTGTCATCGATGAGCTTCTTGATGAGCTCTTAAGGGCCAAATTCTTCTCCAAGTTAGATCTATGTTCTATCTATCATCAAATTCGAGTGCATCCTGATGACATTCCTATAGAGTAAATTTTTACTCTATGTTGGATTATGATTTTCAATCATATGATGCAAATTTTGTTCCCACATACCTTGGTCTTTGATGGCAAAGTTTAGAAATAGGACATGGGTTCTATTTCCCTTTTGGTTCATTTGTTTCATTTTTGGCTAAGTGTCAAGATCAAGTGGAAGCTGCCAAGTGGCATCATCTGAGGTACCCTTAGTTTTTTCTACAAGTTGGTTGAGACATTCCACGTGTTCAATAGCAACTTAGCGGAAAGCACCACATGTCAGCATCTACGTTTCATATTAGCACCCATGTTTCATTTATTTTTCAGCAAAAGTCCTCAACAAGCTAAGTATTAGGAGCAGGTAGAAAGCACCAAGTGGCAATTGCAAAAGCCTATAGTTTATTTTTGTAAAAGGAAGTAGAAGTCACCATGTGTCGGCATCTAAAATAAGGTAGTTCAATGCCTTGGTTCAATATTTTTAGTTCAATACCTTAAGTTATGTGTAAACAGCATGTAGTATTGAACCGTTGAACCATTAAACCATTTTTAGTTCAATAGGTAGTTCAAAGGAGCATCCCAAAGACTAAAGGATAAGTGCCCTTTGGAGGGAAAGTAAGGCACAACCAAACCATCCAAGCGGAGGCTGCTAGGTGTCATCAACTGAGCCCCTTTTTGTTCCATTCCCAAAAGCAGCGAAAGACACCAAATATCTTCCTAGAAGTAGTGGAAGCCACCATGTGCTGACATCTAAAAGATATTTTTTGAGTTTCATTGCTGAATAAAGACTGTGGTGGGTGCCAAGTTTTATTTCTAGAGTCTACAGAAGCTGAAAAGTGTCAACATCCATAGGAGCCTAGCATGCATCCTGAATACTTCCATAGCATAACAAAAGAGCAGCAGAGATTGCCACATGTCTTTTGTTGAAGAGCAGTGGAGATTGCCACCTGTCTCCTTGCCCCTTTTAAAAGTTGCTCAGGTGGGAAATGTAGTGAGTCTTATTTTTGTTAAGTCATTAAGTATTAAAGAAGTGGATTGTGATAGGTGTCAAATGTGAAATGTTCCTGAGCAAGGTATAGTAAGAATATTGGGAAAGTGGAAAGTGCCGCATGTATTTGATAAAAGTTGAGGAAAGTGCCAAGTGTCACTCTCTGGTGTCTCCTAAGAAATAAGTAGATTTTTAGGAAAATGACTAAGTGTCCTCTTCTATTTTAATAGAATAGAGGGTCCTACGTATCTATTTCCAACTCAGTAAGATTTCAATTTGGGCCGTAAGTTTGGGAACGCGCAGACAATCTAGAGGGAAACTTAGTGGGAGTTATTTCTAGTAGATAGGGTAGTTCACCAGGTAGTTTTTTGGAGCCTGCAAACAATGAAAGCACCGTCTTTTTTTCCCCTATGAGATAAAGGTAGAATAGACAATTGCACGGGAAAGGAGGTGATGTAATGAGGGATTTGAAGCTATAAAGAGGACTAGATCAGAAGAAAAAAATAGGATGGAGAATTTTTTGAGAAGATTTTTAGACTTTCTAGAGTGTGATTAGGAATATCATTTTCCTTTATTCTATTTTCTTAAGTTGTAAAGTTTATGTAACTGTGCATGTTTTTGTGCCTTTTATGTGGCTGAAGAATTAATGAGAAGACAAAATTATGTGCCTTTGTTGATGTTTTTTGTATCATTTTGAAAGTAGTCTAAGCTATGAGCCTCTATTTCTATTATTTCTATCTTTTACATTGATCATGCCTTGTCTGATCTTTAATGTTATTAAATATTACATATAGTTTCATTGTGCTTAGGATTAAGGATCAAAAACTTACATTTAGGTGCATCACCATAGTTAGATTTTCTTTCTTTACATTTGCATTTATGTTTGAAATTCTTATCCCTTTTCCCCAAACACTTGATATAAAGAAGAGACCAGCTTCTCTAAAATCTAGAGGTTGTTTCAAGATGCAAGTCCCACATCTTGAAACTTCCCATTGTTGGTGTCTGAAACAAAGCACAATTTTAAACATCAACGGTTTTTGGCATGCCCGGTCAGACTAGTCTTGAAGTTTCTTTCAAGACTGTATGAACCAGAGAGCTAAAAGGAGTCAAAACTATGGAGCAGTCACCAGATCATAATCTGATACAAATCTAGGTATTCTTTTGCCACCTTTGGTAATAATTCTAAGAAGAAGAGCTAACTAGTTTGTACCAATACCAAGAACAAATATGGGAGCCCTTATACCCCCAATAAATTATGCAAGCTGGAACACTAGTAGTCCCTTAATCCTCCCAACACCACTAGACATTTGGGATCCTATCCTAGTGAATGGCCTAAAAGCTCTACCCAAATTTAGTGGGCAAGACTCTAAAACACTTGGGGAACATCTTCAAGATGTATTAGATGTCTGTGTTATACATGTTGTCACATAGCAAAATATGGCCATAAGATTATTAGCAGCTTATTTTAAAGGGATGGCTTTAGAATGATATCAGTCTTTGACCCCAAATACCATACTTACATGGGCTCAGCTTAGAGATTTGTTCTTTGAAAGATTTGCAGAGAAGGTTGATAAGTCTTCTTTGTTACAACAGTTAATCACCATTCAAAGGGGACCACATGAAGCCATGACCGACTTCAATTCCAGATTTTAAAAGACTTGGGATAGAATCCCTACTACAACCAGACCATTACTAGGTATGGCCATAGTGTTTTATCTCAGGGCTTTGAATTCAGATATATCTATTATGATTTAGTCACTTAGAGGACACACTTTACCAGAGGCTTATGAATATGCAGTTAGAGCTGAGAATCATTTAATAGATGCTGGAAAGTTACCTCCAAGGCCCCCATGCCCATGTTCCCAAAATTTTCCTTGCCATTACCTCAAGAAGTTCCTAAATTTGTAAGCCCACATGTGTCTATGTACACGTACCCTCAACCATTTGTGAAAGAACCTGTCCCTGCTCAGTCATCTGAGATGGATGATATCAAGAATATCTTTAGGACATTTTCCAATGAGCTGATCAATATAAAAAGGTAGCATAATACTTTCTCTAAGCCTCCTTATCAAGGATATCAAGGAAACAAATTTTCATCCCAACTAAACCAATATTAGGGTCCTCCAAAAAAAACTAACCATCAGCTAGCGAATCAATTGGTTGCAGTTCCCAAACCTTCACAGACTATTCCTCCCAGCTCAAATAGGGAGATGGTTCTAGGGAAAAATAATTACGTGGATGATATTAATGCCTAGTGTTTCCCTTGCAATAATTCTCATACACCTAGAGATTGTCCTAGGGGTAATCTACAACAAAGGGTGGCAGAGCAATGAAGAATGGATGGTCAGTTTGCCAATACTAGTGACAATTAAGCCTACCAATCTCCTAGTATGCAGAATTCAGTCTTAGTGGCTTAGATGCAATGAATGTCCTTGCAATAAGAGGAAGAAATAGCCCCAAAACATGCTTTGTTCTCATGGGTTAAAGATGAAGAATCAGTTTTATTAAACGAAGCATCTACCTCCCAAAGACCATTGGTGTAATCTAATTATTACACCAGATCAAAGAGGAGAATGGTGGAATAGCCTAAGATTGTAGATGGTCAAGTCATGAATAATCCTCCATTTCAAGGATATAGAAACACTGCTATCAGATAAGAAGTGCCTTAGTCAGTGCAAAATCAAGGGACTCCTACCTAAATTCAGGAAAAATAAGATATCCTTATGTTCAAAAAACTCAATTTTTGGGACCAATAAATGTAGTGAATCAATTAAAGAAGACTCCAACACAAGTATCGATATGAGATATATTGGCTATTCCTAAATAGAAGACACTGCTACATGAAGCTCTGCAAAGCCAAGTAGTGCCCAAAGGTACTATTACCAAAGAAGGTCCTACTAGAAAAGAAAAGCTCAAAGATATAGTTCCTCTGAAGACAACAACCTTTGTGAATGATGCAGCACAAGTAAGCAAGTCCAAACTAGAGCCTTTCTATTTGACTCTAATAGTCAAAAAAAAACTCTTGCATAATGCATTGATAGATTTAGGAGCTAGTACCACAGTGATGCCCAAGTAAATAGTTGATGATTTGAAAATAAAATATGAACCCCTTACAGAAGGAGTTATGCAGCTAGATGGCAAAATAGTAGAAACAATTGGGAGAATTAAACAACTCCCATTATAGTTATATACTTGTCCAATATAATTGTCAACCAAGATGTAGTAGTCATAGATATACCTCCTATTTTTGGTTTATGTTTATCCAGAGACTTTATAGCAAAAATAGGAGGATATATGTCTCTTGATTGGCCTCACCTCATCCTGAGAACCATATACGGTTTGAAGATGAAAATTCTATTTGAACCACTATCAAAAGATGATATAACCAATGAACCAACATCAAAATTAGAGGTAGATCATGCTATGTTAACTAAGGAAGAGAAGATTTTTGTTGAAGAGTTAGGCAACTGGACTGAGCATGATCAAGAAGAAGAAAATATCCAGTTGTTGGCTATGATGCATAGTGACCCATATGGAAAATATGACTCTACTAGTCTAGGCACATATGTCATTTTTGACGAGGACCATGAAATCCCAAATGTTCTAAGGGAAGAAGTACCAATAACTAAAAATTCAGAAATTTGGACCTTAAATTTTGATGGGGCTAGAAGTAAGCATGGTGATGGAGCAGGAATTTGTCTTACTTCTCCAAATGGTGAGAAAAATTTAAGGGCCATCCATTTCCAATTTGCTTGTATTAATAATGATGTTGAGTATGAATCTTTAGTACATAGGCTCATATTAGCCAAGAAAAGGGGGATACATAACCTAATAGTGAAAGGAGATTCAAAATTAGTGGTAAAGCAAATTAGAGAAAAGGTATCAGCCAAAAATGTAAGGATGAGATCCTACAGACATATGATTTGGGACTTAATAGAAGATTTTGAAGCTTCCAATATCGAAATAGTCCCTAGGAGTCAAAATTCTAAAGCTGATAGGATGGCCTAGATTGGCTCATAGTTTAATCTAACAACTGGCCTATTAATTATTAATGAGTTAGTAAAAGTTATAGTGAGGCTGACTATTCTAGACAATGATGAGAATTGGCAACTATTTGAAAATGATGCTCAGGTAGTCTCATTCTTACAATAATTAGATGAGTTTGCTGATTATTTACAAACCAAAATTGAGGAAGCATATGGGGATCAGATTATGCAATTGAAGACTAATAAGCTCCCCAAGGGCTTGATCACCTTAGAAAACTTATTTGATCTAGAGGATGTAAGCCTGGAGAATAAAAGGTTCTAGGTAGACAAAGCAGACTATTCTGAAATAGAGGTGAGTCAAGGGAAAAAACTAAAAGTTGAGAATTCTAAAACTCAAGTGGAAAAAGAAAGACTAATTGAATTGTGCCAGAATTATGACAAAGTAATAGCCTAGAGCTATGAAGACCTTTATGGATATAATAGAGACATTATTTAGCACATAATAGAACTGACTGAAGGATATAATCCCATCAGGCAAAAATAGAGGCCAGTAAATCCAAGGATTGAGCCTCTAATGGTAGATGAGTTGTAGAAACTTTTAGATTCCAAAATATTTTTTCCAATCAAGCACTCAACCTGGGTATCAAATCTAGTACCAGTTAGGAAAAAGAATGGAGATGTAAGACTATGTGTAGATTTCAGAGATATAAATAGAGTATCTCTGAAAGACCACTATCCCTTGACCTCCATGGAACAAATTCTACAAATTATGGCTAGATCAGAGAGATTTTCTTTGCTAGATGGTTTCTCTAGATACAATCAAATTTGGTTGGCTGATGAAGACCATTACAAAACTACTTTTACTACCAAATGGGGAACATTTGCATACGCTAAGATGCCATTAGGCCTATCAAATGTAGGAGCCACCTTTCAAAGAGCTATGGATGTAGCCTTTAGGGAACTTATAAATAAAATCATCTTGGTTTATCTAGATGACCTCACTATTTTTTCAAAAAATATTATTCATCATTTTGATCACTTAGAATGTCTTTAAGAAATGTCTAGATTTTGGGATATCACTGAATCCCAATAAATGCATCTTTGTTGTGCCTCAAGGCAAATTATTGGGACATATAGTGTCTAAATAAGGAGTTTCCATAGATCCTAAAATAATTGCAGCTATAGTGAACCTACCTCTTCTAGTAAATAAGAAGGCAATTTAGTCCTTCTTAGGAAAGATTAATTTTGTCAGTAGGTTCATATCTGATTTTGCAGGCTTGGTGAGGCTAGTGACACTCTTGTTAAAGAAAGACCTGATTTTCAAATGGACTACCGAAGGAAGGCAAGCCTTTGAAGAGGTCAAGAAGGATATCTCAATGGCCCCAGTACTAAAAAACCCATATTTTTCCAAGCCTTTTATAATATATGTCTATGGAGGAGAATTAAGCATTACTACTATCTTGACACAAAAGGATGATAAACAGGAGGGAGAACACCCAATAGCCTTTTTCTCAAGAACTCTCAGGGATTATGAAACTAGGTACAACTTTATAGAGAAACAAGCATATGCCATAGTAAAAGCCCTCAATATATTTAGGCATATGGTATTAGGGAGAAATTTTTTGGTACTTATAGCCCACACAAGTGTCAGAGAATACATCATGGAGGGAGAAATCACTAAAAAAGAGCCAACTAGATTACTAAGATCTTTAAATATGATGTAGAGGTTAGACCCACCAAGTTAGTCAGAGGCAAGGGTTTATGGCAATATATGACAGAAGAATTTGAAAAGATGATACCTGGGGAGACAGATAAAGAAGGAGAGATAGAGACAGTGTTAAAGATACAAGAGGTTGATCAGGATCCCTGGGTCACAAGCAAGATTAATTTTATGAAGTATGGAATTTATCCAAAAGAACTCCCTCACAATAAGAGGAGATATTATTGGATACAGGGAGCTCATTTTGTTTTAATTAAATAGTTCCTTTTTAGAAGAAATTATGATGGTAAATTGTTATGATGTGTAGAACAGGTTGAGGCTAAGAGAATACTACATGAGATGCATCATGGAATATCAAGGGGGAATTTTTTTGCAAAGACCATAACCATAAAGATAAGTGAGGTAGGATATTTCTGGCCTACTTTATTTACAGATTGTTATCAACGGGTTAAAAAATGCCAATCCTACCAATATTATATGGGGATGAGGAGGAATGCAGTAATGCCCCTTAGTCCTATAATTAAGGATGAACCTTTTGCTCAATGGGGTCTTGACTTCATTGGAATGATAAATCCAGTGTCTAGTATGGGTCACAAATGGATATTAACTACCATAGATTATTTCACCAGATGGACCAAGGCAGTCCCACTCAAAGAAGCAATAGAAAATGCGATCCTAGATTTTCTAAAAAGTATCACTACTCGCTTTAGAGCTCCTCACACCATAATTTATGATGATGCTAAAGTATTCTTGGGGTCTAAAGTATTTGAATTTGCATTGAAACATGGAATATATCTAAAAACTTCCTCTAACTATTACCATCAAGGTAACGGTCTGGCAGAATCGACTAACAAGAACCTGATTAGACTCATCAAAAGAGTAGGGGCCGATCATCACAAATAATGGCATAAAGTACTTAATTTAGCTCTATGGGCTGATAGAATCACACCTAAACAGGTGATCAAAATTTCCCCATATGAATTGGTATATGGAAAGTCTATTGTGATCCTCTTAAGCTTGGAAATCCCTGTCCTTCAGCTGATTAAACAAATTGAAATTGAGGAAAATGGCCCCATGCAGGTTAGACTTGTAGAGCTTTTGGAGGTTTAAGAGAAGAGGGATACAACCCATGATTCATTAATTAAGCATTAGGTAATGGTTAATGATTATTTTGATAAAAGGACTTTGAATCCTCATTTTGAAGTAGGCTCAATTATTTTAAAATGGGATGTAAGAGCCGCCAAGCTGGGTCAGCATACTAAATTTGAAGCATTATGGACTAGCCCATATAAAATTAACGTGTGCAAGTAGAAGAATTCATTCAAGCTAGAATCGATGGAAGGAGACCCTAAAGAGATTCCTATGAATGGACTCTTTTTAAAGCATTTCAGTTAGCTTGGGTCTCTAATGTATTATAGCTAGATAGTTTCCCTTTTCCATTTTGTTTTTCTTTCCCATTGTTGTTTTCCTAATTTTATTTTAAATAAGTGTTTTTAAACATAGATTTGGCACCTCATAATTTTTTTAAACAAATCTTCAAATTCTCAAAGCCTTGAATGTTTCCCAATCTTTAAGAAATCTCTGAGGTATCTTGCATGGCCACTTTCATAACATGTCTATCTCGCTGTCCCAGGAAGATTGAGTAGGATTCACTAATGGTTGTCCAAATTTAATGCCTTTTGAGACTTGATAGGTCCATAAATACCTTTAGCAAGAGTTAAATTTTACAAACTCTTAAGCATTCCTACATTTGCGAGAAAATATCTTGCTACTTGTGAAAAATTTTAGCACCCAGTCAATTTGCTTTAGTGAGAGTGTTTTTGTTTGAAAAGGGTTCATACCAGTTACCACATAGAGGACATAGAGATGGAAAGAACATCATCTTCACAACAAGGAGCTGGGATTTATGAATCCCTTGATAGGTTTTTGGTGAGTAAGACATATGCTTCAACTATCACACAACTGTTGAAAGCCTATCTAAGGACCAAAATTCTAGAGGTTGGTCAGGCAAGTGACCCAACAAAAGTAAAGGATTATGTGGATGGAATCATGGACCCAATCTTGCAAAGAACTAGTAGGAAAACCCTCAGAGAAGGGGCACATCAAAGGTACCTTTAGAATTCCAGAGTAGGGCAATATGAAACAATTGCCATGAGGATATGGACCTCACAACTGGCATAGTTCCTTGTCCCAACTGTGCATCCATGCCCTGACTTGGTTGAATTATGCACAGATAGGCTCCATGCACCCTCATGCACCATTTAGTAGGGTCCTTTCATGGTGCATATCACACTATAGGCTATCAGAGATATGTTAGCCCTACACCATGATAGTACAACAATGTTTCCCATGGTTGCTAAAATGCAAAGGACATGGGCTAACATCAATACCCAGTTAAGGTTCTTAAGAATGAATTGCAAACGGGTTATGACAACACTATTATGCACACACTCCCTATAGCAAGAGGCCAATTCACACAAGTTAGCCAAGACACACTATCCATGATGGCTTTCATCTTCAGCCTGAAAGATGATATGGCAGTTTATGCAGAGCAAATGGCTATCCTCTTTAGGTTGAAGACCATTGACAAGACCCAAGAATATTGGCTCAACTTTTTAGAGCAAATTGCTTTTTCAATGGTGGAGCAACTGGCCTAGTTCAAATCAAAATGAGTGTTCAGGTACTCTTCTTATTTATTTCACCTCATGTTATACTAGAATGATGACCTCTTCACCCAACATATGCATCTGGACATGTATGACTCAAGTTTTGACCCGTAAAGGACCATTCTTGTGTCTGCATGGACACATATTTTGTCAAGGACTAGTGACCCATATGATTTTTGGGAACTATTTGTTACCCCTACTCTATGCCACCTCAGCCCTGAACTAGTCATGAATAAATTATTCCCTAGTGTTTCAAACCTCCTAGCTAGTTGCCCAATTCCATGTGACTTCTACTTTAGATCCCACCATATGATTATAAGAGTTCATGGTTTTTGTGGGGAACCAATGTTGCTACCAAAGATTCTAACTCTTAGGTTAGCATTTTTAGAGGTCACCAGGCAAGTGTCAATAGTAGACAATGATTATGGCTCTAGGAAATAGAAGAGGAAGATGTATGATCTCCTGTGGATGGCAGGTAACATAGTTTTAGAAGTTAGGGACACTGAGATTTTACTACTTCAAAAGCTAGCCTTTCTAGGGTTCCTATTAATCGATGATAAATGGGTATGCAACTCAAATGGTTACATAGCCTCCTGGATAAGGACTAACAGGGTTGCAACTAGGATTACACATGAGGGCTACCCTTTTTGGGGGACCAGGAGGAACCCTATAGAAGATGCTCATAATTTTTATGTTGAATTAATAGATTTGCCCCTCTATAAAATAGACCCTAAGAAAATTTTTATGTTAAGTAGAGGGATTATGATCCCAAAGTCAGAATGACTTCTAGCTTGAGAAGAGAATTGAAGAATAAAGATTGGGATGCAAAGAAGATAGAAGCCTATTAGAAGTATAGGCAAGAAATCTCTCAAACCACCCATTCTTTCAAGAATATGGACACATACAAGAGATGGGAAGAACTATGGGATGAGTGCCATCTCTCTCTTACATCTAGCCTAGAGACAAATGATTTGCCAACATGGGGTATAAAGCAAGAAGCCAAGCCAAGCCAAGAGCCACAAACCTTGGAACAAACTGCAATAGCAACAACTATGTCAGTTTAGCCCCAACCTCTCAGTGGCTTGGAAAAACAAAAGAGTGTGGTTCATTCACCACTAAAAGCTCCTCCATCATCAAAAGTCATTAAAGTTCACAGTTCTCCACAAGCATCCTCAATGATAGTAATAGATGTGGAAGGAGAGAGGACACAGCCAAAAGAGGAGACACCCAAGAAATGAAAGAGGGTGTAGTTTTAGTTGGCTATGGAAGATGAGATAGACACCCAATAGCACTAATTAAAAAGTGCCAAAATTGCTCCTCAAGTAATTATCATTCCTCCTTCTCCTTCTCAGTCTAGTTCTTCTCCCACTAGCATGATGATTTCATCTAGCCAGATAACATCCCTTGACATTTATGTCATTCCCATTTCTCACTTCACCCCATCTGTACCACCTCAGGTTTTAACATTACCCCATTTCTCCCCCTCTATTCCCAGAAAAATTTCCCCTCAAATTGCCCATAGCCAACAATTGGCTATTCAATACAGTCTACCACAGGGACATCCTTTTGTGAGTGGGCACATTGCCTCTCCTTCTACCTTCTTGACCCAAGTAGATGCTGTGCAAAAGGAAAGGGAAGCCTGAAGAGAGCAAAAGAAGACAAAGGAAAATAAAGCACTGGCTACAATGCATCTATGGTCACAATTTGACCCAATTTAGCAACAATTGATGGTGACCCATTTGTCACCAAATGTTATCAAGATAGCTGAGAAGATGCAGCTTGAGGATTACACAATGGATGTTGTGGCCATTAACATGTCCCTTTTTAGGCCCCAAGATAGAATTGAGCTGTTGACTGAATCCACTTTTGTAATCAGTGAAGACTATTTGAAGACATCAAAGAAGCTATAGAAGATGGAGGCTGATTTGGCCAAAGAGAAGGCAAACTTTAATAGTTTGACTGCATAAATTGACAAAAAAGATAACGAAATAGCACATTTGAATAAATAGTTACAAGAGACTATTTCTCTTCAGATTCACCAGGTAGTCTCGGCCCAACATGATTCTTTAAAGGTAGAGCTCACGTAGATAAAGGATGCAGTGGGGACCTTAAGGTGGGAAAAAGTAGAATGGAAACACAAGCTACTAACTGAGTAGAATAATATTGTAGCCATTTAGGCCCAGTTCTAAGTAGAGCAATATAAAGTGGCACAACTAACACTAGAGCTGGCTAATAGGCCAAGTAATGTTGGAGTGATAAAACTAGTAAAAGAGCTCTACGAATCCATATGGAAAAGAATCTCCTCAAAGATTATTCAACTCAATCCTTCTCTCACCTTCTAGTTAAATGCACAAAATTTATGTGAAAAGGTGGGGGATTCAGTGAAGAACACTCTGACTACAGTTTTTGATAGAGTAACAGACTCTCAAACATTGCTGCAAAATCTTTATGATGCTTTGGATGCAACATTGACAGCCACATGAATCACTGATAGAATGGTTGCCACAAAGAGAGTCAATGAGGTTCTCAGTTGTAATTCTATAGCCAACAGTTGTAGAGAGCTCCTCAAAATTATGAAAGAAGGCATTAGTGAAATGAAGTAGCATATTGAAGATCTAGTGTAGTTGGGTCTTCCTTCTCCATTTCCTGATGATAACATGGTGCTAATGGTTGATCAAATTGAACCATTATTTCTAGCCAAATAGAATGATCAAATAGTTTTTCAAAACTTACGAGATGATTCCTCAGTCTCAGAAGTAGAAGCTACTCTAGTTCCTATTTCCTAGCTCAAATTCAAATTGAGGGCTATAGTTCAGATTTTGCAAAAAAATTCACACAAGGATATTATTAAGCTTGACTTAGCCTTTAATGAATTATAGAACAAGAAAGGGTTATCAAACCATGAGTGGTCCACTTACCAGATAGTATTGTTGAAGCTATAAAATTTTGAAATTTTGATCTAATGGGAGTGTGGTTTCTTTTTTGAGCAAGCTCAAAAGCCCTTAAGGTCGCCAATAACTATAGAGTAAATTTTTACTCTATGTTTCATTCTGATTTTTAGTCACACACTATAAATTTTGTTCCCACATACCTTGGTCTTTGATGGTGAAGTTCAGAAATAGAACACAAGTTTTATTTCCCTTTTGATTAATTTGTTTCATTTTTGGCTAAGTGTCAAGATCAAGCAGAAGCTACCAAGTGGCATCATCTGAGGCACCTTTCATTTTTTCTACAAGTTAGTTAGGACATACCATGTGTTTAATAGCAACTCAGTAGAAAGCACCACATGTTTCCATCTGCATTTCATATTGGCCCCACGTTTCATTTATTTTTTAGTAAAAGTCTTCAACAAGCTAAGTATCAAGAGCAGGCAGAAAGTGCCAAGTGGAAATTATGGAAGGCTTTAGTCTATTTTTGTAAAAAGAAGTGGAAGTCACCACATGTTAGCATCCAAAATAAGGTGGTTTAATTCCTTGGTTCAATATTTTTGGTTTAATAGTGCAAGTTATGTGTAAATGGTGTGCAGTGTTGAACTGTTGAACCATTGAACCATTTGTGGTTCAACAAGAAGTTCAAAGGAGCATCCCAAAGACCAAAGGACAAGTGCCCTTTTAGAGGGAAAGTAAGGCGTAACCAAACCATTAAAGTGGAGGCCACCAAGTGTCATCAACTGAGCCCCTTTTTGCTCCATTCCTAGAAGCAGTGGAAGATGCCACATATCTTCCTAAAAGTAGCATAAGCTGCCATGTGTCGACATCTAAAAGATCTTTTTCAAGTTTCATTACCAAATAAAGACTGTGGTGGGTCCCAAGTTTTATTTCTAGAGTCTGTGGAAGCTGCCAAGTGTCACCATCCATAGGAGCTTAGCATGCATCCTAAATACTTCCACAACATAGCAAAAGAGCAGTGGAGATTGCCATGTGTCTTTTATTGAAGAACAACAGAGATTTCCACCTATCTCTATGCCCCTTTTAAAGATTGCACAAGAAATGTAGTGAGTCTTATTTTTGTTAATTCATTAAGTATCAAAGAAGTAGATTGTGATAGGTTTCAAAGGTGAAACATTCCTGAGCAAGGTATAGTAAGAATATTGGGAAAGTAGAAAGTGTCGCATGTCTTCGATAAAAGTTGTGGAAAGCACCAAGTGTCATTCTCCAGTGTCTCCTAAGAAATAAGAAGATTTTTAGAAAAATGACTAAGTGTCCTCTTCCATTTCAATAGAATAGAGGGTCCTACGTATCTGTTTCTAGCTCAGTAAAATTTCAATTTGGGCCATAAGTTTGGGAATGCATGGACAATTTGGAGGGAAACTCAGTGAGAGTTATTTCTAGTAGATGGCGTAGTTCACCAAGTAATTTTTTGGAGCCTACAAACATTGAAATCACCGTCTATTTGTCCCCTATGAGATAAAGGCAAAATAGATAGTTGCGCAGGAAAGGAGGTGATGGAATGAGGAATTTGAGGTTATAAAGAGGACTGCATCAGAAGAAAAAAATAAGAGGGAGAATTTTTTGAGAAGAGTTTTAGACTTTGTAGAGTGTGATTAGGAATATCATTTGCCTTTATTCTATTTTATTAATTTGTAAAGTTTATGTAACTGTGCCTTTTTTGTGGCTAAAGAATTAATGAGAAGATATAATTTTATGCCTTTGTTGATGTTTCTTGTATCATTTCAAAAGTAGTCTAAGCTGTGAGCCTCTATTTCTATTGTTTCTATATTTTACATTGATCATGCCTTGTCTGCTCTTTAATGTAATTAAATCTTACATATAGTTTCACTGTGCTTGGGACTAAGGATCAAAAAATTACATTCAGGCGCATCACCATAGTTACATTTTCTTTCTTTGCATTTGCATTTCTATTTAAAATTCCTATCCCTTTTCCCCAAACACTTGATATAAAGAAGAGACTAGCTTCTCTAAAATCTGGAGGTTGTTTCAAGATGCAAGTCCCACATCTTAAAACTTCCCATTGTTGGTGTCTAAAACAAAGCACAATTTTAAACATCAATAATTCCCAAGACATCCTTCCGTATGCATGAAGGTCACTATGAGTTCCTTGTCATGTCATTTGGCCTTACAAATGCTCCTTCCACTTTTCAAGCACTCATGAATAAAATCTTTTGGCCTTTTCTGCATCAATTTATTTTAGTTTTCTTTGATGACATTTTGATCTATAGCCACACATGGGCCGAGCATCTACAACATATTGATAGGGCATTACAACTATTAGTAGACAATCAATTATGTGCCAAGCAATCCAAGTGTTCATTCAGTCAAGAGGAAATCGACTATGTGGGGCACATTGTTTCAGCTACTGGGGTTCACACAGACCCATAAAAAATTAGTGCTATATAGAATTGGCCTCAACCAACCACCCTCAAGAGCCTTCATGGTTTCTTAGGCCTGATAGGATACTATCAAAAGTTTGTCAAAGATTATGGAAAGATCATGGCTCCTTTGAAATTTTTATTGAAGAAGGATGCTTTCACCTGCGGTGTAACAGCTGATCAAGCATTCATCCAACTCAAATAGGCTATGTGTAACACACCAATTTTGGCACTGCCAGACTTCACCAAAACATTCACCATTGAAAGTGATGCCAGTAGCATCAGCTTGGGTGTTGTTCTTCTCTAAGAGGGCTGACCAATTGCCTTCACTAGCAAAGCCCTTTCTAGCCACAATTTAGCTTTGTCTACATATGAAAAGCAAATGATGGTAATTTTACATGCAGTACAAAAATGGAGACCCTACTTATCAAGAAACCATTTTTGTATCAAAACTAATCATCAGAGTTTGAAATATTTCCTAGAATAACAGGTCTCATACCCAGCTCAGTAGAAGTGGGTCAGCAAACTCATGGGTTACGATTATGAGATCACGTATAAGAAGGGAAAAGATAATGTTGTGGTTAATGCTCTCTTAAGAACCTTTGAGGACCAATCTTCCCTCTCTACCACCTCCATGCCCATTAAAAAATGGTTGGAATATATCCAACAAGGGTATGTAAATGATCCCTCCTTATGCCACCTCATTCATCAATTGGCCACTAACCCCTCTATAGTACCAGATTATTCATGGGATGGTGCTTCTCTATGATACAAGGGTCATCTGGTGCTTTCCCAAAGTCTAGGCCTACATCAGGCTGTCTTCTATGAAATCCATGCTTCCCCCTCTATAGGGTACTCAAGATTTCTCAAAACCTATGAGTGAGCACGATGACACTTCTTTTGGAAAGGCATGAAAGCTAAAATTAAATAGATGGTGGCTGAATGTGATACCTGCCAATGAAACAAAGGTGAAACCACATTGACTCCTAGTTTTCTCAAGCCTTTGCCCATTCCTACTAGGATCTAGACAAATATTTCCATGGATTTCATTGAGGGCCTCCCTAAATCTGGGGGAAAGATAGTGATCCTAGTCATAGTCAATCACCTCTCTGAATATAGTCATTTTTGTGCACTCAACCACCCATACATAGCCTCCATAGTCACATAGCTTTTCTTGAATCAGATCTTCTGTCTTCATGGCATTCCTTCTTCAATTGTCTCAAATCATGATGCCACTTTCACCAGCCATTTTTGGATGGAACTATTTCATTGCATAGGCACACAGTTGAGAATGAGCTTTGGGTACCACCCACAAACAGATGGCCAAATAGAAATACTCAACAAATGCTTGGAGACCTTCCTTCATTGCTTTTCTTCTAAATAAAAACATCAATGGTCCAAGTGGCTTCCCCTAACTAAATTGTGGTACAATACTTCATACTACACTTCCACCAAAATGACTCCCTATGAAGCAGTTTATGGTAAATCACTGCCACCACTTCTTCCATATAATCCTAGCAGCTCACTAGTTCAGGTAGTTGACACTACTCTCTGAAATTGGGATCAGATTCTCTACACCTTGCAAGACAATCTCCACATGGAAAAAAATTGAATGAAGTAGCAGGCTAATCAACACTACTTTGAGTGTACCTTTCAACCTAGTTATATGGTCTTTCTTCATCTGCAGCCATACAAGAAATCATCACTAAAAATAAAAGGGTGCCAAAAGCTTGCTCCAAAGTTTTATAGGCCATATAAGGTTCTCCAAAATATTGGGTCAGTTGCTTACAAGTTAGAGCTTCTACCTTCCTCCCAAGTTCATCCTGTCTTTCATTTCTCCTATTTCAAACAAGTTCTTGGATCCAACATCTGAGTGTAGATAGTTTTACCAACACTTGATAATGAAAGCTCCATCCTTCTTGAGATAGAAGCAATCTTGGATAGGTGCACTCACCAACTTCAATCCTGCTCCATCACAGAGGTCTTAATCTAATCACACGACATGCAACCAGAAGATGCAACATGGGAACCACTCTTCCAAATTCAACAACAATTCCCACATATAAAGCTTTGAGGGTAAAGCTTTTTTTAAGAGGGAGGGGATGTTAGGAACCTATGCCTTACCCTTCTCTTTGCAGTATTAGTGTAATAATTGCTATAGATGCATATGCTTTGTAAGTCATCCCTTAGAGCATATTTGAATTGTCCCACATACAAGGGAAGTAGTAGTTGTTAGAATAGAGTTATTATATAGTTAAGTTTTGAGGCCCAATGAAGGCATCCATGAATTTATTGTATTGAGCTTGGTCAAAGGAGGTTGCCCCCTCGAAGTGGCTTGCAATCAATATAAGCTTGTTGTGTTCCTGTTATTGGTAAGAGTTATTTTATTTTTGCATATTTTGATTAAATCTATTGCAGGAGGTAATATACTATAAGAGGTTCATCTCAAGTTTGATCCATTGTCTTATGAATAACATCATAAAAGAGAAACCTAAGGGGTGAAAAATTGGAATGTTATATATATGGTTTAGAGTTTACAGATTAAGAACTTTACGCATTAGGGCTTGGGGTATATGTTTTAGAGTATATAAGGTATAATAATGATGGTGATTGGGGAAAATTAGTGCTGATAATCCCTTAAATCACATTTTATAGTCATGCTAAATAAGGGAAGAAATAATCTTGAAGCTACTAAGGCAAAGAATGACATAAAAAGACAAAAATAAAAGAAATATATGAGGACAAAAATGAAATCAAATGCTAAATATAATGTTTAATAAAACCAAAGAAGGTAAAGGAATATAATGATGCTTATAAATCAAAATTAAAGAAAAAAATTGTACAAAAATAAGGAAACATGAGACAAAAAAAAAGTAAGATCTATGTTAATATCTGTATCAAATATGAACATGTGAAATACAAGTCTATATGTCATAGAAGGTTTTTTGAAGCTAAATGTTTTTATTATTATGAATTGTAGAATAAGAGTTGGCATCATAAAATACCCCAATGGGTAAGTGGATGCAAAGATGGGCATCTTAAGATGCCCCAAAGTATGAAGGAACATGTGGATGCGAATCATAAGATGCCCCAACATGTGAGTTAGAGTGAGGTCACATTGAATTATCCAAATGATTTGCATTGGGTTGGTAGGTGAATTTGGAGATAGGTAAATGTGTTGGTTTGTTATATTTTAAGATATTTAATGTGAAATATGATGTTTAGGATAGGTATGAGGAGATAAAGGAGGACCATGTATCATATGAGTTATAATAGGAATTTTAACTATGTACTCTTTTGGTTCATATGACTTAAGAGGTTGAGATTTAATGGTTGCCACAATATGTTTAAAGTTGATCATGTTAGCTATCCTTTCCTTATTGTGTAGGAATAAGGATAAACTACAGTTTAAAACAAATTAGTATATGAGTTGTAGGTATGGGATGATTGTTATTGATCATTAAGTATTTGGTGTTGATGTGAGCGTGGTTTTTGAGATTGAATTTGAGAAGCTTGAAGATAGTATTGATAGCATTAATTTTTTAGAGTATAAAGATTGAAATGTGGACCAAGCAAGGAAAAAATAATAAATTGATGAAGATCATGACAAGACTCATGAGAATGACCTATAGTAGCATGCCACCATCAAAACTTATCAGGATTGTACCATTTTGGAGGAGGTTTGGAAGGATCAAATACCATGGGTTTAGATGGTGGAAATTTTATCTTAAGTTAATCTAGACTCAAGGGAGGATGGGTTGGGTTAAAATTGGTTGAATTGGATGATCCATTTTGATGTTGGGAAGACTTAGATGAATTAATGTTATGATAAAAAGGTGATTTGGTAGTTGTTTAAGGTGGTTCAAATTGAATCATAGGAAATTAATGCATTTTTTCTTGGTCTAAGGCTTCTTCTAAAGTTTTAGGTGAAAATATTCAAACTTTGTATTGAAGGGGAGGTTTAAGAGTAGTGACAAATATTTTTAAAAGAGTATCATCATTCATGCTATCATCCATTTTATGAGAAACAAACTTCTATAATTTTATGAAAGTATGAGAAGATTCATTAGGAAGTTACTTTTCATTGATGAAATGGATAAGATAATGTTTAGGAAGGTAATCATGTTGGAATTCCTTCACTAGAGCATTGAATAAATCCTCTAGTTGTGAGATGGAATATCTAGGAAGCTGGTTGTACCATTCAAGTGAATCACCAACAAAAGTTTTGGCTAAGATATTGGTGGTATAAAAAGTGTTGGTTTAGACCCATTCCTTATAGATATTACCAAAATACTTAAGAAAGATATTAGGTTCCTTAGTCCCATTATATGTGATAGTTGGTGAAATGTTTCCAATATCTATGGATGCAATGAATTGGGATAAAGGCTCATTTTGAAGATGTTGAAGTATTTTTTTATTCATTTAAGGTTGAGGGATGATATTCCAATTGGCATCTCTAAGAGGAGGAGGGATAAAATTTTGATTTGGTTAAGACATGATGACTTGAGGTGGTTGACTAGTCATATTTAACAAATGTTATTTCATGTTCATCATTTGATATTGATTGCTTATTTTCATGATGTTGATTTGTTGTATGAATTGTGTAAGAAGTTGAGTTGTATCAATAGGTGGGCTAGTGTTTTTAGGAGGGATATTAGTGTTGATAAGAGGGGGATTGGTAGTGTTGGTAGGAGGAGGATTAATTTTAGGTGGAGGATTCCCAACATTAGTGTTAGTTATCTTAAGTTTGGTAAAAAAAAAAGGAAGCTTGTTAAATCCACCATTCTTGTGAGGAGTATAAATAGTATTATCATCAAGGTTCTTGACTAATTGGGAACCATATAGATTATCAATTTGAGTGGTTTCATCCATGTTAATTTTGGAAATGATAATTCTAGGTGATCTTTTTATGGGTGTAACAAGAGGATTGTGAACATTGGTATTAGGGTTGATAAGAATAGGATGAATGACCTCAACTACATTACATTATGTAGTGATTAGTTTTGGATTAGGACAACAAGAAGGAAGAAATTGGATAGTTTCATATAAAGTAATGAAATAAGTGAGATTATTATCTAGATCCTTAATTATGTAATACTATTGACTAAAAAAGGATAATAAGATGTCATCATGATGAGATAAGACTAGATAACCACACAATGAAAGAGGAACTAATAAGAAATTATATAGGGTCAACTGGGTTGACCTAACATAAAAAATAGGACCTATAAATAGTACAGGGTCGATTGGGTCAGTGAGATATAGTGAATAGAGGTTGGAAAAAATGAACAAGGTTTGTAAATAGTACAAGGCTGACTAGATTGATCTAGTATAGTGAATAGAGGCTAGAAAAATGTAAGGGTCAGCTGAGCCAACCTAGTACAATAGATAGGGAAAAATATAAAGCCTATTAAAAATTGTGAATTGAAACAAGATAATTTTTGCAAGTAATTTGAAAACTAAGAAACAAAAGGGAAATAAATAATCAATTGGATCAATGTTGGCAAATCCAACTGAGGCACACAACATAAAACCTTGCACCAATGATGGCTAATGAAAGTTTTTAAAATATGAAATATAATTAAGAAAAGAGAAAGAAATCAGCTTGGAAAGTAAAGAGCTAACTAATTGATCAACCTAAATGTTTCGTAGATTATTAAGATATGATTTTTAAATGTGATGAGAAGTTGGTTGTAATCAAAGAACTAGAATGACAATATAAGTATGGTTTCATGTAGTTTGGGATTAAAGGGACTATAGTGGTAATGATACAAGCTTGATATTGAGTCCTACCCCTCACTTCACACACCATAGTGATACAGGTGTTGGGTGCTTAGCCAGAATATACCATTAACCATGCTTTATACTCAGCCATAGTATCAAGTCAGCTTCCCCCTTGGTGATGAAATCTAAGTAGGTTATTTTATGGTAGACAAATTTTAAAATGCTTGTTTTTACTTTGTGATTTGGCTATATGTGTATAAAATAGAAAATAGTGAAACTAAACTATTAATAAAAAACCACCTAATTAAACTATGTGATTTATTCTAAGCATGTAGGCAACAAGAAAAGAAAGTGTGAACTAATTACTAGCATATAAGGTTAATTCCAACTTTTAAAAAAGGTACAATGTTGATAAACTCAAAAATATATGCACAAAATATAGAATAGGGTTGATAGTTTCAAACCTATACTATATAAACAAGTCTTTAGAATGAACAAGGTTAGCCAAGGTCAACCCAAATATTCAAATAGCACACATAACATAGAACTAGGTTGATAGGGTCGTTCTAGTTGATTATGCATGGGTGATTTTGAAGACTAAAAATTGTGAAAGAAAAGATAGAAAAGAAATATATAGAGAGATAGAAAGGAACCTTGGTGGATCAAAGATGCTAAGAATGAATATTTCTATTCAAGAACCTTAGAATATGCTTGAAAACTTTGCTAAATAAGTTGACTGGGTTGATCAAGCTTTGCAAAATCATACTAAAAATGTACAAGGTCAACTAGGTCAACATAGTATCTTAATATAGATGCTTTGAAGTGTATAAGGTTGAATAGGTAAACCTAGTAGTCTGAACTAAAAGTTTGGAAATTTGAAAAGATGTACTAGGTTGATAGGATCAATCTAATAGCTTATACATAAGTTTCTATTTATATAAGTTAGAATTGGGTTGATAATTTGATCTAGTATGATAGATATATGATAAGAATAATGCTAAAAAATATAGAAGAAATCAAAATAAGTCCTATAAGGATTATTTCTACATTAGGTTCACTAGAATGTATGAAATCATAAATGCATCATGTTTATAAATTAATCCTGGCTCAAAAAAGATAGAGCATACCTACCCTTTTGATAAGGAATACATTTGTTAAGTGATATCATGACCAATATGGGGATCTAATAGACCTAATTAAGGTATGAATTGTCATAATACACCATGTTAGTAAGGGTTCCAAAGCCTATAGTCCTAGGTTTTACAAAACATTCTCTCTATTCTCATAAACAAGAAAGTAAATATAATCTAGTGCTCACCAAGTCTTGTGGCATAAAGTATGGGTTATAAATAAAATAAACTAAACTAAACATGCATATAATACATATACTCACATCAATGTATATAAAATCCTAATACATGGAAGAAAGAAGCACAACTACATTATCTATCTATTCTTATAAAGAAGAAATAAAGTTAGGACTACTTACCTTTGAAGACAAACCCATTGATCCTTAATCTCTCCTTTGGTCAATGTGATTTGAAAGAGATTATTTTGGTATGTAAGGATAAAAAATACAAATAATCTCTAGGATACACAACATATCTATGTATCCAAAATACTTCTCCACAATATAAGATCGGTATCTCCAAAGAAAGTATGAAACCCTAAGATTTATTCCTCAAGTAGAATGGTCAATAAATAGATGCTCATTCACAATTATTTTTCTTTTATTTTATTCTTAGAAATGGTTGGAAATTAACTTTTATATATAAGTAGATCTTTCCCTAAGTCCTTTTGAATATGTCTATTGTATAAGGTTGACCCAGTCAACCCTGTATGTTTTTTAAGGATAAATCACTAGGTCCCAAGATAGGTCAGATGAAGGGCTAATGAAACTCCTAATGAAAAATACCCTAAATAGTATATGTTTGACCCATTCAAACCTTAAAACTATGCGAGGTTAACCTAGTACAATCAACTACTGAAAGGGGTCAAAGCAAGAGCAAGGAGGAAAAATCATGACAAATGACTGAAAAGAGTAGGACTAAGAAAAATAAGTGTAAGGTAAATAGTTTTAGGAGACAAGTATGTAAATGGAAAGTGGACAACAATATTGTGAGTCACTAATGGTCTTCCCATCACTTTCCTGATACACCCCTTAAGGAATGTACTCATAGAGATTGAGAATCGATGGGTTCTTTAAAAATACAAAGTATTAGTAAGTGATACAAGTTTGAAAATATTATGTGTATAAATAATAATTGTGTGAGTTCTCTCATTTCCATTTTTTAGTACTATTAATTTGTGTGTTAAATAAAAAATTATCGTATGGTGTTTATATGTAATTTACTATAAACTCCTAGTACCCATCTTTAGTGAGATCTCATATTGAAGGTATAATCTTGGTTCTCTCAAACTTTTACCACTGTATGTTCTTAGAGGTATAACTATAGTGAAACTTAGTCTATAGTGGTATAGATATGGTAGAGTCACTTAGTTTAATGATCAATGTATTGAGTTCATTTTAAATCTAGAGGCTCCTTTTTTTTCCTTACTCTTCCCTCTCTTTTGTGTTGATTCTTTTAAATTCAACTACCCTTTCCCCTTATGTATAGAAATATAAACCATAATACTCAAATTCTCATAATAATATTTGACTTGCATGTATGAACTTTATATTGAACCTTCAGTGGCAATAATGCATATCTTAGAGACTATTCATGTAAAATCCATTTGTGAAGTTAAATACCTATATCCATGCCCTAGGATAATCATAGATCAGTCCTAAAATGGAGGATGAAAGTTCATATTTGTCCCCACCTTCCATTTTTAGGGAATACCCAATCTCATTGGCATTTTGTGAACAAAGGAGTTTGGAGTGAATAGTAATTGGTGATAAAAGGATGGCCCCTTATTAGAATACTCCATGCTTGTCATTGATTTTATTTTATGAGTATTTCAAGATTGGCTTATTAGTAACAATGTGATAACTACTATTTTATTATGAAGCATCTTGGAGACTAGTTCGATTGTTTCCATGTTTAGGTCCTATCGAGTCTGATTGTTGATTTCCCCTTACTTTTATATAGAAAACCTAGGCTTAAAAAAACCATACCTACCATGATTTCCATAATTTCATCCCCATAACCTTTCCCAAATTTGCAACCTAATATGGCATGCTTAACTATCTCTACCATTAATGCCCTGGGAGTTGTCTATGATTTACCCAAGAACCTTAATAAGTATCTTCCCCATTTTACCCCTAACATGGGATAAATTATAGAGGAACACAACTTCCTACAAAATTAACTTGAGAGTTTTGAAGGTAGATCATGAGGATTTTTCACACAATTTTTCCCCTTTATCCTAATAGACTTATCATATGATTGGTTCCTCAACATTCCTAAAGAATCTATCCCAAGTTGGGACCATTTCATCACTTCTTTCCTCACATAATTTTGGTAAGTGATATACCCTAGTGTCTTATATGATAAGTTTGATTGTATCAAAATGGATCCCAATAAAACCATTAGGAATTTCAATGCTAGGTTTTAGAATATGTATAGCCAAGTCACCATTATTTATCAAACTAACCCTTAAGTAACACTCGAATGTGCTAAACCTTTGGATAACCATGTTCTCAATAAGGGATGCAACCATAGTAGACCTATCACCTAATTATGTAGGGGATATCAAAGTGGATAGGAAATTGAACAACAAAAGTCAATGATGAACCCCAATCCTAGTGTGCTACCACAAATACCTATGTTGAACTTCTTTCCCAACATTAATCGTAATTACCTAATGCTTTAGCCACTCCTACTAACACATCAACTCACACTAGGTCACCTCACTTCAAACCAAAAATTGGACTTCCTAAACCTATGGATCCATGAACTAATTCCCCAAATTCAACATTAGGTAACATTGGCCATAGTTAACAATACCTAAACCACACCTCAAGAGTCCACCCAGACTGAGTTAGATTCCATTTAGTAGATGGTATACAAAATTAGCAATGACTTCTTATGGATACAAACACATGTAAGTAAATTTAATGTAGAAAGTTCAAAAAAAAACTTCGTGTATTAAATATTTAAAAATAAATATAACTATCATCACAACATCCCATAACCTTCACCAAATAGGCTACCTAAAATCAATATCTTTGAGATTGCCTTGCCTAACTAGTGTTGAGTGCATAACATGACCACACATTGAGAACTATATTGCATAAAGTTTGGTTATAACTTTTAAATGTTATATAAGGAAATATAATAATATGAGGTGGTCTATAATCATCTTGAATTCTTGAAATTAGGTAAATCCCCTAGTATTTATATGGTACTAGAGACCATGGATTTTCTAAACTAAGAATAAAATGAGCTAGAAGATGGTATTAGTGAGGTTCAAGTGTTTCATTAATTAAAAATAAGTAACTAAGCCCTTAGGAATAGATAGTAGTAATATACCCTTACTACCTCAACACCACCTAATAATGATATGACCCCACCAGACCAAAATGCTAGGAATGATCCCCCACCTCCAAGACCTCAAGAACCTAAGGCACCTATGAAAACCCCACTAGTCCAAATTAAGGGAGATTATAACATAGTGGAGGATATGAAAAGTATCAAGGAAAATATTCCCTTTCATGATCTTTCTCAAATAATAGAGCATTGGTATCTCCTACTAAAGTCTTTGACTCAAAATTTGACCCCACATGCCTAGCCAAAACTAAAAAAACACACACCAATGTGTTCATTCACAAAAGTAAGATGGAGGTGCCCCATTTCCTTTTAACCATATAATTGTTTGAAAATAATATACATAATTTCTTAGTAGATTTAAGAGACTCAGCCAATGTGGTATTAGTAGGCATATGTGAGAAACTTATTTTCCCCTGCTTGAAGTCAAACAAAGTAGTGGTCCATCTAGACAAGTCAAAAGTAAAAGTCATAGGTGAACTATTAAATTTCCACATCCACTTAGATTTTAAGCCTAGGATTCAACACTTCATAAACATTTAAGTGGTGGAGATCCCTAAATCATATGGTATTCTCCTCAACATAGATTTAAGTATCCCTAAATGGGTATATGGCCATATATTTTTCCCATATGTGTTTTTTTATGGAGAGGAGTATCCAACAAAATAAGTGTATATAAATAACCCCACATGAAACATATGATAACCAAGTATAATTACATCGATGACAAGGTCAACCTATTTTCCTCAGACCTAGGCATCTACACATTGAGCATAAATCCTCTCAAAGATAATAGTAGTCACAACCCAAGTATATTTGGACTATGGTCCTTTATATAAATAAATCTCACTCCAAACAAGGTAGTGGGGATATTTTTGTGTTTATAGACCCTCTATGGAGAAAACATTTAACATCATATAGGTTGCAATTTCCCTACACAAATAACCTAACAAAGTATGAAGCTCTAATCCTAGGATTGTAATTTGCATTTAAACATAAGGTAAATGAGCTAATAGTATTTATTGATTTTGAGATATTGGTTAACTAGATGAATACTAAATTTTAATTCAATCTATCATACCCCAAGATATATAAGCATAAGGTTTGGGACCTAATAAAAAAAATTTAATGCATTTAATATCATCCTTATTCACCAAGAGGAAAACCAAGTAGCTAATTCGCTAGCATCTATGATAGCAAACCAACTCCCTTGGATGACACAAAGTTATAAGAGTTATTTTGTGGAGCTCATCTCATGTCCATTTTTCCAATATAACATGACAAACATTTAGGTCTTTGAGGATGATGAATAGATCATCTAGTTCCTCATTAATGAGGGAATATTCAAGGCCTAAATTATAGATGAGAAAGATAGAGATAACCCTAAGAATGAGATAGGTAAAGATGGGATCTTGAATATTCATTGGAATTAGAGGATAAAGGGGATGATCTCATTAGAAAGATAATTTTATGTGTTGGACCCAAATTTCCAAGATAGAAGACCCAAGTTTGAGGACCAAAAGTGTTGACTCATTAACCTCAATCCTAAAATAAATACCTAGATGGTTAATGTGGGCCCTGATTAGATGGACCATGAATTAGAACAATTATGAAGGTTATTACTATGATATAAATATGTGATTTCCTTAGCCTATATAGACTTTAAGGTCTTTTTATTAATAGTAATCACTCATACTATCCCCCTAAAACCCAACTAAAAACCTTTAGGCAAAAACAAAGGTTGAAAAACCGAATCTTATAGCCCTTAATACGCAAGGAAGTTTTTAAGTTGTTATCTACATGGATAGTTTTCCTAGTTTTCCACTCTTTTTAGGTGGCCAACTTAGTCTTAGTGTGAAATATGAATGGATAAATTCTCTTGTGTGTGCACTTTCAAAACATGAACTAGGCCTCAGATAAAGATAATTAACCATTACCCTCAATAGAAGAGGTGATCCAAATGGTGAGTGGGTCTCAAATGATGTCCTTTTTGGATGGATTCTCAAGATACAACTAGGTTTTTGTCAACCCTAAAGATAAAACTAAGACTATTTTCACCACCAAGTTGGGTACATTTTCTTATGAATGAATTCCCTTCAAGTTAATCAAAGTTGGTCCCATTTTTTGAAGGTTGATGGACTTCACTTTTAAAGGACTAATAGTTAAATGAAAAATAATCTATATGGTTGACCTAACTATTGTTTCAAAATATAGGTTAGATCACATGCACCACTTGGAGAGTGTATTTGAAAGATGAAAAAGGTATGACATTTCCCTAAACCCAAAGAAGATCATGTTCGATGTCACCGAGGGCAAGCTTCTCAGTCATATTGTCATAAAATAAGTTATTGCTATTGAAATCAAAAGGGTTGATGTAATCTCTAGGATACCTTTATCTAATAGTAATAATTAACTAAAATATTTATTTGGGAAAATCAAGTTCATGTATAATTTTATTTCTAGATTTTTTGAAATAGTAAAACCCTTGAACATAATGTTAAAATAAGATGAAAAAGTGGAATGGCATGTAAAATCAAAGACAACTTTTTAAGATATTAAATAAGTTATCATGTAAGCCCCAATCTTCATCATCCTATATTATACATGATATTTATATATCTATCCCTTTGTTTTAGATCACACCATCACCACTTGCTTCACTGAAAGGTTAAAATGAAAAGAAAAACCCATGGCTTTTATGAGCACTATCCTTAAGGATGTTGTGCTTAGATAATATACTCTACACAAACACATCTATGCTCTAGTCAAGGTAGTGAATAAATTTAGACATTATATCCTTCAAAAGAAAGTATGTGTTATTATCTTAGACCCAACTATAAAATAATCTTGGGGTAGAATATGTTAGGTAAAATAAGAGGCCAATGAATGATAAAATTACAAGAGTATAACATGGAAATCAAGCTAACCAAATTGGATAGAGGATAAAGCATCACTTATCTAATCATATATATATACTTGAGGATTATAGTACACTATGTACACCAAAATAAGGTACTTTAATTAGACTAATACACCCTGGTCATGCATTTTCTACTCTATAAAAATATACATTAGGACTCAACCACACACATAGGATAGACTTTTAGTTGAAAGCCATGTAATATATGTTGAAGAAGGGATTTATCTTCAAAAGAAATAATGAAGGAATATATATTTATTGTGTATCACAAGAAGAGGCCAAAGAGATAATGGCAAGTTTCAATGAAAATTTGGGAGATGGCCACCCTGTAACAAATGTCATGGCCCATAGAGTTCTTCAGGTAGGATACTACTAGTCCACACTATTCAAAGATTTTCATACCCATGTCTAAATCTACCATTAGTGTTATACTTGTGCTAAGACATAAATACATGCAATAATTCCATTATAGCCTATTGTGGAGTTTACCCCATTTTCACAATAGGGACTAGATTTCATGTGGGTCATTAACTCCAATTCATTAGCTAGTCATAAGTTTATTCCTATAGGCATATACTATTACACAAAATGGTATAAGGTAGTTGAAACTAAAATAAGCACCACTATTAAAGTCATAAAGTTCATTAAAAGCACCATAAATACCTATTTTTGGATCCCCATTTATTTGGTTTGTAATAATGGTCCTTCCTTTTAATCCATAGAATTCATAAAGTGGGCCTATGATAATGGGATCACACTGAAGTTCTCATCCAATCCCTACCCCCAAGGGAATGGATTGGTAGATTGAGCTAATAAAAATTTGATTGATTCCATCAAGAAATCAGTTGGAGAAAATCCCCATGAATAACACTCATTGCTAAAGTTTGCCCTATGGGAAGACTACACTAGATATAAAGAAACCCTCAAAATCTCTCTTTTCCTTTTAGTTTATGGACTAGATCCAATAATATTCATCATTCTCAAGATTCTAAATTATAAGTTTATGAAAAAATTCATAGAACCAAATGATAAGGTAAATTCTAGACTTGACCTAATTCAGTTATATGAAGCCTATGACAAATCTCTATTAATATTTAGTAAACATCAAGATACAATCAAAAGGTGGTTCGATAAGAGGGAAAGGATCAAGACCTTAATATTCTTTGACCAAGTCATAATTTTAGATAAGGCTCATAAATTGAAGGCCAATATTCAAAATTTGATCCCCTTTGAATTGGTCCATACCAAATACCCAAATTATTAGGCTAAAATTCTTTCTATCTCAAAGATCTTGAGGGAAATGAGCTACCATTCTAGTAAATAGATAGTTCCTAAAGAACTATTTATTATTTGTCCCTTCTAGTATAATTTTTAAGTAATCTAAGTAGAGGTTGTAATGTATATATTAGATAGGTTTGTTTTTCATTATGTGTTTATTTTCCCTATATGATTTTGTTTTATTTTTTATTGTTTCCTTTCTAGTTCCCCCTTTGTTTTATAATATTCCTATAATGTTTGGCCCTTGTTAGTAACTAATATAGGTTAAGGCCAAAGTTTGGAAGGAATATTGAGAAATAAGAAGACCCAAGTTGAAACATTTGATCTAAGAAATTCTGGGACCCAAGTTGAAACATTTGATCTAAGCAATTCTAGGACACAAGTTGAAACCTTAGATCTAAGAGGCCAATAATTCTAAAATAAATAGGTGGATTTTAAAATATCCCACATCTTAATAGATATACCAAGCTACATTTAATATAATGTCTCAAGAAAATAATAGATTATTCAAACTAATCAAAGACTAATTAGGTTTTCATAACTTCATCACCTATTCACCTTTGGCTTAGCCCTGGACCCTCAATGGACAAGACCAATAAATGATAATATTTTCATGGGGAAGTTCATAAAAGAGTAAGTAAATCATGAAAAATCTAAATTATGAGCCTTCCTCGAAAGGGCTATATAGGAAATCTTCACTATAATTTATTTGGCCTAGCTAGTAGTGGAGCAAGGACATGAATGGGATAAGAGGTAAATCTATCAAGGCTATGAATGCTCATTTGGAAGAAGAACAATTCCCTATCCATCTCCACTCTAATTCATCAATCCATCAAAACCCTTGATGAAGCCTGATAACCAATCCATCATCGATTACTTGAATGAAATTTGAGATTAAACAAAGAATGAAAATCACTCCTTACACATGTTCTTGGCCATATATAAGGTGAAAGATCAGTATGCCACTTGATATTGTGTGACTTTAGTTCCTCATTATTATTTTTATGAATAAATATCCCTCTTACAATCTCTATGTTGAGAAAGGAAAGTAAAATAAACTAGTCGGGTTCTAAGTGTTTGTCATCACTTTCCTCATGAAAGTTGCCATTTATTATGGCCAACATGCCCCCTATTATTTAAAATGGGGGATCCCTCTAAAAATCTCATGAACCAGATATTCAAGATCATTTATTTTATTCTTGTTGGTATCTCCTACTTAAATCCTTGGAGTATATGTCTCCCTAATTCCCCCAAGCAACAACATGCCTCATTTATTTTTTATAACTAATGCAGACTAGTTATTTCATGAATTAAGATGATAACATAGTAAGTTTTCTTATGATGGAAATTCATGGAGTCTCATTCCTTTCCTAAGGCAATATACCTATCACCCTTTTCATCAAATTGAAGTCTTAATAAGGGATGAGTGAGTATTAAATGAATTGTGTATCTTGTCACATCTTAATTAGACTTCTTTATGGATTTGGTAGAGGTCACTCCTTGGAACCATTAGAGATGTTAGAACCTAACAGAGCTTGACAAAATGAGAAGGTGTCAAGCCACCCAAGTGTTAAAGAAGTTATTTAAATAAATTTTGTCTATTTCAAGTCTATAGGAAAACAAAAATGAATGATGTGGATAAGTGATTAGAATGAACCCAGATTGGTTTGCACATCATATCCAGACATTATGAACACTCTTCTTTAGCTAGGAAGGACTACCTGCAAGTAATAAAACACTACCAAAAGATGTTTTTTATTAGTTAAATGAGTGGGCTACCAAGCTACACATTTGTTTTAGGAAATGTGAGAAATCCTTAGAGATGATAGTCCACTTTTGAGAGATAAAAGAGTAATAAATAACTAAAAAAGAAGTAAAGAGAGAGTAAAAGAGAGATGATATTACTTTTATTCACAACTTGAGTGTAGTAGAGAGTGTCAGGGTGTAGGTGATGTACTTTATTTATATTTTATAAGATATTTAAGTAGGTTTTAGAGAGGTTAGGAAATCTAAAGTCACTAACATCAGTAGGGGAGTGAAAAATATTGGTTATACTACCGAAGTTAGTGTTGAAGATGACTGATGTTAGTTAGGCTATTGAGGTCAATAGGGGAAATAATTGCCTAGGGGCTTGTAGAAGGTTTTTCTAGGTCTAAGAAATGGTTTTGATCAGGTTTGGGAGGTTGGAGAGAGTTATGAGGGAGAGAGCATGGTTTGGTTAGATCTGGTCATATGTTTGGTATGTCAGGTTAAGAGGAATCAAGTGAGGAATATTTGTAACTCCCTCACAGAGGTTCAATTAGGAGTGTGTAAATCAATGCATAGTAGATATAAAGTGATAGTAGAATAAGCATTTTAAAATACCTATAGAATAGGTGATGTACTTAGTTATGGTTACTGAAGGATAAGTGCTAGATTGATGATCCTTATCAGGGAGTATAAACCTAAATGCCTAAATAGACAGAACAAGTAAATATTTTTGGTCCTCAAGATCTCAGTTCTTGATCATGATTGACTTACGCAAGATGATAGTAAGCTAGGATGTCAAAAATAGAATGAAGAGAGCTTGGATGCAAGTAAGAATGAATTTTATTGATTTTTCCTAACTTAAAATTTAGGTTAGAGTTTGGCTTATATTGTCAATGTCAGCGATGCCACCGACATTGGCCATGGGTTGAATGACATCAATGGTCATAAAACAGGTAAACCTTACTATTTTTGGCATATTTTCTATTATTATTCATGCTATGTGTAGAAACCATTACAAAATGGTAAAAATAAGAGGTTACAAAGGAGGTTCTTGATTAGGAATATAGTTGGAAGTGAGAATAAGTCTTGGGTAGTTAGAATGAAGGGACCAGGTCTTGAGGTGACTCATCAAGTGGGAATTATTCATAGTGTGAGGTGGCTAGGTAAGGTGGAAAATGTGTTTTTAATTACATTAATTAAGTATTTTAAATTAATTAAATGTGTGAGGGGTAAAAGTATGGGTTAGGGAGATTCATTTTTATTATTGAAATGGGTTTAAGGGGGATTTTAACATAGGGATTTATGCATGTATGTGTGACATAATTTTGATATCTACATTTGTGCCTTTTTGTATTGTAATTTTTACTAATAAGTTTTCAAGACAAAAATATGAGTTAAATGATCCAAATATTGGATGAGGTATCCCCCCTCAAAATTGGAATAGATGGAGGAAAAACCAAAATTAGGTAATGGTTTGATAAAAAGGTAATTAGATGAGTGGTAGGGATAGCAGTATTTATTTGTATGCATATACTAATATGAGATATAGTTAATAAAGTCAAGATTAGGTAAGGTTAAGGAGGACTCAGATAGAAATAACTTGTAGGTGATAGCTGATAGGTCAAAATAATCAAAGTTATAGCTTTAATGGTCAATTTTTTCCAAGTATCCAAGGTAGGAAGTGCCCTTAAGAAACACAAAAGGGTTGAAAGAGACAAGACAGGCTTGGTTTCCATCCAAAACACCTAATATACATACATGTTCACAATAGTCAACTATAGTGAAATAACATAAGCGGTCAAGACAAGCAATACAAAGTTGGTGTAAAATGGTCAATGAGTGAGGAGATATTCTTGATCTCTAATGGCATTTATTATGGTTGGGGAGATATATGTGATCTCTAATTTCCCTAGTGTATGGGTAAAGTCTAAAAAGTTAGGGTTGCTTTTTTGGGAAAAAAATTATTGGAATGGTGCTGACATCGGTGACATTGTTGATATCGGTAATAAAAAGTGACAACATTAGCAAACTAAGGAAACATTATCGATGTTAGTTTTTTAAGCACCAATGTTGGCATATTAGGTTAATAATGCCAATGTCAGTGGCCAACTAAACCTAACAAAAGGGGGTTTATTGGCTAACCAAACTAATTTACAACTTTATGATTGGAGAAAAAAATAGAGTTGTGAGAGTGACTGAGATGGCAGATCAAGCAGGGGACCTAATAGGAGGTACACCACCATAAGAGCTAACTATGCTAACTAGGAAGAGATAGAGAGATGAGGTAAGAGTCTCTACTATTTGGTTTGAAATTTGATTTGGGTATTTTTAGTTTTTAGGCTAATTGAGAGGTGGGGGTGTAAAAGACATTAGTAAAGGGGTAAAAAATAGGGTAGGGTAGTTTTAGGATAAGTTAAGGGGTTTTATGGGTAGGTTTTTAGATTAAATTGTTAAGTGGTGGTTTTGTGTCATTCAGCTCTAGAACTAAACTAATCATCAATGTTGGTAAGGTCCATCGACATTGGTTGACATGACATCAAGGTCAATAGGTGCTTGTTGATGTCCACTGGTACTTAGGCCTATAAAACACTAATTTTGGCATTAATGTCAACATTGGTGACTATGAAAAACTAGTGAAAGAGGAGAAATGGTCAATTTGAATCCCTAATGGAAGTAATCAACTAGCCTAATGGCCAAGATAGCCTTAAAAGACCCCATGTTGACTGAGTGATACCTATATAGCCTACTATAGAGCCTCAAGATAATGTAGTTCTACCAAATCCTAGGAAAAAAGTCTAAGGTATGGTAAAAGGGTGTGTTGGAAGAAAAAGGTAGGTTGAGATAAGCCGGGAGGCCTAAGGAATAAAAGAGAGGGCATAATGTCAAGGGTCAAGGATATAGGCAATGAGGCCTAGAGTGGTGATAGGAAGGTAGGCCTAGGGTGGAGAGAGAGAGAGAGAAGAGGCAATAAATCATAGGGTAGAGAGAGAGGAAATGAAGCCTAGGGTAGATGGAAAAGAATAGGGTAGCTAGTTAGGTGGGTAATGGTTGAGCTAACCTCAAAATACCCCATGTTGACTGAGTGTTGCCTACATAGCCTAGTTTAGGGCCTCAGACCAATGTAGTTCTCCTAGAGAAGGGAAAAAATGTGGTGATAGAGTATAATAAAAGGTATATGAATTGAGTTGTTGTATGTATGGATGTAGGTGAGGATGGAGCTAAAATTACAAGATCATTTATTGAGGCTATTAACACATATGAGGAGGGATGTCACTCAAAATGAGTGGGATCACATGGAAACCATGGGGTTAACAGGAGTGTGATGGTATTATTGAGTCACTTGGCATGTGTCCCTTATGATAACATTGATTGAGAGGTGAGATCACACCACCAACACCTTCCATCTACTGATTAAAGAGTTGAAAATGACTTAGGAGGATGTTTATAAGATTTTATAACTACCACTCTAGGGTGAGGAGCTCTTCACATGCTCAAGTAAGGAGCATGATATACACATGGTCACATTATATAGAGAGCATGTTAGTGATGTGACCTACCATTCAGTGAGTTTCATGTAAGAGCCACTCTATATGGTTGATGAGGAGCAACATTGATTGAGTATCCTAATGATGATCAAGATCATGGTGTATGCATTACCAGATAAAAATGTTAGTATATTTTTTATTGAATTGATAGGTGTACTTGCATAGATGGTTGAGTAGTAGACCATTTTTGCCTAGGGTCTAGTATTTTTAGAATAGTTATACAAAGAGTTGTGGGATTTGAGACTCTGCTAGTGATATAGTTTGTTTTCCATCTACTACACTATTAGGCATATGAGCTCATCATGGTGACATGTGTATTGGGGTCACCTACCATAATCCTATCTAGATTTAGGGTTAGGTTTAGAGAATAAAGAAAGGGCATGGCATAGACTTGAGTGGATGGTATAGTGTGAGACATTGTTTATTATAGGTACATGATTAAGGGTTTGATCCCTACTAATATTTTATGGAGACCCTATCTAACATACCTAATTTTTAGAGTATAGGCACAATAGCTTATTAGTTTTCAAAGCTCACTATGGGTTAGGGGGAGATGGGCTAGTGAGTTGGAGATGGTACCCATGGCACATGTCAAGAGGTAGTTTGGTCTAATGTAGGATATTCTTCCTACCTTCCCTCGATACAAGAGGGATGACATAGAGGTACCCCTACCATTACCCCAAGAGATAGATGGGCTAGATTTGAGGAGCTACTAGTAGGGCCAAGTGTTGGAGACCTAAGGTGCATAATGGTGTATACAGCTTGGTAGGTAGGTCTACATCTCATGGTGGAGGACAGGAGGTCACATATAGATTTACAAGGGTTGGTGAGATAGAGGGATGTAGTGATCTAGGCTCAAGATGTAGTAGTGTTAGTAGAGATACAACCTAGTCATATGTATTAGCCTTACATTGGTAGGTGATGACATAGGGTTAGGTTAGGGTGCTACAATGGCAAGTTACAGCACTACAAGGCCAAGTTATAGTTTGATCAGGTAAAGTGACTATAATGACAGTAGAGAGAGATAATCTAAGAGAAATAGGCTAGGATAATCCTCCTCCACCACCACCAAAGGGACCAGTATAGGCTAGGACGTCATTAGGTGCTATGGGACCTCCATATACTATATCTCTAATGAGATATTTGACTACCCTGGATGAGATTGCCTATTATTAGAGGGTGATTAGAGAGTTCCTAGAGATTTAGAGAAATTTAAAGTTTAGAGAGAAAGAGAGGTCGATGTCATGTGCCACAAATTCTAGCACACATAAACATAGATGGGTGGAGAGTGGTGATGACACTACTTCTTCATGACCACATGGAGAGCCTTGAAGACATTGAGTGTCAGAGTTTTCTAGTTTTGATTGTATTTGTTATATGTATACCAACCTATGAGCTAAAGATGTGATATGTATATTTTGAGAGAGAGAGAGATGATGTTATGATGATGTAGTTATGGACATGTATTTTGAACACACACACACACACACACACACACACACACACACACATGAAATGCTCATTTATTGTGTTTTTGAGATGTGTATTATGATTATGATGATGATATGGATGACGATTATTTAGATGATTTTTTTATGCTATGTTAATTTGATGTTAATGTTGATCATGTTAGTTGAGCTAGACTAGCCTTTCCCATATGTGTGATGGTATATGCATATTTGGTTTGTTAGCTTCATCTTAGAATTTTTCCATATTTGTGATGGTGTATGCTTAAAATGCATAAATTGGATATGTTAGTTTATTTCAACATTTTTTCATATTTGTGATGGTGTATGCTTAAAATAAATTAACTAGGCTTTGATAGTACTAGTATGACAATATTTTTCATCTTAATACTAGTACTAGGCTTTGAGAGATCGACATGTGGTTGTAGATGGGAAAATAAAGATCCATAATGCTCATACACTAGCAAAGACCATAATCAAAACATAAATAGGCTTAGGAAGATGAGCCTATTTCATGCCTTATATCTTTGAACCATTGTGTTTGTTAGAGAAGTGTCATTTTTACCTTATATTAAGTGAGCTTCATAGTCCCTTGAAAGACTATGAGGGAAAAAGGGTAAAATAATGGGAAAACATCTGGGTAGCATAACCTATAAAGTGGGGATGATATGCCCTTTTTCTGGGCAACCTAAGAGCTACTATAGGTATGTCCATGACTTAAAGCTTTTTTTTTGTGTAAGCTGATCAATGTAATAAGTCTAAAATAGGATTTTATATGGGTTAAGGTCATACAAAGCTGATTGATGTGAGAAACCTTTTTCATTTATTTTTTTCTTTGAGAATAAAGCTTGGCTTATCCATCCTTCAAGAGAGTGCTCTAATCACTTTTTTTTGAATTTCAAGTAGTTGTCCTTCAAGGGAGTAGTCTATTGATAGTAGAAAAGGGAAGTTATGTAGTTTTCCTTCAAGGGAGTAGTCTATTGATAGTAGAAAAGGGAAGTTATGTAGTTGTCCTTTAAGGGAGTAGTCTATATTAAGAAGCATGACTTGAGACTTTATAACTTTTTGAGATATCCCATTTTATTTTTATTTTTATTTTTTTAATGGTTTTAGTCATGGATAAGACTATAGAGGCTTAGGAGTTTCCCACTTTGAGGGAAACACAATACCACAACATAAGTGAACTAAGTGTATTGGAGTAAGGGTGAAGAGGAAGGTAAATTAATGTAATAGGGATGCTTAAGGGATGAACTGAAGTTAAACATGAGGTGAAGTGACTATTGGTTAACAAAAGAATGGTCAGAAGGCTTAGGTTTTGGCCATCCTTCAAGAGAAGACAAGCAATAAGTTATTGAGCCATACTTATGAGTTATGATATAAGGTCCAAGCCAATTAGGATAAAACATACCCCATTTTCTTTCCTCCATGTTCATCATATGTTGATTTCATTTTAAGATGAGATCTCCTATATTGAAATCTTGCTATTTGATATTTTTGTTATAAGTGGGTTTGATATGCTCTTGATATATTTGGAGGTGGTTCAAGGCTATGAGATGATGCTCATCAAGTAAGTCAATTTGAGCCAAACATTCTTGGTGAAAGTCATCATTAGTAAGTATGTCTTGTAGAGAAATGGGAAGATAAGGAATCTGGACTTTAAGAGGCAAACCAACCTCCATCCTATATACCAAAGAATAAGGTGTAGCACATATAAGGGTTTGAATGATAGTGTGATAATCCCATAAAGTAAAAGGAATGTGTGTGTGCCAATTCTTTCCCATATCATTGACTACCTTAATGAGAATTTTTCTCAATGTTTTGTTACAATCTTCTACCTGTCCATTAGCTTATAGATACTATGGTGGTGAGAAGCTTAATTTGATTCCAAATGTATCACAAAGACTTTGAATAGTCTTGTTTTTGAAATATTTGTTATTATCTATTATAATTTTATGAGGGACACCAAAGTCATAGATGATGTGATTGTTGATAAAGTCAACAATTTTATCAGCTTTAGTGGAGATGAGAGGGATGTCCTTGACCCAATTGGTGAAGTATTTAGTGGTAGTAATGATAAAATGATGATGGAGGGATGAATGAGGGTTAATCTCTCTGATTAGATCGAATCCCCATTGGGAGAAGGGAAAAAATCCTTTAGTGATTTGTAATGCATGATTAGGAATGTGAATGAGGTCAACATGTTGTTGACACTTGACATAATGCCAAACATAATCAACATAATCTTGATGAAGCGTAGGCCAATAATATCCAAGTTAAAGGATACACTTGGTAGCTATATGACCATTCAAATTCCCACTAGAAATCCCATCATGGACTTCCTTAATAGTGAAGGGAGTCTCAGTACTAGTGAGGCATCTAAGGAAAAGACCATCAAAACCTCACTTGTAGACAAGTCCCCCTAGCATAGTGGAATGAGTGACATGTTTTATGAAGGCCCATTTACCATTATTAGAGAGATAATAAGGGGTAATAGAGAAGGAAATATAATCCATGAGTTACTTATACCATAAGCCATGTGGGTTTGTTGTTACATTTTAGACAAAGAGGATGTTAGCTGAGACATAGGAGGGTAATGCTAAGCAATGTACGGTGACATAAATTCTTAAGGAAGAGGATGAAGAGGGTATGTGTGAAGCAAGTGAAGCTATCATGTCAAAAAACTTTTTTATAGATCAAGGAATAGTTTTTAAGAGATAAGAGTCAAATTATCCCAATAACATATCTACATGATGTTTATACCACTACAAAATTTCATTTTTTACATAGGTAGGACCCATTAACCTGGTTAACCACTGGCTGAGAATCACCAAAAATGGTTATGAATTTTATACCCAAGAAAAGAGCTATTTGAATTCCTAAGATCAAAGCCTCATATTTATCCATATTTTTAGTGCATTCAAAATCTAGTTTAAATGATAAAGGTATAGGTTCACCATATAGAGGCATAAGAATGACCCTCACTCCCCAACTGTGTTAACATTTAGACCCATGAAATAACATCATAATTTGATAGGAGGTGTCATCAGTGGAGAGTGTTATAATGGATTCATTAGGTGATTCAAGGCTGGAAGGTTGATTGTCAGGTAAAGGGGTAGAAACTAACTAGTCAACAATTATTTTCCCTTTAATATACTTTTGCTAAATGAATTCTAAGTCTAGTTCGACAAGAAGCATGAGCTACCAAGCTATATGTTGGCTATAATATGGTTTGGAATGCATGTATTTGAGGGGATCAGTATGGGGACCACATAGGGTTTGCGATTTAAGAGATAATGGTGAATCTTAGAGGTAGAAAAGACTAATGTAAGGCAAAGTCTTTTAGTATGGGTATATTGAGTCTCATAATTAGTAAGTTTGTGGATTATATATCAAAATGCTTGCTCTCAATGTTGGTCATCTTGATGTGCAATCATTGCACCTAGAGAATGGTCTGTTGTAGAGATGTATAGGTAAAAATTATAATTTTACTTGGATGGACTAAGAATTGGTGGGGAAAGGAGATATTGTTTAAGTGCATAAAAAAATTATTGGTAATATGTATTCCAATAGAAGGAAACATCCTTTTTGAGGAGATGGTGAAAGGGTTGACAGTGATCTGACAACTGGGAAATAAAGTAGTGAATTGACTAAAGTTTACCTTATAGGCTATGGAGTTGTTTGATATTAATAGGTGGAGGCATCTATAAGATTTATCTAACCTTATAAATATTGACTTTGATACCATGTAAATAAATTATAAAACCTAAGAGCTTACCAGAAAGTAAACTAAAGACACATTTCTTTTGGTTTAGTTAAATGTTATATTGGAAGAGATGAGTAAATATGGTTTTGAGAATCATCAAGTGGTCTTGATGAAGTTTAGACTTACCAAGTAAGTCATCCATGTGATCTTACATAATTATGTGTAGGAGATCATGAAAAATATAGGTCATGGTGCATTGGTAGGTTACACTATCATTATTTAGGCCAAAAGACATGACCTAATAACAGAAAGTCCCCCATAGGGTAATGAAAGTTGTCTTGTGTTGATCCTCATGAGCAACTAGGATTTTATTATATCCAAATAATCCATCCATAAGTGATAACATCTCATGTTCAAATGTTAGATCAACAAGTTGGTCAATGCTTGGCAATGGGAAATCATCTTTTGGATAATCAAGGTTTAAGTCATGATAGTTAGTGTAAATGAGGATTCCCCTAGTCAATTTTGTGATAAGAATGATATTGGAAATATATTATGAGTAGTCTATGGGTTAGATAAAGTTAATAGAAAGGAGTCATTGGAGGTCTTCTTTGATAAGGAGATAAATATGAGGATGCATCTTATAAATCTTTTGCTTAATAGGTTTAGCATATTGATTGGTAATAATGTTATGGGTGATGATAGATGGGCCAATACTAGGTGTAGACACCAAAATTGTGTTTACTCCTTGGTCAACTCCCCCTTGGTCCCCTTGGTCCACTTCTAAACATTTCTAACCCACACACTTATTAATTTAAAATAAATTACCTATTTTAAATTAATAAAACCACCCTTGACACATCACCCTTGACACACCACCCATGGCACCTCACCTTGCCCTTGGATACCTCATTTATCACCCTATGACCCTTCTTAATTACCTAAGACCTATTTCAACCCTCCCACTAACCTCTCATACCTATTTAATCTGCCTTTGGACCATTTTCCAATGGCAATTGAACTCGGCAAATGGAAGAACAGGCAAAAGGCTAAAAATAGCCTTTTTTCCCATTCTCTAGCCACCGACGTCAGTTACCTGTCAGCCGATGCCAGTAGAATCACTGACATCAGTTGCTTAAAACTACATTATAACCGCCAAAATCGCTAATCACAGAGTCGAATGCAAATTCTCTTGCACTCAAAATTTGAATTCTCTTACTCCTCGACTCTTTGTAGGTATCAAAATTCTATCATCACTCTCTAGGCTATAGGAATTCTACATCAGTCACTCCACACCTAATTGAAATGCTACATGAAGTCTCCTACATTAGCCATAATGGAATGAGTCTTCTACTCTTTTGGTTCTCCACCAAGAGCTAAGTATTCTTTTGGTTTTTCATTTCAATATTTTAAGAGCATTGGTAGTTAGCTTCCATTGAATATTTTTGAATACTATTGAGACAACCCAACTTTCTTCTTGGAGAGGCTAAAAAGCCTTCCCCACATCCTTATCCTCCTTACACACCAACCCTTTGTCTTGGCCCCCTCTTAGACTCTACTCACTATCTTGCAATCCTCCACAAACCATTAAATAGACCTAGACTCCTTCCAGACTCCTTTGTTAACCATAAATATGTCCAAAACCTATCCAAGGCCATTGCCCTAACTGACATCAACCTTTGACACAATCAACATTGATAGAATAACCGACGTTAGCAACCTTGACAAACCGACGCTAGTAGAACTACTGAAGTTAGTGACTGTGACAAACCGATAGCAGAATATAGGTACACATTATCTCTATTTCTTTTGTTTAGTCTTTCACCATTTCTCTTTCTAGCAACACTCTTTTATCAACTAGTGGACTGTCATCCCTCAAGGAAGTCTTTTCACTTCTAGGATCAAGATTTGCTTGGTAGTCCACCATATATCTAACATTTTCTTTGTTTAAGTCTTTCTTATCTACAGGTATCATCCTCCACAGCAAAAGAGGAGCTCCTTCAATCATCTGGATACAGTGCACAACTTCATTTGGGTATCATCTAACCCCTGACCATTACCTTTTAGTTTCTTATTTCTTTTGAATTTGAAAAGTGAAAATATTTAGAAACATTCTGGCACGCCCAGTGGGACCCTGGAGTTTTCCTTGGGTTCATTTCTTGTAAAATAAACTTTCATATAGGTGCATTTGGAAAATTTCTCTTCTTACATCCTTCTTCTTTCTTTCTCTTTCGAAAAGACACCATCAGCACAAGTTAAAAAGAACTTCTTTCTTTTTCTTCTTGTCCCTTTTTCCTTGCATCTTAGAGTAGTGAAATTTCATGCTCTTAACCTTTTCTCCACTTGTCTACATCTGAACAAACATTTCAATTTGGGCTAAAATCTATTGCATTTCATTCCTGCTTGAATTCATTTTTAGCTCATCTAGTAATTAAAACCACATTATGAATAAAGTGTAGTACACATATGTTACACTACCAGACCACATTCACAAAACTAAACATCTAAACATACCTAAGACAAGGTCCGACTAGGATTTCATCACCTAGCGGATACCTTACCCTTCCTGGTAATCCTACTTGGACTTCACTACCAAGGGGAGAACCCACTCTATTCTCTAGCAGAGTATAAACTCTAGGGGAAGTATATACTGGCTAAGCAACCTAGCTTATCTCTGGGCACGTGAAGTGAGGGGAGCAAGATCCTAGCACCAGGCCATGTACAAAACCTAATATAGATTTTGAGCACCAAAACTAACCCAAAACCAACCTTAGACTGCTTCTTTTAGTACCCATTATAAAAGCCCAACTTCCTAAGCACACTCTTCTAAGGCATAAGCCAACATGACTCTAAAACTTATTCTTAGAAATTTAATGTTTAGAGGCTACTTGTCTTCATCTATTTTGCTATCTATATCTGATTTTTTGAGCTAGTGAGGTCACATTCTGAGATCTAAAAACAACTCAGACTTTCTTCTTTCTTCCAAAAACTTTTAGTTTTTTGAGGTTCTAGAAATACATAGTAGCTGACATTGGTTTTTCCACCAACATCGACAACTTTCATCACTAACGTCAGTTATCTGATCGACATCGGCAACTTATTTCACTGTCAAAAAAATTTCTTCTCAAAATAGTAAGATAAAAACCTGACCTTTTTGCTATTAAAAACACCAACTCTAGTTTTTTGAGGCTGAAACATATAGTTTTTAGAACCTAAACCCCCCTTTTGCCTTGGATGGTTTTGAAACGTAGTCAAACCAAAACTCTTGTTGACCACGCAAGGCAACAACCACTCCTGCCTTCGCCTTTTATATCAAGTCCTCTAATGGAGTATCATTTAGACACCGAGCGTACTCCAACCTCAACTCAACCCCATATTGTTCTCGAAGGGGACCAAGACTTTGAAAGGTTCCTTAACCTCAATGTCAAGGCTCTTCAGCACTATCTCGTGAGAAGTCAAACATGACACTCTTTAGGCAACCCAATTTATGGGATGCCAATTTCCTTAGTTGAAACGACAATCATATCAATGGCCTCCGTAACCCAACCCATGGTCACCCAGGCCATTGCCTCAACCCACAACCTGACTATAATATCCCCTCCAAAATAGGAAATATAGCAACACAAAAAAACATTGAACAAGATATAACTTTGGTTGAATAAATTCAGAATGATCACAATAATATAGTCTCTTAATAGAAAATTACGAATCTTATCACTTGTCCTTCTAAACTATTACAATTGCAGTCCCTTCTCATGCATATAAATATGAAATACAGTCTTAAAAACCCTGGCTTATCAAAACTGGGAGTGAAAATTGAATTCTGGAAGGTCTCAACCCTTCTGTGTCGACACACAGTCACCGTCATCAGTCGATATCTCACCAACATTGGTCTCTATCGGTGGGATTTCTGTCGACATCGGTCTTCAGTCGACCGATGTCGGTCACTAAAACCCTCTGTCTGCCGAGGTCAGTTCCTGCACTGATCTGTACGAACCTGTACGGACTCTGTACGGCCGCCACTTAAGCACAACTTCCCTATTTTCAACCCCTGATCTAGAAATATATGTCTCTAGCACAGTAGATCTCTAGCTATATAATTTATTGAATCAAAACATAAAGCAATAAATACCTGGGATATCTGTGATAACTTCTTTATGAAGTTATCTCTCAAACCTGAAATTTTGTGATAACCTCTGGATGAAGCTATCTCTCACTTTGGCAATATATCAGCTGATATTCCACAACCTCTTAATTGCACACACTGAAGAGGGAATGTTCTCCAATGCAGATGGAATCCTTGAACCCTAGGCTCAGTCTTCACAGAAGAAATTCTCAAAATCAATATCAATAATCAATAGCATAATGAACAATGGCCTCCATGAGAAACCCTTATACCCTCAAAAAGATATGCTTGCCCTAATTAGGGTTTCTTAAATTAGAATTAGGGTTTCTAATTAAAAATAGGCTAAATAATTAATATTTGATTAAATCAATCAAATATTAATATCTCCCTCAATACATGTCGGATCGCCGAACCGATCGAAGCTAGTGAATCAGGGAGTGATTCTGCACATAACCATACCATAATAAAGGCACTCCGCTACATATCAAATATCCCTAAAAAGTAGGAGCCCTGGCCAAATATGTCTGAAATAACCTGAATGAAAATCAAATGTAGAAATCCTGTGAATCAAAGTCAAGCCAAGCTCCATTATGACCCTCTATCCATCCTATTAGCCTACAAAGGTTGCATAATAGGCTAACCATGAACTCAGAACATGTCAATTAAAAAGGGGACATGACAATCCGCCCCTCCTGAAATTGTTTGCCCTCAAGAAATCACTGAATGACAAATCACTCAATCCACCTGGATCCCAAATATAGTTTTGATCTCCACCACTGTCAAATAACACGACCCCCATGCCATGTCCATCCCAACTCTCATGTAATGGTGTCACATCATCTCTAGTACTAAGATAATCACTCCAACATCCAATCCATAAATGAAAATCAACAAGCAAACTCCTTACCTGAATAATATCTGAAACTGGATAGTGAAGACTAGAAATAGTCATATCATCATCAACCTGTGACCCGGCTGTAACAGAAAGTTGAGTCCTCACCACATGTGACAACTCCTGAACTGAAGTCACCTCAAGACCAAGCTCATCCTCATACCTCTCCTGTGTTGGTGCCAATGTGCACTCGCCATCACTCTCTATCATGTCATGTGGTATAGGTACCTCCATCCGATGAAAAAACATATATCTGAAGCTGCTGCCCCGTATTGCCTTAAGAATGTGTGTCTTCCCATCAACATCAAAGAGAACCTCCATGTCCTTGAGACGAAGAGTAACTTCTTCAAATGAATGAAGCCACTTCATACCCAAGACTAAGTCAATATCCCCCATGTTTACCACATAATAATTAGCCTTGAACTCATAATTGTTCAAGCGCAATGGGAGGTCTCTAATCATATGCTCACACTTAAGAGTGTGACCATCAGCTACCTTAACACTGATGCCCTCAAAGTCTATGGTAGTGAGCCCACGCTTCTCCACAAATCTAGCATCTATGAAATTATGTGTGGCTCTTGTATCAAGAAGGGTGATAACCTTCTGCCCTGCCAAAACTCCACGGAGTCTGAATGACTCATCTGACTAAATACTGGATATGCGTGCCTCCTGAATGTGAAGCCCTAACTCTGCTTCTACATTAGGCCCTGAAGCCTCTGCCTCTGCCCCCTTAGAACTATTCTGCTGCTCAGAATCCTCAGAATCTGAATCCTCATAATATACCCACATCATACGATTCGCCTTGCCCTTAGGCCTCAAAGGACAATCGTGATGGATATCATATGGTCCTTTGCAGTAGAAGCAAAGCTTCTTCCTACGTAAATCATTAAGCGCCTCACGATCCAAAGGTGGTGCTGCCGGATTGGCTTTTGAATCATTTTTAACCCCGGATTTATCTATGTTAAAATCTGGTCTCTCTGTATCCCCGTGGGAGTGTTTATGGTCTCTAGATGAAGAAGCACCTCTAGAGTTAAATTTATTGGATGGGGCTGCCATCTCCATACTCTATGCCTTCTTCATAGCTACCTATAAAGAAGGAGGATCAAAGGCTTTGATCCAACCTCTCAATGGCTCTGACAATCCCTCTATGAAGAGAACTACCAATCTACGCTCTGAAATATTGGGCACCATGACTGCCAATCTCTAAAACTCACCAATGAAGGACTCCAAGTTACTTGTTTGTCTCAACTGTGCCAGATCTCAAAAGTAAACCTCAGGATCTTTCCTATCAAACCACTCAACCAATCTATCCACAAAGTCCTGGTACTTTGTTACCTGATTATGCTGAAGTGTTACCATACCATGGTACCACCAATCATGTGCTACTCCATCCAAGGGCAAAGTGGCGTATTTGATGGCATCTATCTCTGACATTGGTCTCAATGCCAAAAAGGTGTCAAGCTTATGAACCCAAGCTTGAGCTGTCATCTTACTGCTGCCATCAAAAGTAGTCAAAGAAAGCTTACCAGTAGCCTTCTGCAGCTCACTGAATTGAACTCTAGGCTTCCTATCCTGTCTAACCAATCGGTAGTGCTCTCTCCTAAGATTGACAAAATGATCAAAGGTCATCCTCTCTTGGACATGAAGAGGTAATAAGTCCCACTCATCATTTTCAGCCATGTAAACATCTGCAAATGGATTATTCCCTGCTTCCTCTGCTGGTGCCTCTGGTTCTTCTTAAACAAAAGTAGGATGTGTAGGTCTATCAGCTATTCTAGAGTGAGTCTGTTGTGGCCTCTGATTAACCGTAGCACTCCTATCATCTCTTTGGTCCCCATTCTATCTGTTAGGTGTGTTCATTCTCTCTATCATAGTCATAAGTGCCTTTAGTGTCTGAGCCATCTGCTGTTGGCTTGTCATCATAGCACACTGAAATTCTCTGGTGCCCTGATCAGCATCATACCTATGGCCCCTGGGTGGGCTGCCCTCACGTCTGTCACTCATGATGGTCGGTGGCTGATCTAACACCTGAGTACCTTCAAGTAAGGCTTGGCTGCGTGTGTTATACTTGTGTGGTCCCAACTCTTATGGCTGCATAAGATCTATACACCCTTAGGCTGGTAGGATTTAGCTCTGATACCACTGTAATATCCCCTCCAAAACAGGAAATATAGCAACACAAAAAAACCTTGAACAAGATATAACATCGATTGAATAAATTCAGAATGATCACAATAATATAGTCTCTTAATAGCAAATTATGAATCTTATCACTTGTCCTTCTAAACTATTACAATTGCAATCCCTTCTCATGTATATAAATATGAAATATAGTCTTAAAAACCTTGGCTTATCAAAACTGGGAGTGAAAATTGAATTCTGGAAGGTCTCGGCCCTTCTGTGTCGACACACAGTCACCGTCGTCGGTCGATATCTCACCGACGTCGGTCTCTGTCGGTCGGATTTCTACCGACATCGGTCTTCAGTCGACTGATGTCAGTCACTGAAACCCTCTATCTGTCGAGGTCAGTTCCTGGACTGATCTGTACGAACTTGTACAAAATCTGTACGGCCACCACTTAAGCACAACTTCCCTGGTTTCAACCCCTGATCTGGAAATATATGTCTCTAGCACAGTAGATCTCTAGCTGTATAATTTATTGAATCAAAACATAAAGCAATAAATACTTGGGATATCTGTGATAACTTCTGTGTGAAGTTATCTCTCAAATCTAAAATTCTGTGATAACCTCTGGATGAAGCTATCTCTCACTTTGGCAATATATCATCTGATATTCCACAGCCTCTTAATTGTACACACTGAAGAGGGAACGTTCTCCAATGCAGATGGAATCCTTAAACCCTAAGCTCAGTCTTCACAGAAGAAATTCTCAAAATCAATATCAATAATCAATAGCATAATGAACAATGGCCTCCATGAGAAACCCTTATACCCTCAAAAATATATGCTTGCCCTAATTAGGGTTTCTTAAATTAGAATTAGGGTTTCTAATTAAAAATAGGCTAAATAATTAATATTTGATTAAATCAATCAAATATTAATATCTCCCTCAATACATGTCGGATCGACGAACTGATTGAAGCTAGTGAATCAGGGAGTGATTCTGCACATAACCATACCATAATAAAGGTGCTCCGCTGCATATCAAATATCCCTAAAAAGTAGGAGCCCTGGCCAAATATGTCTGAAATAACCTAAATGAAAATCAAATGTAGAAATCCTGTGAATCAAAGTCAAGCCAAGCTCCATTATGACCCTCTATCCATCCTATTAGCCTACGAAGGTCGCATAATAGGCTAACCATGAACTCAGAACATGTCAATTAAAAAGGGGACATGACACTGACCATGACCAATCTTCAAAGTGTGACCTCTCCTTCTATTTTTGGACCCACCTCCATTGGGGTTTCTGTACCCCCTCAACCACAAACCATTCAACAAAGTTCTACACCATTCCAGAACTTAATTGTCTCCATCCCACCTACTCTTGCACCCATAAATACAAGAGTGGCTACTTATCCTTTGGATAGTGTTTCCACCTTCCAACCACCTCTGGTGACATCAAGTCAAGTTCTGCCTTCTAGCTTCATAACACAACCACCCTTGACTTCAACATCAATCCCTATGACTAGTTACCAATATGTTTCACCTATACAAACACAACCAACTACATCATACGCCCCTCCTAACTCCTTCCAAGCACCTTACAACTTAGGGGGTGCCCCACCTATCAATCCACCAGTCAATCTAATCAAGATGCTGATGGATAAGGTGTTTAATCTTGAGACATCCATTTCAGGTTCAAGAAATGTTCTCTCATATGAACAAATATGTAATGAACCTATTCATCCTTCAGTCCCAATCTGACCATATCCTAGTTAGTGGGAACTTTCCAAGTTTACTCACTTTTAGAGTAAGGAGGACCCACAGTAACATCTACGAGCATTTAGACACACTTGTTACCTTATAGCACATGATGATGTGTTATTACTGTGCACATTTCCCATGTTGCTTTCTGGTGTTGCCCTCGATTGGTATAGTTCTATTACTAGTCACTCTCTATTTACCTTCACTCAACTAGCTCAACTATTTCTTGACCACTTTTCTATCAACATCACTAAAAAGGTCTCCATCACGGACCTATATTCTATCAGAAAATTTGATGATGAATCCATAGCTGATTTCGTTGCTCTATGGAGAAGTTTAATCAACCAACTCTCCTTTTCTTTACCTCAACCTAAGCTCATCGAGCTCGTTTCCCAAGCATGTGCCAAACACATATCATCTACTTTGGGGGTCCAAACATTCCGCACATTTGACAAAGCTTTCACCATGGCTAGGAAGCTTGAACTCCGTGCTATCAAAGAAAATAAAATCAAATTACGTAGTAAAAATACTAACACAAAATCTAATGACCCTTCTTCATCCAAATCTTCTTCCTTTAATTCCAAGTCTAAGGCATCAACAAATGCTGTGGTACTTAGATCATCATCTTCAACAATAACCAACCAACCTCAACCTTCAACATTAAAATACATCATATGACAATTCCAACAATGATACATATAGCGTCAATATACTCCAATAGGAGAATTATACATGTCTGTGTTGGATAAACTTGTCAAATAGGGAGTCCTCAACCTCCCCTAAATTCAACCACTACCATAATTTTGCCCTTCAAAAGCTATCCCTACATGGTACAGGGAAAATAACTTTTGTCATTATCAACGTGTCAAAGGCCATGACACAGACAATTGTAAAACCCTTAAGAATATCATTCAAGACATGTTAGATAAAGGTGATCTTGTCTTGGATAACCCAAATGTGCAACCTAAACAAAACATAGACATCTTTAGACAACCATTCCCTAACCATCCCCCTAGCCAAAACAACATACAGACCATGGCTGATGACTCCCAAGAGCGTAATATATGCACAGTCAACACGGTCTCCCCTTTTATGCCTAACCAACCTCTTCCATAGGCTGAAGAGGTTAGTCCACCTATTTGTCCACCACACATAGAAGAGCCTTCTTCTCCTATTTGTCCATCACAGGTAGAAGGGCCTTCTTCTCTTATTCCTCCACCACAAGTGGAAGAACCTTCTTCTCCTATTAGTTCTCCATCGACCTCTCTTATATTGGAGGATGCTTTGAGCATACCAACACCACTAGCCCCACCTTCATCCTTCCTACTACCAATGGAGGACCATACCTTTCCTACTCTTCAACCAAAAGTAGAAGGTACGATCATCCCTGCCCTCTATCCTCCTGAGGAGTCACATTATCCAATTCCTTCTCCACCAAGAGAAGAACTTCTCTCCTCACCTACTTCGACTGAAGATGATCTAGTAATGGCTCTCTCACACCTTTGGCCTAAAATCACTGCATCTAACACATTTCCAGTCTCACAATTGCCCAAATCTTCTAAAAAACCAATTATAAGGCCTCGTCTAACATCTTCCAAACCATTCTCTTGATTGGCTGAGAACTTAGGATTTATCCATTCGAGGAACTTAGAGCATGAGGCACTATGGGAGTGACTCAAAGCTCCTTATTTTATACATCCCATCTCATCTTGTACTAATGACCCTCCTTTGACAAAATCTCCCAAAGTCTCCAATGAGGACTAGGCTTCTACTTCCAAATCTTTAGAAGCTCAACCATCCACATCTGAACTTAAACCCTCACAAACATCCACCATACCAACACCAGTTAAATCCCTCGGTGTTCACCCCATATCTAACCTCACTCACCCACAAGTGAAGGTAGATTTAAATCTCACCCCCCACAATAGTAGTTCTCACATTAAACCAAAGAAGGCTACTAAAACACATCGGTGAACTCCTCCTCCACCATCATCATTACCCTCCATTTTGGGCCCACATCCTTTTACCTTAATAGGAGTGATCCCTACTCTAACACCTAACAAAAACAAGTTGCCTCCATTACTCCCTTTACCCACCACAAACCTACGTCCTCTGAAAAATTTGGCACCCCTCACAAAGAAAGTGTCATCTACACCAGTGGCCGCACCACCAACCCAAAAGGTGGTACAGAAGTCTCCCTTAATGACTCCTACCAAACACAAGTCATTAACACCTATTACATCAACAAGTACAGACCCCTTAGTGGGTTCATATGCTTTGATACTATGCTAACTTTTACAAACTTTTAGCATCACTCTTCCACCTATCAAACCATTTCAACCTCTCAGACCAAAGCCATCTTGGTTTGATGACACTAAAATTTGCCAATATCATCGTACACCTAGGCATGACACTAAAAATTATTGTGCCCTTAAGGTTTTCATCCACCAATTCATGGAAAAAGACACCCTTCTTGTTGAGGAGACTATCAATAAATTTCTAACACCATCTCAAATCTCCCAACCCTCTTCACCATCACACTCATCAACTCTCAGATCAAATCCATCTTGGTTCGATGACACTAAATTTTATGCATATCATCGCACACCTGGACATGACACTGAGTGTTGTTATGCTCTTAAAGTTATCATTCATCAACACCTAAAAAAGGACGCCTCTTTCATTAAGGATCCTTTTGACCACTCTTTCAACAAACCATTGACACCATCCCATGCCTCTCAAACATCCTCACCTAAATCAGGAGCCCATCATCAAACTGTGGTTCCTCAATCACCTTCAACCCTTTTGTTTAAAATCAACACCATCAATGTGGCCACTAAATCACAAACCATGAAGGATAAAGGGAAAGAAAAGGTTTCTATCCCTTGGACATATCCATCTGTCAAGCCCCCTCAACCATCAAAACCCAAGATTTCAATTTTGGGCACATCCCCATCAACATCTTCCAAGCCAATTCGTAACTCCATGGTGAAACAACTTCACCAAACCACTATGTAGATGTCTTTGTATGACATCATTCAAAGCTCTCCACAACATTGGAAAGCCTTAATCAAAGCCTTACAAGCAGTGGAGGTCTAACCTGAAGACTCCCAACCACTAGCTACCTTAGTCCAATCATTACCAACCTTTGCCTCCATCACCGTCCATAATTTTGAGATTCCAACCTCTAACCTAGAAGATCAAGATCTCACCCTCTTAAACTAAGCCTATCAAACAAAAGCTTCATAGGATGCATCCTCGTGTTTCACTCCTTATTAAAGAGGAGCTTCATCATCTTCTCTCCATCTTATTTATCCAACCCATTGATTATCCGTAATGGGTGCCAAACCTTGTCCCTGTCACAAGCAACTAGGGGAATTTGACTTTTTACTGACTATCATAATATTAACCAAACATCAACCAACCAAGCATCAACCAAACATCAACCACCTTCTTAATCATCTTTAATACGTGACCAATGTGGAAAGAAGCAAATGGGGCAAGTTTGCTCCTAATTGACTCAGACCTCACACAAGTATGGATTAGGGACTTATCATCTGTCTTCTCTTGAAGGCCGACCAGAACTTGAGCCCCTTAATGCCTTGCATTTGTGACCATTCTTTTGTTAGTCAAGTACTCATTCACTAGACATTAAACTTGAGCTCATCCCTTAAGCAACCCCCGTCATCATCATTCCTATTCCTTTCAACCCTATTTTCCTACAAACACTATTTAACCCTTTTGTCAAGCATATATACTTTGTCCTAATAAAAGGAAAACCCTTAAACCTCTACAGGCTAGTCCATGACTAAAAATTCAGTCCACAAAAAAAAATTAAAAAAAATTGGGGTGTCAAAATATCCAAAGGTCATCAACTTATAAATGTAGACTGCTCCCTCGAAGGACAACTACATAATTGTTGTAATTGATAGACTGATCCCTTGAAGGATAGCTATTCAAAGTCATTTAACCATACAAAGCAAAATATAGACCACTCCCTCAAAGGATGGCTATGCTCAAATCTTGCTATAAATAGCACTCTCTCAGAATCTTCCTGCATCGATCAGCTTCACATATGACCACAAAACAAAACAACATCCCCACGTAGACTTCCCGCATCGATCAGTCTCCCAAAAAAAAAGACTGACAAGCTATTAAGTCATGGACTTGCCTATAGTCATTCTCAGGGTCACCTATAAAAGGGTAAAAGTTATCCCTACTAAAAAGGGTTACCCTATCCTAACATATCATCAAACCTATTACCCAAACATACTCAAGGGACTTTGAGCTCACTTAATGTCAAGTGATTCGAATACTTCTCTAACACAACCAATGGTGAATGATGTAATGCATGAATGGGGTTCTTATTTGTAATAACCCTATCTATGCTATCATTATGGTCCTTACCAATGAAAGAGCAACACACCTTTCACTTCTTACACACTTTGGTCACATACAACCAATCCAAATCCAACCACATCATTTTCTAAACCAAACCAAACCAACCAAAACATTTTTAGACCACTAACATCATCATAGCCTATTCACACTAGTTTCTATGGAAACCAATACACATGGAAACTATCGACCACACAATTTATGTCAAGCATAAACCATTACTTGCTGAAACATAAATAAACTTATTTCATTTTTAGCATACATCCATCACCCATATTGAAACTTGCTAGGGATGAAAAATCACTCACCAATGTTACAAAATACACCATCACATAATATGGAAAAGACTATAATATCATCATACCCTCATCATTTATAACTTGACCAAACTAACCTATCAACTAGCCTAAACTACATTGGTCTGAGGCCCTTCAAATAGGGGCTATGTAGGCAGCACTTAGTTGACATGACATATTTTGGGGTTAGCTCGGCCACATCCGTTTGTTCATCTACTTGATGGACAAACCATTTAACCTTTAAAAATGACTTAACCTCATCCAACCCACGTCCATAACTGACCCTCTTCCTCCCTTTTAGGGAGAACTACATTGGCCTGAGGCCCTTCAAATAGGGGCTATGTAGGTAGCACTCAGTTGACATGGGGTCTTCTAAGGTTAGCTTGACCATTCCTTCATCCATCCATCTAATGAACCAACTATCTCTACCAACCCAAAATCATGACCAACAACCTTGGAGATCACGACTATCTCCCCAAACCATGACCACTTTTGAGACAACTATGCCTTGGTTGTTTTGATTGCATATATGCTACCTCACAAATAGATAGCAAAATTGTTGGCAACCCATATTATGACCCTCACACATATTTTTGGATTGCGAGCAAGTTGATCCCCAATATTTGTGACATTTTCATGTTTTCTAGGAGCACTTCCTGAGCCTAGGATACTTGGAACACAACAACCATTAGAGCTATAGCTTGGATCGTTTAACCCAATTAGCTATGACTAAATATTGGGGACTAGTTACTTTGATTTTAGCATTCCTCAACCTTTGACTGTGACAATTTGACCTATCTATCACATGAAGTGGTATACACACAATCCCAACTATTGTAGCATTCACACTCCAACTTCACCATATCCATCCTCTATCTATCAAATCAGCACTCGATATCAAGGTACCTTCCCTCGACTCCTGCTTTGAGGGGGAATACCTTATCCCTCATCTGGGGTAACCAACTCCTATTTTTTTTGTCTTGCAGTTCACTAGAATAGCCAATAGGACAAAAGTGACGTTATCCCATACCTGGGGCAAGTTACTCCTATTTTTGTCTTGCAATTTGTCAAGAACAACCAACAAGACAAAAAGGGGCAAATGTAAACACCAAAATTATGTCTACTCCTTGGTTGACTCCCCCTTGGTCCCCTTGGTCCACTTCTAAACATTTCTAACCCACACACTTATTAATTTAAAATAAATTACCTATTTTAAATTAATAACACCACCCTTGACACATCACCCTTGACACACCACCCATGGCACCTCACCTTGCCCTTAAATACCTCATTTATCACCCTATGACCCTTCTTAATTACCTAAGACCTATTTCAACCCTCCCACTAACCTCTCATGCCTATTTAATCTACCTTTGGACCATTTTCCAATGGCAGCTAAACTCAACGAATGGAAGAATAGGCAAAAGGCTAAAAATAGCCTTTTTTCCCATTCTCTAGCTACCAACATCAGTTACCCATCGATCAACGCTGGTAGAATCACCGACATTGATTGCTTAAAACCATGTTCTAACCCCCAAAATAGCTAATCACAGAGCTAAATGTGAATTCTCTTGCACCCAGAATCCAAATTCTTGCTCCTCGACTCTTTGTAGGTATCAGCATTCTATCATCACTCTCCAAGCTACAAGAATTTTGCATCAGTCACTCCACACCTGATTGAAATGCTGCATGAAGTCTCCTACATCAGCCATAATGGAACAAGTCTTCTACTCTTCTAGTTCTCCACCAAGAGCTAAGTATTCTTCTAGTTTTTCATTTTAGTATTTTAAGAGCATTGGTAGTTAGCTTCCATTGAATATTTATAAATACTGTTGAGACAACCCAACTTTCTTCTCAGAGAGGTTGAAAAGCCTTCCCCACATCCTTATCCTCATTACACACCAACCCTTTGTCTTGGCCCCCTCTCAGACCCTACTCACTATCCTTCAATCTTCCACAAACCATTAAACAGACCCAGATTCCTTCTAGACTCCTCTGTCGACCATAAATCTATCCAAAACTTGTCCAAGGCCATTGCCTTGACCGACATCAACCATTGCCACAACCAAGGTTGGCAGACTAACCAACGTCAACAACCTTGACAAACTAACATTGGTAAAACTACTAACATCGATGACTATGATAGATTGATAGTAGAATACAGGTATGCATTATCTTTATTTCTTTTGTTTAGTCTTTCACCGTTTCTCTTTCTAGCAACACTCTTTTATCAACTAGTGGACTGTCATCCCTCAAAGAAGTTTTTACACTTTTAGGACCGAGCTTTGCTTGGTAGTCCACCATATATCTATCTAGAATTTTCTTTTTAAAGTCTTTATTATTTACAGGTCTCATCCTCCACAGCCAAAGAGGAGCTCCTTCAATCATCTGGATACGGTGCACAACTTCATCTGGGTATCATCTAACCCCTGACCATTACCTTTTAGTTTCTTATTTCTTTTGAATGTGAAAAGTGAAAATAGTTAGAAACACTAGGCATGTCATTGTAAAACCAAGTAAAGGATTTGCTATGGTCATTAAGAGATATGACATAATCAGCTTGATCAGAGGAATCTAAAGATTGGCCAATATTGAGGACTTGAGGTTTATTGTGAGAGGGCAAATTGATGTTAATGGTTGATTCATTTAACATATCTTGTGTTTTAGATGGGAGAGATCATTAGATATAATAATAATCTACACCTATATATGTGATAATTGCATCATTATCTTGACATTGGACAATGTTAATAGTGTGATAATCTTCAACAATTATTTCAGGATGATAGAGAGGAAGGGACCTTGTTTCCTTACCCTGATGATAGGTGAGAGGCCCCAAATGGATGGCATTTATGGAAAAAAAATTAGGAGGTATAGATACCTCCAAATCAATAGGTGATGGTGGAGAAGAAGGTGGAGAAGGATAGACTAATTCTTCAATAATTAGTTCATGGGAGGTTTTAGTGAGTTTATTTGATTTGTCATGACCTACTCCATGCCTCTTTTTGGCATTTTCAATGGTTTTTATAGTATGATATTCAATAGGTGAATGGAAACCATTCTCATAATGACCCAAACTAAATCCTTTTTAGGCACATCAATAGAGATATGTGTGTGTGAAACTAGGGTTGCTTAGGAAAGAGAAGTCATAGGTAAATGGTTGTGGTGAAGGAGATGGATTGCCAATAGTGGGAGCTTGATCAATTCCCCCATATATGAGATTAGTTCAAAGGTTAGGGGGGCCATAAGGGATGACCATCCCAATGCAATCATATAATTTGGATGCATATGAAGCTTTCCATACTCTTATAGAGTATAGAACATGTTTAGCATCAATAAATGATATTCATTGAGTGACAAATGTTGAAAGGTCTCTTCCATGAGATCTTTGTAAGGAATTTGTGTTGCCAGTATTTTTTTAACCATGGGAGTGGAGCTTGTAGAAGATTTAGAAGTATCATGAGGAGAAGATGATGTTTTCAATAGAATGAGAAAATCATTAGGACTATAAGTCATGTTGCATGTTTTAAATAGATGTGGGTCAATGGGTATAACATGTACTTGTCCATCATGTTCAAACTTGACATAGAAGTGCAAAGTTAAAGATACACATGTCATGGCACGTATCCAAGTCTTCCAAGTAGTATGTTATATTGGAACTCTACTTCCATAATATAGAAGAGGTCAAGAATAGTGTGGGGACCTACATGGATATTTAAGACAATAGTGCCCACCATAGTAGCTATAGTATCATTAAAGGAATAGATTACTACACTAGTTTGAGACATGCAATTGTTAGGAAGTGCTAGATGTTTGTAGGCATGGGTATAAATAATATTAATACTAGATCTCCCATTGATCATGACTCTCTTGACATTAGTTTGATCAATTTATATGGTAATAAAAAGGGCAAAATATTAATCTTTAGGGTGTTGAAGTGGAATTTTAAAATCACTAAAAGAAATCAAGGAGATAGAGTTAAGGGAGCTGGCCAAAGCTGTAAGAGGTTGGGCATCATCTGGTTGTAACTCAATCACTTCCAAGGCACTAATAAAATCTTGATGGTGTTGGGATGAGTTTTGGATTAAATCATAAAAAGACATTTTGATAGGAGTTTGGTGAAGTCATTTTCCCATTGACATTTGAATAATGTCCAAAGATGTTATTTTAGGAACACCCAAGATGGAAATATTAGTATTAGGAAGAGGAGTGTCTTTGGTGAAGGGATAAGCCCAAGGAGAAAAAACCTTTTCCTTATCTTTATCTTTTTGGTTTTATGACCGTGTGGCCACATTAACTATGTTGATTTGAAATGTTGGTGAAGGAGGTGGTAAAGGGGTTATGATGACATATTTAGGTTTGAATTTATGTGGAATAGTAGGAGGCATTGTGGATGCCAAGGGTGGAATAATAGGAAGGTTAACAGTAGTATCATTGAAGATAATGTTGACATCAAAGTGTTGTTGAATGACTATTGTGAGGGATTTACAACTCTCAGTATCATGTCTTGGTGAGTGATGATATAAACATACTTGTGTATCATTAAACCAAAGATGGCTTCATTCCAAGAGGACTATAAGGATTAATGGTAGGAAGATTTATTATTGAAGATTGCAATAACTAGTATAAGAAAAAGATTTGAGAACATGCAAGTGGGCTCACACTTGTTGTGATAATAGGAGTGGACACTTTCTTGTGTTTTAGTGTTGAAAAGGTAATTTTACATGGTGCTTTGTTTGGTGATAGTGTATTTAGATATTTTTCTATCACATAGTTTCAGATGTGAGAGGCCTACTAGATGGCAAAGGTATAAGTAGAGGTAGCTTAACCTTTTGTTTTACTTGGTTAGGAAATATTCCAACTAAATTTGAGGGCTGTGATCCTAAAATGAATGGTAAAGTTGAGGGTTAAATAAGGTATCTATGAGATTGAGGGAGCTTAACATTTTTCTATAATTGAAGCCATGAAACTCCAACTTATGGTTGAGGATTTAATTCTAATTTCACCTATGGATGAATTAAATTAGAAATAGGGTGTACACCTAAGGGTTTGATATGCTTTGATGTGGCATATTCTTGTGAGCGTGAGGGTTCTGACATAGATGGCTAAACTTTAGGTGCTTTTGGTGAAGAATATATAGCTTTGTTAAAGACCTTAGGGTAAAAGGTAGTCGGAGGGTTGGTGGTAAAGTTTGATATTCATTGTGTTGGATATGAAGTTTTAAACTAGTCCCAAAATGCCACATAATCTAGCTTCATAAAATCAATAAATTATAGACTTTTCACCAAACATGAGAAGGGTTTATATGTAGTTGATGTAGACTTTACAATTGCATCCTTAGAAGGTTGAAGTGTTTGGGAAAGAGGGAAATTGTTGGTTTCTACTACTTCGGGCCAAAGATGAGAAATAATCGCAATGGGGTCCTCTTCGATAAAGATGGGAAAAGAGACATGCTCTATCATGGGTAGAGGGGAGGTAGATGAAGAAGGTTCCTTAAGAGGGTAAAGCATAGCTATTATGGCTCCCTCAACATGTGGGTGAGGCATGGGTAAAGTTTGATCCTCCATAGGTAAAAGAAGGGGTAAGAGTGGTAAAATTGGAATAGGCACAATACGTCTCTCATCTATTATGGGTGTAGATAATGCTAACTCCTCTAAGTGCAAAGGTGGAGTGGGTGGGGTACTAATTTCTATAGGTGGAGAAGAGGTAGGTGAATAAGGTTCCTCAAGAGGGTATAATGTAGGGATGATGCTCCCTACAACATATGGTTAAGTAACAGGTAGGGTGTTGTCTTCAAGTGGTAAGAGGATAGGTAATATTGGTACAAAAGGAATTAGCATTATAGGCTCCTTAGGTGAAAAATAAAGTGGTAAGGAGGTTCTTCCTCTTGAGGGAGTGGAATGGGTGAAATAGGATTTTATACCTAAGGAATAAGAATGGGAAAAATAGATGCCACTGAATGTGGGGGAGGAGTCGATGAAATGGATATCTCTTATTAAGGGAAAGGCTGAACTAGAGGTAAAGTAAAGACCATATTAACCATATGGATATTATGATCACCTAAGTTAGTTATGGTTTAAACAATATTTTTAGTTAGTGAATGGTTAGGAAAATGGTGTTTGAACACATCCATACTTTGATTAGGGGGTGCATTAGGATTATCTAAGATGAGATCACCTATATCAAGAATGTCTTGAATAATGTTCTTGAGTATCTTACATCTATTCGAATTATGACCTTTCACACAATGGTAGCCACAAAACTCATCTTCCTTACACTAATTTGGGATAGGATGGAAAGGGTCAAACTATATAGGAGGTTTGATCTAAGGAAGAGTTATGACACTTTGTTCTAATAGTTTTTCCAAGATGGATGTATATGATTCACCATTGGGAGTGTATTGTCTTTGTTCATACCATTATTGGAATTGCTTAGTCATATTTTGGGAAGTCAAAGAATTCGATTGGTTTATGGTTGTGGAAGAAGATGACTTAATGACCACCACATTGGTAGATCCTTTAGATTTTTGGCTTGAAGGAGAAGTTTTAGAAGATGAGTCATTTGATTTGGAATTGGGATTCTTATTGCACAACTTGACTTTGCCTTCATCTATGCCATGAACCTCAAGTTTCCATGACATTGTAAAGGCCTCATCAAATGTGTGGAAAGTTTATACCTAGAGTGTGAATGAGACGTGCTTAGCACATGCCCTTGAGAAGAGATCAATAAGATTAGGTTAGGTTAAGGAGAAGGATAATTGATTGATCAAGCTTCTCCAATGAGTGAAAAAATCTACAATAGACTCATCATCAAATTGTCCAATAGAATAAAGGTCTATTATAGAAACCTTCTTAGAAATGTTAATAGAGAAGTGGTCTAAGAATATTTATGTGAGTTGGTTAAACAAAAAAAGGTAATGATGAGGAATAAATATATACCAATCCAAGGTAGCACCTAGAAGAGACATAGGGAAAGTGCAAAGTAGTAACGCATCATCATGCCCTATTAAATAAAAAGCATGTCTACATACTTGCAGGTGCTATTGTGGGTCCTATTTAATTTGGAAATAAGAAAATTTAGGGAGTTCCCTTTGTCTTGGATTAGGGAAAATAGGTATAGAAGGATGGATTGGTTCATTGCATATCTGATCATAAGATAACACATTCTTTAAACCAAAAATGGATGTCTCTAGATTAGACATCTTGTCCATTAGCATCTTAATGAGGCCTGGAGAGGGATTAGTTTGGGAGATACCTCCTAAGTTATAGGGAAGCTGATAAGAAATAGAGGGAGCATTAGACATAGCCTATTGAGGTTGTGTTAGAGTAACATAAGGATAATGAGTCATAGGCTAGGGTGAAAAAATAAAAGGGGCTTGTCCCATTAAGTTGGAGACTATGCCTTGGTTGATTATTGTTATTGTAATTTAGATTATTGGCATGGTTAGATTTGATGAAGGGTTAGTCTTAAGTAATTATAGGCATGAGGGTAGATGGAATAGGTACCACTAAATTTAGAAATGGGTTGTGACTTGATGGAACTAGTTGTGGTTGTGAAAATAGGGAAGTCACACCAGGGTTTAGGTGGGATTAGGAAGTTAGATATACTACAATTTGGACATTATTTATAGTTGGGTTACTCATCAAAGTGGTGGTTTAGGTAACCATGGGGAAAATAGTGGAGGAAAATAAAATTGAGTTTATCACTGTTAGTGAATCTGGCATACCATATATTGGGTCACTCAAATAATTATGGGTTGAACTCATAACAAGATACTGTTGAAGGGATGCCACATTATGATGAAGAAATTTAGCAAAATCTTGATCTCCTTCAGGCATAATGGGAATTTGGTTAGGGTTGGGAGTATACTCTATATCTGAAGTATGCTCCATGATAGAGTTAGAAGTGAGAGGGGAAGGTGAAAGTGGTTGTTAGCTTGCATAATCAACAAGAATTTTGTCTTGAGCTCATGTCAATACCATGCAAGAGGAAGTGTAAATAGTCTTACCACCCTATATTAGACATAGAATAAGTAAAAATGAAGATTGAGTGTGGGTAAGTGGGATATTTTAGCTTACTATTCTGAGTAGATGGCATTATACAATCATCGACATTGGTCACTTGACTGATGTTGATAGGAAAAGTTCACTTATGTCAGTGGAATAACTGACATCAATAGGTAAAATCTATCGATGCTAGTAGGTTTAACTGATGTTTGTCACTATGATATCTTAAGAAATGGAAAATTTGATGTTTTAAGAAACTAGAAGTTGAAACTAGGTAGAATAGTGGATGTAAGAGGTCTATCTAAAAAGGAAGAATACTTAGAAAACTTGAGATAATAGGTTATAGAAATTAAGTATTAGAAATAGTATTGATTTTTTGAATTAAAAAAAACATCCTTACAAACTCCAAAATATAGAAGACAAAGGAAAAGTAGGAAAAGAACATACAACCAACAACTATTAAGTTCTAGAGATTAATTTTTAGTCTCGTGTTGGCTTATGCCTTAATCAGATAGTAAGAAGAGAATTTGGTTATCAAAGGTACTAAAAATCAATCTAGAGCTGGTTTCAAGTTAGTTTTGGTACTCAAGAGGAAATTTATGTTAAACCACATATGTGGCTTGTTATAGGAGATTTCTCTCCACACTTCATGGACCTGATGTTGAGATAGGTTGCTTATCCAAAATATACCTTCTGCCTAGAGTTTAGACTCTATCAGAGAATAGAGTTGGTTCTCCCCTTGGTGGTGAAATCTAAGTAGGATAACTAGGTAGGTTAAGGTTATCCACTAGGTGATAAAATCTTGATGGGCCTTTCTCAGGTAGGTTTAGATTTTTATTTTTGTGAATGTGATTTAGTTGTGTAACATCGATACACTACAATTTGTTCAAAATGTTTGTAATTAACTAGGTGAGTTAATATGCAACAAGTAAACAATGAAATGCAGTAAGTTTTAAACCTAAATCTAAAATATTTAGATTCAAATGAAATCAAATATGAAATAGGAATAGAGTATGAAATTCACTATCCTAATGTAAATGAAATAAGAAGTAAAGAAGAGATTCTCTTTTTTTAAAATTTGTAAAAGAAAATGATAAATTAATTTTAGAGGAAAAGAGAATAGAAAGAAATTTTCAATTTAATGCTTTTAAAAATAAAATATTAAATTTTTCATTTTAAGGGAAAAGAGGAAGAAGTGGAAGAAATTAAATTTTCACTATAATGCACCTATGTGAATGCTTAAAAAAATAAATGAACCCAATGAAAACTCTAGGGTTCCACCAGGTGTGCCAAAACTATTTTGCTAAATTTTGTCTATTTCAAGTCTATAGAAAAAAAGAAAAGAATGACGGGGATAAGTGATTAGAATAAACCCATATTGGTTTGCGTGTTGTATCCAAACATTCTGATCACTCCTCTTTGGTTGAGGACGCCTACTTTTAAGTAAGAAAGTGCTACCACAAGATGTTTGTTAGTAGTTAAATGAGTGGGTTGCCAAGCTACATGCTTGTTCTAGGAAGTGTGAAACTTCCTTAGAGATGATAGTCCAATTTTGAGAGATAAAAGATTAATAAATAAATAAATAAAAAATAATTAAAGAAAGAGTGAAAGAGAGATGATATTACTATTATTTACAACAAAAGTATAGCAGAGAGTGTCAGGGTGTAGGTGGTGTGCTTTGTTTATATTTTATAAGTTGTTTGGGTAGGTTTTGGAGATGTTAGGAAATCCATAGTCACTGACATTGGTAGTGAAGTGACTTATGTTAGTTATACTACTAAGGTTGGTGGTGAAGGTGACTAATGTTAGCTAGGCTACCAAGTTTGGTAGGGATAATAATTACCTAGGGGCTTGTATAAGGCTTTTCTAGGTATGGGAAATGGTTTTGATCAAGTTTGGGAGGTTGGGGAGAGTTATGAGGGAGAGAATATGGTTTGGGAATATATGGTCAAAGGTTTGGTGTGTCAAGTTAAAGGGAAGCAAGTGAGGAAGCTTTGTAACTCCCTCATGAGGGTTCGATCAAGAGTGTGTAAAGTAATAAATATTAGATATAAAGTGATAGTAGAATACATGTTTTAAAAGACCTACAAAATAAGTGATGTAATTAGCTATGGTTACTAAATGTTAGGTGTTATATTGATGATCCTTATCAGGGAGTCTAAACCTAAATGTGTAAATAGAGATAACAAGGGGATGTTGTTGGTCTTTAAGAGCTTAGTTCCTGATCATGTTTGACTTATGCAAGATGATAATAAGCTAGGATGTCAAAAGTAGAATTCTAAGAGCTTTAATGTAAGAAAGAATTAATTTTCTTGATTTTTACTAACCTAAACTTTAGGTTGGAGTTTGTCTTATATTGCCAATGTCAATGATCCCACTGACATAAGTCATGGGTTGACAAATGTAAATGGCCCTAGAATAGGTAAACCTTACTATTTTTTGCCTATTTTCTATTGTTATTCATGCCAAGTATGGTACCCATTGAAAAATGATAAAAATAAGAGGTTAAGAAAGAGGTAGTTGATTAGGAATTTAGTTTGGAAGTGAGAATAAGTCTTGGGTAGTTAGGATGAGGGGACCAGGTCTTGATGTGACTCATCAAGTGGGAATTATTCATAGGGTGAGGTGGCCATTTAAGGTGGCAAAATGAGTTTTTAATTAACTTAATTAAGTATTTTAAATTAATTAAATGTGTGAGGGATAAAAGCATGGGTTAGGGAGATTAATTGTTATTTTTAAAATGGGCTTAAGGGGGGTTTTGACATAGGGAGTTACACATGTGTGTGTGATGTAATTTTGGTGTCTATAACATCCAATCCCTAGTCCTATCAGAGATGTTAGAGGCAAGGATAGTCTAACATAATGAGAAATTTCTACATCTCCAAAGTGTTAGAGTGTCCAATCCCTAAACATGTCAAAGATATCAAAGCCAAGGAGATCTTAGCCAAATGAGAAATCACCAAATCACTTAAACATTAGATCACCTCATCCTTATACCTATCAAATATTTCATATATTGAGAGAGCTTAGCTAAATTAGAATGTACCACATCACCCAAGTGTTAGAATGGTTAGTCCTTAAATGTATTAGAGAAGTTAGATCCTAAGAGAGACTAAATGAATGAGAAGGCACCATGTTACCTACGTGTTATAACATCCAATCCTTCATCATGTTAGATATATAAGAGCCTAGGAAAACTTAAACAAATGAGAAGGAACCACATCACTCAAGTGTCAGGGCATCCAATCCGTAAACCTATCAAATATATTATATCTAAGTAGAGCCCATTCAAATGAGAAAGTGCCACATCACCCAAGTGTTAGATCAATGAGTTCCCAAACCTATTATAGATGTTAGATTCTAGGAGAGCCTACAAAAATAAAAAGGTGCCACATCACCAAAGTTTTAGAGAAGCTAGTCAATAGACCTTTTAGAGATTTTAATCTCTAGGAAGGCTTGACCAGATGAGAAGGTGCCACATTTCCCAAGTGGTGAGCAACAAATCCCTCAACTTATTAGAGATGTCATAATTAGGGATATATCAATTGAATGAAAAGGAACCATGTCACCTAAGTGTCATTGAAACCAATCCCTAGACCTATTTTTGACACTCCAAACTACACCCTACGAGGAGGTTGTTTAGTCCTACCTCCAAGTTTAGGGTTACATGGGATTAGCTTAAGGTTGTGGGTGACATATGGCTAGGTTAAACATCTATTTTATGGGGATATATCCCTTGATGCATCAATAATAGCTCAAATCCTTAGACATACTAATTTTTAGGGTGAAAAGGGATGTATATTATCATTAAAGGAAAGCTAATCTAAAGATGGTGATGCACCAATATAAGTTATCCACACTATTTGACCTCTAACAACATTGATGAATAAGATAAGTGAATGAATAACTATCTTCAAAAAAATTTAAGCAATAATGTTTCACATGGAGGCTATGTTAAGTGGTTAAAACATGAGGTCCATGAATGAAAGGTCTGATCCAAGGCACTTACCAGTTAGATTCCACTTCAAACTTAATCACCAACACTTTTGCACATTATGTGACCTACATAGGACATATAATAGCATCTAGGTAAGGTAAAGACCTATAAATGGAGAGAATATACCACTTATGCATATAAAAAAATTATATAACACATTATAGATTGACATGAAGAAGCCACAATAGTCCTTTTATTAGCTTAAGAGGTGACAAGGTACAAATCTAGGTATATTTTCCTCATTCCTAGCTTAGAGATATATATAATGTCCTAAGATCCTAAATTTATATAACATAAATAATGAATGAGAGGTAAATATGGCATGTATAAGGCATGAATAAATCATAATGATCATCATTTACTTTAGGTAATAATTACAAGTAGTCATAATTGTCCCCTCATTTTTGTATGCATTATTTGGCTAGTGGATGTCCTTCAATGAGTATGGCATAGAGATGGATTGGTGGAGGTTGGTTAAAAATTATTTTACCTCATCCAAATCATGGTCATGCCAATTTAATCAAACACTCCTTTACTTAGTAGTTACAAATGTGTAAATGTGGTCCAAATTGGCCTTCATGGGTCATTAGTAGTCCATTTCATTTTGTGCATGTAAATATGACTTGGAAAATTCCATTGCATTCCATTATGGATATAAAGTGTGTTTACTTACCCTTAAACATTAGTTACATGGTGTAGTGACCCTATAATGACTTTCTTGCTAGCCTTCTATACTAGGAAAACATCTTCCTTTGTTGCTAAAATAGGACTACTAAGCAACTAGGCCAAGAAACCTACATAAGACCTTACTAAAATGTAATATGGACATGTTTCAAGTTATAATCAACATATTATACCATGACATATTCCTTAAAATCAGTATACACCTTTAACTCTACCCCATTTAGGTGATTATGTCTCCCTTTACTAACTTTTCTAGACTAGCCCTTTGGTGAAGACCTATAGGAACATTTTTATGGAGAGTTGTGAGAATTTATGGACTGATAAGATGGGAAACATCTCATACTACCCCCTATAATGGTCTAAAATCTTTCACCAAGATTTGCACCCTATTTTCATCACTAGATTCTATAAAAACATGGTTTTTAGGGGGTCTATACAATAGTCTACATAGACTAGTACCATAGGTGGGTCCTCCTCTAAGTTTAATATGTGATTTATGTGTATCCTTAGTCATTTAAATGCATCTAGGTGAAAATTCTCAAAGATATTTTTCATTGAGTAACTATTAGGGTTTAGAGAGGGTTTTAAAGGTTTATAATCTTAACAATGGTTCATAAAGTATAGGCCTCCAATACAAAACCTTTTTCCATGGATGTTTAACACATAAATCCCCTCAAAAATTATAAATATATCCTCATCCCATGTAGCTTGTATGGTTATATATGAGTGAAATTTGGTGGGCTTTGAGCCATTTACAAGCATTCTAGGTAGGTTATAGTGTTGAGGTTTATTCATAAAGATGAGATTATAAATTCCACTCTTTCCTTAATGTATGGTGAGTACCTATGGGATCCATACTACCCCTAATATCACTAGGTTTTAGTCCTCTTTCCATGACTTGTGTGAACATTATAATTGGTAACTTGACTCGACAATCTAGGGTAGTGTAGTTTGAGAAAGGTAATAGGACCAAAATTGACACTTTTTACCTTCAAATATCTAAAAAACTCTCCTTAGGGTCTGAATCATCATTATAAATCCCCTCATTACCTCAATTTTACTTATATTTTTGTATATTCCAGAAGAATTAGGTTTGGGTCTTGAGACCTTAAGGTTGGTTTTAGACCTAACAGGCCTAAACTAAGTCTTCAAACCTTGAATGAATTATAGATGTATATGTGAATTTGATATCATTAAATCATATTTATCTACCTAATTTAAACCTTTTTTACTTTCCCTTATATTCTCTTACCATTATGTATACTCCTTCTCTCTTAGGTCTACCTTGAGTAGCATTGTTTAGTCCAAGTGCTTGACCAGTTGGTGTCACAAGGGTCTTGAGTAGTTTCCTTTCTTCAAATTTACTATTGGTGGAGTTATAATTATTATGAAATAATTTTCTTAGGGTTTTATAACACCCTTTTATATGGGACTTCCTTTAACCCTATCTCTTAAGCACTATCTATAGTCAGGCCTAGGGTTTATGCATAACCAAGCCTAAGTAACCCTAATGCTTGGTTTTAACATTTAATTTATTCAACCTAAGAACTTTACCATCCTGAAACCTTTTTATTTCTCTTTAAATTTACAATTATGTTTTCTTAACCCAAAATAGCTACTAATCCTCCAAATGTCTTCAATTTGGGCATAAGCCTATAGGTACCAATTTAGGCCTATTAGGCCTAAATAGGCCATTAGGCTCTTGTTCTCTATCTTAAAGGGACAAGATATTAAGTGTAGATTGATGAAATTCAAATAAAAAGTCATAGGTGTTTTTTCTCATCCTTAACTTCATCTCTTTTCATATTTTTCATGCTTTCACTTCCTTACTAATGACCCTACCTATAGGTGACAATCTTATATCTTGACTATGTGTAAATGTCAGTTCATTTACTTTTTTGGAACTTTGAATTCATGTTATATTTTTAAACATAGGCTCATTATCATCAAAAAAAATTGACGCTATTCTAGCCATTATAAACTTTGTCACTTCTATATAGGGTTCAAAATATCTCCCTTACCTTGCTTGCATGCTTGTTTAGTCCTAATAAGCCTGATAAAATATCAAGGCTTCTTATTTTAATTCAAGGAATCAAGGCACCCAATATAGATTGAGAAATATAAAATAAAATTCAATACTATTTCTCATCTCCCCTTCACTCCTCTTCACCAATCATGGTTCATATATTTAACTTGATTTTTACTTATAGTTAAGCCTATAGGTGGTGATTATGGGACTCTAATTGAGTGATTATTTGAGAGATGGTTTAATGTTTCATTTCAACTAACATGTTTATAAAATCTCATTTATTTTTCTAACCCTTTAGCCTTCTCATTATTGTCACTCTTTTAATATTTCCTTAATCTATAGTCATAGTCCTCTACATTAAGTCTTGATTGAGCCCTCTTCTTGGGGTGATATGACCCTCTCTTAGCTCTATTCCTCAATATTACCTACTTATTCATGATTATTGTGACCCTTATTGATTATATTAAATGTATCCTAGGTGGTTTTCATATTCCCTCTACATCCTAAACTTGTCGAAAGACCAAGATACCTCTTTTACTATTTGTAATCTTGAAGGATTGAGAGGCATAATTGGTTTTAGGCATCCATAGAAATCTTAGGTATTTGATTTGGATATTATGATACTATGAAGGATTATAAACTTCTTTATAGTCCTAACTTGTGTGCCCTATTTACCCCTCACATAGGTAGTCTCATGACATAACTATGAGATAACACTCTTGGGGGCTTTATGCACTTTACAAAAAACATTTTGAGCCTCTAAGCAGGGCTTGGTTGACTAAAAATGAAACTTTAGGTGATGTTAAATTTTAAAATTAACATGGTTCCTCCTCTTGAGATCCATCCCTTAAGATATTCTAATAATTCATTTATGATATAGTCTTATGACCTCATGAAGGATCTCACTAAACTTTGTAGAACCATAAAAACATTACATTGAAATCCTTTAGGCATGTTTGCATACATGTGGACTATGAGTAATGACTAATTTTTTATCTTAGATATATGTCATCACTAAATACTCATTGCTTCAGAGCCTGAAGGTATTTATAAGAGTTTTTTGAGACCTCATTAATATGTTGCTTCCATTGAATAACTTAAAGTATCAAGAAACCATTGTTAACAACCCATAAATAGCTCCATAGAAGGTTTCTTATCTCTCTAAGGTCACAAACATGTGAAATGGGTATTTAAGATGGTGGATAAGGTTATTTAGACCCTTGATAATACACCGTAATTTCTATCCTTTTGTAATCATGCTAACAAATGAAGAAGATGAGGTAAACTGATACCCTACTTGGATGAAGACAACACAATGAGTGGCTTAAATTCTTAGTGATTGTTCATAAAGTAGGGAGAGGAAATATAATAAAAAATCCCCAAAATGGAAGCCATATAGGTTCCCCTCCTCTTCCCAAAATCTTAGGTATTTATCTTCTCTCTCTTATCCATACTATCCACAAACCTAAATGGCTCTATTGACCTATCTAGAAGCTATATGGAATAAATAGATTGATTTTTGGCTTGTTTGGAATCTTTTGGATGTGAAAATTTCTTGAGATACCTAACATGAACCCTAATGAAATTTATGATCTCCCTCTGTATGAACCCAACTATATAGATCTGTACAAGCCTATGAACACTTTAGTTTCCTACATTTTCTCAAGTTTTAGACCTTAGAATGCCATTGGTGGGTAGGAAGATGTAAAATAGAGGTTAAATATAATTTAAAAACAATTAGTATGTATGAAAAATCTAATATTTAATACTTCTCATGTGTGGAGTCCACTTGGTGAATGGGAAGCATGTTTAACCTCCAAAATAAACTCTTTTACACATATGGACACCTTCTCATGGTAATGGATGGTGATGAAACCCTTTTAAGATACATTAATAATACAATGTGACACCTAAACATCACATTTTCAATGTATTTCAATGCAATTTGACTAGTATGAGGTGTTTGAAGGGTTATTTGATGACTTGAAGGGTTTATGAAGGCTTGAAATAGGTTTTAATGGGTATATCATATATAGTGACCTTAGCTACATTATAAACCTCATGTTATGATTCAAAAGAGGATTGGACACACATATATCATGATAATAAAGATCCTATCATAATAAGTGGCTTAAAATAGGCCTAAAACCATAAGAATTAGTAACCTTAATTTCCCTAAATTACTTTAAATTTTGCTAAAGATCCTTAACTTTGTCAAATAAGGATTAAATGATTATTTAAACTTCATAAAACATTTTACACTCTAGCACTCATTCAAGGATCCCCATGACAAGTTAGTACATCACCCAAATAACTCAAAACATGTTATTACATAAGGATCTCATAAGCAATGAACCAGCACAAACTTGACACATCTAACAATGCAAAAATGCTTACAAAAGAAACCAAAGATGACACCATAATGCATGAATATCACCATGTACATGATTGAAGGGAATCATGATAATGTTTTTTTATTATAAGGATTGATGCTTGGCCATAAGAATCCAAACTATAAATACTTTTCAAAGATGTTAGAGCCTATGATATGCTTATCGAATCAATAAGTGCCATATTACCTAGTAAGGTGAATGAACTTATAACCATCTAAGGCCTTACGAAGCTCAGAATAAGGTATAGATGAGGCTATATAATTAGTCAGGATATGCCACATGTCATTAAGTAACACATTACCCTTCTTAAGGGAATGATATAGAGTATGAATACATGCCCAAGTGTCTATTATTATTAGGACCAATGAGAAGATGACATGTGTCAAAATGTAGTAGTTAAATGAGAATCCTCTAAGAGATGTGAGCATGTGCCTACCATGCACTGGGATTTAATAGAATAAAAATATAAGCCTAATTAGATAGTTTTAAAATATTACATCTCCATTGATATATCTAGTTGGTGTTAGAAGATCATGGGCTCTAAATTCAACTCTAGATTTAGAAGTAAAGAGAGGAAATCCAACTACCAACTCAAATTTTAATTTTCATCAAGAGAACCACCAAATAACATTAATATAGGGGAATATATGCATGAAGTTATAAAAGCCTAAAGGAATCTAACTAATAGTTACCACTGATACCTTTGAGAAAACTCTAACTCTTGGCTCTCCAATTCTCACAAATCACCCCTATATTCCATGCCTCCTAAACTTAGATGTTCCTTATTTCCCCTCCATCCTACTAAAATGGTTGCATCCTCTTCAAACCCAAAGTTTGAACCTAAGTAATAGGATACCACATTTTCAACTAGCTTGAGAAAATTAAAACACTATAATAACTTAATTAAATAGATTGATCAAGTCCCCAAGAATTTAATCTCCAATAATGACCAATATGAAGATTTTGAGAATGTCCTTCAGTCTTAAAAAAAGTGAGGAATTCATAGAGACATTACCAATATAAAGGCATTCTTTTATGATAACGTGTTTGGCAAGCTCTTTCACAATGCCATCTGCCTATAAGATAGGGTGCATGATTGGGTGTATTCACCTTACTCTAAATAGCAAATTATTGATATCACTAGAAATGCTTACAAGGTATACTAATCCCTCTTGGACTACATATTTTGTTATGATGTGATAGTGGTGATAGATTAGATGGGGACCTACCAAATATACAACATTCTCCATGATTAGGATAAGAACCTAGATGCTAAATGGGTTAAAATGAGGATATTAATGCATACGTAGTTCACACCTTTTAAGAGAAAGTATAGGTATGCATGATCCTATAAACTTATTGTTTGGGGCCTAAGATTTCTTACACATCAATGAGACATGGGTGCATCTTATGTATATGATCATCACACACTTAGAAGTCTTAGACATTGGAGGATTGATCAAATTAAAGTTTGTAAATTCCATCATAGATACCTTAGTTGAGATTAATTTGAACATGATGAGTTACCTAGTAGATGTAATCTATTGGACTCTCTCTTTCAAGCCTTTAACTTTTCCTACATGGGTTTTCAAAGGCTTCATAATCCATGTGGTCTTCTAAAAATTATATGGCCACCAATTCTATAACCACATCCAAGACATATGCAATTATTTATACTTGGTGATATATCAGGTGATAAATATGGCCCTAATGCCTTGACAATCAATAAAAATACAATATTATATCACCACCATTAAGTAATATTGACTTTATAGAGAGGAAACTATGATTTGTATTATAATTATCCTTAAGGATCCCCTCTACCTACCCTACTTCATTGTGAATCATCTAGAAAATTAGGAAATTTCCTAAAAATTAGTAGAAAGCATATTTTAATTCCATATATAACATTAGAAAAATGCATGTCCACAACTCGTGATCATAATTAAGAACCATAAATATAAGGCCTTCCCTCTAATATAAAATTAAAATATGGATGAGACTCTTTTACCCTAGTGGAGACAAGATCAAGCACTAGGACCCTAAGGGGATAATTAGAGCTCATTTGGTGTGGTATTTAATCCACCTTAATATCATTTATGGTCATTAGGTAAAATTTGATGATGAACTCTATCTGGATGTCATTGATGACTAGAAGGCATTATCCTATATTATGAAAAAGAGGAAGACTAAAGGCAAAAAGGTGTAGGTGATCCCATCTATGCCTCATCAAACTCCTACTTGGTTTGTAGAAGACCCAAATTTAACTCATTTATCTATTTCCTCCTTGTACTATAAGTCCATTTTTACCTCCTCTAACAACTCTTATTCCTTATTTCCCAACTCCACTTACACCTCCTCTAGTCACTCCTCACACCATGCTTTAACCTCCAATTCCTTTAGAACCTATATTATCCCACCTATGATAGAGACAAACCCTAGATACTTGACACTAGGTAGCCCAGGCATACCCAACTTGACCAATATCACCTTAGCATTAGGATGCATAGACCCTAAGGTTTGATGTGGTTGGTAGTTTGAGGGTGATTTTAGAGAGAGGATAATAATAATCACCCATATAGGTTACCCCTATAACACCTCCAATTTATCTCATTTCCCTTCTATCCCTCACTCTCACCACTTTCTAACTCCTAGTCCTGGTACCCACCAGTTTTTCTCTACTCCCAAAAACCCCCAAGTGATGCCTCTTCTTTTCCCTATTATAACCCCTCCATTATATTACCAAGTACCTTTGTAATTTTTTCTCTTTATAATATTTTCCTCCTCATTCCCCTTTACTCCATCCATTTCACAACCTAAAGTCTTCTAGAAGCCTTCCTTAGGTATGCCATTATTGGCTAGTGTAGATTTGACTATTAGAGCACACCATCAATAAAAGTAACCCTCATAGTGCCCATTCAAAAATTCCTAACACCTCCCTTAGAAAATTTGTGTCCTATAACATTATCCCCTATAGTTATTTCTAATATTACTAATATTTTCACTAAAGCATCTAGAGATAAACTTGGTAAGAGGCTTAAGAAGAAGAAGAAGGTAACTCACATTCATATCTAAATCTAAGGCTTTTTGATCTAGTCCATCATCCTCTAAAATCCTCAATAGTTCCTTTATCCATAATCTCAACACCTTAGTACCTTTCTCTATATCCCCATCTTTCCATTACCCATGGTGTCATGGGATTGGACTTTGATAAACCCATCTCTTCCTTTATATTCAACAACCCTTCCCTAAGGTAAATTACCCCTCAAGTAAATCTAACCCAAGAATAGTGGTAGGTGTAAATGATCCCATGGGCCTACCCATTCATCCTTCCTCCTTTCATTCCCATACCCATTATGCCTATAGTACTTTATTCATTCACTCCCTCCACTTCTTCCATATCCCATCCAACTCATCCTCCACCCTTCACCAGCATTTCATCCACCCCTCCTACACCTATTATAACCTATGGAATGGTCTCAAAGTCATAGCCACCCAAAATGACTACCCAAAGTGAGCTTGTTGTATAATGGAGCTTTGATTGAGCTTTATGGAACATTAAGAGGACCATAACATAAATGTTTTTCCATTATGGGAACTTAGTGGTTTAGTTAATCCATCAGGATCTATTCTCTCTCACCAAGTTGACTTATAGTGGGGAAGAAAGGATGGTTGAGGACCTAATATCCATTCTCAATAAAAATCATGATATTTCTAAAAAACTCCTCGAGGACATGCATAGCTATATTTGAACCTTAAAATCCCAAGTGAAGAGAACTTTTACTGTTTGGCTGATTGGTTAGGTTAAGGATGCCTTTATACTACTTTTTTTAGTCCTTGGGAAAGTATTAAAGACTCTGGATGAAACCAACATACTTATTCAATGGACCTAGGCCTACATGAAGAGGATTATAGATATTGATGGAAAGTGTAGGAAGCTACAAGTTGTGATCAATAAAGGAATGTTATTAGAGCTAAAACTAATGTTGAACTTAGATGTGGGGTTGTATTATATGTACACTAGGAACTTTTGTCTCTAAATCTTTTACCCTTGAAGAGAGTGTTCAAGTCTCTTCCAAATTTAGGCAATGTTGGAACATTTCTAGGTATGTGGGTATGATTATAGAGGAAATGAAACTCTATATTTAAAGGGATAGCTCCCTGAATGTATCTCTATAAAACAACCTCTATCTAAACTAGTTTGATTTAAAGGAAAAGAGTTAGAAGTTTCACAAAAGGAAACCTACTCTAAGATTAGTGATGCAACAAGATTATCTTCCATGTGAATATCATATTCTATTTCATAATAAAACAAAATACATAGAAAATTTTCAATCTATAAGGGGTTCTAACACAAGTATTTTAGTATAGAGGTGAGATGTATAAAATGACACAAGGTAAATGATTTGAAAGGAAAATTGCACATTCCAAGAATAGTTATACACTTACAATAATTCAACACACTTGAACACACTATATATGACCTATTAGACTAATAAATTTTGCTTAAGTGTGAAGGATAAATGAAAAAAAGGATGGAAAACCATCACTTACTATCACTATACATCACTTACATACTCAGGAAATTGCTCAAAATTAGAAAGAAAAGACTTGTACTAATGCTTAAAGGTAAAATATAACATCAATCCATCATAGCTTCACCATACACTATGTGGTTGTTTTTTACACTAGCACAAGGGATATATTTATAGAAAAAAGGAAGAGAGATGAAGAGGCCTTTGACACCAAGATAGGAATCAATCTATTAGAATTATCCATCTTTAACTATAACTATCTTTGCGAATGATGCTCATTCATATATTTGATTGATCCATGTCAACTCAAGTAGTTACATAGTTAGCTTGCTCTCTCAAATATGCTTCCCTAATGGTTATACCAACAAAAGATATTTTGAAATGGCATAAATGTGGTTATGATAAATGAGTCCACTTGTTATGTATTTATCTTGATACTAACAACTTCTCACTAGCTCGCTGAGGTGTGCAATGGTGTGGGGAAGATCCCTTTTCATTTTCTTGGCCTTGGAGAGGCATCACATGGAGTCTACATGCATGATTTCATGGAATTTTTCAAAATTGTGGCTTCAAATTGATGTTTGCAAACATACTTGAAATCTTAGCCTAAATCAACCTTAGTCAAATGTTCAAATCTTGCAAAGGCCCTCAATTGATTGTTCCTTTGATTGGCCATAAAAAATGACTTAGATCTTGATTTGATCAATGGTGAGATTAACCCTATGATTTGCTTTATTAGATGAAGAATGTTAACCCTTAGATCTTTTAGCATTTGAGTGAGGACCATCGATCTGCTTGGGACTGATTATTTAAACACCAATGGCTATCTCATCACCTTGAAGTTGACATCCATATAACCATCATTCTACTAAGATCATTCCTTTGGGGAATTTTCCTAAATAATTTTCCCATAAAACCTTTTCTTCTTTACCCTTTGGAAAGCTTCAACATGCCCTTCATAAAACTTGCAAGTGTCCCTTCAAAATCCTTGAACTGGACACTTTCTTGAGAAAAGACCCTTCAGACTTTTTACAAGTGTCCCTTTAGGATTTTTCAAAGGACCTTTCCCAAGAGAAAAGACCCTTAAAAAATATTTAAAATGTCCCTTCAGAAGAGAAAGAAGAATCCCTTTCCCTGAGAAATGATCCTTCTAACTTTTTGAAAGTGTCCCTTCATAGTTTTTTAAAGTGTCCCTTCTAAAGAGAAAGACCCTTCAAAAAATTGAAAATGTCCCTTCAAAAATATTACAAACGACACTTCCATGAGAAAAATACCCTTTGGAAAGTTTTTTTTATAAAAAATGTTTGAAACAATTCCTTTGAAATTTTTTAAAGAACCAATTCCTTCAGAAAAGCTGAAAGAGCCAATTCCTTAAAAAAACTTGAAAGAGCCAATTCCTTTGAAAAAGTTGCAAATGACCAATTCCTTTAGATTTTTTTTGTTTTAGACAAAAGTATAAAATAATTCTTTTGAGACTTGAACATAAAACCTATATCAAAACCTTGTCAAAATAAATAACACTTGAGTCAAGAGACCAAAATAACACTTACAATAAAAACAGAACAAAGGCTTATGAAGGAAATAACAATAGACACTTTGTTATGGGGATAAACAAATTAAAAATATTGTACTTGGCAAAAATTGAATATGTAAAACATAGGTGTGAAAATTAGCTGACATTCATGTTGATTCCTAGGGGTGGCATGCCTACTATGCCTAAGACTAGTTGCCTAAATCCTTCCATTGGACATGGAGACACGTATATAGGCACTAAAAAAATGATAAACACACAAGATGGTTGACCACATGCATAAAGGCAAAGACACACACTAAACTAAAGGAATGAAAAACACTTATGCTACAAAGGACTTAGGGAACACAATAGTAAACCAAAATAAAATTAGATCAAACATACACACCTAAGCTACTATTTACAAAGTGTGTCCTATAAGGACTAATAGCAAAAATTTAGATGTATCCCATTCATAAGGATAAGCAATTCTTATTCATTCATCTTGGTCACATTAGGGAAAATTTTAAGTAAAAATGGGGCTGCAAAATAAAATTTTAAATTGTGAAATATGACATATGAAAACAATGAAAATCATTTAAATTATGACATCATCCCTTAGGCCTAACATCACTTTTAAAAATATATTGTTTTTATCTATTATATAAAAATTACTAAATTCTCTAAAATAACCCACTTTGATTAAAATAACCCTACTTGATTTATTCCAATCTCTTCACTTTTAATAGAAAGTGTAAAGATTTTTTGCTTTTTTCATCTTAATGTACATTGAAGGTATTATGATTTTTTTTTAAAACCAAAAAAAACTATTCTATGACCAATGACTACTACCAAATTCTATATAGAGAAAATAATTACATTGGTATAATTGATCTTCTTAAGAGTGATAATAAATTAGGTGAGTCATATAAATTAATTTCCAAAATACCAACTGAACTAGACACTAATGTATGGGCTACATTGTTTTTCCATCTCTAGTATGATATAATTATATATGTTGTTGTTTTACATGACATGATTCATAAATTTTTTGTAACTATTTAAATTTTTATACCATATGTTCTGAAAGATAGAGTACACATGGACTGGTGGATGGAGTGTACACAAGTTTCAAAAGATATAATGATGGATGAAAGCATGAATAAATGTCAAATAAAATATTGGAAAAATGATTATTATTATTATTATTATTATTATTATTATTATTATTATTATTATTATTATTACAATTAGTAATAACCCTTTTGGTCGCCATAAAAGCTGGATGATCCTCTATGTTGAAAAAATAGTATTTATGAAGTAGTCAAGCATAATAAGGTTCTAATTAAGCCATTGGTTTAGCCTTAAAATGCTTCTCCCATGATTTGAATAAGCAACCCACTACAAACTAGACATATTTATATTAGACAAACATGTAGATAATTGTTTAGATTGATGATGATGCTTGAGAAAATAATATGCCCCATTAATGTCCAATAGAATTAACATTTTTTTTCATATCAAGTTCTATTCTTTTCTTTTCTTCAACTAATCCTAAGAGAAACACCACCACCATTATTTTTATCTCCATGGTTTCAACTCAAGTAAAAAAAACATTACATTTCACTCAAAGATTTCAACATACTTAGAAACAAATATGCATTTATCTCCATATCTCGACATGACAAATATATAATGTATATGTAATGTATATAATGTATAGGATAGAATAGGATCCATGGTAAATGGTGAATGGTTCGAACAAGTGACTTGGTGCAAACCAAGCATATTACTATTGGATCAACATGCAGAAAACTATTTATAATGATGATGATGATGCTTGAGAAAATAATACACCCCAGGTGGCCTTCCATATACAACAACATTAGCATTGTTTCCATATCAAGTTCTAATATTTTTTTTAATTTAACTTAGCCCAAAAGCAACACCACCACCATTCTTTTTATCTTAGTTATTTTAACTCAAGCATAATTGCATTCCATTTTAATCAAGGATCTGAATGGACTCAGAAATCCCCTCTATGCTTTCAACACACTATAAATATGTGTTTATCTCCATGTCTAGATATAATGTATATGTACTATGGTCATGTTTCTTTCCAGGAGTGTGAATCACTTCATGTCTATTTCCTAGTTTAATAATTACATTGTGATTCCAACATGAGTTTCATTATATGTTGGCTAGCACATATATGATTTTATGTTATTTTGAATTTATAATAAGGGTAGAGGGAGACCTAAAAAATAATGTATGTGCAAAATAATGTATGCTTTATAAACATTAAAGAATGAATGTATCAGTATTTGATTTCAATCAAAGGCCATGTTGAGGTGGATTAAACTCCAATAAGCAATCAATATATGTGGAGGGTTGAGTAATGAAAATGTTGCATAGTATCAATGCCTTTGATGATAACTGGTATAGAAAATGGGTGCTGATTTGAAAAACCAAATGGTCCTATTCCCTCAAAAATCATATTCAGATGATATATTAATGTGGTCATAGCTTAAATAATGAATAAACTATAGATTTTTTAAAGGTGTTATGTTTATAGAGGAGTAAGCTTACAAACTCTATAAAATTTTATGTGAGTTAAAGATCATTAGATCACACCATTGTGCCATTTATAACCAATATTGTATATAAATATTAAAATTAGAGTGCTTCAATATTAAGATCTAATGTAAGGAATGTTTTTTTAACAAAATAAAATGTTCTTAAAAATATAATAGATTGTTTAATATAAATCCACCAAAAATAAGGATAATAAAAATGCTAATTAAAGAAAATGTAATAAAAATATGAATTAAAAAAAAAGTACCGATCATTAGATTGTGAAAGTTTTACAAAAATAAGATTGATTTTGATTTTTAAAAGATAAAATAATTGAAAGACTATTTTAAAAATATAGAAAGTATAGTGAACAAAGTGTTTTTAAGATGCATTAAATAGATATGTGGCCCCACTTAACCCATGTAGTTATGTGGTTTTTTAAAATTATATTTAAATAATTTATTATTTATAATATTTATTAGGAGGTCCATTTTATATATAAGTTTCCTCTAATGGATAAAAGGAATTATTTTGCTTGCACTTGCTAATGATGTAAGGGCCACTCCACAAAGTGTCAAACTTTGTATGTCTACTCAATTTTGATCTATCCTTGTCCCATTTTAGGACCAAGTCACCTTCTTTAAACACTCTTGCACTTTATCTAATGTCAAAGGACTTCTTCATGAGTACTTGGTGGTACTCCATGGCCTTATGTGCATTGTCTCTTGCTTCTTCTTACTACATTAGTTCTATCAATATGACTTCTATTGGAGTATTTTCGGGTAGTTCTAGTTGTTGTGCAAGTTATAAAGTAGGCAGTTCTTGAGATATGGACAACCTATCTCTCTCCCATAAACAAGCACAAAGGGAAAATTACCAATTTATTTCTTAGGAGTAATCCTATCAGTCCATAAGGTTGTCTTCAACTTGTTGTACCATGTTATTTGATTATTCTCCAATGTCATCTTGATGATCTTGATGAGATTCTTGTTATTATATTCAACCAATCCATTACTTGGAGGGTAATAGTTGGATGAGGTACTCAAGTAAATTCCATTCCTATTTTCCCAATCAAAATTTTTAGCACTTATTAAAGAAAGTGCATTATTAAAATGATAATATGGGGAACTCCAAACCTTGTTATAATGTTCTCATAGAACTCCAAGATAAAATTTTCACTTTCCTCCTTCAGTTAGACAACCTCTACCCACCTTGTGAAGTATTTAGTAGCATCCAATATCTATTTGTATCATATCACTTGATGGAGGGTTGATCACACCAATGAAATCAAGGCCCCATTGCATGAAAGGTTGGTCTACTGGGATAGGATTCAATGGAAGGGATTCAAATTTATATTTGCCTCTAGGGAAGGAACATTGAGGACACATCTTATCTAAATGTTAATATTACTTAAAAATACTAGGCTAATAGTAACCATCCCTCATTATCTTTGCAACTATCATCCTAGGAGAGAAATGACCTCCATCTACACCATTGTGAAACTTTTCCAGTACCATATCAAACTGACCACTATTAACACACCACAATAGTACACCATTCACATCTTTAATAAAGATAACATCTACAAGATAGTAGGGAATGGTTTACAATCTAAAATATCTCCTTTGAGACTTTTTTGAGCCATTGAGACACCCACCATTTTGAATAAAACTAATGATGTCTTGTGTCCAACTTTGAACTTGTATGTGATTAGTTGGTTGGGGATGAACTTGGTTGATCAAGACTTCCTCTTTTGGATCTTAAAAATAAGAAGCTAAATACTTTAATAACCCTTTTCCTCTTACCAAGTTCATCACCTTAATATCCACATCACACTCTATTAATTTGGTAATCTACCTATCATGCTTTTCATTAAGGTCTTTGCTTATGAGAAATTTATTGGTGTTAGGATGAGAAACCATGACATGTATCTTTTTGTTTGAAACCATGTGTCTAAATTTTTTCAATCCTCTTATCACTGTTAGAGCTTGCTTCTCAAAAAATGTATACTTGTCCTCATAATCTTCCAATCCTTAACTAAAGAATGCAATTGGTTGATCTACCTATTCATCATTATTTTGCATAAGCATAGCTAAGATTGTATCAAGGTTAGTAAAGTTATAGAGTATGAAATCTTTGGAAATTTTTAGGTTTAAGAGAGTAGGATATTTTGCAATTGCTTTCTTGATTGCCTCAAAACTACTCTTACCTTCTTTTGTCCAAGAAAAATCTTGGTCTTCTTAAGCATGGCTGTGAAAGGATTTACCATAGTTTCAAAGCCTAGAGTAAACCTTCTTACAAAGTTTATTTTCCCCAAGAAGATTTGAAATATTTTCTCGTGTTGAGGCAAAGGCAAGAATATAATATCCTCAATCCTCTCGAGGTTAATAGACAAGCCCTATTTTGAAACAATATGACCCAATAAACTACCTTCATGGATAACAAAGATGCACTTTCTTGGATTAAGGGTTATTCCATACTCCCTAAATTTATAAAAGACCTACCTTATATGTTATATATGATCAGTAGCATACTTTGAAAAAATATTTATATCATCAAGGTACACAAGTAGAAACTTGTTGATCAAACCCTTAAAATCCATGTCCATTTCCCTTTGAAATGTAGCTCTAGAATTAGATAAACCAAAAGGGATCTTCTTATAGGAAAAGATCCCCCATTTTTTAGTGAAGGATATCTTGATCTAATCCTCTTCATTCACTAGTATTTGATTGTAACTTGAATAACCATCAAGAAGTGAGAATCATTGAGAACCTAAATCAACTTTTAGAACTTGTTCCATGGAAGGTAGTGGATAATCATTATTGAGAGACACTCTATTAAGGTCTCAAAAATCCACACAAATTATGATCTCTCCATTATTATTTTAGATAGGCACAATATTATCCACCCAAGTTGAGTGTTTGATAGGAAAGATAATCCTAGACTCAATCAACTTGGTGAACTCTTTCTTCATGAGTTTCTGTATCTTGGGGTTGATAGGCCTTTGTTTTTGCCTGACAAAATTATCTCCAGATTATAAATCAATGGTGTGATGAGATAAACTTGGATCAAACCCTTTAAAATATTTATATTCTAAATTAAATATTTCATGGAACTCTTTACATAATTCAATAAAGGCCTACCTCTCAAATAGAGAACATAACTAAACAATTTTTAGAAGCTTGTCCTTGTAAATCATGAATCTCTCATAGTTTTCTTCTTTTGTTGAAATTCTCACTCTTTATTTCTTACTTTGATCATATTCATTGAAAACAATCTATAAATTAGTTAGCCCATTAGGTATCTTATTTGTCTTCAGCTGAATAACTTGCTCTTCATATTGATCATGAAGTCTCTTTTGACTGCTCGAGGAGAATCCTACCTCATTTTATAAGAAGTGTGAAATGTGATCATCACTTTTAAACAAATGCCATGACACTTAATTATCTATAATATAAGGCCTCATAATGACCTTCATATGAGATTGATCTTTCTCCTTTCCTACATCAACAACTGCATCAAATTGTGTTCCTATGGCAGCCAATCTATCAACATGTTTATTTGAATCTCTTGGTATGGGTTATATGTTGAATGTATGAAAGTCTTCAAGTAGGTTCCATACCCTATGCTTGTAGTATTTAAGAAATGGATTATTTGTTATAGCTTTATTTCTCACTTGGTGGATGAGCAACTCACTATCCCCATAAACCTTCAAATTCTTGATCCCTCTCTTATTTGCCCATTAGAGGCCATGAACTAGGCCTTCATATTCTGCCACATTATAGGTGTAGCTAAAGTGGAATATATATGAGGATTTTTATTGAATTTTTGATGGAGAAACTAACATAACGCCATCTCCTACACCTACTTTGCTTCTTGAGCCATCAAAAAACATTTTCCAAATCCCTTCAAGTTCATGATCTTCATTAGTGAGTGAAGGGGTTGAAACATTTTTGTCACGCATACAATAAACTCCCAAATTAGTATCTTGTATGAATGTATATAGATCAATTCCATGAATTTCAATGCTATACTTATCAAGGAAAAGATAAGACATACCTTCAATAGGGGATGATGCTTCACCATCCATGACACCTTCTCCTTCTTCTTTACTAATTAAACAATTATGATTTGAACTTGTCTCCATATATGGTTTAATATGAAACCTTGTTAAGGATTATGTACTTATAGTCACCTTAGTTCAATATATTGTTTTAAAAGATATAAAATACAAGTGATAAAAAAGGTACCCTCCTATATTAATCATGAAGTCCCTTAAAAAACACATTGCAAAATGAGCTAGAAGGTCTACCACCACAACATCTTGTATAATGGGGAAACTTGGGAAATCATGTAGAAAGAATTTTAGACCTCTAACCAATCCAAATATCTTGGTTGGAGTCCCATCAAGCTACAACACACCTTTACTATGTGTTTCATACTTCAATCTTAATTTATCACTTAGGCATGACAGTGGTATTAGCTCCACTATCTACAATGTAATTGTGAACCAACTTATCTCCCATAATAAGTGTGAGGTAGAAGGGTGGAGAAATTTTAGATTTGGTGAAGGGATATAAGATATGACTTGGAGTATTAGTAAGGGATACAATATTGTGTTTTAATGTTTGGGGGGCTACATGAATGCTTACAAGATATTCTTGTAATATCTCCTTTTGACCAAGAAAATGCAAGACTTCCCAAAGACATATACTTGTCTTCATATTCTTAAAAGAAACAATAGTGTTTAGAAGGGAAGTATTCTAATTTTCTTGCATTCTTTAATGTAGTGAGAGAATCTAAATGTACTAAATTATAGGCTTGACAACCCTACTTGCATTCTTACTTTATTGAGGAGCATGACTGGTAATAGGTATTGCACTAGGATTCACATTTTATGACTTCAGAGAGGCATCACTTAGAGTCACATGTACTCCCAAAACATCTCCCATATCTCTCCTCATAGCTATTATGTTGGCTGAAATGTATGTGCTTTGATTCAACATAATCATCATTTGCTTGAAAATTCATCATACCTACACTCTGGCTGCTACCTTCTCCATGAATATCCCTTTTCATAAGATTAGATTCTTATAATGTCATGTAAGGAGTATATTATTATTTTACCACCAAATCTTGGCTATCTTATCCTCTATCATGCATAAATTGACCTTGAGGCTTCCCCCCTTGGTCCAAATGATCCTCCCCTTGGACCAGTTTAGCATTCACTAGAACAATATCCTTTATGGAAGTAGTTAAATTAGGATTATAGGAATTGGGATACCTATTGAAACCTTATTGACCTTATCCTCTTAATTGGTACTTGTATTTGGGTGGAGATCTATAGCCTTTTTGAGGATAGTATTGAGTGTTAGGTGGAACACTTGCTTAGAACTGAGCTTGCTTGGGTTGAACATGTAATGATTGTAGTTCTTCATCTTTGTCCATAGAATTATCCACATTATTGGTAAATTTTATTAGCTTGACATTGGCATTAGGAACTTGTGATATGCTTGAATATTCAACCAAACTATGAGATAGTAAAGGCATGGAAAGTCTTGGAGGTATCCTTCTAGCTTATATCAAGTTATTCTCAACTTCAAAAGCTATCTCATATGCATATAGTAGAGCAAATCCTATAATTTATTACATCCTTACTAAAAAATTAATACTAATAGCCTTTAAATAAGTGGGAAACATAAAGCTAGGAGGAGGTCTCATGACAGGTGGCAACCTATGCCATGTCCTTTGAAATCTTTCATTAAAATCTCCCATAGATTCGTTAAGACATATATTTATCACATTTCAACTAGTGGATTAGTGAAGTATAGTCACTCTTATTCTCAAACCTAATTACCAATAATTCCCCAAATCCATCCAAACTTGTAATACAACCACTTTCCAAAGTCATATACCAGTCATGTGCCTTACCTCTTAGAGACATGGCAAGCAATCTAATGGCTATGTTGGCTCATATGACATTATGTAAGTTACAGAAATTTGAAATGTCCCTAATATGCTTAGATGGGTTAATATAACCCTCTCCATTGAAAATGGTGAGATTCTTGGTATCATTATGAGGAATAGAATCATATGTAGGAAGGTTAATTAGATGTTGGGTGTTGAAATATAGGAAAGGTTATTACCTATCCATTTATCTTCTTTCCTATTGATTTGGTATCTCTTCAACTTCTTCTTATTATTATTCAAAACCTCCTTGTATAAGATCTCTAAGTTTTAGGAATGGTTTAAGGTGTTGTTCTTCAAGAAGGGTTTCAACTAGAGGGGTTTGAAAAAAAATCCTATATGACCTAGTGAGGACCATGAAGTATAACATGGGAAAATTGATTTACAACCATAAATTATCACCTTTTGGAGTCACCAAATGTTGGATTAAGAATATTTATACAACCTTAGGCTTATCAATACCAACATTCACCTTGACATGTAAATAATTAGGACTAGTTGTCCCACTGGGCATGCCAAAACTATTATCTCTAGATCTTGTACCCTAGAAGAGAGTGTTCAAGTCTCTTCCAGATTTGGGTAATGTTGGAACATTTTTAGGCATGTGGGTATGCTTATAAAGGAAATGAACCTCTAGATTTAAAGTTCCATCTCCTTGAATGAATCTCTATAAAATAACCTCTATTTAAACTAGTTTGATTTAAAAGAAAAGAGTTAGAAATTTCACAAAATGAAAATGACTTTAAGATTGGTGATGCATCGAGATTATCTTCTATGTGAATATCATATTCTAATGCATAATATAGAAAAATGCATAGACCATTTTAAAGGTCTAAGGGGTTCTAACACAAGTATTTTAGTATAGAGGTGAGATGTATAAAATGACACAAGGAAAATGAAATAAAAGGAAAATTGCACATTCCAAGAATAGTTATACACTTACAACAATTCAAACACTTGAACACACTATATATGACCTATTAGACTAAGAAATTTTTCTTAGGCATGAAGGATAAAGGATAGAATTATGTAAAATCATCACTTATTATCACTATAAGTCATTTACACACTTAATAAATTGTTTAAAATTGGAAACAAAAGACTTATACTAATGTTTAAAGGTAAAATATAACATCAATCTAGCACAACTTCACCATAAACTATGTGGCTATCTCTTACACTAGCCCAAGGGATATATTTATACCAAAAAGGAAATGAGAGGAAGATGCCTTTGGTGCCAAGAGAGGAATCAATAAATTAGAATTCCCAATCATCAACTACAGCCATCTTTGAAAATGATGCTCATTCGAGCCATTTGATTAATCAATGTTACCTTAAGTGGTTACATAGTTAGCCTACTCTCTCAAATATTCTCCCCCAATGGTTACACCAATGGAATATAATTTGAAATGGAATAAATGTAGTTATGACAAATGAGTCCACTTATTATGGATTTATCTTGTTACTAACAACTTATCACTACCTCATTGAGGTGTGCAACGATGTGGGTAATAGCCCTTTTGATTCTTTTGGACTTGGAGAGGAATCACTTGGAGTCTACATGTATGTTTGCATGGTATTTTTTATAATGATGGGTCCATGTGTATATACACAAACATCCTTAAAAGCTTTCCCTAGCTAGACCTTATTTAAATGTTCAAATATTGTAAATCCTCTCAATTGATTATTCCTTTAATTTGCCATTAAAAATGACTTAGATCTTGAGCTAATCAATGGTGACATGAACCCCCTAATATAATTTTGTGGATGAAGAAAATGAACCCTTGGATATTTGATCATTTGAGTGAGAACCATCAATCTACCTAGGACCCATTGTTTAAATGCCAATAGCTAGCTGATCACCTTGAAGTTAACATCCATATAACCATCATTCTTACTTGGAACATTATTTCACGGCATTTTCTTATAAAATTTTCCTATATACCATTTTCTTCTTTAACCTTCATAAATCTTGAATATGCCCTTTAGAAAACTTTCAAGTGTCCCTTTATAAATCTTGAACTAGTCACTTTCTCAAGAAAAGACCATTCATACTTTTTGTAAGTGTCCCTTAGAGCTATTGTAAAGGACCTTTCACAAGCGAAAATACCCTTCAAAAATATTAAAAATGTCCATTTATAAGAGAAAGAAGTATCCCTTTATTTGATAAATGATCCTTTTGACTTTTTTAAAGTAAGTATCCCTTTATTTGATAAATGATCCTTTTGACTTTTCTAAAGTGTCCCTTTAGACTTTTTAAACTGGATTCCCAAGAAAAGACCCTTTGGAATTTTTGAAAGTGTCCCTTCAAACTTTTTGAAAGTGTCCCTTTCAAGTTTTTGAAAGTGTCCCTTCAGAATACAATGACCCTTTGACAAAACTAAAAATCTCCATTCATAAATATTGTAAAGGACACTTCCATGAGAGATAGACCCTTCATAAAGATTGTTTCAAACAAAACGACCAAAATAATTCCTTCAAAAATATTTAAAGAGCCAATTCCTTCAAAAAAGTTGATAGAGCCAATTCCTTTAGATTTTTTTGTTTCAAATAAAAAATTTTAAACACTTCATTTGAGACTTGAACAAAAAACCCAAAGCAAAACCTTTTCTAAAGAAAAAACACTTGAGCAAAAAGACCAAAATAAAACTTACCAAAAAATACCAAACAAAGGCTTCCAAAGGAAATAACACTTGACACTTTTCTATGGGGATAAATAAATTATGAATCTACACTTAGCTAAAATGAAAGATGAAAAACTTGGGTGTGAAAATTGGCTAACAAGAACATGAGGGATACTATAGAGGAATGGTTGGTCGTGGATTCCACTATAACTGTAACTTTAGAAGAGGGAAAGAAGAAGGTATTGATATGCTTCAAAGAGATCAAAACTCTATGTTATTCCACACATATGGCACCCTACTTGACCAAGTGGAATTCAAAGTCCACCTAGGTCAATTTGACCAAGTCATGAGGTAGAAGATCATCAAAGCAAACCAATAAGGGCCCCAGGTGGTGCTAGTCTATCAACACTATCCATGGTGAGCATTACCTAGCTCTCTAGGTTCTTAGTGTTAATAAAATCACACTTTCAAGTCTACCATAGACTAGTGACTCAATCCAAGGTAAACTTTAGGGAACCCCAAATGAATTTTGACAATCTAAATAAGAAATTTGACCTCATAGAAGAAGCATTAGAAGATAGGGATGCTAGATTAAAGTAGTTAGGAGCTAGACCTTCTTAGTCACCTCCTTGTATGAATGAAGTGGTCCCCCATATATCTTATATCTTTTTGAAGGGATATAATGAGTGGCCATTATTTCCTAAGATGGGATCCTCATGTTAACTATAGGTAAGCCACATCCTTATATATATAAGGAAGAATTGTATTGTAATAGATGGGGTCAACTAAAAACTTCTAAGAAGTGCTATCAGATTAGATCCAAGATCTTGACTAATTTTTCCTTCATCTCTCTAGATTATAAATCTGGCCCATATTTATTATTTTAACATAACTTACTTATTTTAATGAATGTAATTCATGTTTTTTGTAGAGGGTTTGTTCTATATCTCAATTCTCTCTCATCTTCATTTTTGAATGATTATCAATTCTAGGTTAATTGGATTAATAATTTTTTAATTTATGTATGATATGTTTATGATGTGTTTAACTATTATAATCACTATGTGAGTTCTCTCATTTTCCTTTTGTATTACTATTAATTTGTGTGTTAAATCTATAAATTACCAAATGGTGTTTATGTGTACTTTGTTATAAACTCCTAGTACTCATCTTTAGTGATATTTCATATTAAAGGCATACTCCCAGTTCCCTCAGATGTTTCCCACTATATGTTCTTGGAGGTATGACTCTAGTGAAACTTATTTTATATTGGTATAACTATGATGGAGTCACTTGGTTCAATTATTAATGCATCAAGTTCATTTTAGATCAAGAGGCTCAATTTTTTGCCTTATTCTTCCCTCTATTTTGTGTTTGTTCTTTGTAATTAAACTATCCTTTCCCATTATGTTTATAAATAGAAAGCATAATACTCAAATTATCACAATTATCTTTGACATGCATGTATGAACTTTAGATTGAACCTTTGATGGTAATAGTGCATCTCTTGGAGATTATTCACATAAACTCCATTTGTGAAGTCAAATACCTATAGATCTGCCCCAAGATGATACCAAACTAGTCTTAAAATGAAGGATAAAATTTCATAGTTATACCCACCTTCCCATTTTTGTGAATTCTCAACCTCATGGGCATTTCATGAATAAATTAATTTGAAGTGAATAATAAATTCAACTCAATGCTCTAAGTGGTCATGTAAATTATACCTCCAGGAAAACCATTCAATAAACTCTAACATGCATACATGAACATATGGATGAGTTAAGTCCATTAGGACAAACAAGCCATTTTTACATGAGTGGATTAGCATTAAAGACCAATTTACTAAGCCATGCATGCATAAGCCTTCTAATTGTTATTGAGAGACAAAATAGGGTCTTCACTCCCACCACTATGCCAACCTTTATTGAATATCCTCATGGGAGATTCCTAATTCATTGGAGAGGGAATAATGACCCCATTTCCCCTTTTTTCTCTTCTTCTCTATCATCTCATTTTCTTATATATCGGATTGAAAATTAGTTGTTCATGATCCCTCTTCTTGGGTATGACAAGATTTTATTATTTTTGAGACTTTAAATATTAGCTTGATGCATTAAATCCAATAAAATTTATGTTTTCTTCTTATACCTTGTCAATTATCTTGATTATTATGTAAAATCTAACTATTGATCTTAATTTTGTGTAATTTTCATTCCCTTGTGTTTATGTATTATCACTTTTACACCTTTACTTACAAATTTTATATTGGGTAGACACATACCTTCATGTAAATCAATTATACAAGTGTTGATAAAGTTGTAGGTTTTTTAGGAGCTATGTAGTTTCTCATTAGTTATGTAGATCTATTGTGTTGTTAGAGTGAGTTGATGAAATATTTAAACATTGGTGCATCACCTTTTTTAGTTTTTATTTAATTTATACTCCCTTTTCCTTGATAAAATCATAATCTTAGCTATAAATATGTCTTTTTATCACAGTTTTAGGATTGAAATTAGTCTTAAATCAAGTGCATTTAGTTTAGGAAAGAGTTGGCCTTCTCTAGAATTTCATCCCAAGGAGCTAAAGTCCCACACCTTGGGGATGATCCCATTGTTTCCATTGGATTATTTGATTGAATGAAAAGGTGAGAGATCTAAGTGAAAACATTTACCTTGCCTCAAAAGGATAAGATAACTATATAATTTGTGTATGGATAGTGTAACATCTATGAGTAACATGTATAGGTAGATAAAAAATTGAGGAACACATTGTGTAATCACATAAAGTCCTAAGATATATGACATAGATCATGGTAACATCTAGAGAGTAATAGTACAAGTCAACATGTAGTTAAACACACACACAAGAACACTCAAAAGTAAAGCAAAAGGAAAAATGTTCCATAGAGACATCATATAAGGTGTATGTTTAAATGCCACATAATCAAAGGGATGTGACCTAGTAAAATGTCCATATATCATAGAAATTACATATTCAATTATCAACATACAACATAGAGTGACATATTCAAATGTCCAAATAAGCAAGCAAAGGCACGAGGCCCATAATCAATGGAGCATATTGAAATGATAAAATAGGAAATAAAATAAAACATGATAGTAGGTAGGGAACACACTCAAGGAGGTTCATAAAAATAAAGAAAGGAATATTAGAAACTAATATAAACAAAACAAACTATTTCCTAAACATATGTGTTTGCCAAATCTTAAGCTTATAGCATATCAAGTACATTGTGAATGGTATAAACATGGATATAAGCATGTGTAAGTATATAATATTAAAAAATATAATAAAAAGTGATCATACATATGAATATAACCTAGGTGTATCATGATTAAAGGAGGAGAAGCCCCCCAACGTACCTATGATATGAGTATAAGGAAGACCTAGCATCTATATACACATATATCATGTATTATAGTATGCCTATATGACACTCAAATTAAGCATGAAATATATGTATATATAAGGAAGGGAATTATATGTTATCTACTAACATAGATAAAAAAACATGTGTATAATAAATAGTATAACTAGGAACATGTTGAATTTTTTAGGGTATTTTTTAATTTATTTGAATGTTTGTATGTTATGTTGAATATGTGATTTTCTTTATATTTGGAATATATAATGTTTTCAACCTTAGGCTAGATAATTTTCATTATTTGGATCATGGTTAGATAAGTTAAAATGGCGCATGTCATATTCCTCCTCATAATTTACATATGAAGTAAAAGAATGAATACCATCATGTGGTATATGTATCAACTTTACCTAATGGTAAAATGAGATACCTTGCTGATTTTGGTCAATTTTATCTTCCATATGGTATAACCAAATAGTTTCCACTATAAATGAATATTCATATTTTTTTGGCATAACCCAAACCCTTATTTAAATCACTTTATGACCATGATTTTTTTTAATTATTATGTTAGCTAAGGAGTCTTTTAAACCTTATTTATTTTTTTAACTCCTTTTGATAAAAACCAAGTTGTTGAAAGAATCTTATAGTACAAGTGGTTTTTGTTTGCATAGGGTCAACATGGTTACACAAAGAATAAGCATGACCCATGAATAATGTGATCATTAGATCTTGTTGGCATTTTGTTTTTAATTTTTCAACTTGAGTTATTTGATTTAGATGTACATCATATGCCATATTCACTTATTGATATTCTTATAATGATCTTGCAAAGCATTGTTAAATATATTCTAATTCTAGTGATCAATAAGTTATGAACCCTATCTTTTGGAGGATCATCAAGGGTAATTTTTTTGTCATCAATATGAACTTTAATTTTATTCCTTAAGGTGTAAAATTTATTCATAGAATACCCATGGCCTTGGTAATAGTCATAATATGCACTAGTATCATATCCTTTTGGTATAGGTCAACTCATATCAACCTCTATGGTGGGAGGGAGAGATATGAGATGACACTCCATAATATTTTTAAGAAAAAAAAAATTATAGCCTTAAGTAATCATGTAAAATATATTTTAGGTGCATTGGATAAGATTAATCGATTAGGTATCTATGATATTATATTTGCTAGTGTTCTAGATTCTATTACAACCTTTGCATTAATTTTTGAATGAACAATATGTGAATGGTAGGTTAAATTTTAGTGGCCCATATAGAAATTAAATTGGGTTTTTTTGGTGAATTTATATGTATGTGTTTTGAAATTTTGGCAAAAGTTAACACATGATGTTTAGGCATGTAGGTGAATTAACATGCATAATTTAACTTATCATAGAAGGTATGATGATGTATGACTATAATAAAAATTCATAGATGGATGGTAGGAGTTTTATTGGATGATAAGACTTTTCTATTGAATGATAATAATTTCATCAAATGCTAAATATAATTTTTAATTATAGGTCTACTTTCATTTGATAACTATGTTGTTGCTCGATAGTTTTGTTGTCATTCAATAGTATCACTATCACTTGACAATATTGTTATCGCTTGATAGTAATGCTATCACTCAACAACATTATATTCTCTCAAAAAAATATGTCACTTGAAAACATAGATATTTCATGACACCATATCTATTCTATGATAACTAAACTACCAAATGATAGGTTTAACACCAAATGACATTTGTGTTGTCTAATAGGTGATAATGTTATGGGTAAGTGAAAATTATGTTATCGAGTGACACAAGTGCCTTAAAATGGTAGTTGTGATGATAAGATTCATAAATTTGGTCCTTTAATGATTATATATTACATATAATGATGAATAATATCATATTTACTTTTAATAGAGTAGCAAATTATATTTATAGGTATGAAGTTTATTTTAAATAGTAGGTAAGCTGACTTGGAAAATTAACATATACCTAGATAATTTAGGCAAATATATATTATTCACCACCCAATAAAATAGCCAATTATAATTTTTAAAATATAAATATTCATGAATTAATGAAAAATAGACACTAAATTTTACCCTAGTGAATGGATACAAGAAAGTTGTTTTCATTGGTATGTGGGTATGGTAAAATCTTTTTTCAAGATTGTTAAGTTGTGGAGCTAAAAGTTTCATAGGTATGCAAATGTGGAGGTTGTTGGGTTATAGAGTAACCAACATTGGTTAGGCCAACTGACATCAGTTATCTTTATCTACACAGTAACCAACATCGGTTATGTTCGGCCGGCATCGGTCAGATAGGAATCGACGTCAGTCATCTCTGTGTTTCCAAAACTATTGTTCTAATTTTAGACGAATAGTTAGTTTGCATGTAAAGACTAATTTTAGTCTTGAGTCTGTGTTTCTAATTATTTTTTGGTTTGGGATCTATTTAAGAGACCCATGGGGCTATATTGTAATCAATACTAAGAAGGATTAGATCCTCAAGTGTAAGATCTAGAAGGTCTGCAAGAGTGCAAGATCAGGGAGATCTATAGGTAAGCAAGGTCAGTTGATTTATGGGGTAGCAAGATCAAGAAGATATGCAGGTGTGTGTGTGCAAGATTAGTTAGATTTGTGGGGTAGAAAGATCAAGAAGATATACAACACATGGTGTAAGCAAGACCAATTAGATTTGTAGGGTGCAAGATCAAGAAGGTATATGGATGAGAGTAGGCAATAACAACCATTGGGTTGATTGTCACTGGATGGAACAACTTAGGATTTAAGTTGGTTGTAATTGATTCAGAGAGAAAACTCTTGAGGGAGAGTTACTATATGCCCAAGAGGTGTGGGAAGAAGAGATTTCTTCATTGTATTTCCTTTTAGAAGTGTTTAATATAGATTGTATTGTTTCTCGTATCTCCTATTCTTTATTGTTTCTGAATTCTAGTTACATATTACTTCTAGTTTATTTCTGTGTTTAGTTGCTTATACAAAGGTAATCAATTGTACTCTAAGGAGGATCCTGATAGTTGGTATAAGAGCAGGTTCATTAGAGCATGTTAGTGTTTGTTGATTACAGGTCACTCACAGGGGTTTCTGTTTGAGTGGGAGTAAAGCAATAACAGAAGAAAGTAAGCTAAGAATGGAGAAATTCAATGGCAAAGGGGAAGTGCAGCTGAAGTTGTAGACTAACAACACATGGGTGTTGAAGGATGTCATGCATGTACCCATCCTAAAGAGGAATTTGATTTTTTTAGGGAAGTTGGGTGATGAGGGTTTCATAGTAACTCTCACATTGAAATTTTGGAAAGTTTCCAAGGGTGCACTTGTATTAGTAAGAGGTAAGAAAGTAGGTACATTTTATCTATCTACTTGTATTACTGATTCTCCTTCTATTTTATCTACTTCAATGTAGATGTAAAGATGTGGCTCTATAGGCTTGGTCACATGAGTGAGAAGGGAATGGATGTTCTTAAGTCAAAAGGTAAGCTTTCAGATTTGATAGACCGAGATTTTTGTGAGCATTGTATTTTTGGGAAACAAGAGAAAGTGAGGTTTCTCACAACTGGGTCAACAAAGAAGAAGCACAAGTTGGAGCTTGTTCACACAAAGGTGTGGGGACCAGCTCAGGGAGCTTTTATTGGAGGATCATAGTATTATGTTTCTTTCATTCATGATGCTACAAGAAAGGAATGGGTTTATTGCATAAAGAGGAAATTTGATGTTTTTGACATATTTAAGAACTAAAAAGGCTTGCTTTTTAAGGAGAAGATGATGGATAGAGATCAGATCAAGATGTTGAATAATTTTGAGTAGGGTAATGTTGATTTGGACAAGGTTATGATCCAAAATGAGCTCATAGGTAAAAATCATCACTCATAGGAAAACACCTATATCGACATCGATCAGGTGAGAACCAACGTCGATCAAGAAGGAACTAACATCAATTTAGTGAAAACTAGTGTTAGTTAGGTAAGAACTAACATCGATTAGGTTGGTCACATAGAATTGACATCGGTCAGGTGTAGACTAAGAGATGATCGAGATCGGTCATTGTTGGAACAAAATTTGGGTGGACAACAAGCTGTCAATGAGTCTGAAATGCCCATGAGGATGTCTAAAAGAGTAAGTAAGCCTCAAATTCATTATTCCCCTTCTTTATACTACTTTTTTCTCACAGATGGTTGAGAACTAGGAAGTTTTGAAGAGGCAATGCAGGTAGAATCTAGGAAACAGTGGGAGCATGGCATGAATGAGGAAATTGATTCCTTGGCAGTGAACCAAATGTGGGATTTGGTAGAGTTGCCAGCCAAAAAGAAAGCACTAAAAGATGAATGGATTCACAAGTTAAAGAAAGGAGGGAATGGACAGGTGAGATAGAAGGCTAGGTTATATGGTCTTGAGCAAGCTCCAAGATAGTGGTATTTTAGGTTTGACATGTTTATGACAAAGCATGGCTTTAGTCAATGTTAATGTGACCATTGTGTTTATTTTACCAGGCTGGATAATGATAGCTACATTATCCTATTACTGAACTTAGTGTATATGCTTGTTGTAGGGTCACACATGCAGGGAATTATTGAGCTAAAGGTAAAAGTAGCTCAGACATTTGCTAAGAAGGATTTAGGAACAACAAAGAAAATCCTTGGCATAAGTATTTCTAGAGATAGGGAAAATCACAGGTTGATTTTGTCTCAAGAGGATTATGTGAATAAGGTAGTGGAGAGGTTTGATATGCAAGATGCAAAATCGATAAGCACACCTATGGTTGGATAGTTCAAGTTGAGCTATGAATAGTGTCCTAAATCACATGATGAGGTTGGGTACATGGTATGTACTAGACCTGATATTGCCCAAATAGTGAGAGTTCTCAGCAAGTTTATGGCCAATCTAGGAAAGATGCACTGGAAAGTAGTTTAGTGGATTCTCAGATATCTAAGAGGGACCAGCAATAGGTATTTATGCTATGTAGGGTCAAGCACTTCTCTACATGGGTATGTAGATTCGGATATGGCAGGTGACTTGGATGGCAGGAGAAGCACCACAAGATATGTGTTCACTATTGGTGGTTAATCTTTAAGATTGAACTTGAAGATGGAGATATAATCCAAAAACAAATTAGAGTATGTATAGGTATAGGTATAGATGTAGTTATTTATCTCCAAGTGGGAGATTGTTAAGTTGTGGAGCTAAAAGCTTCACAGGTATGCAGATGTGGAGGTTGTTGGGTTATAGAGTAATTGACATCGGTCAAGCCAACTAACATCAGTTATCTTCAGCTACATAGTAATTGACATCGATTATGGTCAACTAACATTGGTCAGATAGGAACCGATGTCGGTCATCTATGTGTTTCCAAAACTATTGTTCTAATTTTAGATGAACAACTAGTTTGCATGTAAAGACTAATTTTGTCTTGAGTCTGCATTTCTAATTATTGTTTGGTTTGGGATCTATTTAAGAGACCCATGGGGCTATATTATAATTAGGACTAAGAAGGATTAGATCCTCAAGTGTAAGATCTAGAAGGTCTGCAAGAGTGCAAGATCAAGAAGATCTATAGGTAAGCAAGGTTAGTTGATCTATGGGGTAGCAAGATCAAGAATATCTTTGGGTGTGTGTGTGTGCAAGATTAGTTAGATCTATGGGGTAACAAGATCAAGAAGATCTGCAACACATGGTGTAAGCAAAACCAATTAGATTTTCAGGGTGCAAGATCAAGAAGGTATGTGGATGAGAGTAGGCAACAAAAACCATTGGGTTGATTGTCATTAGAGGGAACAACTCAAGATTTGAGTTGGTTGTAATTGATTGAGAGAGAGAACTCTTGAGGAAGAATTATTGTACACCCAAGAGGTGTGGGAAGAAGAGATTTCTTCATTGTATTTCCTTCTAGAAGAGTTTAATATAGATTGTATTATTTCTTGTATCTCCTATTCTTTATTGTTTCTGAATTCTAGTTACGTATTACTTCTAGTTTAATTTTGTGTTCAGTTGCTTATACAAAGGTAATCAATTGTACTCTAAGGAGGATCCTGACAAAGATAAATATTATGCTTCGTCCATTTGAAACATTTCACCATAGAGGCCACACATAGTGTCTCTAAATTACTTTACAAGGTTTTAATGTGTAAAATTCTCAAGAGGATACCCTTGTATGAGTGTGACTTCTGTAACAAGTCAAAAAATGAAATTTTATCAACAACATCATAAGAGTGTTTTTCAATATTATATGTCATTGATATATTTTTCATGCCCTCCTTTTGTTTTCCTTTATTTTTAAGAGTAATTTTCATTGATAAAATAATTTTTTTATCAGTTATATCTTTTGAGGGCAAATATTTTTAATCAAAGGTAAGAAGATTTGCATTATGCATTAGATCTTTCATAATATCCATAAAAGAAGCCAGTATTTTTTCAATTGGTACCTTAGTTTTACATAATATATCCTTATAATTAATTTATTGTTTCATAAGGTCAAAAATTTACATATTGCAATGTGTATTTCTTGATTGAAGAATATCATTGATCACCATAGGAATCTGTTTCATATGTTTCATATCATTACAAGAAGAATTTTAGAAAGAGGTTTTATGTTTTCCCATTTTGTTATTTCTCTTGAGTATATTTTTTATTGGTTTGATAATGTATGGGGGATAAAAAATAAGATTTACCATGAAATATGGAAAAAGGAAATAAATCATATATGCATTCATGATTAATTCCTTTAAAATATATGAAAATATGATTTTAAAATATTTTCGATTTAGAAATTAGGAATCATAAAATAGTAGGAAACCCTAAGTCCACTAGGGTTTTGGAGGCCAATGTTTGGGTTCACCAAATGTCTAACCCTAAATTTATATATGTGGGGGCATATAGGGTTGAGCAAATTAGATAAAATTTTACACAAGGGTGGTGATATACCCTGATGAGTAAGATAATTAATAAAAAAACTTAGACAAATAATATTCTAAATTTATACAATTGAGATTACTATAAATATTAAAGTATAATTTTTTATAGATATTTTAATAAATTGAAAAAAAAATGATAGTTATCTTATTATGCATAGGTATATCTAGATTAGAAACATGTGTAAGTTATGCATGATATATATTTTTGATCAATCATAAAATTATGGAAATATTTTTTTTGTAATTATAGATGCTTGCATTAGATGTAGATAGTTATGTTCATGTAAGTGTCTAACCTTACTATAGGTGTCATATACATAACACTAAATCTATATTGATGTAACCAATTAGGTTTTCTATCATCTTTATTTTGATGTCTTTAGATCATGTGCAAAGGTTGTCAATTTTTTTTCAAATTATTAAACCTTAACTCTTCGCCCTTATAGTGACTATGGAAAAAATGGGTTAGTGGGATCATAATGTTGAGCTAGCCCCAAAGACCCCTTTATCAATGGGAACTACCTACATAGCCAATAATCCAAATATGGACTTAGAATAATGTAATTCTCCCCTACATGTTATTTTATGTGTGTAAAAGTGTGGAATGCGTGATAAGAAAATACATACAATGACCTAGCTTGTAACTTTATAAATATGGCTCATATATTGCTCATTGAATGCTTATGACCTGTGTAAATATTATTTCTATCAATGATATGTAAATATGGTAGGTTTTATCACTTTAATGTTTGAATGAGTTCCTCTTTCTATATTACCTTATGAGTTTGTATAAATAAGTGAGGAATGAATGAGGATTGTATATATACCAATCCAATTTATAAATATCTTGTATTAGATCACTTAGGCCAACCTTTAGGATACATTTATTTTTAAAATTAGATGATTTTTGTGCATGAGATACTTTGTATGAAAATTGGACATTTTAATCAATGCATGTGTCTTCTTGGGATGCAAGTGTCCAGGGACCTAAAAAATAAACACAAGTCCAAAACTGGCAATGAAGGATAATAATCAATTTTAGATATTTTTGCATAGTATAGAAGGTTTGGTCATAAAAATAATAATGGTTATAATAAAAGATAAGTGATTGAGAACAAAGAGATAATGAACATGTTGATAGGGGTAGGTCTATAACTTAAAGGTATATCCATGCTAGGCAGTTTCTAAATGTATAAGATGGAGGTGCTATATAAAAGAGATTTAGTATCTAAAGTATGCACCATTTTACTTTAAATTCTAAGTTTTGTTTTGAGAACTTCATGAGTCAGTGACCCCATGGTTTTATTTTGACTACCACATGTTTTCTCTATTGGGAAAATTTTATATGTGCCTACCATTTAGTCCATGTCACTTGTGATTACCATAAAATTTATACTCATCACATTGGTATATCACACAAGTAAAATTGTGCACTCAATTGAGGAATAGAGAGAGAGAGAGAGAGAGAGAGAGAGAGAGAGAGAGAGAGAGAGAGAGAGAGAGAGAGAGAGAGAGTACCAAGTATTGTTTAGTTAGTTACAAATATTATAAACCATTATTTATGTCAAATTATATAGCATAAGCACAAAATTACATTTGAATTCTTTAAGAAATGATAAAATATTATTTAAAGATACTAAATACCACTATAAGCATCAACAACTCAAAAAAACCTTGGATATGGTAAAAATAAATAGTGAAATTATTTTTCTCTATTAAATCTTAGATCACATTAATTCTAAATAATTAGCCTCTCAATAAAAAATATATGTTCAAAAGACTATTGATATCTTAATATATTAAAAGTAATAATTTATTAAATAATAGTGATAGTAACAACCACCTAACATATTAATCAATATGGGATTTTATAGACCTAACCCAACACCTTATGGTCATAATAAATAAATTTATGCTTCAAAAAATACATGATGAGTTTCTATGAATATAAGTATTAACTACTTTACATTGATTTTTCTTTACCAAACTAACTTTGAGATTCATGACATGCTATGCAAGATCCACTCAATCCATTTCATAGAATAGATTGTCATAATTATCACTCTTATAAATTCTCATAGTGATTATGTTATAAACTATTATTCCTTCCTTTGTGATTCATGTTTCATGAAGCATCCTTCCTGATAATCACATTCCATGTTTTGGGTTTACTAAATTATCATCATTGGTGTATGTTAAAAATTAATAATTATTTCTGTTCTAAACACTCATGGGTTTCTTGGTACATCTATGCAAATAACTCTTTGTGTGACACTAAGATTATTAGTCTATTATAATTCATATATCTATTCCTTGGGTACCTATAATCTACATCCTAGTATTTATGATGCACACATACCTTTTAGTGTTAGGATGTTCCACAAAAAATATTTATAATTCCATACTTGGCCAAAATTAAGGGCCAACATAACCCCACATTAGTTCACTTATTCACCATTGAAAACATGTTTATCAATTTTTTATCTTCCTATATTTCAAACCCATCCCTTAAAACATCTTCTTAACAATGATCCATTGAGTGGGTGCAGTGTATATTACCTCTACTTTGGTGGAAATTTCAATAGATAAAATCTTAAGCATTATAAATTGGCCTCTAATGTCCTATGATTTTAATTTGAAAAATTATATTTCTAGACATGGCCCTTCATATACCTATTTAATAGTGGTCTCCTCATCCATGGATTTTCACTAGAGAGCCTTATTTTTTTTCTAATTCACAATGATTATCCTCAAATTTTTATCCTAGTTTGTTTACATCCTTTAGAATTTTGTTTCTATTAGTCCTATCCTTAGGTTAAAAGGACTTGACCTATAACTTATTTTGTCTCAACTAGTTAGTGAATAGGAATGCATTTATGACTACCATTTGGAATGCAAAATGTTGGAATACTTAGTCCACCAAGTATTCCTTTGCTTAGATATGGATGGCTAATATCTCCTAGTTCTAAAGTTGCTCATTGGATTCTAGTTGAGACATATACTTCTTATTTTGTTATTTTTGTTTTATGCTGATGCTATTGCCTTTCCTCTTCAATAATTAGTTGGTCATTAAGATTAATTTCTCAATGTCTATTATCCATTAAAATTATATGTTTCCCATTAAGCTTAATTATTACTCAAGGATTATTGTGCAAAGTTTTAAAACTTTTATCTTCATTATATATAGATTTTTCTCTTCTACAATGTGATTTATTTTGCCTTCCTCTAAATTATTACTCCTACTTATTTTAGTTGAACTATTAAAAATATTTTTCCATGAAACTTAAGTAGCAAACCACACCAACACACCCTAATTTAACTTTAGTCATATTCATTGGTCTATTTGTAGGATTAAGCTTGCAACATCCATATTGCATGGTTCCTCCTATACACTATTTTTCAATGCTTCAAACATTAGCTAATCTAGATGTGTGTTAGGATTTAATGAAACCTATTCGTATGTTTATTCAATGGGATATGCTCTTGTAGTAGTTTCAATCAAAATAAATTTTCAACATGTATATTATTTAGTGCTTTTTACCTTGTTATAGTTTATTATTCAACTATGCTTTCCTTATGTATATGCACATATTTACACATGTATTATGATGTGGAGGATTCAAACCTAAATTCATTTGGATTGTCTTTAAATAAGCCATCCTCATTCATATGTGATCTGAAGATTCAACATCATGTATCTCCTATTATTTTCTTTCATTCATCTCTTCCTCCATAATTGCATATTTATTCTCTAATTTTTCATATTTCTCTTGCTCTTCACCATCCTCTTCTTATATTTTATAATCATCTAGGTGAATGTCCTTAAATCCATCTAAACCTAATTAATTTTTAAGTTTGGCCACTTCCTCTTCCATTTTTTTTATATATGCTCTCATCCTGGCCTATATTATCATCATCTAACATAACTTATTCCACAAAGGTCCCCATAGTTGTGTGTTTTATGGTTCTAATGGTGTATATTGGATCTTGTGCATTTTGTGCTTCATAGGTTGGGATATTTTCCTTGAGGGATGACACAATTTTATCATTTTTTAATGATGGATCCTTACGAAACCTATTTGCTACATCTATTTTACGTGTCAAGGTAAGTTGATTTGTTGGAGTCAATGTTGGCTTATTTGGTGATGGAAATTAAGGATTATTTGGTGTTGGTGGTTCAATATTCTTAGGTGGTGGTGGAAAAATATTATTGGGTGATGAATTTATCAGAGTTATATATTTTTATTGTAAATTGGCAACCAAAAAATCATCCTTATCATCCTCATCACTTATCACTTGTTCAGATCTCATATGATCCAAATATTTTGCTTTTACTTGCACCTTTGCTTGTGCTACTAATTATTTTTTCCTTATGTGTTTAATTTTTCACCTCATTAGATGATGCTACATTTTTTGGCTAGCCTAAATGCAAGGTCTAAGGTATTTTTTTAATGAGGGTGAATCCATCATCTAGTTCTTTATTTACAACTACCTCTACTTTGTTGTTCTTCTATGTACCATTTTATTTATATTATATTATCTATGTTAGTACCATGCCTTATGCTTATTAGAATTTATGGCATACAAAATGTAAAAAATATAATGCTCTTTGTATTTTCCCATTGATTCTACTATAATAGGGCTGATTATTTTGAGTCATATTCAAATATCTATCATCACTCATTGATGCCTTATTTGGATGTTTATAAAATACATTAAGGATTAGGAAATATTAATAAATATTATATGTGTTCATGTTCTTCTACCTCATGTTTGGAACCCTTTTTATTATGATTTAAAAATAGTTCACTAAAAAACCATGTGGAAAATTGAACCACTTTAACATATATTTTTTAATTTAGAAGTGTATCTTTGAAAGAGAGTGGTACCTCATCAAAACAAATTCAATATAACCATCATATGCCTATGAAAATCCTCTTGGGATGTGTCATTCATTTTCAAAAGACATGACCATGTTATCATGCCACCTCTCCATCTTGTAGATACATTATTTGTTATAAGGTTTAGGTCATGAATGATTTTTATATTTTTTTGCTCAAAAATGGATTTGTTGTTGTGTCAAATAAGACACCCCATTTTTAGGATAAAAATAGGGATAATATTTATTTTTAGATAAATTTTTGTGATATTTCACATGATTATATTTTTTCATATGAAATTGGCTTAATATTGATAGTGTTTCATATGAGACTTAACTAAATCTTTGATAATCATGATGCTCTTTGCCTAAGAGGATAAATTATATTTCCATTTTTTCTAAATATTTTTATCACATCTTACATTAGAATTCATCTTATGAATTTTTTGGATTACATATTTATTTTATACAAATGGCTAGTTTCAATTGTTATATTAATTAACTTTTTCTTGCATAAAATTTTCTTAAAAAAACATAACTTTTTTGAGAAACGTTTACATAGTTTAATTTATTGTTTTTTCATAGATTTTCAATTCCCCCAAATCCTTTTAGGCATCTAAATATTTTTGACACATGACTTTGGAGTCAATTTTTTGAAAAAATGACTAAGTCTTATAAAATCCATGGGGCCCCAAGATGGCACCACATGACACCATCTTGGGAGATCAAAACCTAAGAGGCATTAGGGAATTATCCTAAAACTCTAAACCTCAAAAATTCATGGGTGTTACAATATAAATTTTTATCAATGTTAAAATATACCCTTGGAGAAGTAGTTTCATGGCTTTTCCTTCTAATTGATATAATGGGATCACTCCAAGGATGTGGTTGACATGTGGTTGGGTTGAAACTATAGAGAGAGATAGATCCGTTTATGAATCACTTAAAACTAACACTAAGCTACTGAAATTACAAGGAAAATTTGGAAAGAGGACACAAAGAAAAAAATTATAAGTAAAAGAGGTGATGTACCAAAATTTAATCCCCCTCACTAGATTGAAATTTTCATAATGATACTAAAAGAACTGATATGAATATACAACTCCTAAATTTATCTCCCTTGTATTATTATTTATTATGAAGGCTTGGAGTTAAAGGTTAAATAAGAATTAAAACCACCTATTCATAGTTTATTGTTCACCCAATGTTTATTAAACACTAGCTATGACTTGTAAAATCAATCCTATCTTGTAAATAAGTTAGAAACATGGAAAATAACCAAAAAATAAAAGCTTTAAATAACTAGATTATATCAAAAACTTCATCATTTCACATAGAAAAAAGTTTAGGAAAAGGTAAATCAATCTTTTATTGATTCAGGTTCTTGAATTCCAGTATTACAAATGGCAAGGGTCTTGTCATACCCAACAAAGGGATACAATAATAAGTATTCTCAATGAAATTTATAAGAAAAGAAGGGGAAGAACACTACCAAGATACCTAAATAAAAAGTTTATATTCATATTCATCCTATTCACAAAATAAAGACAACTAAAAATCAAACCATAATGCCTTTTCTAATGCTATCATACATGTTATAATGAAGATCACCTAAAGAGTGTGTCATAGGAGTGGAGTAGTGATGTAGGGGCATCATTCATGGAATAACATTATTGAAATTTTTATCTAATTCAAGTAAATAGGGAGTCAAAAGACATGTTTAAGGTGTGGGAGTAGTGATAAGAGTCTAAAAATGCATCATGGAATGCTCTACACATAATTAAGAGTGTCTAGGAAGGTTTGAGAATCAAATTGGAAGTTTCCTACCAATTTGATCAATTTAAAATTTTGAATATCATGGCTTAGGAAGGGTAGTGTAGAGAGTGTTTTAGAAGTTATAAAGTTTTCCAATGAATGTAAAATGTTAAATAAAGACACTTTAGGCCTATATAACTAATCATAGTCACACCTATTTGGAATATCAACCTTGAATTTTGTGTAAGGTGCAAACTTACTTGTGGTGGCCATAAGAAGGTAGTTTTGGTAGTTATCCTAGATATAAAGGTGGTAATTTTTTTTTTGGATTAAGTTTTTTGTGGTGTATTTGAGAGAATGAAATCTATCCTCAAGACATTAATAAATAAGTAACTCAAGTTTGCATGAGAAGTATTATAACTCAATTTTTTCCCCCATGTATTCACAAAAGAAGTTCACAATGTTTGGAGTAATCAAAAAAATAAGTTGAGATAATGTTGTGTTTTAGGGTCTAAATGAATTGGTGATTATTATCCTATATTACTGAATGTGTTCATAGTTATTCATTTTTTATATTCTATGTTGTTTATTTTGGAGGACAATACAAGTCAGTGGAAGATTGTTTTTATAAATAGTGAGTCTTCACAGTGAGAGAATAAAGGTTACAAAAGTTTGACATTGAATGATTCTTGATACCAAAATGAAATTAATGTTGTTATAATCCCATATCAATGTTGTGTAGAGTTTTTAAACCTTTCCTTAAATTCTAATCCCTCAAATGAATGTTATTTAACTTGTAGCTTATGAATGAATGCTTAGTTTGATAAATATAACCATCAAGAAATGGAATAAAGGAGTTTGTGTGTGTGTCTATTTATTTAACTAAGTGGGAACCATTATTTTTTATTTTTTCAAAACATTCATGTAGTTTAAAACATTTTTGTGATCAAATAATCCTTATGAGAGTAATCATAGACCTTACATATATAACTGTGTGCTTGTTTAAAACAAGAACATGTTGTAAAAGTAGAGTAGAGTCATTGTTGTGTGAATATAACACTTGGATAAGGTGAATAATAATTCCAAAAATCCTAAACAAAAAATATAGAGTTTTGAAATACTTTATGGAGTGAGACAGAGCAAATAATATGCTTTTAGGTCCTCTCAAGGTCTACAAAAACTTGTTTAGGGTTTTTACCTATAAACTTAATTTCTTGATGATTGAACCATTAAAAACTCCCCAAATTCATTAGTTTGATAGGTCTTGGTCAAAACAAAGATATTTTGGTGTTTTTGAGTTTATTCTATACTTATACGAACTAGGAGAGGGAATTATGTATAAGTTAGTGTGTAAGAGACCTAATTAGGTTTAATAACTGTTGATGCTTAAAATTGCACTATTTCCAACACCAACAATGGGAAGTTTTAGGAAGTGGGACTTGTGACCTGAAATGACCTCTAGATTTTAAAGAAGTTGGCTCTTCTTTATCTTAAAAGTATTTTTGGAAAAAAGGATAGAAATTAAATAGAAACATAAATGCAATGAAAGAAAATCTAACTATGGTGATGCACCTAAATTTAATTCGACACTTAATTCTAAGCACAATGAATCTATCTTTAGGATTCAATTACATTAAAGAGAAAACAAAGCATGATCAATATAAAAGATTAAAATAGATAGGATGAAAGGCTCACAACTTAGATGATTTTGCAATAGCACAAAAAATATCAACAAAGGCACAAAACTCAATCTTCTTATTAATTTTCTAGTCACATAAAAGGCCCAGAGACATGCACAGTTATACAAAATTTCTAACTCAAGAAAATAGAACAAAAGCAAATTATATTCCTGGTCAGAACTAAAAAGTCTAAAACTTTTTGACAATAATCTCTTTTAGAAAATTCTATCTTCTAATGATGATCCTGGTGATCTCTGCACCCATATTTATAGTATTAGACTAGCTCTAGATTACCCACACATTCCCAATCCAATGGTTTGACTAAAATCTTAATTGAACTGGAAGTGTATAACAAAATATATCTTTCATATCTAAAACATTTAGTCTCCCTTCAAGTTTATTGGCTGAATTAGATACCTAGGACGCTTTTCACTATGAAACGGGTGAGGACACTTGGCAGCTTCCACTTGTTTCACTTGAAAACCATCTTATTATTTAGGCAGCACCAAAAAGTGACACTTGGTAACTTCCACGGTACTTATATAAAACACCTAACACTTTTTACATAACTTATACTCTTTACTATCTTTGCTCAAGAGTGTTCTATCTTTGGCATCTGTCACACTCCGCTTCTTCAAACTTTAACAATTTACAGAGAATGGGACCCACAACACTTCTCACTTGAACAGCTTTAAAAAGGAGAATGGGGACAGGTGTCACTTTCCACATATTTTTAATAAATGACAAATGGCAACTTCCACTTTCTTTAGCTAGGGATAGGTGGCAAGTTTTGTTGATCTTTAGCTAGACACAGTCTTTACTTATCAATGAAATAAAATGAAGATATTTTAAATGATGACACATGGCAACTTCCTCTTTCTTCAGCTAGAGATATGTGGTATCTTCCATTTTCTTCAGCTAGAAACATGTGGTGTCTTCCATTGCTTTTATAAAAGCCTATTTAAACCTTCTATAGTTGCCACTTGGTGCCTTCCGCTTGATCTTGAGAAAAGCTTATTGAAAGAAGCTTTAGAAACTTAAAATAAATTTAAAACCTGGATGCCAACACTTGTCATGCTCCATTGATTTATCATGAGATACATGGTACATTCTGAGCAACTTAAAAAAATTATAAAATGTGTCTCGACTACTGACACTTGGTAGCTTCTGCATGACTTTGATACTTAGAAAAAATTTAGGCAAAAAAAACTCATGCTCGTGCTCTGTGTCAAAACTTTAACTGCCTTGAAATTGAAATTCACAAGGATAAAACTTGAAGTGCAAAACTGAAACTCAAAATAAAAATTTAGAGTTCTGTTACTTTACAGTTCTTGGTGACCTCAAGGACTTTTGAGCCTTCTCAAAAAGAAGAATCCATAATCTCCTGCATGATCAAATGTGGCAAAAAATTACAACTTTAGCAAGGCTATCTAATAAATAGACCACTCATCATCAAATAATCCTTGCTTATTTTTCAATTTGTTAAAGGCTAAATCAAGGTTAATGATATCCTTATGTGAATTTTTTTGCAAAATATGAACTACAGCCTTTAATTGAAATTCAAGGTAAGACAACATCAAAATAGCTTCCACTTCAAACACTGATGAATCATCTATTAAACCTTGGAAAACTAACTAATCACTTTTCATGGCTATCAATAAAGGTTTAATCTCATCAACCATCAACATTGTATTGCTATCAGGAAAAGGGGAGGGAAGACCCAATTACACTAGATCTTCAATGTGTTGTTTCATGACATTGATTCCTTCTTTCACCACATCTAGAAGCTCTTCAAATTTAACTGATGTAGAGTTGTAACTAAGAAATTCAATCTCTCTTTTAGTAGTGACCATTATGTCATTAATCCCTATTGCTAATAATGTTCCATTAGTTGCATCATATAGATTTTGTAGCAGCATTTGAGAGTCAAAAAGTTTCAAAAAGATAGTGGACAGAGTGGTTTCAACTAAAGTATCATCTTTTTGCATAATTTCTATGCATTTAGCAGAAAGGTTAAAGAGGGTCTGAGTTAAGTAATCTCCTTAGAGATTCTTTTCCATATTGATACATAAAGCTCCTTAACCAGATTCAAAACCCCTACATTCTTTGGCCTTTTAGCCAACTCAAGTGTCAATTGTTCTATCGTTTGCTACTCAGCATGAAGTTGCACCTATATAGAAGTAGTATTATTCTACTCATTCAATAAATTTTGTTGAATTTGAGTGACCTGTAGTAGGATTTTTTCATATTTTTCTTGCAATGTCACCTTTTCCTACCTTAAGGTTGTTACTGCATCTTTCACCTGCATTAGCGTTGCTTTCAAAGAATCATTTTGGGCTTGAATATCCTAGTGAGTCTGAAAAGAAATAGTATCTTGCAATTATTTATTTAGACTCTCTATTTCATTATTCTTGGTATTGATTTCTATAGTCAAACTACTACAATTTTCCTTCTCTTGGGCTAGATTAGCCTCCATCTTCTTTAGCTTCTTTGATATTTTCAAATAAACATTAGCTACTACAAAAGTGGATTCATTTAGCATCTCAAACCTATCTTGTGGTCTAAAAAGGGACATATCTATAGCCACTACATTCATTGTATAATCTTTGGGTTGCATCTACTCATTTGGTTGGACTACATTAGGTGAGAAATGGGTCACCATTAATTGCTGCTAGATTAGGTCAAATTGTGACCTCATATGTGTTGTAGCCAGGGCTTTATTATCTTTGATCCTCTTTTTCTCCATTTGGGCTTCCCTTGCCTTCTTAATAGCATCTGCTTGAGTTTTGAAGGTAGAAGGAGAGGCAATGTGCCCACCTGCAAAAGGATAACCTTGTGGCAAGCCATATGGAATAGCCAAATGTTGGCTAGGGGAAATTTGAAGAGGTACTTTCTTTGGGATAAAGGGGAAAAAATGAGGTAATGATGTGACCTGAGTATGGATAGATGAGGCAAAATGATAAATGGTCACAACAAAGGTGGCAAGGGATATTATTTGGCTAAATGGAAACATCACCCCTATAAGAGAAGAAAGAGATTGAGAAGAAGAAGGAGAAACAACACTTACCTAATGAGCAACTGAGGTACTCTGTGGTTGGTGTTGTAAGGGTTTTGATCTCTCCTCTGAATCAAGTTGAAACCTTAGCCTCTTATGTTTCCTTAGCATTTCTTCTTCTGGCTATGTTTCCTTCTCTTCAACATTTATCACTATTAGTTGCTGCTAGATTAGGTGAGAAATGGGTCACCATTAGTTGCTACTAGATTAGGTCAAATTGTGACCTCATATGTGTTGTAGCTAGGGCTTTATTATCTTTGATCCTCTTTTTCTCCATTCGGTCTTCCCTTGCCTTCTTAACAGCATCTGCTTGAGTTTGGAAGGTAGAAGGAGAGGCAATGTGCCCACCCACAAAAGGATAACCTTGTGGCAAGCCATATGGAATAGCCAAATGTTTGCTAGGGGAAATTTGAAGAGGTACTTTCTTTGGGATAAAGGGGAAAAAATGAGGTAATGATGTGACTTGAGTATGGATAGATGAGGCAAAATGATAAATGGTCACAACAAAGGTGGCAAGGGATATTATTTGGCTAAATGGAAACATCACCCCTATAAAAGAAGAAAGAGATTGAGAAGAAGGAGAAACAACACTTACCTGATGAGCAACTGAGGTACTCTATGGTTGGTGTTGTAAGGGTTCTGATCTCTCCTCTAAATCAAGTTGAAACCTTAGCCTCTTATGTTTCCTTAGCATTTCTTCTTCTGGCTATGTTTCCTTCTCTTCAACATTTATCACTATTTCTAGTGGTGAATGTACAAAACTGGGAACCCCAATGGATGACACTGATGGAGAAGCTTTTGGTGGTGAGGATACCACACTCTTTTGTTTTTTAATGGCACTAAGATATTGGGGCCAAATAGTTACGACTGTAGCTGAGGTTTGCCCTGGGGTCTGCAATGTCTGACTAGATTCTGCTTTGACTTCTAACTCTCCACCTTGTGTCTACAAATTTATTGTATTAGGGCTAGAGATAAGAGACATATGACATTCATCCCAAATTTCCTCCCATTTCTCATTTGAATCCACATTTCCAAAAGAGTGAGTGGTCTCACTAATCTCTTGCCTATATTTCCAATAGGCTTCTATTTTCTCAAGATTTTAGTCTTTGTTCTTTAATGCCCTTCTTAAACCAGAAGTCATTCTAATTTTAGGGTCAAAATCTCTTTTCTTATCATAAAAAGTCTCCCATGGCCTAGCCTCTTCTGAGGGCAAATCTGTCAATTCCACATATAAATCAAGAATATCTTCTTGAGGGTTTCTTCTATTTTCCCAAAAGGGATGGCCTTCATGCACAATTCTAGTAGCAACCTTATTATTCTTGACTTATGAAGTTATGAAACCATTTGGGTCATATCTCCATTTATCTTCAATTAGAAAGAAACCCAAGAAGACTAGCTTTCTCAACAACATGAGCTCAGCATCTCTGGCCTCTAGGGCCATGTTGTTTGTTACCCATGGAACATCATACATTTTCTTCTTTTTCTTCCCAGTGCCATATTCATTATCCACCACAGACACTTACCTGGTGATTTATAAGAATGTTAACCTAAGGGTCAAAATCTTAGGTAGCAGCACTAGTTCTCCACTAAAACCATGAACTCTAATAATAGTATGATGGGATCTAAAAAAGTAATCACAAGGAATAGTATAATTGGTCATAAGGCCTGAGACACTTGGAATCAATCTATTTACAATTGGCTTTGGGTTTAGATGACAAAAAGAAAGGACAACTAAAATTTCCCAAAATTCATATGGGTCATTGGTTTTAGACAAGATATGTGTCCATGCAGACATAGGAATGGTCCTATGTAGACCAAAGCTTGGGTCATACATATTTAGATGCATGTGTTCAGAAAAGATGCCAGAGTTTTGATACAACATAAGGTGAAATAGATAAGAAGAATACCTAAAAATCCCTTTAAATTTAAATTGGGTGAGTTGTTCAACATTTGAATATGTAATCTACTTAGAGAAATCCAACTAATATTCCTGAGACTTGTCAACAGTTTTCAATCTGAATAGAATGGTCATTTGCTCTTCATACATAGTTATATCATCTTTCATTCTGAAAATGAATGCCATCATAGAAAGTGCCTCTTAACTAGCTTGTGTAAATTATGTTCTTGTTTTTGGTAGTGTTAGCACAGTGGTATCATCATCACCTAATTACAAATCTTATTTTAGAAACCTCAATTGAGTATTGACGTTTTCCCACATTTTTTGCATTTTGGCAATGGTGGGAAATGTGGTTATCTTGTCATGATACAGGGCCAACATATCCCTGATATCCTTTGGTGTAATTTACACCATGAATGGACCCTATTGTATGGTGTTTGAGGGAGCATGAACTAATTTGGTACATATTTCAACCAAGTTAGGGCATGGATACACAACTGGGATAATGAATTGTGCCAGCTGGGAAGTCCATATCCTCATTGTGAATGTTTCATATTGTCCAGTCTTGGCCCTCTGAATACACATTTTATGTGCCCCTTCTCTTAGATTTTTTCTAGGTTTTCAAAGAATTGGGTCCATAATTCCATCTGCAAAATCATTCACCTTTTCTGGGTCATTGGCATAACCAACTTCAGGGACTCTAGTCTATGGATAGGTCTTTAAGGGTTATGCTAGGGCTGAAACATATGATTTGCTTATGAGAAACTTATCAATGGATTTGTAAATCCTAGACCCTTGTTGAAAATACTGTGTTCCTTCCATATCTATATCTATACTTGGAAATAGTGAACTGTGGTAATAATTATGGAGCTTTACAATAGGAAAGGCATTTTCACTAAGCAGGTTTGCTATGAACTAAAAATGTGAGTAACAAGGATTTTCTAGTAGATGTAGGAATGTTTGAGACACTTGTAAGCTTTAACTCATGTTATGAGGTATTTAATGACCCATCAAATCTCAAAAATGGCATTAACACCAAATAACCATTAGCAAATCTTATTGAATTTGCTTGGGATAGTGAGTCAGACACGTCATGAAATGGTTGTGTAAGGTACTATGGGGAATGTTAGAGATTTGAGAGAGATTTAATGTGTCGAGAGTTTTCAAAATTTTGAAAAAAATTCTGATCTATGACCATGTGTTTAAAAAACACTTATTAAAATAAAGAGTGGAAAAGAAAAATGGGAAAATAAAGCAACAAGGAAAAGGAAACTATCTAACTATAATACATTAACTAGGTATCTTTGCCTCCCTCCTAGATCAAAAGCAAAAATTTTAAAGTCTCCTTCATGGTGAGAAGACTTATAGTGCCAGATAAGTGGCTGAATGGGATGAAGCTCGGTGACTTGCTCCCCTTGCATGATACCTTGATTGGCCTGCATCTGAGTGAATCAGAGTCAAACATGCTTCCAACATATACATACTCTTCTTATTCTTGAAAGCTTGTTGAATGTTGGTTCTTCATACTAGCATGTCTCATTAATAAATCGATGGTTATTGGCTCATTACCATAAGACCTTTGATATACATCATTGATTGGCTTATCTCCTTCTACATCAAACTTGGGTTTTATTGCATGATCATCCTCTTTAACGACTTCAAAAATATCATCTTCAAATTCACCAACCTCTTGAAAGGATAAGCCTAAAAGCTTGCAGCAATTTTTCATATTTATTTGAGTCTTAATGATGTCTTGTCCATCTGCAACTAGCTCACAACCTCTTTAAAGAATAGTATAACCTACCCTAATGACTTCAAATAAGTTGTTCAAATCATGATCAAGGAAGTGTCCATGCTCTTCCATATCATCTTGCAAAGTGTGAAGAAAGATAGAAATTATTTCTTCCTCATCAGAGATTAAGGCATAAGCTTGTGACTTGTCCTCTTGTTCATCAAAGGGTGTACCTATGGTGATTTCCTCCTTATTTTCACTCATGAAATCTCCCTACCCAAACATGAACTGAGCACACTCCTCCATATTGTCTTCAAGGTCCCAAGTTGGTTCATGATTTTCCCTCTTCCAACTCAGAATCTAGAATTAATGTTGAGAGACCTATGGATTGGTAGAAGAGGTATCTTTTGGCATTTCTTCCCTTAAAACATTTGGGATTTTATGATTTCTATCAAATATGACATAAGTGCCCAGACCAGTGGAGTAATAATTTCCATATGGGTCACTTTGCATCATAGCTAATAAATGGTTATTTTCCTCTTCTGGGTCATGTTTAGTCCAGTCACCTAACTCCTCAACAAAGACCCTTTCTTCCTTATTTAACATTGCATGAGATGCCTCTAATTTTGAGGTTGTTTCATTGGTGATGTGATCCTTAGATAGTGGCTTAGATAATATCTTCATCTTTGAACCATATTTAGTTCTTAGGATGAGATGAGACCAATCAAGTGACATATATCCTCCTATCTTAGCTGTAAAGTCTCTGGATAAACATAAACCACATATAGGGGGTATATCTGTGACTATCACATCTTGATTAACAATTATATTAGGATAGATATATAATTGCAATGGGAGTTGTTTAATTCTCCCAATTATTTGCACTAATTTGCCATCCAACTGCATGACTGCTCTAATAAGTGGCTCATACTTTATTTTTAAAGCATCTACTATTTACTTAGGCATTACTATAGTACTAGCCCCTAAGTCTATCATTGCAATATACAATAGTTTTTTTCCAACTATTAGAGTCAAATAGAAGGGCTCTAGTTTGGATTTACTTACCTTGACTGCATTGTTTAAAAGGGCTAGTGTCTGTAGAGGAACTATGTCCTTGAGCTTTTCTTTATTAGTAGGTCCTTCTTTGGTGCCAGTATGTTTAGGCACTGCTTAGCCTTGCAGAGATTCTTTTAATAGTGTCTTTTGCTCAGGAATATCTAATATGTCCCATATTGATACTTATGATGGGGTCCTCTTCAGTTGATCCACCACATTCATTAGTCCCAGAGTTTGGGTTCTTAGAAAATAAGGATACCTTACTTTTTCTTGAACTTGTCCAGGAACTACTTGATTCTACACTGGCTGAGGCACTTCTTCTCTAAAAATTATGTTTTGATGACCTTGAAATGGAGGATTCCCCATAACTTCATTATTTGTGACTTTAAGTTGTTCCATCATCCTTCTCTTTGATCTGGTATAATAGTCTGATTACACCACTAGTTTCTTGGAAGTAGAAGCTTCATTCAAGAATACTAACTCTTCATCTTTAACCCATGAAAACAAATCATGTTTTAGGGCTATTTATTCTTCTTTTTTTAAGGACATCCCTTGCATCTGAGCCATTAGGACTAAATTTTGCAAACCAAGGGATTGGTAAGCTTGAGTTTTAGAAGTACTTGCAAATTGTCCATCCATTCTTCTTTTCTCTACTACATTTTGTTGTAGATTACCCATGGGATAATCTCTAGGCATATGAGCATTATTATAAGGGAAACACCAAGCATTGGTGCCATCTATATAATTATTTTTCCCTTGAATAATCTCCCTATTTAGATTAGGGGGAATAGTCTGTGAGGGTGTAGGGACTACAACTAATTGGTTTACTGGTTGAGGGTTATTTTGCCTTTGAGAACCCTGATATTGGTTTGGCTGTGGTGGAAATCTATTTCCTTGGTAGCCTTGATACTAGGGTTTAGGATAAGGATTTTGCTATCTTTTTATGTTAATTAACTCATTAGAAAATGTCCTTAAGATGTTCTTGATATCATCCATCTCAGATGACTAGGTAGGGACAAGTTCTTTAGCAGGTTGTTGAGGATATGTGTACATAGACATAGGTGGGGCTATGGAATTAGGGGTTTCTTCAGGCAAAGGTAAGGTAATCGCTAGAAACATGGGCATGGGAAGCCTTGGGGGCAACTTTCTAGCATCTATTAAATTATTTTCAGCTCTGACTATGTATTCATAGGCTTCTAGTAGAGTTTGACCTCCAAGTGACTGAATCATTACTGATATATCTGAATTTAAAGCTTTAAGATAAAAGACTATAGCCATACTTGGTAATGGTCTTGTTGTAGCAGAAATCCTTTCCCAAGTTTTTTGAAATCTTAAATTGAAGTCAGTCATTAATTATTGTGGTGCCCTTCTGATAGTAATCAATTATTGCAACAAAGAAGATTTATCACCCTTTTCTTCAAAATTTTCAAAGAAAATATCTCCAAGTTGATCCCATGTAGATATTGTATTTGGGGTCAAAGATTGGTACCATTCTAGAGCCTTTCCTTCAAAATAAGCTACTAACAATCTTATGGCCACATTTTGTTGTGTGACCACATGTATAACATAGACATCAGACACATCCTGTAGATGTTCTTCAGGTGTTTTGAAATCTTGCCACTAAATTTGGGTAGAGCTTTCATGGCATTTACTGGAATAGGGTCCCAAGTGGCTGGTGATATTGGGATGATCAAAGGACTGTCAGTGTTCCAACTTGCATAATTTCTTGGATGTATGGGAGCTCCCATGTTTTCTCTTGGTATTGGTATAAACTAATTGACCCTTCTTCTTGGACTAGTTACCAATGGTGGAAAAAGAATACCTAGATTTACAATAGATTGAGATCTTGTTACTAGTCCACAGCTCTGACTCCTTGTAGCTCTCTGGTTCATACGATCTTGAAAGAAACTTCAAGATGGTGTCCCATCGAGCTTGCCAAAAAAATTTGATGCTTAAAATTGTGATATTTCTAACACCAACAATGGGAATTTTCAAGAATGTGGGACTTGCGACCTGAAATGACCTACATATTTTAAAGAAGCTGGCTCTTCTTTATCTCAAAAGTATTTTGGGAAAAAAGGATAGAAATTAAATAGAAACACAAATGCAACAAAATAAAATCTAACTATGGTAGTTCTCCTAAATTTAATTTGACCCTTAATTTTAATCACAACAAATATATATTTAGGATTCAATTACATTAAAGAGCAAACAAGGCCTGATCAATGTAAAAGATGAAAATAGTTAGGATCAAAGGCTCACAACTTAGATGATTTTGTAATAACACAAAAAATATCAACAAAGGCACAAAACTTAGTCTTCTTATTAATTTTCCAGTCACATAAAAGGCATAGAGACATGCATAGTTATACAAACTTTCTAACTCAAGAAAATAGAACAAAGGCAAACGATATTCCTGGTCACAACTAAAAGGTCTAAAACTTCTTGACAATAATCTCTTATAAAAAATTCTCTCTATCTTCTGATGATGATCCTGGCAATCTCTGCACCCATATTTATAGCATCAAACTAGCTCTAGATTACCCACACATTCCCAATCCAATGGTTTAATTAAACTCTTAACTAAACTGGAAGTGTATAACAAAAGATATCTTTTAGATCTAAAATGTTTAGTCTCCCTGCAAGTTTATTGGCTAAATTAGATACATAAGATGCTTCTCACTATGAAATGGGTGAGGACACTTGACAGCTTCTACTTGTTTCACTTGAAAACCATCTTATTATTTAGGTAGCACTGGAAAATGACACTTGACAGCTTCTGTGCTACTTATAGAAAACACTCGGCACTTTCTACGTAACTTATACTCTTTACTGTGTCTTTGCTCAAAAGCATTATATCTTTGACATCTGTCATAGTCTACTTCTACAAACTTTAGCAATTTACAGATAATGAGACCCACAACACTTCTCACTCAAAAACCTTTAAAAAGGAAAATGGGGATAGGTGTCACTTTCCACATATTTTTAACAATGACATATGGTGGCTTCCACTTTCTTCAGCTATGGACACATGGCAGCTTCCATTGATATTTAGCTAGACATAGTCTTTACTTATCGATGAAACAAAGTGAAGATATTTTGGATGTTGACATGTGGTAACTTTCACTTTCTTTAGCTAGAGACATGTGGCATCTTCCATTTTCTTCAGCTAGAGACACATGGCATCTTTTGTTCCTTTTAGAAAAGCATATTGAAACCTTTTATAGTTGCCACTTGGAACCTTCCGCTTGATCCTAATAAAAGCTTATTGAAATAAGCTTTCAAAACTCAAAATAAATTTGAAACATGGATGCCAACACTTGTCACACTCCATTGATTCACCACGAGATACATGGTATGTTCAGAGCAACTTAAAGAAATTATAAAATGTGTCTCAGTTGTTGACACTTTGGCAACTTCCGTGCAACTTTGATACTTAGACAAAATTTAGGCTAAATAAACTCATGCCCATGCTTTATGTCAAAACTTCAACTACCTCGAAACTGAAATGTGTAGGGACAAAACTTGAAGTGCACAAATGAAACTCAAAAAATAAAAATGTAGAGTTTTTTTACTCTACAATAATGATCCAAGAAGAGATAGAAAAAGGGTTTATAAGAAGAGTTAAAGATTTAAAATTAGTAGAGAGGAAAATTTAAATAAAGGGTATCCTAATATGGTACTATATTATCATTTTCCATTTGTATGGAGCCATAGAAGTAGATTTAGCCATAAAAGGGCTATAAGAGTGACTGTGATAAAGAGAAAAGTTGCTAAAGATAAGGAAAAAGGTGAAAAAGTATATTACTAAGGGTTTGAGAGGTCTCAAAAAACCACAAGGATTCTAATAAAGTTAAAAAAATCCATTAGATAGATAAATAACAGTGTATCCTTGAATGGTCTTAAGAACCTTATTTTCAAGAAAGAACATAAGATAAGAAGGAAATTTTTAGTTTATTGACCATCCTCTACATCAAGTAGAGGGCTTGAATTTGCCAAATTTTTCCTTGTTTGATGGTTTTATGTAATATAGGTGTGAATTAGCTTCTAAAAACCCTACCTCTATCTATAACTTCACCAATTCCACCTCTTTGTGCATTGAAAAGTCATTTGCATGGTTGTTTTAGGTTGACCACTCTTGACCTCATGGGAGTTACTTTCTTTAAGGTAGTTTCCAATGTCATTGTTAGGCTGAGATCATGGTTGTCATTCATGAATTAGCATATTATGATCAACCACATGATTATCAAGTCACCTCCTTAACATAATGACTCCTATAGTGGTCTTGAATGGTCTTAAATTTACACCATGGTCATGATTGACCACTCTCCTTAATATATTTCAAACTAAAAATCATTTTATATCTCTCCCTTTCTCACATTATCTTCCCACTTTCTATCAAAACTTGAAACATCTCTTTTGAGTCATGTTTCTTCATACTCTCTGATGGTTAGCCTCTCCTTCAATGTGGCTTCATGTCTTGTCTAGGATTTGAGAATGGATTACTAAGGATTTATCATAATCATGATATTTTTAGGTTTCTTAAGCCATAATCAACATAACTACTATCTTAAATTCTCAATGTCTCCATTCCAAACTTGATTTATAGAATTTATCACTGTGAATCCTTGTCAAAAGATTGTAGGCCTGACTCTTAGAATAATCAATATTATTCAATACATCATGAGGAATATGAGAAATATCTTATTGTACCACTCATCATCTTCCTCTAACTATGGAATATTTAAATGTGTCATCAAACCTATAAATTTACCATATATCTTGTCATTGCATCATCAAGACATGAAAGTATATTACATGCCTATCACTAGGCTCTAGCATTATAAGACCTCTTTGTCCTACTTTTACTTGATAGGTTTTGGAGGTCCTTTACCATTGTGAAAACTTGTCATCCTATTATATAACTTTATGGGAATTTAATTTCATTAATACCTACCTTAAAACCTAAAAAAATAATTTCCATTCCCTCTATCCCACATATACTTCATTTAAACAAGTTTCAAACATCAAAATACAATTTTATGGTTCCAGGATTTTCTAAGGGTTTAAGGGAAATTTAGTCTCTTAACAATAATTCATGTATTATATTATTTAATTCCTCTTTATAACACCTATATCATATTCTTAGTTACCCTATTCACCATCTCTAATAACCACATGAGGTAATACCACTAATATTTTGAGTTTTAGTCATTTAACCTTTCACATTCTACACATAACCTAACCCCCTTTCATATTATTAAGGCTCATTCATAAATTTTAAGGTTTATTTTCACCTCAAACATTTTTTATAGTTCATTTCAGACCCTCTCCACCTTATATGATTATTAATCTAACCCATGCACATGCACAACTGAGTTGGCAGATGCCTAGAGTTTATCACTCTCCTCTTTCAACCAAGCCTAATGCTCCTTTGAAGTGCACATCTTAGGTTTAAATTATTTATTTCACCTTCAACTCATTCCATAATGTTTCTCATGGCTATCGACCATGACACACTCCTTGGATAGCTTATAAGGTAGGGAAACATGGTTTTTGCATTTTTATTGAGTAATAAGACTCTTTATTGGGGTCTAGACTACATGACTATCCCACCCATCAACAAGGCTTGAATTAATTTCCCATATACCTATTTTATATGATGTTAATAAGGTACTTGTATATTTAAATACTAGGTGAAATGGATATAACATGAGTATTGCACCTTGATCTTTTTATAAATACCTTAAACTATGTTAAAATACCTTCAATACTACTAAGAAACCTTAAACATTTATAAGAACAATTATAAGCACATTACTAAAGAGTCTTAAACCATGATCAACCCTCTATGACCCTCTTATCACCCTCTAGGATAAGAAAACTTCTCATTAGCATATGCTAAATTTTTAGCTTATGAAGGTTCATGATCTTTACCTTGAAACTTCTTCAACAACAGAGTTCCAAATAGAGTTTTAAAATTCATTCTATTGGTTCCTAGTTGTACACCTCTCTAATCTGGCCTTGTACACTTGAAGAAAATGTAAATAAAATGATGACAACCCTGATAGAATATTATGGTATCTAAGGGAGGGTTTGACATCATGAATGGACTAGATTGAGAAAATGACTGAGAAGCACCTATAAAAGGCATGGTTAGCTCCATGCTACTTTTGGATCTACTTGAACGAAGGTGAGATAACCTATGGGATAGCTTACTCACATGGAGGGATTTTGTAACTCAATATCCATGGGGATTATTCAAACAAAGGATAAATATGACTAGAGCATAACCAAGTTTGCACACTTCACCTATGAATGGTTATCACATGAAATGCATAAATGTTCTATGTCATACAAAAGCTACTAAAGATAGATGAAACTATGACTAGGATCTTCATTTTCAAGAATCTTCAACAACAAAGGAACTAAATAAATACTACAAAGCTAGGATTTAAAGTATAAATTGCAAACATATTTTAAATATACTAGATCTTATGCATTTTTAAGGAAAATAACACTTATAGTATTCAATAATGTGTGTTATTTATAGGGTAGGAGAGGGTAGGACAAGTTGGATGATTAAAAATAGGGAGGGTGGTGTGTTGGTGGATTCCAAATAGTAAGGTATTTAGTAGTATTTCATGATAATGTTCCTTGATAGAGATGAAAAAAAAACTTCAAACGCAAGACAATGATAAACACTAGATGATCCCTAAGAGATTAGGATATACAATTAAACTATAATCTCAAATACTTTTTCCTAATAAATTCACAAGTCTAGGTTGCTCTTAAAAGGTGTTCAACAACACATTTCCAAATCTAACTATAGAGTGGGATTTATAACTTAGGTACATGCTCAGAATGACAAATAGTAATTAACACAAACCTAAATATCCAATCATAAAAAATTGTAAAACATGTTATTACATTTTATTAATAAGATACAATAAATAACCACAAATATTTTCTAGTGACTTGAAAAGAAATATTACAAACATCAACACTTCAAAATGATACTATGGAGAGAAGCATGTTGAGATTTATCTTTTGACAAGGGATACATAAAAATTCTCTAAAATATTGTTAAGGGATATATAGAAGCAACCACCTCAGCAAGGGAGACAAGGTTTACACATAATAGTTGATCACAGAAAATATTATGCAGACCTAGACTTAAGGAAAATAAACACTTAAAATAGTGACCTACAACAACCAATAACCAATAACAATCTTAGAACATAAGACAAAGCCCATATTTATACACTTTTTAATCTATAACTATGAGTCATAACTTGAAAAATTACTTAATAAGCCTTCAAGTCCACCAAGATACTTCTAACTAGAAAATATTCCATGCCATGTCTAAGATATTCATCCACTTGCAAGAAAAGAATCATTTTTACAACTACCTTTGCAAGGAATGATGAAGATTTGGAGCATATCATTTGATATTTTGGCTAAAAATTCCTTTCACATGATTTGGAAGGAGGATATTCATTTGAGGAGCCAAATTTTTTTTGTCTTGATGTGGAACTACTTGAAGATCCCCTTAATCAGTCACTCGCATAGTTGAAGGGAGAAAATTACTTGAAAATACAAACAAATTTTGTCCTCACATGCAACGTATTTGGAAATTATTTCCTATTACTTAATTGCAAATCATGGAAACTTATAGACAAGAAATATATTATTTTTACACACCAAGTAAAACCCATTACCTATAATGATGGTTTGGGAATTAATTTTATTATGACAAGAAATAAAAAATTATCCATGATGATGATTGGAAATATTCACTTTGGAATGGCTCATGGATTTTATTTTATGCTTTAGCTTATTTCCATGTCCATGAAAGAGCCATCAAGTTTAACCTTAATCTGGACACTTATCATTTCCTCATGCAATCTGAGCCCTTCGAAAAGTCTCTCTTGGCTTTCACTATTATATATTATTAGGCCATAACAAATGTAAGCCATAGATCATGCATGAGATGATCGATTTCTAAATTTTTGCATGTAACTATGATACTTTAAATTTCTACATTTTCCCATGGGATCCTTAACTTTTCAACCTTGGATATGAACCATCAGATCTAGATGGGATGATAAAATGTGCTCTATCAGATCATGATGTGAGGGGTGGAGAATTATTGGATAATTCCTTTTACATGGCCCTAAGGATATGCCACTTGGTAGCCCCATGGGCTAATAGTATACCTTGTAGATAGTCACTAGTGCTTTGAGTACCCTTACACCATGTGGAATTATCTCACGTGATCTTAGGTCCCATTAAACTATCAACTACAAGATCATACCATCAGATCTTTGGAATATGCTCAAAATTTAAATCACACCCCATGATCTTGAAACTTGTCATGCCTATGATTCTTTTAGGTTATTTTAACTATTTAGATTTGATCATGCATCATCATATCATCCTACTCTATGAAAATTCATGCCATTAGTTTTGCCTCGATTTGAAAACAAATGGTTGCTTCACAAGGTCTAAAATTGATGCCCACATGATCCTCTTAGAACATTTAAATCCCAATATCTATTCTTTGTAGCTTAATGTTGATGTTTATGTACCCATCAAAATACATCCATGAGGCTGTCACCTTTGCAATTCAAAAAATTCTTTAGGAAATTTTTTCCATTGAAATTTTGTTTGAGTCTTCATCTTTGGCATTCCTATTTTATTCGATACTTATATCCTTGACTTCTATTTATCCTTGCCACTTCTACTTTGGGATTTTCTTTGGCACTTGTACTCTATAACAATTATTTTAGGCATTTTATCAGGATAATTATTTTAGACAAAAATTTTGAGACTATTTCCCTAAAGGATTTGACTCTATCCTTTTACCATAAGAATTGAGTCTTTAGCCTTTTATATTCATCAAGATAATTGTTTTTTGCATTTTATTCAAAATAATTTCCCCAAAGAAAATGAGCTATACAATTTTCCCAAAGAAAATACTCTCTTGCACTTTTATCAAATTAATTGGACCTCTATACTTTTAATGAAATAATCGAGACTTAGCTCCTTGTCCTAAATAAATGCAATTCTTTTAGATTTTTTCCTAGGGAAAAATGCACAAAGGAAATGATCCTTCAAAATTTTTGCAAAGGCCAAATGACCCTTCAATATTTCTAGGAGTACCTTTGGCTAAAGTAAATAAGTCCTATAATTATTTTGAGCCTTTTATGTAGGTAAAATTCCTAAATAGTGATTGCCCTTCATATTTTTTTCCATGGACAAAAGTCTAAAATAAATAATACATTATACCTTTTCCAAAACAAAAGATTTCCTTTGGGATTTTTATGTGGGATAAATGCTCGAAGGGCAAGTGCCCTTTACCATGGAATTTTTTTTAAAAATAAATGACTTGAAACCAATGAAATATCCATTTAAATGTTTTATAAAACACTTAACCCAAAACAAATAGGACATTGAATTCCTTTAGACTCTCTATAGTGGATAAAATGTTTGATGGAAATAAGTCTTCAAACTTTTTATCTGAGACAAAAGCCCTAAAGATCTATTTTTGTCAAACATTGTGTTCATGCAAAAATCCCCAAAAGTCTAAAGGAAAGACACATTGGCCAAATAAACACTATACAAAGTACTTAGCCAATTTTTACATGCCTTTCAAAAGAACACTTGGAGATAGGAGTTGGGCTAATGACTTAGACATTGATATTTGACAAGGGCCCAATTACTTTAGTGAAATTTTTAGAACTAACATTGGGTATCTCCTAAGGATACATACCCTTATGGGTGTAAAAATAACCACATAACATAAGACCATGTGCCGATCTATTGGGATTTGGAGTGAAGACTTAGCAACTTTCAAAAAATATCCATGAAGGCTTAACAAAACATGGAGGACTTAATAAAAATAGATGAATAAGATATGGAAATAAACACAAAATATATGGAATGGAAAAATAACTATACAAACAAGGCTTAAAGTAAATGTGAAATAAAACAATAGAAATACAAAGCAACAAAACACTATACAATATGATACACATGTTATAGAAGGACTCAATCAAGGAAGTGCTTTAAATGTCTACCATTAACTATCAACTCTAGTATTACACCATCCAAATATCTCAAGAAGAAATTATGACCCCTAATTTGGTAGTCAATAAAATAGGGACCCATCCACAAGGCATCAAACTTGACATGTTTTCCTTTCTCCTCATGTCTATTGTCCCAAAGTAGAACCAGATCACCTACTTGGAAGGTTCTCATAGTGCCTTTCTATCAAATATTTTATTTACCTTCTCACTGAACTTGAGGTGTCTTTCATTATCTTGTCTTCTAATTTCATCAATATCAATAATATAGTTTACCCTATTTCAATGTGGTGGATCTTCTCATCATCCCATAGTTGTTGCATAAGCTGATAAGTGGGCAATTGTAAATTCATCGGTATAATTCCTTGAGTTCCATAAACTAGCTCAAATGGGCTTCTGCATGTGGCTCTCTTAAGCATGATCATATTATCCCACAAATCAAACTTTATCTATTCACCCCACTTTTTGTTTTCTTCCAATGTTCACCTAATGATCTTGAGCAAGTTCTTATTACTTGATTCAACTTGCCCATTCCCTTGAGGGTTGTAATTAGAAGTATAGTTTAGGTAAATCTCATAGTCTTTGCATAATGCCACCAAAGGTTTAGTTTTTAATCTCATGGAATTATTATTAGTTATCTTGATAAGCACACCAATTCTATAAATAATACGATTTATAAAAAATCCATAACTACTTGGTGTATTGATTTCTTTATAGGGATTTCTTTGACCTATTTTTTGAAGTAATCAGTTGCAACTAGTATACATTTATGTCCAATACCTAATGAATTAATAATTTATCTAGTGAAATCCATTCCCCATTATCTTAATGGGCCTTCAATCATCATAGGCTATAAGGGAAGAGAACCTGAATCTTTCATCCTCCTAGAAAATCACTAAGATTTCTCACATCTTCTGACTATCTGAACAACATCCTTAAACGATGATGGCCACTAATAACTATCTCTCAAGATTTTGTGAGTTATAAATTTAGGTGTAAAATTTCCACCACATACTCTACCATGGAATTCTAAAATCAAGAAAATAGTTTATTCTTCTAGCACACATCTTAGGAGAACCCCATCTAGATTCTTCCATGCTAGTCCATCCTTAGTCAAGAGGTATTTTTGAGACCCAAGATTAACTCATATTTTTCAAATATTAAATAATTTATCTATACCATAGAGATGTATTAAATTAACTCAAAGAATCATCAACATTAAAATAATAGTGTTTACCTCAATAGCTTGGAAATTGGTCTCAGCTATAGGCTTGGCTAGACCCATCCCTCTTACCAACTTGGTGGTCTATATATCCATGTCATACTCTTGTATCTTGTTGACCCACCTACACCTCATGTTATATACTTCAATATGAGTTAAAATTTTCATTACCAAAGTGTGCAAGATGTAGGAAATAATCTTCCAACTCAAAATATAGGGCTTAAACATTTTAATAGCCTTCAAAAGAGTGAAAGCTTGTTTCTCCATGATAGTATATTTTAGTTGAGGACCTTGCATAGATTTTTTAAATAAATTTATGGGATACTCATGACCATCCTCATTATTTTACAATAGAATAATAACAACAATATTGTATGATGCAAAAGAGCAAATCTAGAATGACTTTTTGTAATTAGGATTGGCCAAAATAGGGATAGAATTTAAATCTCCCTTCATGTCATGAAATGCTTTCATGGACTTCTACTCCCAATTTTATGGTCTCGTCATTCAACATAGAATTAATATGTAGAGTGATCTCTACAAACTTAAACACAAACCTCCTTACAAATTTGATTTATCCAAAGAAAGACTAAATTCCTTTCTTGGACTATATGATAGGCACTTTACCAATGGCTTCAACCCTTTTAGGTTAAATCATGACACCATCCTTGGACACTATATGTACTAATACCTTGGCCTTTTGTAATCCAAATTAGCACTTCTTTGGATTAAGCAAATTTCCAAACACCTTATATCTTATCAGCACCTTTTCTAGATGCTTTGAATGCTCTTGCCTTATTTTTTATTACACTATAATGTCATCCTAATACATAATAATGAACTAGTTAATTATCCCTAAAAAATCAACATTGATAGCTCACTAGAACATTGCTCCAACATTCATCAATTTTAAAGGCATCCTCATATATACATAAGTTCCCTAAGGCATTGTTAATGCAGTCTTGGACCTCTCAAATTCCTTCACCACAACTTAGTTGTAACCTAAGAAATCATCTGATGTAAATAACATTTTTGATCTAGTAATGCTATGTAGTAGGTTCTCCATATTAAGTAGGGTATAATTATCTTTAAAATAATCTTTGATCATATTTATGAAATCCACACATAAGCAGATGTCACCATTTTTTTTCCATACATGGACTAAGTTCACCACCCATGATGAATATCTAATGGACTGATTGATACCACCATCCCTTAGCTTCTTTAATTAATCCCCAATTTTAGTGGCCAAGATGGGGTTAATGGGTCTCTATTTCTACCTGAAAGGCTTGATATTATTCTATACTATGATTATGTACTAGAACAAGTATTCCATATACACTTTTAACTTTGAATAAGGCCACACCAAGAAATCTTGGTACTTCCCTAATAGCTACATATAATATTTTTTATCTACTACACTCAAGTGAGTACCTAGCCAAACCTTTTTTGGGTTCTCATGAGAACCCAAATTAAACTCAATTATATCCTTTGAAATGAATGAATGTCTCAACTTGAATCTATCATCTCCATCAAAAGATACCTCTAAACTGATCAGTCCTCTTGGGATAGTTTTTGTCTTCATCTAAATAATCTCTTTCCCAAACAAAGTCTCATTCCCATTACTAACCTAAACCATGGGTTCCAAGTCTATGAGTTGATTGTGGAACTTAGCGTCATAGTTTAAACACCTCTTAATCTATTCATCATCATCAAATACCTACCAATGATTAACATTATTTTAGATTGAGGGCCTGACAAGTTCCTCCACTTTATATTTATAGTGAGGGATCATATTTGTAATGTCAAATTGAGCACCTAGCCCTACAAGTCTCTTAGCTTCTTGGTTGAAACTCTTATCATGATAAAAAAATATTTAATGAATCAAAGAACTTTAGCAAGTCCCAAAAAAAATTATGATATTATTTCAACCTTTTTATTTTCATGGAAAATGCATTGTGGACTTTCTTTACCACTAACTCAGAATCATCCTTAACAATTAAACATTTGATTTTATATTCAAAATCAATCCTTAGATTAGGAATGAGTGCCTCATACTCAACAATATTGTTAGTGCACATAAAATAAATCCAGAAAGAAAGCATAAAACATTTACCATTTGGGTCATAGAAGATAACCCCAACTCCATTTCCAAGATTAGAGCAAGCCTATCAAAACACATCCTCCAAAATACATTTTATTTATTAAGCCCAACATCAAGAATAGAAGTATGTTCACTATTATCAACATTCCCAAAAAAAGTTACCTAATTCAACATCTATGTACATCACTTCATTGAGAGCATGTTTTGGATCTTCAATCACATGTAGCATCTTTAGCTCTCTATAAATTATATACATCTTAACCTATAAAGGAATGGTGACATATGAGATCTTCATCTACATAGTTTCACCTATGCTAGTATCCCATTTATGTGATAACATCATCCCCCATGCAGGGGGTAGTTTATAACAACCACATCCATATACTAGGATGAACTACCAATTGTACCACTAGTCCCTTAAGTTGTCCAAAAATTGGGACCTCTCATGAGTCTATGGCATAAAATTTACCAAAGGCTGATGTGATATTTATTCCAAGCTCATTTAGGACACCCAAGGGTATCACATTATAGGAAGCTCTAGAATCAAACATGTAGTTTTAAACAATCAGACCATTAATCAGTCGAGTCATATAAAAGGGATCTACATTTAGCTAACTCTCTACTAATGTAGTCCCCAAATAGACCTCTAAAGCAGGTTTAATGACCTATTTTGACTCTTCATCTTCTTTGATGTATTTTTTGGGTAACCCAACTTCATTTTCACTTGACCCTTCACCAAATTATAAATATTTAAAGACCCTCTTCCTCTGTCTAGGTATTCACAATAACTTAACAAGTGATATGGCTATTTTTATTTGACTCGACACTTGAGCCATATCACACACACTATACTAAGGAAGGGCATATTTTGTGAAAGGGTAATGACACCTTCAACTATAATACAATCACCCATGGTCTGAAGTGGAGGAGGTTGAGGTTGATTTGAAAATTTGACAACAACCTTTAATGGTGGATTTTGCTTGAGCTTATTATCACCCTTGAGGATACTAGAAAATATGGGTGTTCTATAACTCCTAATAGGGGCACCCCTAGGCTTAGCATCTTGGGTCTTGGGTGTTATCTTGGAATCTTCTTAGACTACTGTATCTTTCTTTGATTCCTTACTTTCATTCCTTACCTTTGAATTTTTAGGGGTAGTGTCCTAAGGAGAAACAATTGGTTGCCTACTTCTCAAGTTATATTCCTTATTTTAGGGTGCTACTACATTAATTAATATTTACCTATCCTCAACTAATGGATTTACCCTAAGATAATTCTTGATCATCATAGAGCACAAGAGAAGAAAATAATGAATGGGCAATTCATATTCTTGTGCCATATTAACATGATAATAAAAGTTAAGAGTTGGGACACTTTCCATTTTGACAACATTCCAAAACTAATCAACCATAGTATCAGTCCACAATTCCATGGAAGAATTTGATTTACTCTGAGGTCTTTGATAATCAAACATAAAATTTTCATAGTCAGATGATGTATATTCAAGTTCATCTAGATCTTCATCAAGTTTTCTAGTAGTATCACATGGATGGTATGGTGAGAAGCACTTATCACACCAATCAATGTCTAAATCAAAATTCACAACATTTACCTTGGTGTTTAAAGGATCAGGCACCTCTTTTCTAGACCTTATGTTCTATTTTCTTTCTATTCTATCTTCACATGCATGCCTCTTCCCTCTATCATTATCTCTATGGTAGAAAACATGACCCCTTTGTGATTGATTTAGATTTAGATCATATTCATATGTGGTAGACACCTAAGGGACCCCCTTTTTAGCTCTATCCAACTTGTATGATCTTTATTTGATAGTAGAGGCCAAATTTATAATAGTTTACTCCAAATTTGATATATTTATGGGTTGTGTCTTTTCTAGATGACCAAATTCACACTAGCCTATTTACTCAAGGGCTTTCCCATAGCCCTGGTGTTTTTCTCAATCTAGATGGCCATATTGAATGCCAACCAAAGGTTAGTAGGAACCTTGTCCCTCAATAAATATGAAACATTTTTATCAAAATCATCATAGTACTTTATCAATCATGTTGTATCATTGGTCCTAATGTTTTCAAGCAAATACATCATGGTTTTGTTGAACTATGTGTTAAATTCCTACACACATTCATTAGGATTCTTCTTGGCATTTTCAAATTTAGCTAAGAGAAAATTGGGATCAATCCTAGCACCATAATAAATTCTAAAATAAGAAATTCATCTCTTCCCATGAATTAATGCATCCAATGGGAAGGAAATTAAACCATTCTCAAGCATCTTCCTCTAGTGTCTACAAAAACAGCTTAACGCACACATCCTCATACTCAACCTCATAATATTCAATAATATTTTGACAGTCCCTCAAATGTTGATCACCACTTACTACATTTTTCCCTTAGAATTTTGGAAGGAATTTCCTAACTTCAATAGGAAATTCATTAGGATAGCCTTATATCTTATCAAAACTAATAGGCTCAAATATAGGAGCTTAGAACATAAGATGTGAATTCTCATCTTGGTACCTATGCCTCATGATTGGTTGAATAAGAGGTTCAAGAACAAATAGAAAAGGGATATTAGGGGGTGAATGAGGTGGACTTGGTGGATCAACCCTATGAGGGGATTTATCTAGTTTAGGAGTTATAAAATGAATAGGACTATATGTTTTAGAATAAGTGGAAGAGTTATGGTAATCCTCAATAATGGGGGGTCAATAAAGATTTCAAGATTGTCAAAAACTAGACAACATTTGGTAGCTAAGATCTACCCTTCAATAGGCTTCTCAACTTATCCCCTTGTCCTTTGAGGAATACCTAAGGGTGGAATAAGTCTCTCTGATGAGTCACCTTTGAAAGATGATCTTAGTCCTTTTAGCATTGCAAACAAGAAGATACTCAAAATTGAAAGTTAGTAAATATATTTAGAATAGGCACCAATCTTCTTTGAAACTAGACAACAAAGTCAGAGTCACTACTAGAAATAATCTTCTAGAATATAATAGTTTACAAATTATTTTGATACATGCTAAAATTAGACTTGATAAATCTTAATGAGATAAAGAACAAAGACACTAAAATTTTCAAAATATGTGTAAAATGGAAAAGACACCTTCCAACATGTAATGTTAATATTTATTTTTAATAGACTCAACAAAAGTCAAATTGTCAAACCTTAAAAACTTCTTCGTATGTCCCCAATAAAGTGTTGCAATGTTGACAACCAAGATAGTAAGATCAATGTAGTAACACTAGAGAAATTCATAAGATGGAACACTCATGGCTTTCTATAATAATTCTTGGTAACATAAGTGACCAAAAGTTTAGATTATTGCCTAGTAATGGCACTAATTTAGTGTTGGTTTCTAGTTATACACCTCTCTAATCTGTCCTTGCACACTTCAAGAAAATGACAAGAAAATGATGAGAAACTCACTACAATGTTATAGTAGCTAGGGGAGGGTTTGGCATCACAAATGGACTAGACTGTGAAAATGATCACATGGAGGGATTTTTTAACTCAATATTCATGGGGATTCTTGGCATGAGGGATAAATATGACTAGAGCATAGCTAAGTTTTCACACTTCACCCATGAATGGTTATTACATGAAATGCACAAATGATCTATGTCATACAAAAACTACTAAAGATAGATGAAACTATGACTACAATCTTTTTTTTAAGAATATTCAATATCAAAGGAACTAAATAAAGGCTACAATGTTAGGATTTAAAGTACAAACTACAAACACATTTCAAATATGTGAGATCTTAAGCATTTTCAAGGAAAGTAACACTTATATTATGCAATAGGGTGTGTTATCTATAGGGTAGGATAAAGTAAGACAAGTAAGATGATTAAAAATAGGGATGATGACATGTTAATGGATTCCAAATAGGAGGGTGTCTAACAATATTTCATGACAATGTTCTTTGGTAGAGATATAGAAAAAACTGAGTGCAAGATAATGATAAACACTAGATGATCCCTAAGGGACTAGGACATACACTAAAACTAGAATCTCAAATACTTTTTTCTTATAAATTCATGAGCCTAGGGTGCCCTTACAAGGTACTCAACAACACATTTCCAAATATAACTATAGAGAGGGATTTATAACCTAAGTACATGCTCAGAATGATAACCAATAATGAACACAAACCTAAATATCCAATTAATAAAAATTGTAAAACATATTATTGCATTTCGTTAAAAGGATACAATAAAGAACCACAAATATTTTCTAGTGACTTGAAAATATATTTTAAAAACATCAAAAATTCAAAATATTATCATGAGGAAAAACATGGTGAGATTTATCTTTTGATAAGGGAGACATAAATATGATCTCAAAACGTGCTAATGGCTATATAGGTGTAACCACCTTAACAAAGGATATAAGGTCTACACACAAAAGTTGATCCTAAGAAAATTTCTACAAAACCTAGACTTAGGGACAATTGTTGAGGTCTGGAGCTAAAAGCTTCACCAAATGAGCGTGTGCAAAGTTGTAAGAATTACACAGTCACCAGCATTGGTCAGGAGTGACTGACGTCGGTCAGGAGTCAACTAGGAGATGCCGGCATTAGTCATGTATCAGCCAATGTCGGTCACAAGCAAATAGGCAGGGACTAATGTCGGTCACCTATGCATCCAGAATGCTATTTTCGTGGACAGAATAAAATGTTTGCATGATAGGATTAAGTGTTAGTCTTAAGTCCGCATCTCTATTTTAAGTAAGACTGTTTTGAGCCCTTGATTAGGAGGTGCATCTAATGGTTGTGATTGTATGCTCATGATCCCTAAAGTTATATAATAGGAATAGATCTTCATAGCTTATTGTAACAGTATTGTATAATACATGTATATGTGAATCAATCCAGGGTGTTAGAGTTGATTGTAATTGAGAGAGAGAGCTCTTGAGGGAGAGAGATCTAGAAAGAGATCTATACATCTGAAAGAGGTGTGGAAGAAATGAAGTTTCTTCAATTGTATTCCTTCTATAAAGAGTTTAATACAAGTTTTTAGGGTGGTTTCTTGTATCTCTTATTGTTTGCTATTTTCTGATTCTAGTTACTTATCATTCTGGTTCAATTCCATGTTTTATTGCTTTCACATAGTAATCAAGCTTGTTGGTTGATCCCCAACAAGTGGTATTAGAGCTCAGGTTGACTAATAGGTGTTTCAGATCTGGGTAGTGTGTATTGATTACAGGGTACTCACAGGGATTTCTATTTGAGTGGGAGAAGTAATGGTAGAAGAAAGTAAATTGAGAATGGAGAAGGTCAATGTCAAGAACTACCAATTATGGAGAATGGAGACAGAGGATTATCTATATCAGAAAGATCTATACTTACCATTAGGTGGAGTTTTAAGGAAGCCCACAGACATGGAAGATGAAGAATGGGAAGTTCTTGATAGAAAGGCTCTTGGATCTATAAGATTGAGTCTGGCATCTACTGTGATATCTAATTTATCACAAGCAAATTCAATGGTAGTGTTAATGAATACTTTAGCAAATTTATATGAAAAACCCTCAGTGCCAAATAAGGTATATCTTATGAAGTAGTTATTTAATTTGCAAATGCAGGAAGGTGGATATGTATCTAATCATCTTAATGATTTCCATGGAATTGTTAATCAATTAAATTCTATCAAAATAGTGTTTGATGATGAAATTAAAGCTCTATTAATCTTATGCTCTTTACCTGAGAGCTGGCATAGCTTGGTAATGGCAGTTAGTAATACTGCATCTGCTTCAAATATTTTAAAAGTAGATGATGTTGTTAGTGTAATCTTGAATGAAAAAATTCACAAGAAAAGCATAGAGGAAACATCAGGGAACACTTTAAGTTTTGAGAGTAGGGGAAGGTAAAAAGAGAAGAGCAAGAAAGCGAGATCAAGGTCTAAGTCAAAGATGAGAGGTAGATCTAAATCCAGAAATGGCAGGAAGCCACAATGATGGAATTGTTGAAAGATAGAGCACATAAGCAAAGATTGCTGGTCAAAACCTAAAGAGGACAATCAGCATGAAGGTAAAGAAGAAGCAAAAGTTGTAGGTATTGCACAAGATGCTCTTATATTCTCTTTGCATAATAATATAGAATCTTGGGTTTTAGATTTTGGTGCCTCTTTTCATGCTACCCTTAATAGAGAATATTTTAGTGACTATGTCCATGGAGATTTTGGAATAGTTTATTTAGGGGATGATGAGCCTTGTAAAATTGTTGGAAAAGGAAAAGTGTAGCTGAAAATGCAGAATGGTAACACATGGGTGTTGAGAGACGTCATGCATCTTCCCAACTTGAAGAGGAATTTGATTTCTATAGGAAAGTTAGGGGATGAGGGTTGTACAGTAACTCTCATAGCTGAATCTTGGAAGGTGACAAAGGGTGCACTTGTATTGGCCAGAGGTAAGAGAGTAGGTACTCTCTATTTATTTAATTGTATTATTAATAATTCTCCTTCTGTATTATCTACTTTAGATGTGGATGCAAAGTTGTGGCACTCTAGGCTCAGCCACATGAGTGAGAAGGGAATGTCTATTCTGAAGTCAAAAGGTAAGCTTTCAAATTTGAAAAATATAGATCTAGATTTTTGTGAGCATTGTATTTTTGGAAAATAGAAGAGAGTGAGTTTTCTTAAGACTGGGTCAACAAAGAAGAAGCATAAGTTGTAGCTTGTTCACACAGACGTATGGGGACCAGCTCAGGTTGCTTCTATTGGAGGATCACAATACTATGTATCTTTCATAAATGATGCTACAATAAAGGTATGGGTCTATTGTATAAAGAAGAAATCTGATGTTTTTAACACTTTTAAGATTTGAAAAGCTATGGTTGAGAATGAAATAGGCAGGAGATTGAAGTGCCTGAGATCTGACAATGGTGGTGAGTTATGCAACCACAAGTTCAACTGGTATTGTTATATGCATGGAATATGTAGGAAAAGGATAGTTCTAAGGACACCTCAGCAAAATGGAATTGCTGAAAGGATGAATAGAATAGTAATGGAGCGTGCACGGTGTATGAGGTTGCATGCTAGTTTGCCCTTAGAGTTTTGGGCAAAATTTGTGGATACTGCAGTTTACCTGATTAACAGAGGACTCTCTACAGCTCTGGATGGTGGAATTCTAGAAGAGGCATGGATAGGTAAAAAGGTAGATCTCTCATTTCTCAAAGTTTTTGGTTGTGAAGCTTTTGTGCACATTGATAAGGAAAATAGAAAGAAGTCAGATGCTAAGTCTATGAGGTGCACATTTATTGGTTATGGCTCTGATGATTTTGGATTTTGGTTTTGGAATCTAAGAACTAACAAAATAATTAGGAGCCATGATGTTGTTTTCAATGAAAAAGTGATGTATAGTGATCAGCTCAAGAAGCTAAATCAATCTGGGTAGAGCAATGGAGAATTGGACGAGGTGACAGTCCAAAATGAGCTCATAGGAAAGAATAATCACAGACAGGAAAACATAGAGACTGACGTTGGTTAGGTAGGAGCTAATGTTGACAATATAAGAACCGATGTTGGTCATAAAGTGATCAACGTCAGCCAGGAAGGAATCGAGGTCAGTCATGTAGAACCGATGTCAGCCAATTATAGGCCTAGAAGTGACCGAGGTCGGTCACTATCAGAGAATTTGGGTAGACAACGTATTGTGAATGAGTCTCAGATGCCCATTAAGAGGTCAGAAAGGGTAAGTAAACCTACAATTTGATATTCCCCTTCATTATTCTATTTATTGCTTATTGATGGTAGAGAACCAGAGAGTTTTGATGAAGTAATACAGGTGGAATCCAAGAATCAGTGGGAGCTAGGCATGAATGAGGAGATTGATTCTTTGAAAGAGAACCAAACATGGGATTTGGTTGAGTTGCCAGCAGGAAAGAGGACACTAAAGAATAGATGGATCTAGAGATTGAAGGAAGGTGAGAATGGACAGATGAGATATAAGGCCAGGTTGGTAGTGAAAGGATTTGCATAGAAACCAGGTATTGATTTTGGTGAGATTTTTTCTCTTGTTGTTAAAATGACTTCTATACAGACTGTATTGTCTTTAGTTACTATTGAGGATTTGCATCTTGAGCAGCTTGATGTTAAGACATCATTTCTTCATGGAGATTTGGATGAAGAAATATATATGGATTAACTGGAAGGATTTGAGGTCAAAGGTAAGGAGAAGTTAGTGTGCAAATTGAAGAAAAGCTTGTATGGTCTCAAGCAAGATCCTAGACAATGGTATTTGAGATTTGATAGGTTTATGGCTAAACATGGCTACAGTAGGTGTCAATCTGACCATTGTGTGTATTTTAAGAGATTGGATAATGGTAGATATATTATCTTGTTGTTGTATGTAGATGATATGCTAGTTATAGGTTCACACATGTAGGATATCTCTAAGCTTAAGGTGAAATTAGCTCACACATTTGCCATGAAGGATTTTGGAGCAGCAAAGAAAATCCTTGGCATGAGCATTAAGAGAGACAAGAAAAATCATAGGTTGATTTTGTCTCAAGAGGATTATGTGAACAAGGTGTTGAAACAGTTCAATATGTAGGATGCAAAACTGGTAAGCGAACCTTTGGTTGGACATTTTAAATTGAGTAAAGAATAGTGTCCTAATTCATATGATGAGGTAGAGTACATGAAGAAAGTTCCATATGCTTCTACAGTTGGGAGTTTAATGTATGTAATGGTATGTACTAGACCGGATATTGCCCAAGCAGTGGGAGTTGTTAGTAAGTATATGGCCAATCCAGGAAAGGAGCACTGGAAAGCAGTTTAGTGGATCCTTAGATATCTGAGAGGGACCAACAGTAGGAATTTGTGATATGGTGGGTCAAACACTTCTCTACATGGTTATGTAGATTTAGATATGGCAGGTGATTTGGATGGCAGAAGGAGCACCACAAGATATGTTTTCACTATTGGTGGAATGGTGGTTAGCTAGATATCAAAGTTGTAGAAGGTTGTTGCCTTGCCAACTACAGAAGTAGAATATATTGTAGTCACAGAGGCTAGCAAAGAGATGATATGGATGACACGGTTCATGGAAGAGCTAGGAAAGGAGCAAGAGAGTTGTAGATTATACATTGATAGTGAGAGTGCAATTCATTTGGCTAGGAATTCAACCTTTAATTCAAGAACCAAACATATACATCTACGGTACCACTTCATAAGACAGGTATTGGAGGATGGTGAGTTGAAGCTGGAGAAGATCCATACAGATAAGAACCCTATTGATATGTTAACCAAGCCGGTAACAAAGGAGAAGTTGAATCTTCATTCAACTTTTGTTGGTCTTCATGATTGAGTTTGAAGATGGAAGAGCTAGAAGATGTTGCTGTACAGGTACTGGTGCAACTGTTTATCTCCAAGTGGGAGATTGTTGAGGTGTGGAGCTAAAAGCTTCACCAAATGAGGGTGTGTAAAGTTGTAGGAATTACACAGTCACCGGTGTCGGTCAAGAGTGACCGACGTCGGTCAGGAGTCGACTAGGAGATGCCACCGTCGGTCATGTATCACCGATGTCAGTCAAAGGTAGACAGGCAGGGACCGATGTCGGGTCACCTGTGCATCTAGAATGCTATTTCTGTGGACAGAACAAAATATTTGCATGATAGGATTAAGTGTTAGTCTTAAGTCCGCATCTCTATTTTAAGTAAGACTATTTTGAGCCCTTGATTATGAGGTGCATCTAATGGTTGTGATTGTATGCTCATGATCCCTAAAGTTATATAATAGGGATAGATCTTCATATCTTATTGTAACAGTACTGTATAATACATGTATATGTGAATCAATCCAGGGTGTTGGAGTTGATTGTAATTGAGAGAGAGAGCTCTTGAGGGAAAGAGATCTAGAAAGAGATCTGTACATTTGAGAGAGGTGTGGAAGAAAAGAAGTTTCTTCAATTGTATTCCTTCTGTAAAGAGTTTAATACAAGTTTTCAAGGTGGTTTCTTATATCTCTTATTGTTTATTGTTTTCTGATTCTAGTTACTTATCATTCTAGTTCAATTTTGTGTTTTATTGCTTTCACATAGTAATCAAGCTTGTTGGTTGATCCCCAACAAAAATGAACACTCAAAATAGTGACTTACAACAACCACGAACCAAAAATAACATTTTAACAAAGGACAAAGCCCCTATTTATACATTTTTTAATCTAGAAATATGAGTCAAAACTTTTAATATTATATAATGATCCTTTAATTTCACCAAGATACTTCTAACTAGAAAATATTCTATGCCATACTTGAGATATTCATCCATTTGAAAGAAAACAATCATTGTTATAGCTACCTTTACAAAGAATGATGAATATTTGGAGCATGTCATTTGATATTTTAGATAAAACTAACTTTCACATAAGCTAGAAGGATGATATTCATTTAATGAGACAAATATATTTTATCTTAATGTGGATCTACCTGAACATCCCCTCAATCACTCACTTACATAGATAGAGGGAGAAAATTGCTTGAAAAGCCAAAAAAATATTGTCCTCATGTGTAACTTATTTGGAAATGCTTTCATGTTACTCAATCTCAAATCATGGATACTTTTGAATAGTAAATCTCTTCTTTGTGCATGCCAGGTAATACCCATTACCTAAAATTATGGCTCGAGAATTGATATGATTATGACATGAAACAAAAAATGATCTACGATCATGATTGAAAATATTAATTCTAAAATGGCTCATGGAAATTACTCTATGCTTTAGCTAATTTACACATCCATGAAAGAGTTATCAAATTTAACTTCAACCTAGACACTTATCATTTCCTCAAGCAATCTGAGCCCTTTGAAAATTATATCTTGGCTTGTACCATTGGATCCTTCTAGGCTTGAGTAAACATGAGCCATAGATAATGTGTGAGATGCCTGATTTTTAACTTAGTGGCATGTAGCTATGCCACTTGGAATTTTTATGTTTTCTCACAAGATCCTTGAATTTTTAACCTTGGATATGTAATATCAAATAAAGATGGGGTGAGAAAACATACTCTATCAGATCATGATTCAAGGAGTGGAGCATTATTAGACACTACCTTTTACTTGACCCCAAGGATATTCCACTTGGTATCCTATTGGGATTCCTTTACACCTTGTAAATAGTTTCTACTACTTTGAGAACCCTTACACCACATGGAAGTATTTCACTTTATCTTGGGACCCATTGAACTATCAACTACTAGTTCTCACCATCAAATCTTTAGAATATGCTCAAATTTTAAATCATGCCCTATGAGCTCGACACTTATCATGCATGTGCTTATCCCGAGTTATTTCAAATATTCAACTTTAATCATATATCATTAGATCATCTAAATTTGTGCAAATGTGTGCCATTTTATATGCCCCTATTTGAAAATAAATGACTACTTTACAATGTCTAAAATTAATGCTCACATGATCATCCTAGAACATTTGAATCCCAACAGCTAGTCCTTGCAGCTTAAAGTTAGCGTCCATGCACATGTAAAAATATGTCCATGAGACTATCACCTTTGAAATTATAAATTTTATTCAAGGACTTTGTTTCATGAGAATTTGGCTTAAGTCTTCATATTTGGCATTTTTTTTTGATTTGGCACTTTTATCCTCGGATTCTCTTTATCCTTAGCACTTATAGTTTGGGCTTTTCTTTGACACTTCTACTCTACAACAATTCTTTCAATCATTCTATTGGGATAATTGTTTCATAAAAAAATGTCTAAGATAATTTCCCTAAAGGATTTGACTCCATGATTTTCCCACAAGAATTGAGTATTTGACCCTTTGTCTTCATCAGGATAATTATTTTATAATTTTTGTTTGAAATAATTTCCTCACATAAATTGAGCTATATAATTTTCCCAAAGAAAATAATCTCTTGAACTTTTGCCAAAGGAATTGGACCTCTACACTTTCTTTGAAAAAATTGAGACTTAGCTCCTTGTCCTAAAGAAATGCAATTCTCTTAGACTTTTTTATAGGGTAAAATACCCAAAGGAAATGATGCTTTAGAAATTTTTCAAAGGCAAAATGACTCTTTGGGATTTTTGGGAGTACCTTTGGCTGAAGTAAATAAGTCCTATAATTGTTTTAGGCCTTTTGTGTGGGTAAAATGCCTAAAGGGTAAATTCCCTTTAGACTTTTTCCCATAGAGAGAAATCCAAAACAAATAATACTTTTCACCTTTTTTGAAATAAAGGATTTCCTTCGAGCTTTTTGTGTGGGAAAAATGCCTAAAGGGAAAGTGACCTTGGAAATTTTTTCCATGAACAAAAATTATAAAACAAATGACCCAAAATAAACAAAATAGCCCTTTAGATATTTTGTAAAACACTTAGCCCAAAACAAATAGGACATTGAATTCTTTTGGACTTTCTATAGTGGACAAAATGTTCAACAAAAATAAGTCTTCAAACTTTTTATCTGAGACAAAAATCTTGAATACTTATTCCCATCGAACATTATGTTTATGAAAAAATCCTAAAAAATTTTAAGGGAAAGACACATTCATGAAGGAAAGACTCGACAAATGACTTAGACAATTTTTAAATCAACTTGGAATGTCAAAAGAACACTTGGAAATGGGAGTTGGGATAATTACATAGACATTGATATTTGATAAGGGCCCAATTGTTTCAGTGTAATTTTGGGAACTAACACATTATTTTTGGTAATTTTTCTCTTTTATTCTTAAATTGCCATGCCAACAACCTCATTCTATCATTTTGACCTTGATTCACCCTTATTCAATCCTTGAAATCCTTCATAAACAAAATATGGGTAAGAGTGATGATATTTTCAATACTACTTGAGGATCATGCCTCTTTTGGGATAGACTTGCCACTCAATAAATTATTATCAATTTTTCTCTTCTCATGTAGAAAATCATGCCTAGGGTTATATATTTATTTTCCTTGACCACATATCATCTTCATGTAAGATTTATCATTTCTTGATGTGGCTTTGGACTCTCTTCCATTATTTCTCAGAGCTAGGCATGTTTCTTAAGAAAATGGATAACCTGTAGCCTCAATGATGATTTAAAACCTAGATGAAACTTAATCATGTAGAAATAGATCATGCCCAAAATTTTTACCATACTCTAAACCATGTTCCAAGACTATAGGTTCTCTGTAAGTCTTGAGGATTGGTGTAATTTTCTTTGACTCTAACCCTTTTCCATAGGTCTACCAATGACCTCATAGATGAATAGGTGTTTAAATATAGGGGTTATAATAATGAAAAACTTGAGACAAGATGACACAATATAATAATGATACTAGATCTTGCTCAGAATACCTTAAACTATGTTAAATTACTTTAATCAATGGTAAACTACCTTAAACATTGACTAAGTATCTTGAACCCTGCTCATACACTTTTAGCCTCCTCATTATTGATTTAGTGCTTACTTTAGTATCATATTGGATGTAAGGAGAAAACTATTGACTTGATTAGGGTCTCATGTCACTAATTAATACTTATAATTTCACCTTGAATATTTTATCTCTTTCTCCAATCTGCAAGTTCTCTCCATCAAGATTAAAACTCATCTAGATGTGTACATACTTTTGCTTTCCCTTTGAAGATTAGAATATGATTTTATTAAGGATACTTCTCATGAGACAATTCTAATGGATCCTTCATTGGTTTAATCATTAAATTTTTACTCATATACCATTCAACCATTAGTGAAAGACACCATGGTCTTGACTAAGTTTGCCCATTTATTGAATGCCTACTTAGGTGATATGTTTACAAGACAACCTTTAATTTTCATAACTTTTAATAATTGGCCTATCAACCATAAAATATAATCTTAGAAGGTATTCAAAACAAATGTACTCAAGTCAATGGATTTCAACATAATTTCGGTATTATAGAGTCTTTGCTTGATATTATATCCTTAAAAAGGGATACCTATGACTCATTGGAATTTCATCTTGATGCTATAGGCATGTACACTCTATATTTTTAGCTTGATACCCATTAAAATTTCTCAAGATGTTTGTAATTGATAACCTCATGAGTTTATACATATGTTTTTATGATATTGAATGCAGGAACAAGCCATTGAATTGCATGGAGACCTTCACCTTTACTTGTCAAGATAGATTCAACATGCTCACATCTCATCCTTTGAAGGTATAAGCCTATGGATCTTTAAGATTGAAACCCTCCTTGAAAATGATGGATATTAACATATTAATACTATAAAACTCTATACATATGGGATTAGGGTCATGTACTATTTATTATTCTACTTTGATACATGAATGACCACCTCTAAGTACCTCCAAAGATTTATTAAAGCCTATAACCTATTATTAGAAGCCTGAAACTCTTTTATTTCACCCTAAAGGTGTTTCCCATGAGACCAATTATTTTTTCAAGTGATAGGGTAATAATAAAAAGGATACTTAAGATTTGATCTAGGGTTCATTCTCAAGAAAATACCCTAACATCATTGCAAATTATCATCACTATCTACATACCAATGTATTAGCATCCAAGATTGCAACTCACTAGAGCCTTGTAACTTAGGGGCCTCATGTGGACTTAGTGCCTATCCAAATTAATTTAAAAGGTTTGAGGAGCTATAAAAGGGATATTAAGCCATTCAAGACTCTTTTCTAGGCGAATAACACCTCTAAATGTATTGAAACTATCCTTCTATAATGTGTAGGCATGTACCCTTCTCTTGGCCTTGTGTAGGATCTAAAACCCATTAGTAGATTCCCATGATCTATCCTACATTAGATACATATAAATAAGTATTCAAAATATGATAATAATCTTATTTGTACATTCATCTAATTTGAACAAGCTCCAAGCACCAAAAGTGAACCATAATACCTTAAGGTTTTCAAGGGTTTGGGAGTAGTCTTCCTATTTATCAATGGTTCATAGTTCCCCTACGTTCATTATATATATAAAAACATGTATTAGGTTATTAATAAAACTTTTCACCTCCTCCATAATCCATACCTATCCATGCAATAGGAAAAATAATATCTCTCCTAAAATTGTGCTCTAATTGATGAATTCAAAAAGCTATTTCTAATTTTTGATGATATTTTATAGCCTTTTGTTCTTATCTCTACCTCCTAAAAATTGGATAAGGTTCTTAAATATCCCATACTACTCTTCCAATACCCATACATGTCTATACATCTATTCATCAAAGGTAACACATCCTTAAAAATAGCCTATATAGTCTTATGAAGGAGTTTTAGAATGGTTTTTTATTTGTTTCATTTATTTTGAGCATATATTATCTAAGACCTAAAATGGAATGGTAATTATGTGCTTTAAATTTCATGGATCTTCCCTAGCCTACAATTGTCTGTATAATTGTTAACCATTGAATAAAACACCTTAAACTTTCCCTATTCTCATGGAAATTTTCAATTTGAAGGTCTTTTCTTCCCTTTTAATTGAGATTAGTGATCTTCAACTATGAGTGGGCATCCATATCCTTGTAAAACCCTAAAAAATATTTTAAAAATAATAAAAGTGCATAATAAATATTGAAATGAATGGTTTTGGGTTATTAAAGGCACTTTTACATGTTTGAAGAGGAAATAAAGGTCAAAACAAGCTGAAGAGAGATATAAAATAAGTCAATGTAATTTGAAACCTATTTTTATGGATCAATGGATATTATGGGGTTTTTTTGGTGCTATGTGACCTCATAATCATTAAATATGGGATTGCTTCTAAAAGTGTCTCGAATAGGCTAGATGGTGTGACATCGTGACCTTTTTTACACCCTCTCATGCACTTAGAGACCCTCTTGCATGCATTTATAACATTAAAACTTCATTATACCTATTTCATCATGGAAATAATGATTTTATAATGGATTTTATAAGACATTCATCATGAAATGGAATTAAAGAAGGTTTATATGAATTTTATATCTATCAAATACACTCATATCTTGATAACTATGTGATTTAATAGTTTTGGGAACATTAGTTTATTATTCCTAATTTAGTTAAAGTTATAAGTTGAATAAATTAGTAAAATATATTGAAATAAATAGATAAATTATTTGTATAATTTATTTAACCTTTGTATCTTTATAAAAATATTAATGAAATAGGAGAAATATAACTTAGCCTAAATAAGACTAAGATGGCTGAGATAGAAGCTGGTACTAGTTATGTAGGATTGGGACACTATCATGAATCTAGATCTATATTTTGTTTTGTGAGAGGATAAGAGAATTAAAAATAAGATAGTTTAGGGTCAATTTCTATAGTCCAAGTCCTCCCGTTGTTAAAACTAGTCACATAGATTTAATTTTTTTGGGTTTTGTCTGTTGTCCCTGTATTAATTTACCTATGAAATTTTAAACTTTGAATTTTGATGAAGCTCATTTTAGAGATTATTTAATATCCAACCCTATACCTTCATTATTATTGAATAAAACTTTGAAAAATATGGGGGATTAGTGTATGTAAGATGCATTGAATGTGTAACCATACCCTTTGTATGGGCATATTGCCTACATACTAATACTCTAAAGAGGGATCAAGCCATATATAGTTCTCCTGATTGATGTGATTTCTAAAATGTTTTATGTGGATTCAAAAATCCAAAAATAGGTGTGCTTGAGGTGTCTTATTACTAATGTGAGGGTTTGAATGAGCTTATTGTTGTATTAGCTGGCTATATACATATAATAGGTAAAATTGACTTAGTGGTTTTTCTTGTATTCTTGATTACTTTTTAATAATTCCCAACCTCTTCTAAATGAACTTTCAATGGGTTTTTACAGAGATCTATTGGTCATGGGTTAAAAGCATTCACAATAGGTTGACATAATGAAGAAGAGGAATTAGGAGAAAATAGTCACCTAGGCTTGAAATGTGATTAGATAAGAGCACTAGAAATGGGACACCCTAGGGTCAAACACTATAGTTTAAACCTAAAACTCCTATCCTATAGGATGAATACCTAAGGGAAAGAAATAATCATGGAAAATGGAGCTTTAATGAGCTACAATAAGGTTCTATAAGTCTATAGATGACTAGGAATAGGTAAAAAGGTGTCTAGAAGGGTCATGAAAGCATGTAAGAGGGACCTATGGGTTGGGTATCACAAGCCACACTCAAGATAGAAATTTTTAAATTTTATATGACTACATTTACACCCCCCCCCCCACACCTTTACTCTAGTGATGTAGCAAAGTAAAATACTAGGATAAAGGAAAAGTAAAAAGTGTACCTGAGCTTACTTGCAAGGGTGGAGCCCATGAAGTTATGTGATGCTAGGTGTGTGTAAAAGGAACATGTTTTGAAATGTAAATATACAATAGAAAAATAAAGAGTAGATCAATTCTTACTAGATACACTATAACTAAAATAAGAACATACAAATCTAGGTAAGAGAGAAGAAGAGAAAGGAACAAATACATATCACTGATTATGCAGACCAATACAAAACCTATTATGATGTTGAGTTCTATTAATGTGTGTTGGGTATGTGTTATACCAAGAGTAATATCATGAAAAAAGATGAGTGATCAATTCCTTGATAGTGGCTCAAAAATACAAAGGCTAGCCCTTTGGATCCATCATCACCCACTAACTAAAGTTAGGTGGTCATGCATGTGTTGATTGATGTTTGGACTTTATGTCTAATCCCTTTGAGTAGGTGGATCAAGAATACAAATTATATTTAGTCATTTAGTTCCATTTTTCCCACTAAGTGAAGCAATGAACTGATATTAATATGAATGTGTCATATGAGATTGATCCTAAAGCCCATGAATGCTCTAAAATCTAATAATATGGTGTGGATAGTCAAATCTATATGAAAAACTAAGCCAATATTGGCCAATCTAAAAGGAGGAGATTAGTCTTGTATGAAAGCCAATTCAAAAATAGAAACTAGGCTTATATGTAAGCCACTCAGGAATGTGGAGGTTAGGCTTATATGAAATCCACTTCAAAATAATGCCAAACACCTATAGATAGAATAAGGCATGAAACTATTAAGAATGACTAGGTAATATACTAAACTCAAAAATAAAAGAAGACTAACGTGCCATTCATATTACCCCTAATTATTGTTGTCTGTAACATGGATTCTAATATGGAAGTTATACCAACTACCCTATCTAAAACTAGAATCAAAATCCATCATACCATGCATGATGCCCCCTATATCTATATTCTATAGGAAACATTATACTAAAACTACTAAATCTAAACTGGTTTGTATCTAATAAAATTGTAGCTGAGCTCACCTTTTTATCTATTTCTAGAAAACTTAGGTTTTTTATTGTTCAAATATGAGTGCTAGAAATATGACACCCTACTCTTCAAAGCTATTTTCCATGTTTGGTGTTATTATCATTTGCTTAAATTGATTATTTTTATGTAATCATCACTATTTTTTTGGTTTATTCTACCTAGGTTGGGTTTTGGATACTATTCTAAGTGTTCTAGAAATTGACTTTTTTAACTGGTACAAGCTCTGATCTATATGACAAAACCCTTGTTTATTACCCACTCCTTTGAGGGTAAGAATAAATACCCTATAATGACTTTCCTCAAAATAAAAAGCTCTACAAGTGTGTATTGTGCTTTAAAATACATGATATAGTAATGATAATTGAAAATATGTCTCAATATATAACATAGTTTGTATTGGAGATTGTTAGATCAATATGCGTATGCCTAGATAGATATAACAATGTAATAGCATGTGTAATGAACTAAATTAAAATTTTAAATGTTATTTATTAGTTATTAGTTGTAAAGGAGGGATGGAGCATGATGTCCATCATGACAACCTAAAAAGCAAGATAATGCATGATGTGGATCATGGCATTGAAAATATTAGAGAATAAATAAGCAAAAAAGCACACAAGGAAAGAAACAAGAAGCATACAAGAGTGGACAAGGTGCCAAGAAAATAAGGGAAATGATCACATGTCACTCAAACTAGAAATAAAGCATACAAGGTGTAGAGTAAAATACTCTACATTTTGTTTTGAGTTTCAGTTGTGCACTCCAGTTTTGTCCCTACACATTTTATTTTTGGTAGTGAAGGTTTTTACACAAAGTGTGGGTGTGGGTTTTCATTTTGCCTAAGTTTTTTCTAAGTCTTAGATTCGCATGGAACATGCCAAGTGTCATTAGTTGAGACACATTATAATTCCTCTAAGTAATGCAGATAGAGCCATGTGTCGTATTAAATACCCATGGAGCTCAACAAGTGTCAACATCCATGTTTTAGTTTCTTATAAGTTTCAAAAGATTCTTTCAATAATCTTCTCTCAGTGTGCGCAAAAGGTGCCAAGTGGCAACTATGGAAGATTTTAACATGTTTCTCTAAGTTACGTGGAAAGCACTGCATGTCCCTTGTATTATCTATAGAGACTACCAAGTGTCAACATCCATAGTTTCTTCCTTTTGTTTCATTGTTGAGAAAGGATTGTGGTGGGCCTTGGGTGAGTTTATATAGACAAGTGCAGCATGCCAAGTGTCATACTCCATGTGAATCTAAATGAGTCCCAAATTTTTCTATAGTGTTTATAAAGCTCAACAGAAGCTGCCATGTGTCATCTCTTGCAAGACTCTCAAAAGGTATCTAAAGCTTCTATAGATAAGCAGAAGCTGCTACGTGTCACTTGTTAAGACTAGCAGATGATGCCAAGTGTCCTCACCTATTTCATAGTGGGAAATGCCACCTGTATCTATTTCAGCTAATGAACTTGCAGAGAGGATAATCATTTTAGATCTGAAAGATATCTTCTGTTAGACACTTCTAGTTAAGTTCTAGTTTGGTTAAACCATTTGGATTTGATCGTGTGGACAATATTGAGCTAGTCCTATGCTATAAATATGGGTTCAAATCAAAAAAATAACAAGAAAAAATAATAAGAGAAGAGGGAAAAAAAGGAAAAAAGGGAGAGAATTTTCTATAGATAGATTGTTATCAGAGATTTAGAAGATGTTTTTTAAATTTTCTTGCTATGGCTAGTAATATCATTTGCCTTTGTTCTATTTTCCTAATTCAAAAAGTTTGTATAACTATGCACATATTAGTGCCTTTTACTTGACTAGAAAATTAATAAGAAGACTGAGTTATGTTCCTTTGCTAATATTTTCTATGTTATTTCAAAATTGTCTAAGTTGTGAGCCTTTGATTCTATTTGTTTTCATCTTTTACATTGATCATGCATTGTTTTCTATTTAATGTAATTGAATCCTAAAGATAACTTCATTGTGCTTAGTATTAAGGAATGAATAATACTCAAGTGCATCACCATAGTTAAATTTTATTTCATTGCATTGGTGATTTCATTTAATTTTTATCCCTTTTTCCCACAATACATTTGAGATAAAGAAGAGCCAGCTTCTTTAAAATCTGGAGGTCATTTCAGGTCACAAGTCCCACATTCCTAAAACTTCTCATGTTGGTGTTGGAAATAGTGCAATTTTAAGCATCAATAGTTTTTGGCATGCTCGATGGGACAATCTCTTGAAGTTTCTTTCAATACTATATGAACCAGAGAGCTATAAGGAGTCAGAGCTGTGGACCAATAGCAAGAGCTCAATTTGTTGTGAACCTAGGTATTCTTTTACCACCATTGATAACTAATTCAAGAAGAAGGGTCGGTCAATTTACAACAACACCAAGAGAAAACATTGGAGCACCTATAGCCCCAAGGAATTATGCAAATTAGAACATTGGTAGTGCTCTGATTCTCCCAACACCATTAGCCACTTGGGATCCTATTCCAGTAAATGCCCTAAAAGCTCTACCCAAATTTAGTGGGGAAGATTTCACAACACCTGAAGAACATCTACAAGATGTGTTTGATGTCTATGCAATACATGTGATCACACAATATAATGTGGCTATAAGATTGTTAGTAGCTTCTTTTAAGGGGAAGGCTCTAGATTGGTATAGATCTTTGACCCCGAATACAATATCTACATGGGATCATCTTGGAGATGCTTTCTTTACAACATTTGAAGAGAAGGGTGATAAATATTCTTTGTTGCAACAATTGATTACTACCAAAAGGGCACCACAAGAAGCAATGACTAATTTCAATTCAAGTTTTCAAAAGACTTGGTAAAGAATTCCTACTATAGCAAGACCATTACTAGGTATGGCTATAATATTTTATCTTAAAGCCTTAAATTCAGATATATCAATAATGATTCAGTCACTTGGAGATCAGACTCTGCCAGAAGCCTATGACTATGTGGTCAAAGCTGAAAATAACTTAATAGATGCTGGAAAGTTGCCCCTAAGGCCTCCCATGCCCATGTTTCCAGATATTACCTTACCTTTGCCTCAAGAATCCCCTAATCCCATAGCCCCACCTATGTCTATGTATATATTTCGTCTATAACCTACTAAAGTAGCTATCCTTGTCTAGTCATCTGAGATGGATGATGTTAAGAACATCTTAAGAACATTTTCTAATGAGATAATTAACCTAAAAAGATAGCAGAATCCTTATCCTAGACCCCAATATCAAGGCTACCAAGAAAATAGACCTCCACCATATCCAAATTAGTATTAGGGTCCTTAAAGGCAAACTAACCCTCAACCATTAAACTAATTAGTTATAGTCCTTACACCCTCACAGATGGTTCCCCCTAATCTAAATAGGGAGATTATTCTAGGGTATAATAATTATGTAGATGGCACCAATTCCTAGTGTTTCCCTTGTAATAATGCTCATATGCCCAGAGATTGTCCCAGGGGTAATCTATAGTAAAATATAGTAGAGCAAGGAAGGATGGATGAATAATTTGCAAATACTTCTGACACTTAACCCTACCAATCCCCTAGTATGCAAAATTCAGTCTTGGTGGCTCAGATGCAAGGGATGTCCTTATAACAAGAAGAAGAAATAACCCCTGAGCATGCTTTGTTTTCATGGGTAAAGATGAAGAGTCGGTATTCTTAAATGAAGCTTTTACTTCCAAAAATCCATTGGTACAATTAGATTACTACACCAGAGCCAAGAGAAGGATGATGGAACGACCTGAAGTCACATATAATGAAATTATGTGGATTCCTCCATTTGAAGGTCATCAAAACACAACTTTTAGATAGGAAATACCTTAGCTAGTGTATAACCAAGTAATTTTTGGAAAAGTTCAAGAAAAAATAAAGTACCCTTATTATCGAAGAACCCAAACACTAAGACTAGTGAATGTGGTGGATCAGCTAAAGAGGACCCCAACACATGCGTCAATATGGGACATGTTAGCTATTCTTGAGTAAAAGACAATGTTATAAGAATCTCTATAGGGCCAAGTAGTGCCTAAACATATTGGTATTAAAGGAGGACTTGCTGATAAATAAAAGCTCAAAGACACAGTTCCTCTATAGACAACAATGCTTTTGAACAATGCACCAGAGGTAAGCAAATCCAAACCAGAGCCCTTATATTTGACTTGATAGTTTAAAAGAAACTATTACATAATGCAATGATAGACTCAAGGGCTAGTAGTATAGTAATGCCTAAACAAATAACATATGCTTTAAAAATAAAGTATGAGCCACTTATTAGAGGAGTTATGTAGCTGGATGGGAAATCAATGCAAACAATAGGGAAAATTAAACAACTCCCATTGAAATTATATACTTTCCCTAATATAATTATTAATTATGATGTGGTAGTCATATATATACCCCTTGTATTTGGCCTATGTTTATCTAGAGATTTCACAGCCAAGATAGGAGGTTATATGTCACTTGATTAGTCTCACCTCATCCTAAGAACCAAATATGGTACAAAAATGAAAATACTATCTGAGTCACTATCTAAGGATCACATCACCAATGAACCAACCCCAAAATTAGAGGTAGCTCATGCTATGCTGAATAAGGAAGAATGGGTCTTTGTTTAAGAGTTAGGTGACTGGATTGAACATGACCGAGAGGAGGAAAATAACTAGTTGTTAACTATGATGCAAAGTGACCCATATGGAAATTATGACTCTACTGGTTTGGGAACTTATGTCATATTTGATGAAGACCATGATATACCAAATGTTTTAAGGTAAGAAATGCCAAAGACTCAAGAATCTAAAAAGGACTCAGAAATCTAGACCTTAAATTTTGATGGGGGTAGAAGTAAAAATGGTGTTAGAGCAAGAATTTGTCTTGTTGCTCCAAATGGTAAGAAATTTATAAGAGTTATCCATTTCCAATTTTCGTATACTAATAATGATGTTGAATATGAATCCTTAGTACATGGGCTTATGTTAGCTAATAAAAAGGGAGTAAAGAATCTGATAGTAAAAGGGGATTCAAAACTAGTGGTGAAATAAATCAGAGAAAAGGCAATAGCCAAAACTGTAAGGATGAGATCCTATAGACACAAAATTTGGGACTTAATAGATGATTTTGAAGCTTTCAATATTGAAGTAGTTCTTAGAACTCAAAATTTTAAAGCAGATAAGATGGCACAGATTGGCTCACAATTTGACCCAACAACTGATCTATTAGTCAACAATGAGTCAGTCAAAGTTATAGTAAGGCCAACTAACCTAGACAATGATGAAAATTGGCAAGTCTTTAAAAATAATTTTCACGTACTCTCATTTTTTAAATAGTCAAGGGAATTTTCTGATCAACTACAAGCCAAAATTAAAGAAGCATATGGAGACCAAATTATTCAATTAAAGACCAATAATCTTCCCAAAGGCTTGATTACTTTAGAAAACCTATTTGATCTAGAAGATGTAAGCCTAGAGAAGAAAAGGTTTCAAGCAAATAAAATAGATTATTCTAAGATACAATTGAGTGAAGGGAGAAAACTAAAGATTGGAAATTACACAACCCAAGTGGAAAGGGAAAGACTAATTGACTTGTGTGAAAGATATGACAGAGTAATAACCTGGACCTATGAAGACCTTCATGGCTATAACAAAGACATCATTCATCACACCATAGAAATGACTAAAGGATCTAAGCCAGTTAGATAAAAGCAAAGGCTAGTGAATCCAAGGATTGAACCTCTTATAGTGGATGAGTTGCAGAAACTATTAGAATCTAAAATAATTTTTCCAATCAAACACTCAACCTGGGTATCCAATCTAGTACCAATTTAAAAAAATAATGGTGACATAAGGCTTTGTGTGGATTTCAGAGACCTAAATAGATCATCTCTAAAAGATCACTATCCCCTGCCCTCTATGGAACAAATTTTAAATACTATGGCTGGATCAAAGAGATTTTTCTTGCTAGATGGTTTCTTTGGATACAATCAGATTTGGTTGGCTAATGAAGACCAACATAAGATTGCATTTACTACCAAATGGGGAACATTTTCATATGTTAAGATGCCATTTGGCTTATCAAATATTGGAGCCACTTTTCAAAGAGCAATGGATGTAGCATTTGGATAACTTATAAATAATATCATTCTAATTTATCTTGATGGTCTCATTATTTTTTCCAAGAATGATGGTTATCATTTTGATCATCTAGAATCTATTTTTAAGAAGTGTCAAGAGTTTGGAATATCCCTGAATCCCAAGAAATTTATATTTGTAGTAGCTTAAGGCAAACTACTGAGACATATAGTATCCAAAGGAGTCTCTATAGAACCAGAGAGAGTCACAACCATAATGAACTTGTCCCTACTAGTAAATAAGAAAGTAGTCTAGTCTTTTTTGGGAAAGTAATTTTGTCATTCAGTTCATATCAGAATTTACAAGCCTAATGAGACCAGTGACACTCTTGTTGATGAAATAGCTAGTGTTCAAGCGGACTACAGAAGGAAGACAAGATTTTGAGGAGGTCAAGAAAGCAATTTCAACAGCCCTAATACTTAGTAACCTAGACTTCTCTAAGTCTTTTATAATGTATGTTTATGGAGGAGAGTTCAGTGTTGCTACTATCCTAACAAAGAAATATTATCAACAAGAGGGAAAACACCTAATAGCCTTTTTCTCAAGGAATCTTAGGGAGTATGAAGCTAGATACAACTTTGTGGAGAAATAGGCATATGCTATGGTAAAATCCCTTAATAAATTTAGGCATATGGTATCAGGAAATAAGATTCTGATACTTGTGGCTCATCTTAGTTTCAGATAATACATTATGGAAGGAGAAATTATTGAAAAAAGAGCAAACTAGATAACAAAGATCCTTGAGTATGATGTAGAGGTTAGACCCACTAAGTTGGTTAGGGATAGGGGGTTGTGCCAATACATGGCTCAAGATATGGAAAAGATGATAACTAAATAAATTGAAAAGGAAAATGTATTGAGGATACAAGAAACTGATCAGAACTCCTGGATCACAAATAGAATTTATTTTATGAAACATGGGATTTTCCCAAAAGAGCTCTCATAGGACAAGAGGAGATGAGGCTCAAAAAATACTACATGAAATGCACCATGGAGTCTTAGGTGGACATTTTTTTTTAAGAACCATAGCTATATATATAAGTCAGGCAGGTTATTTCTGGCCCTCTTTATTTATAGACTATTATCAACTAGTCAAAAAGTGCCAATCTTGTTAGTATTATGTGGGGAAGAGAAGGAATGCAACAATGCCCCTTACTCCTATAATTGTTGATGAACCCTTTGATCAATGGGGTCTTCACTTCATTAGAATGATCAATCCAGTGTCAAGTATGGGACACAAATGGATTCTAATTGCCATATATTATTTTACCAGATGGATTGAGGCAGTGCCACTCAAAGAAGCAACAAGAAAGGTGATCCTAGACTTTCTAGGGGATATCACTACTCGCTTTGGGCCTCCTCGTACCATAATTTCAGATAATGCTAAGGCATTTTAAAGGGAAAAAATATTTGACTTTGCACTAAATTATGGAATCTATCTAAAAAATTCCTCAAATTATTACCCTCAGGGTAATGGTTTGGCAGAATCAACCAACAAGAACTTGATTAGACTTATTAAGAGAATATGGGCTGATCATCACAAAGAGTGGCATAAAGTGCTTAATATATCACTATAGGCTAATATAATTACACATAAATAAGTGACAAAGATGTCCCCAGATGAATTGGTCTATGGTAAGCTTATTGTAATGCCCCTAAGCTTGGAGATTCCTACTCTCTAGTTATTAAAATAGATTGAAATTGAAGATAATGGCCCCATGCAAGTCTGACTTGTTGAGCTCCTAGCAGTTCAAGAAAAGAGGGGTAAAACACATGAATCATTAATCAAACATAAAAAATTAGTCAAAGACTATTTTGATAAGAAGACTTTAAACCCCGATTTTGAAGTAGGCTTAATTATTTTGAAATGGGATACGAGAGCTGCCAAGCTGGGTTAACACAATAAATTTGATTCATTTTGGACTAGCCCCTATAAGATTCATACATGTAAATAGAAATTTTTTTTTGAGCTTGAAATGATGGAGGGAAAACCTAAAGATATTCCTATGAATGGGATCTACCTAAAACATTTCATTTAAGCACTTCTCCCATGTATTATAGTTAGATAGTTTCCCTTTCCTTGTTGCTCTATTTTTACATTTTTTCCCCCGCTCTTTCTTTTAATAAGTGTTATATGAACACATGGCCATGGATCAAAGTCCTTTCAAATTTTTTGAAAACTATTTCATTCACTAAATCTTTCTCAAATCCCCAAAATTCCCCAAGGTACCTTTATGCAACCACTTTTATGACGTGTCTGACACACTATCCCACACAAATTTAATAAGATTTACTAATGTTTTTTAGTTTTAATGCCATATATGAGACTTGATGTGTCATTAAATACCCTAATAACAATATTTAAGGCTTAATTGTGTCTCATCCATTCCTACGTCTACTAGGAAAACCCCTGTTACTTGCATTTCAATTCATAGCAAAACTTGCTTAGTAAAATTGCCTTTCCTATTACAAAGCTTCCATACTTGTCACATAAGTTAACTAATTCCCAGTATAGACATAGGTATGGAAGATGTACAGTCTTCACAATAGTGATTTGGGATTTACAAATCCATTGATAAGATTATCACCAACAAATCATATGCTTCGGCCCCTACACAACCCTTAAGGACCTATCCAAGGACTAGAGTCCCCAAAAATTGGTTATGCGATCGACCCAACAAAGGTGAAGGATTTTACAGATGGAATCATGGACCCAACCCTTCAAAATTTTGGCAAAGCTCTATGATAAGGGGAACACCAAAGATGTATCTAGAAGGCCAAGGCTAGACAATTCAAAACATTCAGGATGAGGATATGGACTTCTCAATTGGCATAATTCAATGTCCCAGGTACATCCATGCCCCAACTTAGTTGAAATGTGCATAGAATTATTTCATGCACCCATACACACCATAAAATAGGGTTAATTCATGTTTAAAATTACACTGAATGCCATTAGGGACATGTTAGCCCTATATCATGACAAAATAGCCACATTTCCCACCATTCCCAAAATGCATAAAAAGTGAGCAAACATTAATAATCAATTAAGGTTTCTTAGGTCAAAATTGCAATAGGGGATGATGATACCATTATGCCAGTGCTACAAATAAGAAGGGCACAATTTGTATATGCCATTCAAGAGGCACTATCCATGATGACATTTATTTTTGGAATGGAGGACATAAATGTCTATGATTTGCAAATGGCCATTCTCTTTAGATTAAAAACTGTAGACAAGTCTCAAGAGTATAAGCTGGACTTCTCAGAGTAGATTGCCTATTCAATTGTTGACCAACTCATTCACCTCAAATCTAAAGGGGTTTTCAAATATTCTTTTATCTGTTTCACCTCATATTATATCAAAACTCTGGTATTTTTTTTACAATATATGCATTTGAATATGTATGACCCAAGTTTCAATCATAATAGGACCATTCTTGTGTTTGCATGGACACATATCTTATCCAAAACATTTGACCCATATGAATTTTGGAAACTTTTTGTTACCCCTACCTTTTATCACCTAAGCCTAGAGCCTATTGAAATTAGATTAACTCCAAGTGTCAGAGGTCTCATGAAAAATTGCACTATTCCTTGTGACTACTTTTTTGGATCTCATCATACCATCATTAGGGTCCATGGTTTTAATGGAGAACCAGTGCTGCTACCCAAGATTTTGACTCCTAGATTAGCATTCTTAGAGGTCACCTGACAAGTGTCTGTGGTTGATAATTACTATGGCACTAGGAAGAAGAAAAATAAAATGTATGATATTCCATGGGTAAAGAAAAACATGGCCCTAGAGGTCAAAGATGTTGAGCACTTGTTGCTGAAGAAGCTAGCTATCATGGGTTTCTTTCTGATTGAAGATAAATGGAGATAAGACCCAAGTAGTTTCATAACCTTATGGGTTAAGAATAACAAGGTTGGCACTGAAATTGTGCATGAGGTCCATCCCTTTTGGGAAGACAAAAGAAACCCTAAGGAAGATATTCTTGATTTGTATGTAGAATTGACAAATTTGCCCTTTCAGGGGGCCAGGCCATGGGAGACCTTTTATGTTAAAAAAAGGTTTTTGACACTAAAATCAGAATGACTTCTAGTTTAAAAAGGGCGTTGAAGAACAAAGAATGGAAACCCAAGAAACTAAAAGCCTATTGGAAATATAGGTAAGAGATTTTTGAGATAACTCACTATTTTGGTAATGTAAACTTAGATGATAAATGGGAGGAAATCTGGGATGAATGGCATCCATCTCCTATCTCTAGCCCTGATATAAGCAAATTATAGACATAGGGTGGACAGTCAGAGGGGAAGCAAAATCCACTCATATAGTGCAAGCCCTAGGACAAACTTCATCTATAGTCGCTATAGAAAAACAAAATAATATGGTATCCTTACCACCCAGAGCTTCTTCATCAGTGTCAACCTTTGGGGTTTCTAATTTTGTACAATCACCACTAGTAGTAGTGGTAAACATTGAAGAGAAGGAAGCACAATAAGAAGAAGAAAGACCAAGGAAATATAAGAAGCTAAAACTTTAGCCTAATTTAGATGTGGAGGTAGAGCCCTCACAACATTAACCATTGAGTACATCTATTGCTCCTTAGGTATGTGTTATTTCTCCTTCTTCTCAATCTTTTTCTTCTTCTATAGGGGTGGCAATCCCAACTAGCCAAATATTATCCCCTGCCACCTCTGATGTGCTAATTTCCCAATTTGCCCCACCTATTACTACTTAGGCTATGTCATCAGAGGCCACATCATTACCTCCTTTTTCCCCATCTATCCCAAAGAGAATACCTCCATAGATTTTCCCTAGCCAACATCTGGCTATTCCCTATGGATTGCCATAGGGTTACCCTTTTGTGGGTGGGTATATTGCCTCTCCCTCTACCTTCCAAGCTTAAGCAAACACTACTAAGAAGGCTACAGAAGCTCAGATGGATAAAAAAAGGAAGAAAGATAATAAAGCTATGGCTACACCATACATGAGGTCACTATTTGACCCAATCCAGTAGCAGCTAACTATGACCCATTTGTCACCTAATGTAGTCAGGCCAAATGAGTAGATACAACCTCAAGATTATACAATGAGTGCAGTGGCTATAGATATGTCAATTTTTAGACCACAAGATAGGGTTGAGATACTAAATGAAACCACTTTTGCTATAGCTACTAATTATTTGAAGGTATCAGAGAAGCTGCAAAAGATGGAGGCTAATATGGGTCAAGAGAAAGCAAATGGTAGCAATCTGGCTATAGAAATCAGAACAAAGAATGATGAAATAGAGAGTCTCAACAAATAGTTGCAAGATACTATTTATTGTTAGATTTACTAGAATATTCAAGCCCTATATGTTTCTTTGAAAGAAGAGCTAACAAAAGAGAAAGCTGTAGTGATAGCCCTAAGGCAGGAAAAGGCAACACTACAAAAAAAATGTTAGGAAAGCCTGCAATAGGTTATTCAATTCTAGTAGAATCTATTGAATGAGAAAAATAATACTACTGCCATACAGGCCTAACTTCAAGCTAAGCAACAAATAACATAACATTTGACACTTGAGTTGGCTAATAGGCCAAAAATGTAGGAGTTTTGAACCTAGTCAAGGAGCTATATGTATCAGTATGGAAAAGAATCTCTGAGGAGATTACTCAGCTTAGACCCTCTCTAACTTTCCTACTAAATACACAAAAATTATGTGAAAAGGTGGAGACTTTAATCCACGCCACTCTATCCATTATTTGTTTGAGAGTGTTTGATTCTCAAATGCTACTAAAAAAGCTATATGACACAACTGATGAAATGTTATCAGAAGTAGGGATTAGTGATAGAATGATTACTATAAAAAGGGTGAATGAAGTTCTTAGTTAAAACTCCATAGCAATTAATTACAAAGATCTCCTAGATGTGGTAAAAGAGGGAGTAAAAGACATGAAGAAGCATATTGAAGATCTAGTGCAATTGGGTCTTCTCTCCCCTTTTCCTAATAGCAACACTGTGTTAATGGTTGATGAGATTAAGCCTTTGTTGTTAGCTAGACAAAATGATTAGTCAATTTTCTAGGGTTTAATAGATGCTTCATCAGTTTTAGAAGTGGAAGTTGTCTTGATTCCCATGGCCTACCTTGATTTCCAATTGAATACTGTAGTTCATGTTTTGTAGATTTTTTTGCATAAGGACATCATCAACCTTGATTTAGCCTTCTAGGATATGCAAAATAAACAAGGACTATCTGATGCTGAATGGTCTATTTATTAGATGGACTTACAAAATTTGTGATTTTTGCCATAGTTTTTATATATTCTTTGGATTCTTTTTTGAGTAGGCTCAAAAGTCCTCAAGCTTGCCAAGAACTGTATTGTAAAATACTCTACATTTTGTTTTGATTTTTAGTGGTGCACTCCAGTTTTGTCCCTACATGTTTTAGTTTTAGTAGTGAAGGTTTTGATATAGAGCATGGGCACGGGTTTTCATTTTTCCTAGGTTTTGTCTAAGTCTCAAAGTCACATGGAACATGCCAAGTGTCATCAATTAAGACACATTATAATTCCTTTAAGTAATGCAGATGAACCCATGTGTCTTGTTATATACCCATAGAGCCCGACAAGTGTCAGCATCTGCATTTCACTTTCTTATAAGTTTCAAAAGCTTCTTTCAATAATCTTCTCTCAGTGTGCATGGAAGGTGCCAAGTGGCAATTGTGGAATATTTTAACATGTTTCTCTAAGTTACATGGAAAGTGTTGCATGTCCCTTGTAATATCTATGGAGATCACCAAGTGTCGACATCTGCAATTTCTTCCTTTTGTTTCATTATTAAGAAAGGACTATGGTGGGCCCTAGGTGAGTTTTTATAGACAAGCATAACATGCCAAGTGTCATCATCCATGTGAATCTAAATGAGTCCCAAATGTTTCTATAGTGTGTCTAAAGCTCAGTAGAAACTACCATGTGTCATCTTCCACAAGACTCTCAAAAGGTATCTAAAGCTTCTATAGATAAGCGAAAGCCACTACGTGTCACTGGTTAAGACTAGCAAATGTTGCCAAGTGTTCTCTCCTGTTTCATAGTGGTAAATGCCATGTGTATCTATTTCAGCCAATGAACTTGTAGAGAGGCTAATCATTTCAGATTCGAAAGATATCTTCTGTTAAACACTTCCAGTTAAGTTCTAGTTTGGTTAGACCATTGAGATTTGATCATGTGGGTAATCTTGAGCCATTCCTATGCTATAAATATGGGTTCAAATCACAAAAAAGGAGAAGAAGAAAGAAGAAGAGAAGAGGGGAAAAAAGAAGGAAAAAAGGAAGAGAATTTTTGGCAAATAGATTGTTATCAGAGGTTTAAAAGAAGCTTTTTAGACTTTCTTGTTGTGGCCAGTAATATCATTTGCCTTTGTTCTATTTTCTTAATTTAGAAAGTTTGTATAACTGTGCATATATTAGTGCCTTTTATGTGACTAGAATATTAATAAGAAGAGTGAGTTCTATGCGTTCACTAATATTTTCTATGTTATTACAAAATATCTAAGTTGTGAGCCTTCGATTCTAGTTGTTTTCATCTTTTACATTGATCATGCATTGTTTGCTCTTTAATGTAATTGAATCTTAAAAGATAGCTTCACTATGCTTAGTATTAAGGAATGAATCATACTTAGGCACATCACCATAGTTAATTTTTTTTCATTACATTGGTGATTTCATTTAATTTTTATCCCTTTTCCCACAATACATTTGAGATAAAGAAGAGCCAGCTTCTTTAAAATCTAGAGGTCATTTTAGGTCGCAAGTCCCACATTCCTAAAACTTCCCATGTTGGTGTTGGAAACAGAATATTTTTAAGCATCAACACAAGGCATGTTCAAATTCCATATACACAAATAATTAGAAATAAGAAAGGCTGACACAAAGGCCACACTTGCATAGAAGAGTATAAGCAAAGGACATTGGCAAATGTCCTAAGGCACACACAAGAATAGAAGAAATAAGAACTGAGAAATGCAATCACATATAATTACATAATGTAAGAAAAATAATCATGTAATATTCTATAAATACAATGACATCTAACTAATCAAAGTAATAATTAGAAGTACGTAAGATATGGAGTATAAGACTAGGTATATGCTAATAAATACATAAGTGTTATAGACTAGTGAGTGTTGATAGAGTAATTTGTGTAAGCTTGTAAATAATGTACATCAACATGATAACTAAATTATATAGGAATGACATAACCTAGATGGTGTAGTCATGTAGAAGATGCCCCTAATAGGTAAATATGTTAACGTATGTCTTGAATGTAGAAGTAGGATGCCCCCTCAATGGGTAGAGTGAAGCAATCAAGGATATAGATGTCACTTCACACACTCAAATAAGATCAATTGAAGCATGGTAATGTAGATAAATTGACAAATAATAACATAGAACAACAAATGTAAGTCTAGCATGGTAGTAGAAATGTAAATCTTAGATAGTGCATACAATTGAAATATTTTTAGCATTTTGATTTATTTGAATGTTTTTGGATTTTAAAATTTTGTATTGTTTGTGGATTTTAAGTTATTTTAATTTTTTTGTATTTTTTATATAAGCTATGTACAATCAATCAAAAAGAAACTATGTACAAGTTTTATGAATATTGTTGTATTATTCTTAAGTTAGTTAAAGTTTTAAGTTGACTAAATCAGTAAAATATATTGCAATAAATAGAGTATTGATTTGTATAATTTATTAAACCTTTGTAACTTTTTAAAAATAGTAATGAAATAAGAGAAATATAACTTAAATTTAAAAAGACTAGGATGGATGAGACAGAAGCTAGTACTAGCTATGTAGGACTTGGACACTATCATAAATCTAGATCTAACTTTCATTTTGTGAAAGGATAGGAGTGTTGAAAATATGAAACTTTGGGGTATGGTGCTATAGTCTAGGTCTTACCTCTATTTTCCAAATTGGTAATAGAGATATAAGTTTTGGGGGTTTTGTTTGTTGTCCCTATATTAGTCCACTTGTGAAATTTCAAACCTTGAATATCGATGGATCTCCTTGTTAATCTCTAAACCTAGACCTTCATTTTGCTTGAATAAAACTTTGAGAAAGAGGGGGGGTTAATGTGTATAGGATGCATTGAACATGTATCCACACCCTTTATGTGTGTATGCTACCTATATACCAGTACTCCGAATAGGGATCAAGTTATATGTAATTCACCCACTTGATGTGCTTTGTGCAATAGTTTAATGTAGATGCAAAAATGCTAAATTGGGTGTGCTTGAGGCAGCTATAGACTAGTGTGAGGTTTTGAATGAGCTTGTAGCTATATTAGTGGGTTGTATGCAACAAATAGGGAAAATTTCCTTAGTGGTTTTGCTTGTATTCTTGTTTACTTTGTAATAATTTTCAACAACTTTTAAATGAACTTTTAATGAGATTTTATACATATCTATTGGTCATGTGTTAATTGTATTCATGCTAGGCTAACATAATGAATAAGATGAATTAGGATGAAATGATCACCTAGGATCAGAATGTGATTAGACATGAGCACTATAAATATGACACCCTAGGGTCCAGTGCTATAGTCTAACCCTAGTGCTCCTATCCTATAAGCATGAGACTTGGTGGGATGGAATAAGTATGGAAAATGGAGCCTAGTAGAGCTAGAATGTCATTTTGAAAGTCTACTGATGACTAGGAATAGGTAAAAAGGTATCTAAAAGTGTCATAAGAGCATGCAAGAAGGACCTATGGGTTAGGTACCACAATCCACACTCACGATACCAATTTTGACATTTTATATGACTACACTATACAACTAACCCTTTGAAATTCCAAACATCAACTTGATACTCCATTTAAGGTGTTAGACTCTAAAAAATGGAGATAAATGCTTAAGAAATTAGACCATTTACAACATATCTATGATTAGACCATAGTTATTTTTCATGAAGGTTTTTGTAAAATACCTACCTCTTTGAGATATAGGTGATCTAAGTATCTAGGTGGATAGAATACCCAACATTCTAGTGACCTCCCAGGGGTGTTTATTTGACTAAACCCCAAGACTAGTTAGATTATGAAGTCCATTAAGTAGAAAATCAAAAGGATACTCGATATGAATCAGACACCTTATTTTAATAGCTTCAACAAGACTAAGAATTCACCTCCAAAAAAAACAAAGTAAATAAAATAACCAAAAAGTGTGCAACAACACTTAAGGGAAGGGCAAACATAACTAAACTATTGAAGCACTATGCTAACAACACTTGGAGTAAATAAAAACTACCTACTAATTTATAATGATTTGGAAATGACCTTCAATTAGCATAGGTCAAATGAAAACCTTCTAAAGTCTCTTATACCACATGCGAGTATGTCCTCATTTGAATGATATGAGTGAATAAAAATTGGTTTCATAGGCTAACCATTTGACATGTTATCCTTCAAGGATAGCTCTTTGGTCACAACTACCAGTCTATTTTATGTTCCTTAGATTGTGAATCTTGATTTTTTTCTTTCCAATAGGTCAAATGAATCAGTCACACACTCCATATTGATATATTATTCTAGTGAATAATCAATACTTAGTGACACAACCTAGTTATTATGTCCATTCTACCATCTTGAATCATCATTTAAAAAAATATCCTCTTCTAAGGAAACTTGAGAAATTATAAAATCCTCATCAAGAGTAAGACAATTAAAGGGAGACATGAGTTTCAATTTCATAGGTACCCTTAGGGAGATCCTAAAACTATATTTTTAATTTAGATGTTTCCAACTCTTCAATAACCTTAAAGTGTTACTACCATGTCTAATATGAGTCCTCCTTCAACTCTAATGGGATAAATAAAATAATGTATTTTAACATGTCTAACTATTAACTAACCTATTATAACCTTGATTGTTTCCTTGTTTTTCACTTTATGAATATCTCATGTATTTATATTTTTAAACTCTTAAATGATGTCAAAGTACTTCTACCACATCTTATCATCAAACTCCCCTTGAGGTTCCTCTAGGTTAGCCCATATGATATCCTTATCTTTCATGAAATAGTTTCTTGAATTTTTTTCTTCCATATGATCATATATATCAATTCCATAACATTCCTTTTCCCACTCATCAAAAGAGTACTCAAGATCCTTTCTACTAGTTTAATATGATTATAAAGTGTAATGTCTTTTCATTGAATAAGCATAAGGTTTATCATAACTAGATCCTCCTCAAGTATGCAAAAGTTTCCCAACTTTATATCTCCTATATGGTTATAAGGATCAATTCCATGCTACTCTTTTGGTTCAAAAAGAGATTCAAACACTTTAAGGACATTATAGTATTATTTCCAAGCCTCATTAGATTCTCTTTGAGTTTCTAAGTCTCTATCAACTCTTGGTTGATCCTTAAAAGAAGGATCACCTTCACTCACCAATGTAACCTATACATGATCTCTTATGGTGATTTTAGTTATGCCAAGTTGAGTCTTATTTTATGCAAATTCATTTATATTCTCATTTATCATTCTTTGAATATTAGGCCCATTATAAGTCTCAAAGTCCTTAATAAGGCCAAAGTATGAGTGCCAAAATTCATCAAGATTTATATTTAGCCTTATAGTTATTTCAAGACTTTCTCAAGGTTTCAAAATACTAGGTAACATAGAGTCTTTTTCATGTATATAGTAAGAATTTAGACATGTATCTTCCTTATGTAATATGTAATTTCATAAACAAGTTTCCTTGATGAGTTTTTAGGGATCATGTTCATGATGTTCAGTCCTTAATTCATCAAGTAAAAGATCAAGGATGAAATCTAGGAGGGTGGATGTTTTATAACTATGGACAACCTCTTCTTGGTCAAGAAATATGCAATTAACATTGAAATGGTTCGGCATGTATGGTTCTAGATAAAATTGGGAAATTGGTTTAGATTTAATGATGAATATAGTACCTTACCTGGTCATAAAAAACATATGGGACCAATTTTATGACAATTAGCCTCTAATCTTGGTTGTAAAATCCCTAGATAGGCATAATGCAAAGTAAGGAGGAAGGTCTATAATGTAAACATCTTGATCTATTAAGATATTAGGATAACTATGTAAGGTGATGTTTAATCCTTTGACCATACCAAATATTTTTCTAGTTGCACCATATAATTATATAACTCCCCCTAATGTTTGGTTCATACTTCAAACTGACTCTATCATCCACTAGCCTAGGCATCATAGAACTACTTACACCAGAGTCAATCATGTAGTTATGAACCAAACAATCACCTATGATATGTTAGAGGTAAAAATGATGGGTGTTATTACTTACATTTTATTATCCTCCCTTATACTTAGATGCATCAATAGGGATTTATTTTGGTTTATCAACATTAACAAGAATTGATTTTTCCTTTATTTTTCCAGCTAAAAGTTGAAGGTTAGATAGTATTTCATATAAAAAATTATTTTATCCTGGAAGGGATAATGTATCCCACATAGAAATGTTAACATTTTTCTTCTTAATTTCTTCAATGATGTTGAATGGAATGGCACTAACCCTTTGATGTACTTTAAGATGAATAATAGTCTCCTTATTCTGAATAGATGGCACCTAATTTTTAGACTATAATTCACTTCTCATGAGCTAGTTTTGAAATTATATCTTCTAAGAGGTAGCCTAATTTGATTTAAATTAGGATGTCCCAATTATTTCCCTTTACTTTATTATTTAATGAGGACGTTTTATGGAATTAAATTAACTAATTGAAGGTTGATCTCCATTCTTGATAGCTTGGCCTACTTACATTTGATATTCTCCCATAATTCCTCTCTCATTGGTAGTACTATGAAGGACTAGAGAGAAAAAAAACTTAAACAACTAGGGAATATGGATCCTCATCCATTACTCTCTTCTTTGACCTTGTATTATGATCCATTAGTTTTATTTCTTGGTATACCACCTTATTTTGATTTATGCCATAGAACTCACCTTCTTTCCAATTAATCAAAGGGGGTTCATTTTGTGCTTGAGGTGATTCATGCTCTTCATATTCCATTTTTGGAATAGATTCATTAATATACACTTGTAAATATGCCACACTTTGAACTATTATTGCCTAAATTAGTATTCCATTGGATAAATTAGTCTAAGTATGTGGTTGGTTACATGGAAAGTACCACCCATAATCTTAGAGAAGACTATTTTGAATAGGCACAACTACTTTAGAGGTACTAGTAGTATTAGGATTATGGCTTTGATAGGGACTAGAATGAGTAATAGTACATTTTGTTTGAACATATCCATGAAAGGGTTGTTTATTGGGTATAAAATTTTGGTCATATGGCTAATAAGGTCTATTTTTCTATTGTTACCTCTTTAAGGAAACTAATTGATTGTCAAAATTATGAAGAAAACTATTTACCTCATGAATCTCATTAGGGAGAATTTGTGTTTAGATAGTAGGATGACTTGTGGTCATAGGAATAAGAGCCAAAGTTGGTTGGAATGGTGGTGTGGATTGTAATATAGGGAAAATAGGAATAAAAGGCCTTGGTATTATTTTTCTAGCCAAGACTATTCTCAAACTTAATGGATTCTTCAAATGCATCTAGAAGTGTTCTACCACCCATGGATTTTAGAATGATTGAAATATCACTATATAGTGCTTTTAAATAGTACAAAAAATCATACTCAAGAGTAGGTCTTATCAACTATGAGATTCTATCCCATGTCCTCTAAAATCTAAAGTTTACATTAGACATATAATCCTATAATGCCCTCTTGATGGTTGTCAATTTCGCAACTAGGGATAAATGATGTGATTTATCCTCAAATTAGTTACACAAGGATTCTCCAAGCTCATCCCATGTACTAATGGAATTCAGCCTTAAACCTCTATGCCATTGCAATTCCTTACCCATGATGGAGGCATCCAATAATTTGATGGTCACATTTTCATGGAAAACATGATGCATTTAGAAAATATTTACAACTTCCTTGATATGATTAATATGGGTATTTGTGTCCTCTCTAGTGAAAAAGGAAACACTTCTAAGGGTAGCTACAAGTATGTCATCATGTTGGGAAAGGTTTAATGGGATTTCCCCATTAAAGGTGATAAAAGCTTTGTTTTTAATATCCATATGAAAGGTTTAGAAGGGTAATGGGTTATGTGTATGGGGATTGGTAGTAGAATAAGGTCTTACATATGGATCAGTCCTAGGATATTTCTTACTCATTGATAAATCAAAGGTTAATTCAACAAAATTAGGACTTTTATCTATTCAAGATGACATGGTTGTTACTTTTATCATTAAATTTGATGAACTAACCTAAAACTTGGATCCTTATTATCCTCTTAGAGTCTATAGATGTTGGATATATTTTTATAAATACTAAATTTTGCCAAGAACACTAATAAAATATTTTGAATTCTCTAAGTAACAGTCCCATTGGTCATGTGAAAAACTATTATCAATGTTGGAATGCACCCTTAGAGAAGTAGTTTCAACACTTTTCTTTCCAAATGATATAATGGGATCACTCCAAGGATATGGGTTTGGTGTGAACCTCCATAGAGGGTTGTATCCCTTATTGAACAAGCTAAAATTAACACTAAACTACTATAATTACAAGGAAAATGGATAAAGATGACATAAAGAAAATAAATAGAAGTAAAAGAGGTGATGCATCAAAATGTAATCCTCCTCACCAACTTTAAATTTTAAATATGATACCTAAAATAATTGATATGACTACACAAATATTGAATATAGCTCTCTTGCATTAGTATTTCATAGGAAGGCTAAGAATTAATAGTAAAATTAGAAGGAAAAACTCCTATTTAAAGTTTATTACTCACCCAAAATTGAATGAAAACTACATATGACTTGGAAAATGAAGCCTATCTTGAAAAGAGGTGAGAAAGTTAGAAAATAACCAATGAAGAAAATCTTTCAATCACTAGATTATATTAACAACTTTAGTATTTCACATAACTAACAAGTGTAAGATAGGGTAAATTTGTCTTTTATTAATTCAAGGGCTTGAAATCTAGTATTAAAAATGGGGAGTATTTTCATACCTAGTGGACGGATATAATAATAAACATTCTTAGCCAAATTTTTAAGAAAAGAAGGGGAAAATTACTACCAAGCTACCTAAATGTAGTTGTTAAATTCATATTCATCCTTTTCATGAAAGAAAGATAACTAAAAATCAAACCATAATGCCTTTTCTAATGCCATCATACCTATTGTAATGAATATATCCCAAAGAGTGTATTGTAAGAGTGTAGTAGAGGGATTGAATTTGCCAAATTTTTCTTTCTTTGATGGTTTGGTATAAGGTAAGTGTGAATTAACTTGTGAAACTCCTACCTCTACCTCTATCTCTCCCAATTTTACCTCCTTATGCTTGAAAAATTTAGTTACATGGTTTACTTCAGTTGACCACTCTTGACCTCATGGGAGTTACTTTATTCAAAGTAGTTTCCAATTCCATTTTCATGCTGAGATGATGGTTTTCATGCATTAATAATCATTTTATGAGCAACCGATAGATGATCAAGGCACCTCCATAATATATTTACTCTCATGGTAGTATTGAGTGGCCTTAAATCTACACCATGGTCATGATTAAACACTCTCCTTATTATATTTCAAACTAAGAATAATTTTACATCTCTCCCATTGTCACCTTGTCCTCCCACCTTTTTGATAAACTTTTAATAGCTCCTTGGAGTCCTAATCCTTCATACTCTTCAATGCTTAACATATCCTTCAATGTGGCTTCATGTCTTATCTAGGATTTTTCATCATCATGATATTTTTAGGTTTATTAAGCCATCATCAACATAATTACTATATAAAATTCTCAATGGTCCCTTCCTATCCTAATTTCTAACCTTGATCACTATGAAGTCTCGACAAGATCCTGTAGGTCTGACTCTTAGAATCAATACCATTCAATGCATATTATTTTATTGTAGAACTCATCATCTACCTCTAAGTATGGAATGTTTCAATGTGTCATCAAACCTATAGCCTACCCATAGACCTTATCATTTCATCATCAAAACCTAAAAGTATATTCTAGGCCTATCACTAGGTTATAGAATTTGAAAACCACTTTGTCCTACTTTTGCTTGATATGTTTTGGAGGTACTCTACGATTGTGTAGACCCACCATCCTATTGTAGAAATTTATGGGGAATTTAATATCACTAATACCTACCTTTAAACCTTTAAAAATAATTCCCAATCTCTCTATCCCCTAAAAACTTTATTGAAACAAGTTTCAAACATCAAAAGATTAGTCTACATTTTGGGGTTTTACAAGGGCTTAGGGGTAGTTGACCCTATTATAAATGATTCATGGATTCCATAATTTCATTCCTATTTATAAACCTATAGTATAATATTAGGGACCCTATTCACCATATTCAAGAACCATATGAGGGAATACATCTGATAAACTAAGTTTTAGTCATTTAACATTTCCAATTCTACATATTGCTTAACCCTTTTTCATTTTTTTAAGGATTGTTCATAAAGTTGAGGGTTTATTTGCATCTCAAAATTTTTGTAATGGGTCCTTTAATACCATTTTAAAATTATATTATCATCAATATGACCCATTCACATGGACAACTAAGTTGGAACATGCCCAAATTCTATCACTTTCCTCTTGTAACTAATCTTGATGCTACTTTGAAGTGCATATCCTAGGTTCAAATGGTTTCCGTCACCTTAAAGTAATTACAAAATGGATCTCATAGACCCTATTGATAATTACACACTCCTTAGGAACCTTACAAGATATGTAAATGTGATTTTTGCATTTATAATGAGTAATGAGACTATCAATTGGGGTCTATACTACATGATTGTCCCCACCCATTAACAAGGCTTGATTGACTATCCGATAGACCTCTTTTCCATGATGTTAAAAATTTATTTTTACATTTAAATACTAATAGAAGGGTATAAAACATGAGCATTTCAGATTTTTCTTGTTATATATAACTTAAACTATGCTAAAATACCTTAAACACTACTAGGCAACCTTAAACATTGCCAATAACCATTCTAAACACATGATTAAAGCATCTTAAACCATGATCAACCTTATGGGATCATTTTATCACCCCTATAGGATATTAAAAAATCCCATTAACATCTACGACCTTTTTAAATTATCAGGGTTCATGATCTTGCCCTTGAAACTTGTTCAACATTAAAGTTCCACATAAAGTCTACAATTTCATTGTTTTTTGTAATTTTACTTCTTCCTTCTTGAAACACCATGAAAACAATCTCATTCTATCATATCATCCTTAATTAAAACTTTTTAAAGTCTTGGATTCCTTCATTATAGTAATATGGGTAAGAGTAATGATCTTCTCAATTCTACTTGAGGATCATGCCTATTTTGGGATAGACCTACTTAAGAGAATTTTGTCAAATATTCTCTTCTCATGTAGAAAAATACGTTTGGGCTTATAAATCTATCATCCTTGAACTCATCTCATCTCTATGTAGGATTTTTCATTCCTTGACTTAGCTTGGAATCTCCTCTATAATTGCTCAGAGCTAGGCATGTTTTTCAATATGGAAAAACTATAGCCTTACTGAGGGTGATTTGAAACCTAGATGAAACTTCATCATGTAGAACTAGAGAATGAAAAATCATTCACCATCCTATAAACCATGTTCCAAGGTTGGAGGTGATATGTAAGTATTGAGGATTAGTGTAATTGTATTGGACTCTATCCCTTTTTAAAAGGTCTTGTAATGACCTCATAGCCTTTCTTCATGATTGTAGATTATGTTTGAATAGGTTCTTGGATGTATGGATTCTGATAATGAAAGAATTGAACCAAGATGACATAATACAACATTGAAACTAGGTCTTGATTAGAATACCTTAAACCATGATAATTTACCTTAATCAATGCTAATCCTAAACATTGACTAAGGATCTTGAACCCTACTGATTTAACTATTTTAGAAATATTGGAGTCTTATTCTTAATTTAATTAAAGATTTGAGTTGACTAAATCAATAAATAATATTTCAACAATTTAAAAACTAATTTGTATAATTTATTTTTATTTTTAACCCTTCTATAAATAGCAATAAATATGGATAAAATAACACTAAGCTAAAAATAGGATGAAATGACTAAGATAGGGTCTAGAATTTATTGTGTAGGACTTGGGCAGTGTCATAAATCAAGATCTAACTTTAATTTTATGAAAGGATAGGAGAATTGAAATAGGACACCCTAGGGTCTGGTGTTATTTTCCTCTTCTACTATTATTGTCCCAAAGACTTGAATTTTCTAGGTTTTGTTTATTGTCTTTATATGAGCCTACCTATGAAATATCGACTACTAAAAGTCTACAAAATTCCATGTAAAGATGATTTAATATTCAAACCCTAAAATCCATTATTTTTTATAAAAATTGAGAAAGTGGAGGGGTTAGTGTGTGTAATATGCATTGAATGTGTATCCACACCCCTTGTGTGGGCACACTTCCTACATACCAATACTCTGAAGAGGGATCAAGATGTATGTAGCTATCCCACTTAATGTTCTTTGTAAAATAGTGTAATTAAGATGAAAAAATGCTAAATTGGGTATGCTGGAGGTGGTTAGGTAATGGTGTGAAGAATTAGATATGCTTGTAGCTATATTAGATGGTTGTATGTAGAGAATAGGGAATTTTGCCTTAGCAATTTTACTTATATTCTTCTTTTCTTTATAATATTTACCAACCTCCTTATAAATGAACTTTGAATGGGATTTTATAAGGATTTATTTGTCATTGTTTGAATGTATTCATGCTAGGTTGATAAGATGAAGGATAATAACTAAAAGGAAATAACCATTGGATCTCAAAATGCAATTTGATAGAAGCATTGAAATAGGACACCCTAGGGTCTGATGTTATAATCCAAGTTAGGTACTCCTATCCTATAGGTGTGAAAGATATGGGGATGGAATTATCATGGGAAATATATCCTAGTTGAGTTTGAATCAGGTTTTAGAAGTCTACAAATGATTTGGAATAAGTAAAAGGGTATTTAGAAGGGTCATGAGAGTATGCAAGAGGGACCTATGGGTTGGGTGTCATAATCCATGCTCAATCTACTAATTTTGACATTTTATATGACTAAATTTTCCCCCCATTTATTAAAGTGATGAAATAAAGTGAAATACTAGAATAAATAAAAAGTAGAAAGCATACATGAAATTATTTTCAAGGGTGAAACCCATGAAGTTGTATGATGCTAAGTGTGTAAAGAAAGAGCACATTATGGAATGTAAATCTACAAGAAAAAAACAAAGATTTTATTAGTTTTTACTAGATATTCTCTATCTAAAATAATAACATATAAAGCTAGGTAAGAGAGAGAGAAAGAGAAATGAATGAATACACCTCATTAAGTACGTGGACCAATATAAAACCTATTATGTTATTGAGTGACGTTATGTAACTATTATACCAAGATTAATATCCTGAAAAAATCTTTGTGCTCAATTTCCCAAGAGTGGATCAAGAATTCAAAGCCTATCCCTTTGGCTCCATCATCACTCATTAATTAAATCAATGTGATCATGCATGTGTTAATTAATGTTCAGATTGTGTTTCTAATCCATCTGAGTAAATGGATTAAGAATACAAAGGTTAGTTGGACCTTTAAATAAATATTTTCCCCATGAAGTGAATCTATGAATTAATATTGGTATGAATGTGTGTCATATGAGATGGCTCCTAAATCCCATGAATTTTCTATAATCTAATAATGTGACATGGATAGTTAAATGTGTGATGGAAACTAGGACATTCTTTGCCACATGAAAAAGGTGGAGATTAGGGTTGTATGAAAGCCACTCTAAAATTGGGAAATACGCTTATGTGAAAGCCACCTAGGAATGATGCCAACCACCTATATAGGGAATAAGGCATGCCACTATTAATAATACCTAGGTAATGTACTAAACTTAGAAAGAAAATAAGTCAAATGTGTCATGCACATTATCCCTAATTACTGGTGTCTATAATATGGATTTTGATCTCAAAGTTATACCAACTACCTAATATAAAACTAGAATCTAGAGCCATCATTCCCTACATGATTCCCCCTATATCTAGATTCTCTAAGAAAAACTATACTAAAACTACTGATTCTAAACAAAATTATTACTTATAAAATTGTGACTATACTTAATTTTTTATTTATTTTTAGAAAATTTGGTTTTTTCTATTTAGATAGGAGTTCTGAACTAGGATACCCTATTATCCAATACTATAGTCTAAACTCGGTGCTCTTGTCCTGTGTTGATTATAAAGATTGTTCTATAATTATCACAATTTATTTGGTTTGTTCTACCTAGTTTGAAGTCTAGTTATTTTTTTGGTTGTTAATAAAATTTATTCTTGAATGATTAGAGGCTTTGATCTCTATGGAAAAACCCCTATTTATTTCCCCCTCTTCTGAGGGTAGTAATGAATACCTTACAATGACTATCCTCAGAATAAATAGCCTTAAAAGTGTGTTATTATATGAAAATACATTATATAAAAATGATAATTGATAAGATATCTCAAGATATAGCATGGTTTATGTGAGATATTATTAGATCAATAGGGGTATGCCTATATAGATATAACAATGTAATAGTTTGCACAATATAGTGAACTAGAACTAGAAGTTTGGTTAGTTGTTAGTTATTAGTTGTTAGTTGTTAGTTGTTAGTTGTTAGTTGTTAGTTGTTAGATGTTAGATGTTAGATGTCAAGGAGGGATGGAGAATGATGTCCATCATGGCATCTAATAAACTAAGATAATGCATGATGTGGATCATGGATTTAAAAATAATGAGCAGCCAAGAAGAAATAGACACACAAGGCAAAAAGCAATAATTATACAAGAGTAGGCCAAAGGGCCAAAAAAATAAGGGACATGGGCATATGTCACTCAAACTAGAAATAAAACATACAATGCATGTTCAAATTACACATACACATAATTTGAAAATAAGCAAGGTTAGAATGATGGCCATAGGCACATAGAAGAGTACACACAAAGGACATTAGAAAATGTCCTAAGGCATATAGAAGAGAAAAAATAGGAACTGAGAAATGCAATAAAGTCTAACTACACAAAAAAAGAAAGGAAATCATGTAAATACTAGAAATATAATCCTATATAGCTAATCAAGGTAAGAAGTTAAAGTATGCAAGACATGTAGTACAAGACTAGTTATATTCTAATAAATACATAAGTAATATATTCTAGTGAGTGTTGATAGAGTAATCTATGTAAGATAGTAAATAATGTACATCATCATGATAACTAGAATGTGTGGTGTAGGAATGACATAAATTAGATGGTGTAGTCATGTATAAGATGCCCCTAGGGGGTAGATATATCCATGTATGTCCTGAATGTAGAATTAGGATTCCCCCTTAATGGGTAGAGTGAAGCGATCATGCATCTAGATATCACTACACACACTCGAAGAAGATCAACTGAAGCATGGTAATGTATATAAAATGAAAAATAATAATATAGAACAATAAATGTATGTTTATCATGGTAGTAGAAATGTAAAGCATGGATGATGGATATAATTGAAAAGTTTTTAAATTTTTTAATGTTTTTGTATTTTGCAATATTTGAATGTTTTTGTGTTTTTGAATTATTGTATTTTTTTGGTATTTTTGGCATAATAAATGTACAATCAATCATGAGGATACTATGTACAATAAATACTAAGAAACTATGTACAAGTAATTAAAAGGAAGTTACATACAACCAAGACTGAGAAAAAATGATACTAACATATGAGTCTCATGAGAGACTCCCTATCATGATGTCCTATATCAAGGAGAGGGATTGTGCGTGATCATGAAGCATGATGGAAGGGATAACATTATGGTTTTGAAAGATATATATATTATAAATTCTCTAAAATCTTTGTTGCAGAAATTGATTATGGGGTCCCCTAGTAATCTTAGAATTAGATTAAACCGTAGGGATCTAAACATAGTCTCTATGTGTAGAGATATGAGACCTCAATGATACTACCCTAGGTGTGAATATTGTATCTATAAACTATCTAGAGTCCTCAAACTATGGATGCTCTAAGCTAGACCTTCATGGAAGTGTATGAACTCTCTATGCTGGTGAAGAACCCCTTGACTATGTCTAGATTTCAACTAGAAGAAGAAATATAACTAGTAAAAGAGCTAAAACTAGTGGCTATAAAGTAGAAGATGACTCTTAAGTGGGGAGTGGTAGCTCATATGGAACTCCACAAACTATAACAACATGATTAGTATGAATGAATTTCATGCATCTATGAATTGTAAAATGTATTGTTCAAAGTTTCTAAATCCATGGTCAACCAAGTAACATATTAAAAGCTCCTACACTAGGAATGATAGTAAATGTTTTGGTCACATGTGTTGGACTAACCTATATAGGAATTACAATCTCATATAATGAACTATGTATGTGCCCACTAAATCTACTAATAACTATGTCTATTAGGGGAATATCATGATATGAATATCCCAAATTCTATAATAGTGTCATAGTGCACATGTTCACACTAGATCCATTATCTATGAGAAACATATGAATAGGATGATTATGAATGTAAGCTATGATAAAGAGTGCATGATAATCTAAATTATCCTCAACTATCTCTTGATTTGGGAAGGAGGTTAAAGGTCTAGCTAGAACTCTAGAATTATACACATTAATCATGTTACTCAAAAGATGTTACTCAACTGAAGGTACCCTATATGTAGCTGGTGGTGGATGTGCATGATATGCATGGTGAACACCTAATGTGTCCCCTATATCCTATTTAGAATGTTGTGGAAAATGATCTAAGAAGATTTTTGGAGCCTGTTTTGTGTTTTCTTTGCCTGTGAAGGCTCAATTAGAGTATGAAGATTAGTAAAATTTCCATCCATCAAGTCATGCATCTTGTGTTTCAAACTGATGCATCTATTTGTCATGTGGCCTAGTGACCTATGAAATTCAAAAAAATCATTCTAATCATATCCATACATAAGAGACTTTATTGGATTAACTTCTCAAATAAGAGGGATAGATATGATATTATGTTCAAAAAGATGTAAAACTTTGACTAGAGAAACTAGTAGATTGGTTAAGGTTCACCAAGGAGGTGCTAATAAAACCACACATTGAGGGGGCTCTAAAGACACATTGAATATAGGTTGATTCAAATTTTTTTATCATTGACCATGACTTTGTATGGGACTTTGTTATTACTCTTGTTTTTTTTTTTGATATAATTGTGTACTTGAGTTTGATCATTGAAATTAGTTTGACTTCCCTTTCCTTTAGTGTATAACATAACTCAATGAAGGAAGAGAATATTTTGAACATTATTGATTGATGTAAAGCTAGTAAAAGACTCTATTTGAAGAGATCTTGTAACTCTTGATTGGCTACAGGGATAGTCATCTTATCTAAGATAGTCTTATATCAAAGAACATAATTTGCGGAATGCTCATTTGACCTTTGTTTTTATTGTGCAACTTGGGCATAGGAAAACTCATCACCAATGTCAATTCTAAAATGAGTTAATTACATGTTAGATAAAGGATTGAATGCATTGATAGACTAATTTGGTAGACTATAGAACCATTGTAAAGGATAATCCTTTAGACTCTATGGAAATATCTTGGTTAGTAGCCAATCATTTGGCACATAGTCCAAGCATGCTACATGAAAGATCTAAAATGTGTCTCTAGATCACCCTTTCCATCATATAAAGTGATCTTGAGTTAAACAAAACTTGGTATCAAGGGTGTTGAAGAAATATGATGTGCCAATGGTTTATGTAGTAGAGCAAAAGAATCCAAAGCATGCATTGGTCTAGAATCATCTTGCTTAAGATGTAGCACCTTGGATTAAAGATATTTTATCTCCTACACAAGGGCTAACACATCAAGAGACAAAGATGTATTAGCCATAACTAGTGGTGACATAGAGGAAGGTTAGGTTACTATAGGGGGTTGTTGAGACATAGGTACCCATGTAGTGTCATTTACAATGGGTTTCTCTAAAGGAATGGAAGACTCAAATTATTTATTCTTTTTAATTTTCATGATAGATTTTAAGATAACAGTATGATCTTGAGGTTGTTCCATAAGTCTTTCTCTAAAAATTTATAGGATCAAATATTTATTGAGGATAACTTCATTATCAATAATAAGTGGAGGTGGATCAAGAGTCTGATGTGGTGGATCATGAACATCAATGTTTATATCATCATTTTTATTCTCATACTACTCATTGTTGAAATTATATTCATGGAAATTGGAGTAATCTAGATGTGTTGGATCTATGTCACAAAGCTCAGATGGTTGCTTATCCATGGTATATGATCAGGTTGAAGGAATTTTGGTGAATTCAAGAGGGTTGCCACTAAGTCATATACTTCATCTCAAAGGAAGATATGTAAGGATCTTAGGTGGCATAAAGAAAAAACTTTAATAATGGAAGAAAATATTAAACAAATATAATCTAAATAATGAATTGGAATATGCATAAAAAGGATACAGAGCTCACAAACATGTAAGGTGATACCTTTAGAAGAAAATGGATCTAGTAAATACAACTATGATTTGGAATAAAATGATTATTTTAAAATTACTATGGAATTTTAAAAATTAATGTGAATTTTTTATTTTAATATACAAGTGAAAAATCAAAAAAATATTGGAAACTTTTTGATTTAAAGGGACCTAGTATATGCAAATAGGATTTGAAAGAAAGTGACTTTTTAAAAATTACTATGGAATTTTAAAAATTAATGTGAATTTTTTATTTAAATATGTATAAAAATTAGAAAAATATTTCTAAAAATAGAAAGAAATTTTCCCTAGGGTCTCTAGGGTTTTTGTGCACAAAAGGACCTAGTACATTCAACTAAGGTTTGGAATAAATGATTTTTAAAAATTACTAAGGTAAATTAAAAAAATTAAATGTGAATTTATTATTTAAAATATTTAGGAAAAATTAAAAAATTATTGAAAAAAATTAGTAAGAAATTTACCCTAAGGTTTCTTGGCTTTTTATGCATAAATGAAGCAAGTTAGGTTCACCAAATGATTTATATAATTTATTTATCACTGATTTACATAATTTATTTGTATTTTTAAGTTGTCTGTAAATAGAAATAAATATGGATAAAATAAGACTTAGCTGAAAATAGGATGAAATGGCTAAGATAGGGTCTAAAATTTACCATGTAAGACTAGGATAGTGTCACAAATCAGGATCTAGATTTCATTTTGTGAAAGGATAGGAACACAAAAATAAGACACCTTGGGGTCTAGTGCTATTGTCATCTTCTACTACTATTGTCTTAGAGGCCTAAGTTTTATAGGTTCTATTTTTTATCATTGTGTGATCCTACCTATGAAATCATGACTGTTAAAAGTCTATGGAACTCCTTATAGAGCTAATTTAAACTTAAAACCCTAAACTCTATTATGCTTGATAAAACTTGAGAAAGATGGGGGGTTAGTGTGAGTAAGATGAATTGAATGTGTATCCACACCCCTTATGTGTGCATGTTTCCTACATACCAATACTTAGAAGAGGTATCAAGCCATATGTAGTTCTCCCACTTAATGTGATTTTTGAAATAACTTAATGAAGATGCAAAAATTCTAAACTAGGTGTGAGGATTTGGGTATGCTTTTAGATTTATTGGATGGCTATATGTGGAGAATAGGGAAATTTTCCTTAGTGGTTTTTCTTGTATTATTCTTTGCTTTATAATATTTTCCAATCTCATTTAAAATTAAATTTTAATGGGCTTTTATAAGAATTTATTGGTCATGGGTTGAATATATTCATGCTAAGATGACAAGATTAATGATAAGAAATGGAAGGAAATAAATATTGGAGCTCAAAATGCAATTGGATAGGAGCACCAAAATATGAAACCTTAAGTTTTAGCACTATAGTCCAAGTTGGGTGCTCTTGTCCTACATGTGTAGGACCTAGGGGATGAAATTAACATGTGAAATGCAGTCGAGTTGAGCTGGAATCAAGTTTCAAAAGTCTATGGATGACTAAGAATAAGTAAAAAGGTGTATAGAAAGGTCATAAGAGCATGCAATAGGAACCTATGGGACTCAAGTTACCAATTTTGACATTTTATATGATTAAATCTACTCATAAGCTTGTATCCTCCTAAATCTTTTCTTGCTACTTGTTTTAGTATCATCTTGGATGAAAGGAGAAAATATTGGCTAGCTTAGGGTATCATGTCAAGACTTAACACTTCTAATTTCACCTTTAATCTTATATCTACTTCTCTAATTTGTAGTGTATCTCCATCTATCTTGAAGCTCATTTGAATGCCTATAGACCTATGTATTCCCTTTCAATTTTAGAACATCAATTTTTTAAGGGCACTTCTCATGATACCATTATAATGTCTCCTTCATTGATTTAATAATTCACTTTTACTTCATATACATTTTCAAACATTAGTGAAATACACCATGGCCTTGATTAAGTTTGTCCATTTCTTGAATATCTACTTAGTTGATATGTTTATAAGACAACCTTCCTTGTTCATGAGTTTTAAAAATTGTCTTATCAACCATAAACTAGAATCGTAGAAGATATTCAAAACCAATGTACTCAAGATAATAGATTTCAACATCTTTGTGGGATTCTATAATCTTTTATTCATATTCTACCCTTAGAAAGGGATACCTATGATTCATTGTAATTTCATCTTGATGTTATAGGCCTATACTCTCTCTCTCTCTCTCTCTCTCTCTCTCTCTTTAGTTTGACACCCATTAACCTTTCTCAAGATGTTTGAAATTGATATTCTCATGAATATATCTATGTTATGGTGATATTTGGTACAAGAATAAGCCATTGAATTACATGGAGACCTTCACCCTAACTTGGTAAGACAAATTCAAAATGTTTAAATCTCATCCTTTAAAGGTATAGGCATGTGGATATTTTGGATTGAAACCCTCATTGAGAATGATGTCCATTGACATCTGAATATTATAACACTATATATATATATGGAAAAATTATCATCTATTATTTGTGATTCTACCCTGATAAAGGAATGACCACTTGGATGTACCTTAAAAGATTGATTATAGCATACAACCTATTAATTAGAAGCCTAAAACTTCTAGATTTCACCCTATAGGTGTTTCCCATGAGACAAATTATTTGTTCAAGTGACAAGATAAAAAGAAGGAAGATACCTAGGATTTGATACAAGGTTCCATTCTCAAGAAAATACCCTAACATTATTGCAAATTGTCATCATTGTCTACATAGCTCTATGTTAGCATCCAAGATTACAACTCACCAAACCTTGTAACTTGAGGGTCTCATGTGGACTTGGTGTCTCTCCATTTTGTTTTAAAATTATTAAGGACATGGAGGAGAGACATTAGGCCATTCAATACTCTTTTATAAGTGAGTAACACCTAAAAATATATTGGAACTATGCTCATATAGTGTGTGGTCATGTAACTTTATATTGGATAGTTATCATGGTCTACCCTACATTAGATACCTCTCAAGAAGTATTCACAACATGTTAACAACCTTATTTATTCTTTCATATAATTTGAATAATCTCCAAGCACCAAAAGTGAAGCATGATACCTTAGGGTGTTCAGGGGTTTAGGAGTAATCTATCATCTTAACAATGGTGTATAGTTGCCCTACTCTAATTATCTATCTAAACACTTTTAGGATGTGTTTAATGAACCTATTCACATCATACATAATCCATACCAAGGATTGCAATATTATAAACAAGATCTATCCTAAAACCATGCTCCAATCAATGATTTTTGAAAGCTATTTATGCTTCTTGATGATTTTGTATAGCTTTGTCTTTTTATCTCTAGCTCTTAAAACTTGGAAAAGATTATTTAATACCCCATCCTACTCCTCCAATATTTATACATAACCATGCATCTACTTAAAAAAGGTAAAAAGTCCTTGAAAATAACTTATCTAGGCCTGCAAAGGAGTTTTGGTATAGTTTTTGCTTTGTTTTAGTTCTTCTAATCATAGATCCTCTATCTAAGACTTGAAATGGAATGGGAATAATTTGATTGACCTTTCATGGCTCTTCCCTAATCTACACTTGTCCTTACATTTTTATACCATTGAAGAAAACATGGTCTTTTATTCCTTTTTATTTGAGATTAGTGATCTTCAACCATGAACAAGCCTCGATATCCTTGTAAAACCCTTCAAAAATATTTGAAAACTAAAAAACCTGCATAATGAAGCTTGAAATGAATGGTTTTGGTCCACTAAAGGCACTTCTACATGTTTGAATAGGAAATGAAGGTCAAAACAAGTTAAAGATAGAGAAAATAAGTTAATGCAATTCAACCCCCTTTTATATGGATTAGTGGAGATTATAGGGTATTTTTGGTGTTATGTGGCCTCATAAGTCATTAAAGAGGGGATTTCTTCAAAAAGTGTCTTGAATAATCTATATGATGTGACATTATTATCTACACCCTCCCATGCACTTGAAGACCCTCTTGAATGTATTTATAACCTAAAAACTTCATTATACCTCTTTAATCTAGTAATCGTTCTTTAATTATGGGTTTTGTGAGACATTAGTCATGAAAAAAAATTAAACAAAGTTGATATGACAATTTATATATCTTAGATGTAATTGTACCTTGATAATTATATAACTAGGCCCTTTGTAATGCCAAACATCAACTTGAGACTTCATTCAGGGCATTAGATTTTGACAAATGAAGAGAAATGCTTAAGAGAGTAAACCATTTTTAGCATACCTGTGACCACACCATAATGAGGGTTTATAAAGGTTTTTTCAAAACATTTCCCTCTCTGAGTTCTAGGTGTTATAGGTACCTAGAATGTTTCCAACATTCTATTCTATAAATGGTCTACTTTCTTAAACATTTCTCTTTATTTTTTAGAATCTAAAACGCTGAATGGAGTCTCAAGTTGATGTTTGGAAATTAAAAGGGTTTAGTTTCATAGTTATTAAGGTATGAATGCATTTGAGATATCTACAAAGTCATATCAACCTTTTTGAGGTCCTTTTCATGAATAATGACTTAGAAAACCCATTATTAAAGCATGATTTCCATGATGAAAGAGGTCTAGTGAATTTTTTAGGTTATAATGCATTAAAGAGGGTCTCCAAGTGCATGGGAGGGTGTAAAAAAGGTCATAATATCACATCATCTATTCTATTTAAGACACTTTTAAAATAAAGCCCCTCTTTAATAACTTATGAGGCCAAATAATACCAAAAATACCCCATAATCTCCACTAATCCATACAAAGGGGGTCAAATTGCATTGACTTATTTTATCTCTTTGGCTTGTTTTGACCTTTATTTCATCTTCAAACATGAAAAAGTGCCTTTAGTGGCCCAAAATTATTCATTTCAATCTTTTTTATGTAGATTTATTGATTTTAAGAGATTTTTTCAAGGTTTTACAATAATATGGAGGCCCATTCATCCTTAAAGATCACCAATATCAAAGAAAAAAGAAGAAAAGACCTTCAAAATGAAGATTTCTATGAGAAAATGTATATTTTGAGGAGCTTTATTCAATGGTATAAAACTATATATACAAGTTCAAGTTAGGTTAGAACCATGAAATGTCAATCACATCATGACCATTCCATTTTAGGTTTGAAATAGAGGATTTATGCTTAGAATAACTCTAACAAAGATATAAAAATTACAAAACTACTTTGTAGGCCTAGACAAGTTATTTTCGAGGACATGTTATCTTTGTTGAGCAGATAAATGTCCATGTAAAACTATTGCATGTGTAGGATGGGGTCTTGAATAACCTTTTACAAGTGTTGGAAGGCAGAGAGAAGAATTCAAGGCTATAAATAATCATCAAGAAGAAAAAATAGCTTTCAAAAGTCATCAATTAGATAATGATTTTAAGATAAATATTCTTTATCATATTGCATGGATCAGTATGTATTATGGAGGATATGATTAGGTTCCTTAATCACCTCCTACAAGTGTTTATCTAGATAATTGTGGTAGGAGATCTATGAACCATTCTTAAGAAGGTAGACTACTCTTAAACCCATGAAAACCCTAAGGTACCATGATTCACTTTTGGTGTTTGGAGCTTGTTAAAACTAATTGAATGGATAAAGAATGTTATTATCATGTTTTGAATACTTATTTATGGGTATCCAATGTAGCGTAGATCATGAGAACCATCTAAAGGATTTTAGAGCCAAGATAAGGCTAAGAGAAGGGTACATGCCTGCACACTATAGGAGCATAATTCTAATACATTTAGAGGTGTTTTTAACCTATAAAAGATTCTTTAATGACCTAATGTACCCCTATATATTATCAAACATTTTAAATTAAGTGGGAGAGGGACAAAGTCCACATGAGACCCCTAAGTTACAAGGTTCTGGTGAGTTGTAATCTTGGATGATAACACACAAGTATGCATATATTGATGATAAATTGGAATGATGTTAGGGTATTTTCCTAAGAACATAGCCCTAGATCAAATCTCAGGTGTCCTCCTTTCTACTTGATCATTTGAAAAAATAATTGGTCTCATAAGAGACACCTACAGGGTGAAATAGAATAGTTTTAGGCTTCTAATTAATTGGTTGTAATCTATAATATATCTTTGGAGGTACCTCTAGGTGGTAATTCCTCTATCAAAGTATAATAAAAAATAGTACATGACCCTAATGCCTTATATATAGAGTAATATAAGATTAATATTCCAATGGCCATCATGTTCAGGGAGGGTTTCAATCCAAAAGATCCATAGACCTATACCTTCAAAGGATAATATTTGAGCATGTTAAAGTTGGTCTACCAAGTTAAGGTGAAGGTTTCCATGAAATTAAATGAATTTATCTACACTAAATATCACCAAATCATAGGTATATTCTTATGAGAGTATCAATTGAAAACATATTGATAAAGTCTAATGGGTGTCAAGTTGAAAAAAGAGAGTGTATAGGCCTGTAACTTGAAGATGAAATTCCAAGGAGTCATAGGTATCCATTTATAAAAACAAAATATAAAGCAAAGTCTCTATAATACCACAAAGATGTTGAAATACATTACCTTGAGTACATTGGTTTTTAATACCTTCTAATATTTTAGTGTATGGTTGATAGGCCAATTCTAAAAAATAATGAAGTAAGGTTGTCTTGTAACCATATCAACTAAGTAAACAATCAAAAAATGGATAAACACAATAAATACCATGGTGTTTTTCACAATGGTTAAATGCTATTGGAAGAAAAATGGAATTAATAAACCAATGAAGGAGCCATTATAATGGTATGTTGAGAAGTGTCTTTAATAAAATGATATTCCAATATTGAAAGGGATTGCATAGGTTTGTAGGCATCTAGACAAGTTTCAAAATAAATGGAGAGACCTTGAAGATTGAAGAAGGACATAGAAGATTTAAAATGAAATTAAAAGTGTTAAATATTTACATGAGACCCTAATCAGATTAGTAATTTTCTCCTTTCATCCAAGATGATACTAAATCAAGCACCAAGTTAATAATGAGGAGGCTACAACTGCATGAATAAGGTTTAAAATACTTAGTCAATTTTTAAGGTAGTTTAGCATTGATTAAGTTAAGCTAGCATGGTTTAAGGTATTTTGATAAATACCTAGTTTAATTTTTTTAAATGTCATCTTGGCTCAAGTATTTAATTATTATAACCCATACATCCAAGCACATGTTCAACCATGTTGGATACTTAAGAAGAAAAGTGATGAGGTCATTGGTAAAACTATGGAAAATGGGTAGAGTCTAATAAAATTAAACTAATCCTCAAGACTTATAAAGAACATCCAACCTTGGAACATGGTTTATAGGATGGTTAATGCTTTGGGGTTGATCTATTTCTCCATGATGAAGTTTCATCTAGGTTTCAAATGACCCTTAGTGAGGCTACAGGGTATCCATCTTCTTAAGAAACATGCCTAGATTTGAACAATGATGGAGGAGAGTCCAAATCCAAGTCAATAAATTAAAAATCCTAAATAATAATTATATGATGTTAGGTAAAATAAATATATAACCCCATGCATGGTTTTATATAGGAAAAGAGCAAAATTGACAAGAGTTTCTTAAGTGGTAGGTCTATCCCAAAATGGCTTTGATCATTAAGTAGCATTAAGAAGATCATCACTATTACCTAAATTTTGTTAATGACTGATTATAATACTTGAACAATATTTAATGAAGGTTTAGACTATAGAGTGAGGCTCTTGGCATGGTCTCACAAAAATGAAGAAGAATAATTACCAAAAATAATTAAGTTGCAAACTTTATGTGGAATTCTAATTTTGAAGAAGTTTGAAGGGAAAGATCATGAACTCTCATAAGATAAAAATGTAGTAGATGTTAATGGGAAGTTTACATATCCTATATGGGTGAAAATAGGGTCCCAGAGGGTTGATCATAGTTTAATATTATTTATTCATGCACTTAGAATGGTTCTTGGCAATGTTTAAGGTTTTTTCACAATGTTTAAGGTATTTTAGCATAGTTTAAGGTATATATTACAAGACCAAGGTGAAATGGTTGTGAACCTATTATAATGGTATTTTAGTGTAATAATAAATTTAAACATAATTAAAAAGATTTATGTGGGATAGTCATTCAAGACTTGTTGAGGGGTGGGGATAGTCATGTAGTTTAGACCCTAATTGAGAGTCTTGTTGCTCAATAGAAATGCAAAAACCATGTTTCCCTTCTTTGTAAGGTTCCCAAGGATTTTTTCATGGTAAAGAGGGTAAATAAGGCCATTATATCCATTGTGTAATGATTTAAATGTGAAATAAACCATTTGAACCTAAGACATGTACTTTGAAGAAGCAAAGAGTTTAGTTGCAAGAGGAGAGTGATAAACTCTAGGCACATGCAAACTCAGCTATGAATTTGCATGGGTTAGAGTGATCATTAGATAAGTTCAAGATGGTGTCAAAATACATATTAAAAATGTTTAAGGATAAAATAAACCCTAAACTTTATGAATGATCTTTAATAAGATGAAAGAGGGTTAGGTGATGTGCAAAATTAGAAAGGTTAAATGACTAAAACTAAGTCTATCAGGTGTATTGGCTCATTTAGTTCTTGGATATGGTGAATAGGGTACATAATATAATACTATAAATATAAATGAAATCATGGAACCCAAGAATATTTTTTAAGAGTGTAAACTTCACCTTAACCCTTAAAAAAACCCTGAATTGTAGACTTATCATTTGATGTTTGAAACATGTTTTGATGAAGTGTATGGAGGATAAAGGGATTAGAAATTATTTTTATAGGTTAAAGGTAGGTATCAATTATATTAAATTACCCATAATGTTATAAAATAGGATGGTAACATATCAAACAAAAGTAGGACAAAGGTTTTCTAATGTTATAGCCTAGTGATAGGCCTACATTATAATTTTAGGTCTTGATCCTGTAATGAGAATTTATATAGGTAGGCTATAGGTTTGATGAAAAATTTAAACATTCCATAGTTCAACTAATATTATGAATGTTTTAACAAGATAATTATCATGTCCATTATAATGCATTGAATAATATTAACTCTTCCAAGAGTCAGGCCTACAAGCTCTTGATAAGGCTTCATGGTGATCATAGATAGAAACTAGGCTAAGAAGGGATCCATTGATAATTTTAGATATCACTTCTATTTATTATGGTTAAAAAAACCTAAAAATGTCATTATTATAATAAATCCTTAGTAAAATGTTCTCAAATCCTAGACAAGACATGAAGCCACATTGAAAGAGACGTTAAGCACTAGAGAATATGAAGAATCAGGACTCTATGGAGATATTTCAAGTTCATCAAGAAGATGGGAAGATAAAGTGGAGAGATATATAATGATTTTTATTTTGAAATATAATAGAGTGTCAATTATAACCATGGTTTAGATTTAAGGCCATTCAAGACCACCATGGGAGTTAATGCATTGAGGAGGTGAGCTGATCATCATATGATTACTCATAAAATGATCATTAATGCATGACAACCATGATATAAGCATAAAAATGGCATTGGAAATTTCCTTGAATAAATTAACTCCCATTATGTCAAGAGTGGTCAGCCCAAGTCAGCCATGTAATTGATTTTTCATGCACAAAGAGGTGGAATTATGTGAGTTATAATTGGAGGCAAAAGTTTTATACATTAATGCACATATATATTGTATCAAAACATAAAAGGAGGATAGATTTTGTAAATTAAATCCCTCTAATACACTCATATGCCACACTCTTCAAGAGATATTCATTATACTAGGTATGATGGCATTGGAAAATGTGTTATGGTTTTACTTTAAGTTATCTTTCTTTCATGAATAGGATGGATATAATTGTAATAATTGGATTTAGCAAACTTGATAGTGATATTCCCATTTTTATTATAAATTTTATTGAGAATGCCTATTATTTTACCCCTACTGGGTATGATAATACTCTCCCCATTTGTAATACTATGTTTCCAGACCTTAAATCAATAAAAGACTTATTTACCTTTTCCTACACTTATTTTCTATGTGAAACATTGAAGCTACTATATAATCTAGTGATTTAAAGCTTTTCTTACATGGTTATTGTCCAATTTTCTCACCACTTTGTAAGTTAGGCTCCATTTTCTAGGTCATAGGTAGTTTTCAATCAACTTTGTGTGAACAATAAGCTATAAATAGGTGTCTTTAATTTTGATTTAACTTTTAGTTCATGGCCTTCTTATGAAATAATTATGCAAGAGAGATAAATTCAGGATTTGTGTAGTCATATCAGTTCTTTTAGGTATCATCATGAAAAATCTAAGCTAGTGAGGGGATTATATTTTGGTGCATCACCTCTTTTACTTATAGTTGTTTTCTTTATGTCCTATTTCTCCATTTTCCCTTCAATTTTAGTACTTTAGTGTGTATTTTTAGGTGTTTCATCAAGGGATCCAACCCTTGATGGAGGTTCACACTATCCATATGTCACCCACAGCCTTGGAGTGATCTCATTTATCATTTGGAAGGAGAAGTCCTAAAATTACTTCTTCAAGGGTGCATTCCAACATTGATAATAGTAACATAAAAGTCTAACAGTTGATAAACATTATAAAATACTCATGGCCCCAAGGCCCCAAAAAATCACCACATACATCCATCTCAGAAGCCCATGGGCCATATTGATTACAACATTAACTTGAGATCTCAGGGCATTAACAACATTAGTATAGAGTATGAAGAGACCAAGAAGTTGAGAAGAATCCATATGGGATGCATAAGGTAAATCAATTATATTTGGAGTGAGGAAATGACACATAGATAAGAAGGTTTGCTGACAATGATAAATTTGGATTGGAATGCCAAATAGGTAGACCCAGTCACTATAGGGTGTTTGAAGACTAAAATTGATGGCCTATTTATTGGAAAGGGCATCAAATCCTAGTTTTGAATGACCTAATATTAAATGACAAATTTTAATCACCTAAAAGTGGTATTTGGATCCTAATAGTGTTGCATGAGATAGCCTATGCCTAGCCTAGCCCTAGACCTATCTTAGATTCTTTACCACACGTTTCCAACCATTGTGTAGAACATAGACTATTAGAGTATGTATTTATCATGTTTAATAGGTTATAGCTAGGTATTTCCTCTTTTTCCTAGTTTTTCTTATGTGAGTATTTATCCCACAGTGCTTAGTTAGACTAGTTTTTAGTTTTGTCATGCCTACTTATGCAAGGGATTACTATTGTACTAACATCCTTTTATGAATAATATATGATTTTCCTTCTTTTTTGCATCTCATATATATAGCTTCTTTGTGTGATGTTCCTATTTTTAACTCTTAAGATTCTTAGGTTATTAGAATGTTTTCTCATTTCTAACATGGTAATAGAGCCTTAAAGGGTTTTAACCATCCATTTGTAGACTAATTTTTTTTATATAATCCTTCTATTCTTATGTTAATTCCATTCCTCTCAGGTCAACATGGATTTATCTATAGTTTTTTAGTGATTGGAACATTGAAAGGAGGACCAAAGTTTTAGCCAAATTTAAACTTCCACTCTTTTTAAGATCTATACCTTTTTTTTCTTCATAGACTATGCCTTTTCTCAATAGCGTAGTGTTGAAGGAGGTGTTGGAAGAGATACTAAGTGTCTTTACATTAGCTAAAGCATGGGAATTTTACCAGCTAGAAGAAGAAACATCTATGGGTGGTGTCTTTCTTTTTTGTTTCATTATAATTTTCCACCTTTCAAATCAACATGATACTTTTGTAAGTTACATTGGGGTCTGAGTGCACTGGTAGATCTACATGCTACTATTTGGAGGAAAGAGGTCTTGATATGAAGAGAAGATGTTCAAAGAGATGATTATTTATTTCTTAGGACCATGCTATAGCTTTATTATAGATTTGAGTTGGTATTTAGAGTGGACTACTACATTTTTTCCTTGTATTCTACATTAGGAAGCATGGGAAAGAAGAAGTTGAACTACATGGGAACGTCTATGCACACATATAGTGTTGGATTTTTCCTAGGCATGGAAGTTAGATTTGTTGGTATATAGTTTTTATTTGGACTGGTGTGCCATTGTCTTTCCCAGTATTTTATTTCATTATTTTCTCATTATCTACTACTTCATGGAAAATCTAAGGAATTTATCAAATCTAATATTGGATAGAAGGATGCATGCAAATATATCTTCATCAATAATTTTATTAGCTTGTTTGATGTTTTTTTTCATAGAGCATGACATCCTAGGTTAGTGTTGATAGTAGTGAACTATTTATCTTAGTTGAAGACCTATATGGTGTTAGAAGCACATTAGTAAGAAGAATATAAAGTGTGTGGGACCCACATTCTTCCTTCTCGTCATAGCATATCAACCTTTGCATCGACTAGGAGGTTATTTGGAAATAGTAATTCACTTCATCTCCTCTCAAAATACCCTATACATACATTATTTCTTTTACAAGTTGTATTTTTTCCTTAAAGAGGGAGTCAAATTCACTTACACATGCATAAAAGTCATTGTCAACGTTATTTTTGACTTTGGTTCAGATTATAATGTTAATGGTTTGATTCCAATTCTAATGAGTGATTGGAAGGCTACCTTCATTTACAATTTGGTCACTAAAATCAGTTTGTAGTGTAATTTTTAATGTTTTTGACCTATTTATAAGAATTTGTAAAGCCTATATCTTTTGAACCATAACTTGAAATTGAGTTATTTTTTTTTAAAGTGTATGTTTTAAATTCTCCATCAATTTTTGTCATCACTTATAAAAATTCACTACTTTAATAAAGTGCCAAAATTTGGGGGTTCCTTAATATAATCTTTTGAGGGGTTATCTCCATGCTAATTTGAGCATATTTCTGCATTCTTTCTACTCTTTAGTGATTCAATAGCATGTATTCTACTTTTGATATTGATCATTATGATATTTTTACTACACACAATTACCATTTATGGAGACCTAAAATGGAAAAAATCATTAAACACAAAATATTATGGTCCCTAATGCTTGAAAATAAATAACAGTTCACAAGAGAATATGAAAAATTTCATCACCAATGTAAGTTTGATGAGTGTATAGGTTTGATAGGGACATAGTGATGATAGTCTATGGTTTCATTTATATAGGTATAATAATATATTTAAAATGTGGGATAAAATAAAGGGTTTATTTTAGAAATTAGATCACATGAGAGAAATGCAGCTTAAAGTGGAGCTTACTTCAGTCAATCCTGATGACTTTCCCTCCATTATAGACCACCTCACTAAATTTAAGAATTTGTTAACATAGTTGAAGGGGAGTGGATGAGATAATAAAGATCAAGAGTATGTGTACCTAATTCAATCCAAGTTGAGGGGTCCATTCCAAATCTTTGCTTTGACCTTTTTCTTTATCATGTATGCCTTATGTAATGCATTTAAAGTGCCTGATTTAAAGTTGTTTTGTGAGAGACTTACTAGGGAGGAATCAAAATTATCTCACTCTAAGTCTTCCACCTCTCAAAATGAATTAGTAGTATGACATCATAGAGTAAGAAAAAAATAAAGAGTATAAATAATAACACTTCTCCATGTCAAAGTGCACCTAAGCCCAACACCAACACATCTAAACCCAAATCATCTTACAAATCTAAGAATAAGTCTATCCTATCATGATCCTATTGTGGGGGGATTAAATGTAGGCCCTAGAGGATGTCATTAGGGAACACAATATTTTTATTTCCACTCACTTTCCATCTCATGAGAATGACAACACACTTAATGTTGTTGGAAGATCACAATCACCTATTTTAGATAGTTGGGTTATAGATTATGATGCTTATCAACATATGACTTATTCTAATGAGTCCTTTGTATCTCTTAATTTGAGTTCTACTTCAAATATTTAGGTTGGATATTATTACTTTATTTATAGTAAAGGGTGATATACAACTTAATGGTAGATGCATAAATGATGAACTATATGTTCTAGACATCACTACCAATCTAATTTTAGTTTATCAAATTTACCATTATGATCAGGGTAAGATAGTGAATTTCACACCATAGGGTGGTAAGATAGTGAATTTACTCACCACTTGAGCTTGCACATAGTGATTTGATGGTCTTTCTTACTCTTTTCAATAGAGCTAAGTGTGTACTTATCTTTATTGATAATTTATCAAGGTGTACTTGGGGGTTTATTTTCTCAAGTACAAGAGTGATGTATTTTCTCAATTTAAAGTCTTTGAGGATTTGGTCAAGAAATAATATTCTAGTTGCATTAATAAGCTTTATACAGATAATGGGAGGGGAGTAATTCAATCAAGAGTTAATTTTTTTTTAAGCTCATTATATTGTTCACCAACGTCCTATTTCACATACTCCACAATAGAATGCCTTATGATAATAGAAGAATCAAAATTTTAAGTATATGGCTAACTACATATGTTATGAACCTGTGATACCCCTTCTCTTTATTTTGTTATTGTTATAGTTGTTATGGATGCATATGCTTTGTAAGTCATCCTATGAGAATATTTTAATCTCACATTCATGGGAAGTAGTAGTTGTTTATATTAGACTTAGTATATAAGTGTTGATACCAAGGAAGGCATCCATAAATTTATTGTATTGAGCTTTTTCAAATGAGGTTACCCCTTTGAAGAGGCCAAAAATTCTACAATTCAGCCATTGTAATATAATTCAGCTTATTTACGTTAATGTATTACTAATTTTATAGTTTATTTCATGTATTTTTAATTTTTTGCTAACTTGTTTAGGAAGGATCCTCTCATCTGGTATTAGAGCACTTTCTAGGGCCAATTTTTTTATAAAGTCTAAGCATTGTTATACTATAAAATTATTTTACCACATTTTTCTCAAAAATTCTTAACTCTATTCTACTGTATAACTCTATTCTGCATCACAATAGTCTATTTTAGATCAAGATAAAAATAACCTATTTGTATAATTATGGGAAGTGCTTGGGTGAAATCCCTAAAACTCATTGTGAGGAGTACCATAGGAACCCTAGAGTAGCTATCCCCTTCTTGATTGAGTATTTCCTACCCATGAGGAAAACCAAGAGTTGTTTTTTAGAGGTAAACCCTATGGCTAATTTTTTTTGTAGAGAGGTACTCACTTAGATGGCATAGTTGGCCAAAGATATATCTATAAAACCTTAGGTAACCATTAAAAATTGGGGCACCCAGTGGACTCTTAAAACATTATTTATCATAGCATCATAAGACTCTCAGAGGACTTGCAACCATATAGTTGATAGAAACCAAAAGCTATAAAATCTTCATACAAAACTATCAACAAAGTACAATAGACTCTTAGAGGACTTGTACCTAGACATTTGATAGAAAATAAAAACCAAATAATAATAATAATAATAATAATAATAATAATAATAATAATAATAATAATAATAATAATAATATTTTTTGTATTTTTTTCCATACCTCTCCCTCCATATCCCCATTGATCCTTAAACTTTATCTGGACACCTACAATTTCATTCTACACATTTTCTTCCTTGGGTTCCCATATCCTAATTCCACTCATAATTCCCGTAAATCATAATTTTCCCTTTTTTCAAGTTTTTCCATAACTTCTATTTTGTCTATTTACCTCAAAAAATTTCCATAGTGTTCATCTTTCTTTTCTACTCCTTTTTCCCTCTTTGATAAATTTTTTAGTCTTTCCATTTTCACTCTTGAAATTACCCTTACCTTCATCAATCATACTCCCACTATGTAAAAAAATTAGTAAAATTACTTTTACCCCTTTTTATTTTTCCCAAATTAAGAAATTCCCTTACTAAACATGTTTTAACTCTAGTTTTACTACCCATTACTAAAACAAAACTCTTGTTCTGGTTATGGTAGTAACCTAAACAAGAGCAAAAATCATGAAGGATGAAATTACTAACCTCAAGACCAACATCAAAGATCTTGATGAAAACATTATTATCCTTAGTCTTCAACATACCACCATGAATAATAAACAACATCTAGAGTCCTCTTCAAACACTATTTTTTCTTCTTCTAACACTTTTCATGGGCTAAAGCTTAGTTTTCATCAATTCAATGGTGCAGATCCAACTGGATGGATCTATTAGGTAGAGTAATATTTTAGTCTACATAATACATTTTATGCCAACAAGGTCCCATTTTCATCCTTTCAACTGGAACATGGATCCATTCAATGATATTGTTGGTATACAAAATCTCATGATAAGCTCATATAGACCAATTTTTTCACCCTCATTTTAAAATAGTTTGGCCCTAGTGCTTTTGATGACTTCACTAGAACACTCACTAAACTTCACCAAATAGGAATCATGAGAGAATATCAAATAGAATTTGAAAACATAGCCAATCACATAGAGGGATTATCTAATTAATTCTTCAGGAATTACTTTATCAGTGGACTAAATGATGTAATTTGATCTAAGGTCAAAATGTTTTGGTCCAACATCATGATGAAAGCCTTAGGGTTGGATAAGTTGGAAGAGGATAAGATCATAACTTAGTAGTGATTCAAATCCAATTTTAATCCATTCAAAAATATATCTCTATAATGATCTCAAACAATGCCAACCCCTAGAACCATTCCTATTAGTTGTTTGACTAAATTAGAGATGCAAGCCCATAGAGAAAAAGGACTATGTTATAACTATGATGATAAATTCACTTGGGGACATTGATGTGTTGATTAAAATTTGTACCTATTGGATTTGGATTCTCCACCTAAAAATAAAGATTGAGAAGATGTTTAAGATACAATAGATGATCTAAAAGAATCTTAGTTGATTATGGAACCTACTTCTCAAGAAGACTAACCAACAGTCTCTCTCCATGCCTTAGCAAGAATCACCACCCCAAAAACTATGTGAGTCAAGGGTTACTTCAATAAATTCCCTCTCACAATACTCATTAATTTTGGTAGCACTCATAACTTCATTGACCCTTAGATCACCAAATAGGAAAATTATTTTGTCTATCCTTACTCTAACTTTAAATTCATGATTACCAATGGGGGAACATCACCTTGAAAAAAGAAGTGTTGCAATGTTCATATCTCTATTGGAGATAATAACTTGTACTTTGACATATTTACCTTTCCCTTAGGTGGATGTGATGTTATTTTGGGATCTTAATGGTTATGCACATTTGGACCCATCTTTCGGGATTTTACTAAACATTAGATGCAATTTTTAGACAATGGGAAAAAACATACATTGGAAAGCTTACAACTAGGGTATCTCAGCATCATAAGTTCACATCACATGGAAAATCTTCTTAATAAGAATTCACATAGATTCATTGATCAGCTCCATTCCATTCAAATGAAACCATTAACAATCTCCATTATGCCTTCTGATCTACAAATTTTTCTACATAGGCATGCATGTGTCTTTGTTGAACCTATGGGATTTTCACCTTCATGGCTATATGAATAATATATTTAGATCCTTCATGAAAGTGTTCTTCCTAACATCTAGCCCTACTACTACTAATTTTATTAAAATACCAATATTTAGATGCTCATTTGAGACTTACTAAATCAGGGCATTATTTACCCTAGTACAAGCCCATACCCTTCCCTAGTTCTCCTTGTTGATAAAAAAGATGAGTAATGGTGCCTACGCATTAAATTCTATGGACTTAATCACATCAAAATCAAGAATAAGTTCTTGATACATATTATTGATGAGCTTCATGGTGCTAATTTTTTCTCCATGTTGGATCTCCGCTCTAGATATCACCAAGTCTAAATTCATGAGGATGATATGCATAAAATAACTTTTCTCATGCATGATGGCCATTATGAGTTTCTGGTCATGCCCTTTGGCCTCACTAATGTTCCTCCAACATTACAAGCATTGATGAATAACATACTCTAAACCTACCTATATAAATTCATTATGGTCTTCTTTGATTATATCCTCATCTATAGTAAAACATGGTCTGAGCATCTCCAACATCTAGAGCTCACATTGTAACTTCTCTATGACCATCATCTTTATGCAGAATAGTCCAATTTCTTTTTTGTCGAGGATGAATTGGAGTATCTTAGGAATATTGTTTCATCCTAAGGGGTTTAAGTGGATCCTTAAAAAGTAGTTACAATTACAAATTGGCCTTATCCTTAGACATGTAAGAGCCTCTATGGTTTTTTAGGGTTGATTGGATACTATCGTAAGTGTGTCAAGGATTATGGGAAGATTGAATCTCTAATAATAACTATGTTGAAAAAAATGCTTTTACATAGACACAAGCTATGAGTATGCATTTGAAAAATTAAAATAAGATGTGTACTACACTTGTTTTAGCTATACCAAATTTTGTCAAGACCTTCACTATTAAGAGCAATAGTTATGGAAATGGACTTCACAATGTTCTCTTGCATAAGGATGCCCCATTGTATTCACCATCAAAGCCTTTTCTGTAATAATTTAGTAATCTCTACTTATGAGAAGGTAATGATGGTTATGTTACATGTAGTATAGAAGTGGTAGCCATTCCTACTAGGGAATCATTTTCACATAAAAACTAATCACTAGAGTCTAAAATATTTCCTATAACAATGGGCTCTACCTCATCACAATATAAATGGATCAATAAACTGATGGGTTATGACAATTTGATCACTTAAAAGAAGGGTAACGACAATATTGTGGTTGATGCTTTATCTTGCACATTTGTGGACCAATCTTCTTTTTAGCTATTTTCATGCCTATGCCAAATTAGTTGGACATTGTATAACAAGGGTATGTTAATGACTCCTAATTATCTCAAAACATTCAATAGTTGGCCACTAATCCTTCTACTGCACTACATTATTTTTGGGATGGTGCTTATTTATAATAGAAGGGTCATCTAGTGCTTTCCTAGAGCATAGATCTTTAGCAAAATGTATTATATGAACTCCATGCTTATCCATCGATAGGGCACTCAAGGTTCCTCAAAATATATGAGCATCCATGACACAATTTCTTTTGGAAGGGAATGAAAAAGGCAATTTAATATATGGTGGCTAAATGCAATACTTGTCAATGCAACAAAGGTGAAACAACACTCATCCTTGGGTTGATTGAACCGTTTCCCATCCCTACCAATATTTGGAATAATATTTATATGGATTTCATTAAGGGGATTCTTAAATATGGAAGCAAAATAGTGATCTTGGTTGTGGTTAATTCCATCTCCAAATATAGTCATTGTTATGCCCTTAGCCATCCTTAAGTTGCCTTCACAGTTACACAAATTTTCTTAGACAAGATTTTCCATCTTCATGGAATTCCTTCATCAATTGTCTTAGATCATGATAGAAATTTCACCAACCATTTTTGGATATAACTATTTTACCACACTAGAACCCAATTAAATTTGAGTTCTAGGTATCATCCCCAAATGGACAGGTATATTAAAATTATCAACAAATTATTAGAAACTTTCCTTCATTATTTCATCTCATAAAAAAAATATCAATGGGCCAAGTGGCTCCCCCTCACTGAATGGTGGAGTAATACCTCCTACAAAACTTCAATGAAAATGACTCCATATGAAGTAGTCTATGGTCAAGCACCACCAGTGATCCTAGCATAAACCCCTAGTAGTTCATCAGTTAAAGTGGTCAACATAATTCTTTGCACCCATGATCAGATCCTTAACACCCTATGGGATAATCTTCATATGGCACAAAATTGAATGAAATAATAGTTGATCAACACCATTAGGAGTGCAATTTTCAAGTAGGTTATATGGTTTTTATTTTATTGCAACCATACAATCAATCATACCTAAAACTCAAAGGGTATCATAAGTTGGCTCCCAATTTCTATGGGCCTTATAAATTTCTCAAAAATATTGGGTTAGTTGCTTCTAAGTTGGAACTACCACCTTCTTCCTAGGTAAACTTATTATTTCATGTCCCTTCTCTAAATAAATTTCTTGGCACAAACATCAAAGTGCAAACTATTTTACTCTAACTTGATAATGAAGGGTCCATCCTTCTCAATTTGAATGCAATCCTAGATAGGCACACATGCCGAATTTTCTCCTACTCCATCATAAAAGTTTTAATTTAATGACATAGAATGTAACCAAAGGATGTAACATGGGAACCATTATTTTAGATTCAACACTAATTCCCACATATAAATCTTTAAGAATAAATATTTTTCTAAGAGGGAGGGGATGTTAGGAACCCATGCTACCCCTTATCTTTATTTTTTTAGTGTAATAGTTGCTATGGATGCATATGCTTTGTAATTCAACATGTGAGCATTTTATTTTATCCCACATTCATGGGAAGTAGTAGTTGCTTATATTAGACTTAGTATATAAGTGTTGAGGCCAATGAAAGCATACATAAATTTATTGTATTAAGCTCGATTAAATATGGTTATCCCATCAAAGAGGCCAATGATTCTGTAATTTAGCCATTGTAATTCAATTCAACTTATTCGAGTTAATGCATTACTAATTTCATAGTTTATTTTCTGTATTTATAATTTTATGCTAACTTGTTCAGGAAGGATCCTCTTAACATGATGAATTACTAGGAATTACATCATATTGATTGGGTAGAGGTAGTTCATAGTATGAACTACATTTATAAATACACACTAAACATAACACTTGAGCATTTGACTTTAGAGGAGGCTTGGTCTAGAACCAATCTTGATGGATAATTTTTTAGAGTCTTTATGAGCCATTCTTGGGTGTTTATACCAAATAAGAAAAGTAAATAATTGGATAAAAATAACAATCACTTGATATTTTTAGGGTATTTTGAGGATATGAGAGCTTATCACCTTTCGAATCTTGATACTCATTATGTTTTTTTTAACACATAAAGTTTGATGAATATTTCACTTTTCATGACTCTTCATCATCTTCCATGCCTTCTTATTATTCTTTTGTTGATTCTTCACCTTATCTTGATGATTCATTCTTTGAGGATACAGTCTAGGATACCCCTAAGGAGGTTATATATGTTGATGATTTTATTCCCACTAATGTTACCACTATACCATTATTAGCTCGTATGATAATTTTTGAGGTATCACCTTTGTGATCATAGGAATCCAATAAGGGAGGTTAGTAACATGTTATTTTAAGAAAAAAAAACTCAAATAAACACAATAACACATACACTTCAAGCCTAGATCTTAGGGGTGATCTTAGTTAACAAAAGACAAATGAAAACACAACTAAAATGCAAAATATAATGAATCCTTTACCTTCTTTAGGAGCTCCAAATGCATTATTGAGTGTATTTCTTCACTTGTGCTTCAAATATTTTTTGTGAAATAGATGTGTGTATCTCCTTCTCTCCTTATCACCATTGGTTTTGATGTGGCTTGATGTAGATTGATTCAATATTTTGTCATTATAAGATTTCTTGCTAGGAATTTTTGCATTATAACACTACTCTTCTTAAAGATTTAAATTTATTTGTGAATGATAAATTTCCACCAAAATATCTTAAAATTTAACAGGCAAGGCATTATATTTATAGGCTTATAAACTAACCCCAACCCAAGGTGAGTCAAGGTAGAGTTTAACATAGGATGGGTACAAACCTAATCTATACGAGTCAAATATAACCCTAGTAGAGTTAATATTAGTTGAGTAATTATGGTTTTAAATGAATATGCATGGGTCTCCATAATGAGATATTTTATGATATTTCTAAGGAGGTTGACAACTCAAAATGGTCATGATGAAAGGCTAGGATATTTGTATTTTTCTATTTTGTTTTTAGTTTTTCATTAATTTCAAATGGATAATTCAATTAGGAACTTAATTTGGTTTATCTTGTTAATAAATTATTGTTATCCATTTAGCTCTTTCAATATTTTATATTTGTTCATGTGCCCCACTTAATAGGTACATAGGCCAAATTGATTGTTGTGATGCCACATGAGCATTAGGGATGAATTTATGATAGGTTATTATTGAGTATGATAGGACACCCTAATTAAGGGTGTCTCAACATGACTATAAGCTTTGAAAAATTATGCATAAGAAAATTTAAGATGTTTATTAATTCTTAGGATTAATTTATAATGCTTTATAAGAATTATTCTAAAGTTTGATTAAAGCCAATTGTGCCCATTTTTAGGTGTCTATAGTTTACCCCTATTTGGGAATATGTTTTATGTTATAGGCACAATAATGTATTCTCAAATACTAAAATAGGTTTAAAATAAGATAATGATTTAGTAAAAATATCTAAACAATGTTTGGGAAACCTATAATGATGCCTCCTCGAGGGAGTAGCTGACACATATGATTGATGGGTGGTCCCTCAAAAAGAATCAAGAAGAAGAATGGAAATTAACCCATGGGTAAGATTAATGCAATTGAGATAATTATTACATGAATTGATTTAAATAGTAATTATTTTCCTAAAGGAAATTATAATCAGTGGCACAGTCATATGCCCTAGTTAGGGTTGATGAGTTAAAATAATGATTTACCCACAGGTGATTATAATCATTAAGAGGACTTGGATTGAAAAATGATTTTTTATTGTTCCCCATTAGGATATATTGGCAAACATAGCTCAATGATATGACCTATTACATATATTAAAGATGAGTGGGTGAAAAAGTAGATATGATGGTCTAATGACTAAAGAAGCCAAAAATAAATAAGCATATGAAGATGCACAAAGTGATGAAAAAGACTAATAGAATAATAAGAATTGAAAAATGGAAATGATTTAGTTGTACCTACTAATGTAAATATGCTCATCCTTATTATTATTGATATAACTAGAATGGTCAATGGGTTTATTTGATCAAGGAGGTGGGAGGATTTACCATGTTACCAAGGAGAAACTTTTGTGGCTCTATTGCTTGTAAAACTTGAGTTCATTTTTGTTGTAGCATGTGATGGTATGCATCATGATACAAAACACCATGATAATGTAGTCATAATGTGCATAAATATTGACTCTTAATCCAATAAATAATTGAAAATAATATACCAATGATTAAAACCATGATGAAAATGTTGACATATGAATATGGATGGACTTAATAATAATGTGCAAGGAATAGCCCAATGAACACATATAAATTGAGTCAGGAGCAATGCCAAAACCAAATAAATAGGAAAGTAAATAAGCAAATAAACACACACAAAACCTAAAATTAAATGAAATATAAAGCATATGAATGATGGATGTACCCTAGTAGAGCAGATCGAGGATGATTGACTAGGCTTAGATAGGACAAATATTTTTGGATTTTGAAAATTTTGAATGTTTTTAGAATTTTGAGATATATTAACTCGTTAGAGATTGATAAGATACCACTCATTAAATAGTGAGAGCATTGGCTTAGACTTATCATAAAATGGTGAGATCATATGAAAAGGGGGACTAATCTAACCTTAATGTGAATTGAGCATGGTGTATAGTGTCCCCTTAGGACCTCAAGTCCTAATTGTTAGACCAACACAAAAGAGTAGGGAGACTCAACCTGATAACAACAAGTTCTCAAATTTAGGAAAATGGCTAGGCAAATAAGAATATTAATGGCAAGGTGATGCATAAATTTATGGTAAAAGGGTGTTATTCCTAATTTACCCATATGAATTTATAATTAGGAAACAATGACATAGGTATGTGCTACTAATTTTACCATAGGTAGTTATAATTAGTAACACAATGTGGAATACAATTTTTTTGATAGGAATTCATAATTTATGGCATAGGTACATCATAAATGAAAGATAACTTGCCAAATTCACTATCACACTACTTTTATAGACTTCCATTTAAACACAAAATTATTAAACTATTGAAATTGGATTAGAATCTACTTGTGGAAGGTGTGGGAAGAACCAAATAAACCAAGATAAAAATAGGTTAGGTAGGATGGATAAAAATAGGCTTTGGTATAATAGGGATGGCATGGTAGAATGGTATATGATATGGCACTATTTAAGATGATGATGGTATGAAGATTGGGTAAAATGGTAAGAGGGTTACCCCCAAGTGGAAATGTAAGGTAAATGGCAAAAGACAAAGGTAAATGTTTTTGTTATTCTTTTTGATGTGGAGATGCACATCTTGATTAGCATATGATACAACTAGAATAATCAATCATGTAAATTGATAGCCCACACTTCTTCTGAATAACTTCTCTATCAAGAACTTATTATAGATTTGGAAGCAAATGATGTTTTGATCTTCATTGCTCATTGATTCTATTTCCTCAAAACATCAAGATAAAATATCTTTATAGCCTCTATGAAGGAAAGTACATCTAAGGATGGTAAATATGGATAAATATTGGATGATAGATCTGATTTAGAAATCTAAAGGTGGATGATAATAGAATGTATAATGGTTGGTAGTTAAATAAAGATCAAGATTTTTAGGAACACATAATGTTTCTAATTTTAGATTCTACATAATTTTGGTTATGCTAGGGCCAAATAATTTTGAATATACTCTCAATAGGATCACCACATTTTTATGTTGTTTGGACTTGAGAGGAGATACCATCTGATTATGTTATAGATTGGAATTTGTATTGATTTTATCTTTGATAATGTCTTCATTAAATAGTGAATAACTATTATGTTAGCTATGGTACCTCAAATATTTTTTCACCAATGAAGTTGTATTGATTGTCCCATAGTGCCTTTGAAAAGGTTTTATTAATGAATATTGACTTTTGACTTTGATTTTCTTCTAGCACCTCCAAAAAGGTCTCACTAGAATTTGATTATCCCCTAGCACCTTTGAAAAGTTTCACTAGGAGATTATTATTCATATACATGAATTTGGTTTTAGTCCCCTTGATATTATATAATTTATATGCCATCATGGATGTAGTTTAACAAGGTAGGATTCTATTAGTCCTAGTTGACACTTGTGGGAGGTAGAATGTTAATATAATGGCTAGGTTGGTTGGTGTTAATGGTGTGTGTAATAATAATGGAATGGAAAGAGGCCACACAATATTCATAGAAGATAATAGTAAAAATTGTGTCAAATTTAAATTAATCATCCTAAAAAACCATGGAAGGATCACAAATATATTCAAATTGATTTGCAAGGCATGCATAGCCAATGTTGTAACAACCATAAACATATTCTGATTTTAAAGTTGATTCTGACTCAAGGGAATCTAAATCCTTTATGTAGACCAACATTTGATTCTATTTTTGATGGTAAATCTGATGTTGATTCAATAATAAAACCTAACTTCAATGTTGATTCTTCATCTAGTGTGGATGTTGCTATAATGATGTCTTGTTAAATGTTTGGTATTGGACAAGTAATGGCATGTGATGGCATAATGGGTTGTAAAAAGACTTTTTTTAAAAAGTGATACTCCTCCATGAGGGTAAAAAGGCTAAGAGATAATTTCTTAGAGACTAACTTTTTGAAGAGAGGCTCTTTAAAAATAGGCATATAGTTGAGATATTGATTTGCCTAAACATGGTTATAATTATTAAGAAGTGACTTAGCAAGGAATAACTTTTTAGAGTGAGACTGATTGATAAAAATTATATGACTAAAAGGTGATTCATCATATTTTTACTTGTCATAAATGTGTGGTTCAACAAAAAAATCTCACATTGGTTGGTTTTCTTGGCCTTAGTCTATAATTAGTTGTAAAATACCAGTTTTGAATATATCTTTATATACAAATGATTGGATCAGTTAGAGAGGTATTGATTGGCTTGGTTTTGGATTGGTAATTGGTATGGGTTTTCTAAAGTGTGGAATGGTTGGAAATGGATGAATAATGGCCAGTGTTTGGCTAATTATAAGCTTAACAAGGGATATTTTATGGCTTAGGATAGTAAATATAACCTGTCTAGTCATAGGTAACACAACTTTGTTAGGATAATGAGTTACTATTCTTGAAAATGGATAAAATGGTAATGGTAGGGAATTATAAAGCTTGGTTTCTATCATAGTTCAAAGTATAAGGTCCTAGTATATAAATGGTAGGTCAATGTAAAGTTGGGTTGTTTACACAAGCCAAAAGATGAGGGCTTGGTATAAAAATGGTAGGGCATTATGAAACTTGGTTTCTATCATGAGCCAAAGGATGAGGTTCTATAATAGTGATGGTAGGGAATTTTGAGGCTTATTTTACTTCACAAGCCAAATGATGATCTCCTATAATTAAAATGGTAGGGCATTATGGAGTTTGGTTGCTTACACAAGCTAGAAGATGAGGTCTTGGTATAGAAATGGTTAGGCATTATGGAGCTTGGTTGATCACACAAACCAAAGGATAAGGTATTGGTATATAAATAGTTTGGAATTATTGAGCTTAGTTACTCACATAATCCAAATTATGAGGGCATGGTATAGAAATGGTAGTCCTTGGATGGTATGGAACGTAGTGGCTTGTGCAATCCAAAGGAGGGTTAATAGTATAGATGTCATAAAACACACCTTGATTGGTGAGAGGGTGAATATCATATGTCAACCAACCCAAAGAAGGTACCACTAAATTCAATGAATGGATTTATTCCCCATATTAAGTATTATAAGGAGGATAAAAATCCATTTTGTAAACCACTTCACCATAGAGGTCTTGAACAAAGTCAATTTGTGTAGCCATTCTATCATAGCTTAGATTTTACATGTTTCTATTACAAGTGTAACGAGACATATCCACATCAATGATGAAATCTCCTCAAAAGGCTTTGAGTCTTACAAACTCTTAAAAACATTATCCAAAGAATAAATGGCTAAAACATGATCTAATTTTGTCTAGGAGTATAGTTATATCTCCAAAATAGTCTGTGCTAAAACTTGGTATAACATAGTCTAACATCAAATGTCTCACAAAAAGGGTCAAGTGGTTGGATAAAAATAAAAATTCCAAACTCTAGGTCCAAAGTGTTCCAAACAAGTCTAATCTAATAAAATAAAAGTTTCTAGGTTAATTTGCCAAATGCAACATCAAAAGATGGGCTAAAAATAGGCATGTCTTAGGACTTTTGATAAAACAATCATAAAAGTTAGACTTAAAAACAAGGTGAAATTTAATATAACCAAAATAAAATAGTTTGGAATAGACTAGGAATTAGACTTTAGACATGAACTTGGTTAATTGGCATAAGGCATAAACAAAAGGCATATGGAAGTAGGCTATTTTCCCCAAATCTAGGCACAAACAATAATTTTAAAATTGTGTAATGAATTAACCTAATTTACATAACCCAAAAGATAAAGATCAATGTCTAGGCCCAAATTACATAAGGCATTAATAGACATCAATAAACATTCAAATTTGAACGTGTCCAGGTTAATTAAAAACTCAACTTATGAAAACTAGGCTTCTCTAAACAATAAATAAGATAGACATAATTGAATGACATAATGGCACAAGGTATATATCTGAAAGTCACATGTAGATTAGTTTTAAAAATAAAAAATTAGATACAAGGTAAACAAGTCTATGAAATGATTTGATTCAAGGATCCAAGACATAAAATATTAAAAGGGATAGGGAAACATAATGTTACCCTTTCCAATCATGTGACACACACACAAAGATTAGGTAAAATTGCATATGGTATTGTTTAGGATAGTGATGGTATGAAGATTGGGTAAAATGGTAAGAGGGTTGCCCCCAAGTTGTAATTTAAATGGTAGGGTATGAAATAATGGCAAGGTAAATGATTTTAGCCAAGGCATATGAAAAATGGAAAAGCAATGGTTTTTTTCAAGGTATAGGTATGGTTTTATAATTTTGTCCAGGTAAATGATTATGTTGTTCCTACTGATATAGAGATGCACGTCGTGATCAACATATGATATAATAAGAATAACTAGTCATGTAAATCACTAGCCCACACATATCTTGAATAATTGCTCTTTCAATTACCTACTATAGATTTAGATTGATTTTTTCTTGTAAATGTTGAGATAAGGTATCTTTGTAGCTTCTGTAAAGGAAAGTGTGGCTAGGGATGGTAAATACAAATAAATTTTTGATGATAGATCTATTATGGTAATGTAAATGTGGATGATAATATAATGTCTAATGGTTAAGAAACAAATGAATATCAAGATTTTTTAGGCACACACAATGTTTCTAATTTTGGATTTGACATAGCTTTGAATGTGGTAGGGCTAAAGACTTTTGAATATGCTCTTGATAGGAAGACCAAATTTTTCTATTTTTTGGGCCTTAGAGTAGCTACCATCTTATTATGCTATATATTAGAATCTATATTATTTAATTCTTAATAATGTCTTCATCAAGCAGTGAAGAACTATTATGCTTAGCTATTGGCACCTCAAAGAGGTTTTCACCAATGAACTTATCTTGATTATCCCATTGCACCTTCAAAAGGGTTTCACTAAGGAACATTAAATTTTGATTTTTAATGTCTTCTAGTGCCTCCAAAAAGGTTTCACTATAATATGTTGAGTTTAATCTTTGATGGTACCCTAACACCTCTGAAAATGTTTCACTAGGAAATTATTATTCTTCTACATGAATGTGGTCTTGGTCCTCCTAATATTTTATAATTGATATGTATCAATGGATGTAGTTCAATTTTTTTATTATATCAGTCCTAATCAACACATATGGGATGTGGAATGTCAATATAATGGCTAGAATGGTTGGTGATAATGGCATGTGTAATGGTAATGGAATGGGAAGAGGAAACACAATCCAAATAGAATACAATAAGATAACTTATGTTGAAACTAAAGTAATCATCTTCAATAATTATAGAAGGATCACAAATCTATTCAAACTGATCTTTAAGGTATGCATAACCAAGAATTTAATAACTATGAACATATTATGATTATAAATTGAGTCTAATTCAAAGGACTCTAAATTTGATGTTGAGATTGACATTGATTCTAATTCTAGAGCTGAATTTGATATTAGTAAAAAAATAGAACCTAACTTCAATGTTGATTCTTCATCTTGTGTGGATGTTGCTATAATGATGTCACATTAAATGTTTGATATGGGACACATAATGACTTGTGATGGCATTATGGGCTCCACAGAGACTGGTTTGTCAAAGTGAGACTCCTCCATGAGGGGAAAATGTCAAGAGAAAATTCTATAGAGACTAGCTTGTCAAAGGGAGGATCTTTTAAAATAGACATATGGTTAAGATAATGATTTATCCAAAGGTGATTATAATCATTGATAAGTGACTCAACAAAGATTAGCTTGTTAGAGTGATACTCCTCGACAATAGGTATAATATCAAGAGGTGATTCATCATAGGTTGATTTATCGCAAATGGTTGGTTCAATAAAAACATTGTGGATTGGGTGGTTCTCTTGGCCTTGGTTTAAAATTAGTTGTAAAATACCAATTTTTAATATATCTTGGTCTTTGAATGATTGGTTTGGTTAAGGAAGTAATATTTGTCTTGGTCTTTGATAGATAATTGGCATGGGTTTTCTAAAGTGGGGAATGATTGGCACTAGATGAAGAATGGTCAGTGGTTCGATAATGATACACTTAACAAAGGTTCGTCTATGACCTAGGACAATAACTATAACCCATCTAGTTATGGGTGCATAACTTTTTTGAGATAATAAGATAGCATACTTAGAAGGGCTAGAAATGGTAATGGTAGGGTGTTACGAAGCTTGGTTATTATCATGAGCCAAAGGATGAGGTTAAAATACATAAATTTTAGGGAATTATGGAGCTTGGTTGCTAGCGCAATCTAAAGGATGTGGTCTTATAATGTAAATGGTAGGGCATCATAGAGCTTGGTTATTCACATGAGCCAAGGATGAGGGCTTAGAATGGTAATCCTTCGATGTTATAGAGCTTGGTTGCTCACACATTATGAAGGAGGGTTAGTGGTATTGGTGGGGGATCAGATGTCATGATCAATGAGGGGGTAAAGATTGTATGTCAACTGGCTAAAATTATTCATCACCACATGCTATGCTTAAGGGTCTTAGCTTCATTCCCTAGATTGAGTGTTATAAAGAGTATATGGATCCATATCACAAACTACTTATTCACCATAGGGGTCTCAAACAAATTCAATTTGTGGAATCATTCAATTGTAACTTTTATTTTACATGGCTCCACCATAAATGTAATGAGACATATCCACATTAATGATGAACACTCTACAAAAGGCCTAGATTTCTACAAACTCTTAAAAACATTATCCAAAGGATAAAAGGTTCTAACTTGGTCCAACTTATCCTAGGGGAGTTGTATCTCCAAAATTGTCTATGCTAAAACTTGGTACAAAAGAATCTAATGTCAAATTTCTCACACAAATGGTCAAGTGGATGAATAAAAACTAAAATTCCAAATTCTAGGTACAAAGTCTTCCAAACAAGTCTAATATAAATAATAAAAAAGTCGTTAGGCCTATTGACTAGACATGACACAATAGCTAGGCTAAAAATATGCATGTGATAGGACTTTTGGAAAAATGCAACACATAATCTAGACTTTAAAAATAAGGTATGAGATTTAATCTAACAAATTTAAAACACTTTGGCATAAACTAGACTTTCAGAATCAAACATGAACTTGGTCAATTGACATAAGGAATGAAACAAAAGGAATATGAGAGATAGGTTATTTCTCCCAAATCTAGGCACAAATAATAATGAAAACTATTATTATTGAACAAACAACAAGTTAGAAAAAATTAAATGGCATGATGGCACAAGGAAAAGATCTAAAAGATACACGTGGATTGGTTTTGAAATTAGAAACTTGGCCACAAGGCAAATAGGTCTATAAAATGAATCAAGAAGCATAACAACATTATTGCATTATAAAGATATGACAAATGGTTTATTTTAAGACATAAAGGCATGAAAACTTGGAATGAATTAGGAAGCATAATGTTACCCTTTTCAATCAAGTGAGACACACATACAAAGTTTTTTCAAAATATTAAGGCAAAAGCATGTGATAAAAATGAATAGCATAATGGCTCTTTAAAAAAAGGAGTGATATATAAACAAAACACATTTTGACATGGAACAAAAATTAAAATATATAGCTTTAGACTCAAAAACTATGCAATAAAGGATAAAAATGATATAAAACACCATAGTGTAATATCTTAACCCATAAAATTGATAAGGTTATAGAGTGATACTAAATTCCATCTATATACATGCTCTTGAGAGGATTTTAAGTGTTAATCCAAAAATAAAAGTACATTAAAAGTAGGATTTTTAGGCCCCCTCTTCTCTCAATATATTTTATGATGACATGTAACTTCATGTTACTCACCCTACATCAATAATATGTCTACAACAAGTGGGGTTATTATAAACCTAAATTTTTATGCATTTCTAGATGGTCTCAAGTGTGGCTAACATAAGATATGCTCATGTCATTTAGATCCACATCAACCAACCTATTTTGAAAAGGCATTTTCCTTTTCAAAACCACTACATCCATCACTTTCTTAGTTTAGTGTGATGTCTGAGTTACCCATACGGTCTGAGGTAGTATCTTAATAATAGAAATTTATTAACCACTCAAGTATATGTCCCATTAAGTTGAACTTAATTTATATGGACAACTATGGAGTGGGGTTAAAATGATACTAGGATATGAATTCCTAGGTGAACACTTCCCTAGAGAACCCATGAGGAGGTGATGAACTCTTGCTCACAATCCAAAATGCATGTGTGTAAAAGACAAGTGAAAATACTTTAGAGTCACATTTAGATCACCTACACCATATGGATTTGAGAATACCTTAGCAACATTCCTTTCACACATTTATAAAATGCACAAATTCAAATAAGAAAAACTTTTGGTCACTTGATTTCCCTAAAGGGGATGGGGGAGAGCATACACGCATCAATAATTTTACAAAAATAAACAACTTTGAAAAGACAAGCATAAAACTAAACACTTTTAAGAGTATGTAATCTAAGTGTGAGTTTTATTTTAATGCACTAAAGTGAAATGTTTATTAAATTTGACCCCTTGGCATTTATTGTTGAAAGATTGAAACAAAATGAAAATGATTTAAACAAAAAGATTATTAAAACACCAATTTGAAATGTGAAAATTGCAAGTTGGAAGTGTTTTAAACATCTCCTTGTGGCATTTGGACCCTATAAAAGAGTTAGGGGTTTTTGATATTTTAAAAAAAATATATGAAAATTGAAGGTAAAATAATAACATATTCTAAAAATTTAGGGAAAACACATGTTTTTAAAGAAAACATCAAAAATGGAATTTGTATGAACCCAAATGAATCTCTAAAAGATAGATTATCAACCTATTGTTCTACACACATCGGCTAACATTAGTTTCAGGTGAAACAAAATTAGTTTTGGTAGGATCAACTTTAATTTTATTATAAATGATGTTGGTATTTGTGTAAACTATGTCACTAAAAAAATAGAATACGTGAAAAAATAATGCTAAAACTTAAATTTTAAAGATTTTCAAGCACTCAATAAAAAAACTAAGAGTAGCATTTTCATCTCCTTGCTAAATGGGATGCTTTAAAGTCCCATCAGGTGTGCAATTTGTGATCATAGGAATCTAAGAAGGTAGTTTAGTAACATGTTATTTTAAGCAATAAAAACTCAATTAAACACACTAACACTTACACTCCAAGCCTAGATCTTAAGGGTGAGCTTAGTTTAAAAGAGACAAATGAAAACATAACTAAAATGAAAAATAAAATGAATCCTTTACCTTCCTTGATAGATCCAAATGCATTGTTGAGGGTCTTGTTCATCTTGTGCTTCAAAGAATATTTATCAAATGGAGGTGTGTATCTCCTTCTCTCCTTGGCACCATTGGCTTTGATCTGGCATGATGTAGCTTGGCTCAAGAATTTGGCATTATAATATTTCTTGCTAAGAATTTTTGTATTATAAAACTAATAATCTCAAATATTTGAAATCATTTGTGTATGATAAATTTGTACCAAAATAGCTTAAAATTCAATAGGTAGGGCATTGTATTTATAGGATTATGAACTAATCCCAACCCACGGTGATTTAAGGTGGGATTTAAACATGAAATGGGTTCAAACCTAATCTAAGTGATTAGAATATAACCCAAGTAGAGTTAATATTTGTCAAGTAATTATGATTTTAAATGAATATTCATGGGTCTCCAAAATGAACTATTTAAGGATATTTTTAAAGAGCTTGACAAATCACAAAGGCCATGATGAAAGGCTAGGATATTTGCATTTTTGAATTTATTTTTTTAGTTATTCATTAATTTCAAATGGATAATTCAACTAGGTACTTAATTTGGTTTAGTTTGTTAATTAATAATGATTACCCATTTAACTCTTTTAATATTTAATATTTGTTCACGTGCCACAATTAAGAGGTCCATAGTCTAAATTGACTATTGTGATGCCACATGATGATTAGGGATGAATCCATGAGATTTTATGGTTGCATAGAATAGGATACCCAGATTAGGGATGTATCAACATGATTCTGAGCTTTGATAAATGATGTGTAATAAAATTTAGGATTTTCAATGATTCTTAGACTTAATTTACAATGGTTGGTAGGAATTTGTTTGAATTCCAATTGAAACTAATTATATCCATTTTTAAGTGTCTACATATTTTATATAGAATCTTCTACCCACTTGACATCATCATACACATTATATAGGTACTAGAATTTTATGTCAGGCATTTTTTTGGGGATCCGCAATCTTTCTCACAAGCTCGTGTGATACAAGAGTGGAATGATGTGATGATAGATAAGTATTATTCTTTGATGAATAATCATACTTATTTGGTATCTATTCTTAAAGGAAGAAATTTGGTTAGGTGAAATTGGGTATACCACACCAAATATGTAGCTAATGGGCCTATTGATAAGTATAATGCACGTCTTGTTTTAAAGGGGTACTCATAGGTTAATGGTATTGACTACTTTGAGACTTTTTCACCCATTACCAAGATGGATTATTTTCATCTTGTATTTTCTTTTGATGCATCATTGGGTTATCTAGTGTATCAAATAGATGTTACTATTTTCTTATTGCATGGATTTTTCCAGGAGGAAATCTATATAGAATAGCTTGTTGGGTTTATTCATGATTATTCTCTTGTTTTTAGACTTCAAAAGTCTCTTTACAGTCTCAAATAAGCCCCTTGAGATTAGTATGAGAATATGGATTCATTTCTTCACTATACTAACATATTGGGGAGGACATTGTAATATTAGTTTTGTATGTTGATGATTTGCTTTTCACAGGCAATTCTTCTTCTCAGATTTTGGTTATTTAGTAAACACTTTCAGTGTAGTTTGATATGATAAATCTCATTATTTTTAACTTCTTCCTTGGTTTTCATATTTCATAGTTAGATTAAGGGATTAATTTGGTTTAGCATAAGTACACACTTGATTTTCTTTAACATTTTGACATGGATGATTGTAACCCAAGTCCCTCTCCTTTTCAATCTAAAGTCACTCTCGCTTATACCTATACTACTCCACTTTGTGATCCTACATTATACAGGTACATGATTGGGAGTTTTATGTATTTGACCTATACTAGCTCCAACATTTCATTTATAGTTAGGTTTATATCTAAGTTTTTACATACTCCTCATAAGAATCATTGATATGATTCTAAGAGGATTTTATGATGTTTGTGAGGCACTACTCATTTTGTATTACACTACACTAGGGGTTATGCTTATTTGGTTGGGTAATATTAGCTATTTGGATAGCACCCTACTTGTAGGATTGAAATATTTGGCTTTGAGACCTTAACACTTGGACTAACATTGGAATGATCTAAGTTGTGGGATACTTGAACTCAGACTAGACCTCTATATTTTGTTGAGGCTAGCTCCTTTAATGTATAACTTTGGATTGCTTAATAAACTACTAATTATTTAGATCAAAGGTGGAGAATTAAATTGAAAGGGAAATACTAATTTTATATTGGTGATACACCTATATTTCTAGTTCATCCACTCTATTTGAGCTCTTAAAACACTTATTAGATAAGTAAACACTAAATCTATAACTTGAAATATCTCCTATGCATCAGTATTTCATAAAGAGGTTTTATATGGTGATAAAATCCTAAGAGAAATGATGGGATAGGCATGATTAAAGGAACTAAAAATCCACTTATATCCACTGTAAGCTCATCCAAAAGACATCAAACACTGAACATGACCTGCATAATTTGACAAACTAGCAACTAGGTAAGAATTAGGACTTGACAAGGGATAAATATCTATCACATATACAAATAAACCAACATAAATACATTATACTAGCATAATGGAATCTAAAACAATCATTTTATTTATCTAAAAAGGTTATATAATTCAATCTTGGTAGATTTTGGTCATGCCAATAGAGGTATCCTTCCAAAAAATGGCTAAAAAGTTAACATATATAATAAAATAATAGAAAAGTGAAGAGATTGGTGTTGGAGAAAGAATATGAGGTTAACTTCACTTCATTTCAAGTCTAACTAAATTATAATATTCATTCCAAAAAACTTTTAGACTTGTATTCATCTTCTAAAACTTTGCACGAAGCTTTACTTTGGCATTGGAAAAGTAGTAGTGGTCCCTTTGACAAGTCAATATTTATTTACATGAAATATAATCCAAATTTTATGCCTTAAATAAAATTTTAAGTGATTTATAAAGTGTTTTAAAACCTCAATTTACATGAAAACAAATAAAGATGCATGATCTTATCAATTAGTCAACTAAAGATTAAGACCACTTTACTCCACTAAGCTCCCTCCTTACATGAAAAGGCACTTTGAAGGATTGAAATTATGCATGAATATATATGTGAAAAATACATAGGTGGCATGTGAAAATCCTTTTTAATTTTAATATATCTATCTTAACACCAATCTTCATCTACTTGATTGATAAAATAGGCCTATTGAGAAAAGTAGGCCTAGTAGTCTCTTTGTGCACTTGAAACTCCATAGAACCTAAAAAAAGACTTGGAAACCTGAAAAAAGATGAAATTAGACTTGAATCAACTTCTCCCATCATAATATATGTCATTTTGATGATAATCTCTTGCCACTCAATCACCAAGGATGACTAGGTTCATTTTGCTTCATTTTCCTATAGACTGGATGTTTTGATTGAGATAGTAAGGTAGTTTTCAATAATATTTTTGACCAAATGAATATTTTAGGATGAATAAAAATACTTAGGCTTCAAACTCCATTGATTGGATCCCATTGAGCTACCTTGTACTTCATTTTCCATGCTCTTTCCATAAAAAATATGAATTTTTTCCCTAATCTATACAGATCCATATGTAAAATTGGAATTTTTGGAATCATATTTGAGTTTAATTTATGTTTTAATATGTTTCATGTTGATTCATATTTATTTTATGGCAAGAAAATCAACTTTTTGCAAAACTAGTTTTTTGAGGGTTTTGCAGGGTTTTGAAGCTATAACTTAAAAAAGATGATTCATGAACTACATAACTCAAAATAAAAAAATATTTCCATTGATACATATAAAATTTATCCCTCTAACATCCTTTAAAATATTAGTTTACCATTAAAAATATATGTAAAGGTATCATGTGGAGGAAATATGCCTATAGGGTTTTGCTTGCATTCTAGGCTAGCTACGCTCTTGAAGATTGTTCATAAAGTAAATTCCATTATCAAACCTCAATTTTAATTTAATATTAATTTCATAAGGTTTTATAATAATACTAATATAATTCAGCTAGATGCCTCATGTGGTGAAATATATGAGCATCTAAAAATGAGGTTTGTAAGGATGTCTAGAACTACAAAAAATGAAAATCTTTACTAGGATGAAAAACAAACCTCCCATAATTATAAATTAATAAAAAAATTATTATGGAATCTGTACAATGCTATCAAAACACTTTGAATTTTTTTTTCTTTAAGAGTCAAAAAATTCCTTTTTGGCCTAAATGCCTATTTGCTAGCAAAATCTTGAATGAGCATGGTTTGCATATAATTTAGAGTTTTTACACTCTTTAAATGTCATATTATTATGTAATAACATCATACCATTGTTTTAAAACTTTATTATAGACTTATAAATCTCTGTGGCACTTCAAAACATTGCTTGCTCCAATGGTGACCTCAAATACACATGTTGATGACTGTGACAAAACAATGAGAACTTCCAAAAATGAAATGGAATTTAATTTTTTTTATATTATTATTAAAATAATTATTACCTTATGTACCACATTTAAAGTCAAAACTTCACCTATAGATGCTATAATCCTCAAATTTACTTCAAATTTGCTTCTTTTGCATGGATTGTGTATATTTAACTAAGTTTTGGTGTTTTAGAGATGATTTCATGATTTTTGGAGGTTTTCAAGATCAAATTTATCCTAAATTATCTCAATATTCCTCTTAATATGTTTAAAACATCCTCTATCCCTCTTTCTAGCATACTTTGACCCCTTTAACAAGGTTTTAGGATCCATACAATCAAATTCCATACATATGATAAACTATAATCTTAATTCATGGTTTTTTATGTTTCAATGACTTGAATAATTATATTAAGATATTATCAACTTGTAAATTCATATACATTTCATATATACTTGATTTGATATGGTCATTGAGAAAAAATTATTTGTCCATGACCAATGAGAGAGAAAGTAAATCTCGTTGTAGGTGGAAATTGCAAACAATGGAGGTGTTTGAGAGGTAAATTGTCACCCATAGTGATTTTAATTCAAAAATAGTGAAAATAATTTAATTATATCACATTTAACCTTCTTTATTATCTCTTTCATTCCTTTTTAATCCTCCTAATCAAGGTTTTAGGTTTCTTACACTCATATTCTATACACTTGGCTATGTACCATCATCCTTGTGAGGTGTGAATGTTAGTCTTAGGATGAGATATATTTCAGAATTTATATTAGAGTTTCATTAAATCTAAAACCTTGACCTCATCTACTTCATGTCTATGAAACATGCTTTTTATGATAGACCTCTCATTTACCCTAGACTTAACTGTGTCTTCATAATTATATGGATTGTGAAAAAAGGATGCCAAAGAAAAATATAAGACAAGTGGAATTAGAGTATCCATTTATTATGATTCCTATAAATGAGATTCAAATAAATAATAAGGATATCAAAATTCTCTTTAGTCTCATTAGCATAGTTCACTATTTTTTCATTCAGACCACTTGACCGTAGGACACTCTCCTTGAGCTAAATGTAGGTGAGAATTCCTTTTCTGAGCATTTGGAGTCACATCAGGATTTAGACTAAGTTTGGCTTTAAGGTCTATAGTAAATTAGTACACTAATCATATTCACCACCTTTAAACATTAAATAAGCTTATGTATACTAAGATCCTAGCCATTGTAGGTGCTTTAATAGATGATTTGATCCTTTTGCCCTCAAACTCTCCCTTGACTCCACTAAAGCCCACATTTTTTAATCCTCCTTTAATTTGAAGATGGAATTATTTTATATACTCTACCTACTAGTAACCAAATTGAAATATCATAAAGGAAATATCTTATTACCATGATGGCTAGAATATGGTGCTTCAAGAGGTATTTTCTTGAATATAATACTCCCTTAGGGTTTTGAAAACATGAAGATCCCTATATTATTAACATTCCCATTGATTATTGTATTATCTTTCAAATCATGAAAATATCTTAGAGGATGCTTGAAAACCCTCATAGGTCACTACATGTCTATTTCATAATATAAGCCTAGTTGAATGTAATTGTAGATACATATGGACTATGAAAAGGTCTCTCTATGCATGAAGAGTGTGAAAAATGTATGTGTTAGTCTTGAGTCTTTATCTTCATTGATAATCTTACTAACATCTTAATAACACTCCTAAGGGTTTGTATCCTTTAGCTTCTTCAAGATCATGGCCTACTTTCTTGCTTGTAGGATTATTAGGGGATAGATGTAGATTACATTATGTCTAAAATCATTATTCTAGTTGAATGTAATTGTAGATACATATGAACTATGAAAATGTCTCTCTATGCATGAAGAGTGTGAAAAATTTATGTGTTAGTCTTGAGTCTTTATCTTCATTGATAATATTACTAACATCTTAATATAACACTCCTAAGGGTTTGTATCCTTTAGCTTCTTCAAGATCATGGCCTACTTTCTTGCTTGTAGGATTATTAGGGGATAGATGTAGATTACATTATGTCTAAAATCATTATTACTTAACCCTTAAAAAACACCTTAGTCTTCATTCCTCTAGGTCATGATGATTAATTAAACACAAAAACCTCATTGTAATGATTCAAAATCCTTATAGCTGCTAAACCATTATTTAGCTAATTGATAGTGGCTTCATTCCTCTAGGTCCTTGTAAAGACTAAGATAAGGTGTGAAGGAACCTTGGTGTGTTTGAAAACATAATAAGTTATCCTAATGTTTTACTCCTTGCTTAAAACTAGCTTGAATATCTCAGAAAACCTCCTTGAGCTATCTTGACTATCTTGAGACTCTCCTTGACTGTCTTAAGAGTTCATACATGGTTATAGGTGACTTGTGGCTTATTAGCCCTATATATGGCATAATTGAATCTTGAAATGGCCTTTCTTTCTTGTTTATTAATGTATAAGTATCTCTCAATATAAATCCTAACTTTTCTAATCCAAACTCACTTCTTGAATCCCCTAACAATCAAAATTATATGCAATTAGGGCTCCCTTTAAGGTATAAGACTATAGGTGCCTTTTGATGACTATAGGTGAGTTTTGTGAGGGTAACATGGCTTTAAAAATTAGGGACACATAAATTTTATATGTTTAAACCCCCTTATGTCTACCTTGATGACCAATCATGACCAATACCTTGGCAAAACCTTAATCAAACACCTTCTTGTAAATAATCATATCTTTCCACAAAAGATGACTATGAATATATGGCATGTTGTATGAAATTTGACTAAATTTAGCCTTAAAGGCTCAAAATCATGTGTTTTCTCTTGAAAACCTCCATTTTTATACTATATAAGGTCATTTAATAAATAAAAAATGAAATATCCTTGTCCCTTTGAGATTGATGTTTTTGATTGAGTTCCATGACTAAAATGAGCAAGTTGTAGGTCATATTCTCATGACTATATATGATGTTCCACTTGATGCATATGTCACCTTGGTCATGCTCTAATGGTCTCACTCAAACCTTATATTTCATGACAAGATTTCATCTAATGGATATGGGTATGAAGGGTGAGTGAAGTGTAAATATGATGAAGAAATCATGATGGAGGGTGGAATGAAAAGGCTAAACATAGTGATATGGATATGTATGATAGTGAAGTGGGGATGGATGAGATGGTGGTGGGAAGGTGAATGAAAGAGTATGAAAAAGGATTAAAAAAATTTCATATGTAAACAGAAACCAATGATCATTATATCCCATGGCCTTGAAAGCCATTGGAGGAGAGGAAGTGGGTCAAATTCAAACCTAGTCTTCTATAAAAACCTTAAAATTTACAATGAAACCTTAAAAAATGCTTATCTAGGTCTCTTTATGAATGTTGAATGAATATGATGACTTATTGGACATGAAACTTTGAGAAATTCTTATAATTTTTATTATAAATCATGAAAAACTTGATGGAAACCCTACAAACACAAATTCAAGAAAATTTGATGTGCCCTTCCTCTACCATGACCGTATAACTTCTCTTTGCAAACATGTTATACTATAAATTTGATTGGATGAATTTGTGATTTTTTTTAAAATTGAATTATATGAATAATATTTTAAGGAGATGATGGATAGGTATGTTAAGTTCCCAAGATTTTAGAATAACTTGATTTTCCTTGAAGCTCTACCCTAGTGAGGAGAAAATGGAGAAAATTGGTTGCCTTTCTAGTTGTAGGGAAACATAAATTAGCCTATATTAAAATAGGTGGATCAAGAGCCTAGATAATCAAATTTATAAACCAATTTATCGATCAGTAATCCCTCTAAGTCTAGTTTCTTTACCCTAAAATTTAGATATGTGCCCTCCTCCAGCAGACCATACCATCAAAAAACCTACAAGCAGGTCACTTTGTACAAATAAGGAAAACACCTAAAATGGATTGGTTTTTCAATTGTATTGCCTCTAATTTACATGAAAATATTGATGAATATTTTTATTGATCTGAACCTAACCTCCCCTTCCCTTGTTGTATGGAATCCATATGGAATTTGTATTATTGCTTATAAAATGAAGGAAAAGAGTTTTTCTTGCTCTTTAAAAAGACAAATTTCACTTTCAACACTTGAAATAGAAGCCTTTATAGTATAAACGTGCCATAACATGAAAAATAGACAATTTTACAACATTTTTGATGTTTTAAATATGGAAATTGCCATTTGTGAGGGGTTTTGGGGACCCTTTTGGCTTAGAAAACATTTTAAATCACCTTTTCAGGTTATGAAACTTAGTATTTAAGATAAATTCATAATTATGAATATGTTAAAATCCATTTTGAAATGATAATGACTCTTTTTTTACTCCATTTTTGACATTTTTGATTTAAAAATGTGTTTTTAGGCCACAACTCACTGGTTTAACTAGCTACAAAGGGCTAATGACTAGATTTTAGAAAGTTTCATATTATAGAGGTTGTAATTTGGCCTTAACAGGTCAAATTAGTAACAATTTTGGTGACTCTCATGGGTTTACTAGCTTACTAGTCAATGAACTCATTAGGTTTCATATGATAATTGTAAACTAGGATATAACAAATTTAACTGGATGACTTTCTTTATTGAGAAATAGACTCTTTTGAGCTTTGTAATAACTTTTTTTACAATGACACAACAATACTAAAGGGAAACAATAGATAAAATAGAAATCAAAGATAGCTAAACTATGGAAAATATGAAAACATAACAAAAGGGAAGTAGATTTCTACTTATGCTACTCACTTATTGACATAAAGCAAACCTAGAACAACTAACCTGAATTGATAAGCTTTCCTCTAGGATCAAATGGAAAGAAATTTTGTGTACCATGGATCCTTTAAATTTATTTTCTTCCTTTTGATAGATTTATTTTGTAGATATGAGTACTTGGATATTCATCTCTTCTTGATGGTGCAATTGGGATTCTAAATTCCATTCTTAGGTGCATGGATTGAAGATATGGATCTAAGATCCAATCATCTTCCTCCCATATTCTTATTTCTTGCATCAAGAGTGTCTACCTCATTCATAGGATAATCATGATTTGACACATTCTCATTTAATGATTGTATTGGCAATTTAGTTAATATAATTAGATTGATGACTTCATTATACTCCATTTGAGGTGGTACTTTGTCAAAAAAAATTAGATTCTTGATAAGTGTCCAAATATGGATGTAATATCTAATTACTTTCTTCCTAATGTATAGTTTAATAAAAACTCTTTACAAGACATTAATCAATCTCCACTTGGGGTAGAGATGGACAATAAAACTTTGCAAAAAACTCTCCAAGTCATCCCAAAAGGCTTTTTCATCATGATCAATTGAAAGGACATGAAATTCATCAGTATTCTTACCATTTGAAACATGTTGATCACATATTTATACCTTTTGGATGGAATCATATGAAATTTATTGATCTGATGAACTTGCTTTATCTTCATCTTCTATAGAGAATGGAATCTCATCTATCCACTCAAGCTCCAAATCATCTTGCTTTAAGATCTCTAGAATAGTGTTGATTTATAGAAGCTCAAAAATATTGGTGGGATCCTTAGGTGATTCATCAACCTATTTCTCTATCTCATCATCAAAATCTATCATTTCAAGGTCTTCAATTTCATTCAAGAAATCATGGTATAACTACTACCAATGATCACCTTCTTTAGGAATATTCTCCATCTCAGTAATGGATGTATGTGAGTTGTCTTCATGATTACCTTATAAATAAATATTTATATTTAATTCATCTATATAAACTACTACAATCTCTTTATAAACCTCTTGAAACTCATCTTCTTTGGCATCATGAAATATTAAATCATGTTTGTCCTTGGTAAGTGGTGTCCTAATTATGATTATTCTTCTTAATTACTAAATTTACCTTTAATTTCTATCTCTTTGGCTACATATTATTTATTTTACTCACAAATAAGGGGTTATTACTCCAAAAGTGGCATGTTATATCCCTAAAAGTATTTAATAATATGAGAAATGTGTACAAAAGTAACCATGGATACCCAATTTTGCTCATAAGACTTATCTTCTTGGATCACCTTCACCTCATCTCTATATAGTTTTTATTGAATGGATTTATATGAAGGAAAGTTATTTGACTTATAAGAAGAGATGAGTGGAGGATGACTGATCTCTAGTTTGCTCTTGAAGTCATCATCTTTATGCGTGCTTGAATTATGTTTTTTCTCTTTAGACTGATGTATCTAATTCAAAGTTATGAACTTAGGTTTATGAACCTCTACTTTTGTACTTTTTATATCCATGGGTGTGAAAGAATGAATTTTCTATTGTGTTGCCTCTATATCTACCAGATAATACTAGAGATGTTGATTTTCAAGCTCAATTTACTTGGCTAAATTAGCCTCAAAATCATGGATTAGATCACTAGGTATTTCTTCCTAACAACTTTAATATGTATGACCTTGTATAATCTCTACAATCTAAAAATTAGACTTCTCATAAAAAACTTATTCAAATTTTTGAGACCTCTCTTTGATAGAATTCTAGGTAGGAAATCTAGGCAAGGCTTGGTTTGAATCCTAAGGGCTATGATAAAATTTAGTTTTCTGGTCATAAAGGGAAAATGGAAGCCCTATGGGAACATACTACTACAAATGATGACCCTGGGGTTTCTCATAAACCACTATCCTCTCTTCAGTGCTCACTATTAAACCTCCATTGTCTAAACTATCAGAACTAGACTTTGAGTGACCTTACCTTATGAAATTTATAGTTACCTCTTTAGCCTGATGCAAATTTTCTTTCATATTCTAAATTTTATACTTAGAAATATCCTCATTATAGATATCTCTAGTGTCTTTACTTATCATCTCTTTCTCATAGCCAAATAGAGTTTTCTTGAAGCTTGAGATGGATTGATTGAGGAGATGATTGGGTTGATCAAGAGGATAAAAAGACTCATGAGAGTGGTCATTGGACTGGTATGAGATTTCATATTAATGATAAGGCTATGAATATTAATTATATGATATGGCTCATGATATGATAGATATGAGTCATGAGGATCATATTTGAATTGTTGGCAAAGATGAGAATGATAAAATTCTTCTCTATAGGTTATCATCGCCTATAAACTCATGAAGATAACTAAAATTATGAGCAAAAATTTACCTTTTACCTTAAGATGAGGGACATAAGAGTACTAGAAACTAGATCTAAAGATGATGTGATGCAAATTTTCACTCTAATAGCTAACTAACATCCCACTAGGTGTGCTAGAACTGTTAGCTATCTAGATAGCCCCCTAATTGAAGGATTGATAAATTTGGCTTTGAAACCTTCACACCTAGACTAACACTAGAATGATCTAAGTTGTGGGACACCTAAACTTAGGCCAGACCTCTAGATTTTGGTGAGTCTAGCTCCTCTGATGTATCACATTGCACTACTTACTAAACTACTAAAAATTGGGTTAAAAAGGGGGAAAAGGAAAATAAAGGGGAAATCTTACTTTAATGTTGATGATACACATATATTTCTAGTTTTTCCAGTCTATTTGATCTCCTAAAACACTGATTAGACATGTAAATACTAAATCTATAGCTCCAAATATTTTCTATGCATCAGTATGTCATGAAGAGGTTTTATCTCATGATCAAAGCCCAATGGAAATGATGGAATAGGCCTCATTCAAGTCACTAACCAAAAACTTATATCCAATATAAGCTCAACCAAAAGACATCAACCACTAAAGATGACTTGCATAATATGACAAACTAGTAACTAGGTAAGAATAGGGACTTGACAAGGGAGAAATCTCTACCACATATGCAAATAAACTAACATAAATACATTATAACAGCATAATGGAATTTGAATCAGTCATTTTATTATCTAAAATGGTTATATAACTCAATCTTGGTATATTTTGGTCATGCCAAGAGAGGGATCCTTTAGGATGAAAAATATGATCATTCAGCTAGAATCCTCACATAGTGAAAGATATGAGCATTTAAACATGAGATTTGTAAGGATGTCTAGAACTACAAAAACTAAAAATCTTCACCAAGATGAAAAATAAACCTACCCTACTTATTAATTCCTGAAAAAATAATTATATGTTATTTAAGATACTATAAAAAAATATAAAAACATCTTTTTCTTGAAAAGTCAAAAATCCTTTTTTGGCCTATATGCCTATTTTCTTGCAAAAGCTTGAATAAGTATGGTTTGTATATAATTTGGAGTTTTTACACTATTTAACCATAATGTAAAAATATCATTCCATTATTTTTAAAATTTCACAAAGACTTAGAAACCTCTGTGGCACTTCAAAATGCTGCCTACTCCAATGGTGACCTCAAATAGACATGTTATTTATTGTGACTAAAAAATGAGAACTTCCACTCATCCAATGGCCTTGAACATTTTATATATTATTATTAAACTAATTATGACATTATTTACCAAATTTAAAGTTAAATTCCACCTATAGATGCCATAATACTCAAATTTCCTTCAAATTTGATCCTTTTACATGGACTATGTGTATATTTGACTAAGTTTTGATGTTTTGGACCCGATTTAATGATTTTTGGAGGTTTTCAAGATTAAATTTACCCTTAATTATCTCAATAATCCAATTAATATGTTGAAAACATCCTTTATCCCTCTTTCTAGCATACTTTTATCCCTTTAGGAAGGTTTTAAGATTTATGCAATCAAGTTTTGTACATCTGATGTACTATCATTTTAATTCATGTCTCTTGATGTCTCAATGACTTTAATAATGATATTAATATATTATTAAATTATACATTCTTATACCATTAATATATACTTGATTGGATAAGGTTATTGAGAGAAACTTGTTTACCCATGACCTATGAAAGAGAAAGTAGACCTTGTTATAGGTGGAAATTGCAAGCAATGGAGGTGTCTAGGAGGAAAATTATCACTAATAGTTATTTGGATTCAAACACAATGAAAATAATTGAACTAGATCACACTCAACCTTCTTAATTATCTTCTTCACTGCTTTTGACTCCTCCTAATAAGGGTTTTATGTTTCTTACATGAATATTCAGTACACTTGGCTATGTACCATCATCCTTATGAGGTATAGATGTTAGTATTAGGATGAGATAGAATATACAATTGAGATTAGAGTGTCATTTAAGCTAAACCCTTGACCTCATCTAATTCATGTTTGTGAAACATCCTCTTTATGATAGACCTCTCCTTTACGCTAGATTGAACTGTGTCTTCATAGTTGTATGGACTATGACAAAAGGATGACAGAGTGAAGTTTAATAAAAATGGAATTGGAGTCTTAATTTTCTATGATTCCTCTTGAGTATCTAAAAAAAACCCATAAGGAGATCAAAATTCTCTTTAGTCTCTTTAGTATGTCTCACTATTTTATCATTTAGACCACTTGACTATAGGGCACTCTCCTTAAGCTAAATATAGGTTAGAATTACTTTTTTGAGCCTTTATATTCACCTGAGGATTTATAATGAGTTTGTATTTAAGGTCTATAGTCAATTAGTACACTAATCATATTCACCACCTTGAAACATTAAATAAGCTTATCTATATTGAGATCTTAGCCACTATAGGTGTTTCTACACATGCTTTAATCCTTTTACCCTCAAAATATCCTATGACTCCACTAAATCCCACCTTTTGTAAGCCTACTTGCATTTAAATATGAAACTCTTTTAGCTACTCTTCCTACTAGTCATCAAACTAAAAGATCCTAGAGGAGAGATCTTATTACCATGATGGTTGGGACATGGTGCTTTAAGAGGTATTTTCTTGACTATAACACTCCCTTAGGGTTTTGAAAACATGAAGATACTTATCTTATTAACACTACCATTGATTCTTGTGTTACCTTTAAAAGCATGAAAATCTCTTAGAGGATGGTTGAAAACCCTCATAGGTGGTTATAGGTCTATTTCATAAGTAAGCCTACCTAAATGTGACTATAGATGTATAGGGACTATGGAAAGGTCTCTTTATGCATGAAAAGTGTGAAAAAAGTATGTGGTATTCTTGAGTATTTATCTTCATTTATCATCTTCTTAACATCTTAATAACCCTCATAAGGGTTTGTATCCTTTAGCTTCTTCAAGATCATGGCCTACTTTCTTAGATGTAAGTTACTTAGGGTCTGGATAAAGATTACATTGTGTCTAAAATTATTATTCCTTGGCCCTTGAAAAACTCTTTAATATTCATTCCTCTAGGTCATGATTATTACTTAAACAAAAAAACCCTCATTGAAAGTTTCAAAATCCTCATAGAATTCAAAACCACTATTTAGCTAATTGATAGTGGATTCATTCCTCTACGTCCTTGTACAGACTAGGACAAGGTGTGAAGGTGCCTTGATGTGTTTGAAAACATAGTAAAGTGTATTGATATGTTACTCATTTCTTATAACTATCTTTAATAGCTCGATAATATTACTTAAACTACCATGACTATCTTGAGACTCTCCTTGACTATCTTAAGATTTGGTACATCGTTATAGGTGTCTTGTAGCTTATTAGCCCTATATATGACCTACTTGAATCTTAAAATGCCCTTTATTTATTGTTTATTCATGTATAATTATCTCTCAATATCAAGCCTATATTTTATAATCCAAACTCACTTCTTGAAGCCCCTAAAAATACAAATCATATGCAATTATGGCTCCCTTCAAGGTATAGGATTATAGGTGCCTTTTGATGGTTGTAGGTGAGTTTCATGATGGTAACTTGGCTTCTAGAATTTAGAGACACATAACTTTTATAGTTTCAAAGCCCCTTAGGTTTTCCTTGATGACAAAACATGACTAATACCTTACCAAAACCTTAATAAAACACCTTTTAAACAATCATATCTTTCCACAAAACATGAATGTGCATATATGGCCTGCTATATGAAATTTGATTGAATTTAGACATAAAGGCTCAAAAGCATGTTTTATCTCTTGAAAACGTCCATTATTATACTATATAATTTCATTTCATATATGAAAAATTAAATATCCTTTTCCCTTTGAGATTGATGTCTTTGATGGAGTTCTATGACTTAAAAGAACAAGTTGTAGGTCTTTCTCTCATGACTATATATGATGTTCCACTCGATGCATATGTCATCATAGTCATCATATGATGGTCTCACTCAAACCTTAGATTTATTGACAATATTTCTTGGAATTTTTATGGATATGAGGGGTTATTAGAGTGGAAATATGATGAATAAAACATGATGGAGGGTGGAATGAAAAGGGTAAACATAGTGATATGGTTGTGTATGACAGTGAGGTTGGGGTGGATAGGATGGTAGTGGGAAAGATCATAAATGAGTATGAAAAAGGATACCAAATGGTTCATTTTTAAACACAAACCAATGATCATCGCATCTCATGACCTTGAAATCCAGTGGAGGAGAGGAAGTGGGTCAAATTCAAACCTAGTTTTTCGTAAAAACCTTAAAATTTGTAAAGAAACCTTTAAAATGCTAATCTAGGCCTCTTTATGCACTTTTAAATTATATGATGACTTATTGGCCATGAAAATTGGATAAATTTGTGATATTTATTTGACCTTGAATTTTATAAGTTCCCAAGATTCTATAATAACTTGATTTTCCTTGAAACTCTACCCCAATGAGGAGAAAATGTAGAAAAATAGTTGCCTTTCAAATTGTAGGGTTTCATAAATTAGCCTATTTTCAATTGGGTGGTTCATGATACTAAATAATCTAATTGATAAACCACTTGATCCATTAGGGATCCCTCTAAGTCTAGTTTCCTCACCCCAAAATTTAGATTTATACCCTCCTCTAGCAAACCATACCATCAAAAAACGTTCAAGTAGGTCACTTTGTGTAAACAAGGAAATCACGTAGAATGGAATGGTTTTGGGTATGTATTTCCTCTAATTGCCATGAAAATATTCATGAATTTTTTCCATGACCTGCACCTGATCTCCCCTTCTCCTGTTGTATGGAATTCATATAAAATCTTTACTATTGCTTGTAAAATGAAGGAAAAGACCTTATTTTTCTCTTTAAAAAGCCAAATTTATCTTTGACCACTTGTAATATAATCCTTTAGAAGCTAAACATGTAATAACATGAAAAATAGACAATTTTACAACATTTTTGATGTTTTAAATATGTAAATTGGCATGTGTGAGGGGTTATGGGGACCTTTTTGGATTAGAAAACATTTTAAATCACCTTTTCAAGTTATGAAACTTAGGATTTAAGATAAATTCATAATTTTGAATATTTTAAAATCCATTTTGAAATGATAATGATTCCTTTTTACTGCATTTTTGAAATTTTTGATAAAAATTTGTGTTTTTAGGCCACAAGTCAATGATTTGACTAGTTACAAAGAGCTAATGACTAGATTTTAGAAATTTTCATATTATAGGGGTAGTAATTTGGCCTTATAAGGTCAAATTACTAACAATTTTATTGAATCTCAAGGGTTGACCAGCTTATTGGTCAAAGAACTCACTAGTTTTCATATGACAATGACAAACTAAGATATAACAATTTCAATTGGGTGACTTTCTTGACTAAGAAATAGACTCTTTTGAGATTTGTAATACCTTTTCTAACTATGACACAACAAGAATAAATGGAAACAAAAATGAAAATATAAAGCATAGATAACTAAACTATGGAAAATAGGAAAACATAACAAAAGGGAAGCAGATTTATGCCTATGCTACTCACTTATTGACATAAACTAAACCTAGAACAACTAACCTGAATTGATAACCTTTCCTCTAGGATCAAATGGAAATATATTTTTTTCTCCATGGATCTTTGAAATGTATTTGTTTCCTTTTGATATCTTTCTTTTGCAGATAGGAGAACTTGGATATTCATGTATTCTTCATGGTACAATTAGGATTCTAAATTCTATTTTTAGGTGCATGGATTGAAGATATGGATCCAAGATCTAATAATCTTCCTCTCATATTATTATTTCTTTTGTCAAGAGTGATATCTCTACCTCATTCATAGGTTGATCATGATTTTACACGTTCTCATTTAATGATTGTATTGGCAATTCAGCTAATACACTTGCATTGATGACTTCATTATACTCCATTTGAAGTGGTAGTTTGTTAAAAATTTTATATTCCTAATAAGTATCAAAACATGGATGTAATATGTCATTAGTTTCTTCCTAATTTAAAGCTTCAAAATTAATCTTTACAATACATTAATCAATCTCCACTTGGGGTAGAGATGGACAATCAAACTTTGCAAAAAACTTCTCCAAGTCATCCCAAAAGGCTTATTCATCCTGATAAACTAAAAGGAAATGAAATTCATCAGTATTTTTACCATTTTATACATGTTAGTCACATATTTATACCTATTTGATCGAATCATATGAAATTTCTTGATTTGATGCACTTGTTCCATCTTCATCTTTTGTAGAGAATGGCATCTCATCTATCCACTCAAGCTCTAGCTCATCTTACTTTGGGATATCTAGAATAGCATTGCTTTCTTGAAGCTCCAATATTGGTGGGATCCTAAAGTGAGTCATCAAACTATTGCTCTATCTCATCATCAAAATCTTCCATCTCAAGGTCTTCAATTTCATTCAAGAAATCATGGTATAGCTGCTACCAATTATCATCTTCTTCAAGAATATTCTCCATCTTATTAATGGCTCTATATTACTTGTCTTCATGTTTTCATTTTTAAGAAATATGTATTTATAATTCAACCATATCAGCTGATACAATATTTTAACAAAACTCTTGCAAATCCTCTTCTTTGGCATCATGAAATACTGAATCATGTTTGTCCTTGCTAAGTGGTGTCCCAATTATGATTTCTTATTCTTGATCATTGAAGTCACCTTCATTTTCTATCTCTTTAGTTGAATATTCTTAATTTACCTCATAAATAAGAGGTTCTTGCTCCAAAAGTGGCATGGTATATCCATAAAAGTATTCAATAAGATGATAAAGGTATACAAAAGTAACCATAGATACCTAATTTTGCTCATGAGGTTTCTCTTCTTGGATCACCTTCACCTCATCGCTCTGTATTTTTCAATAAATGTATATCCATGAAGGAAAGGTATTTAGCCTCTAATAAGATATGAGTGGAGGATGAATGATCCTTGGTTTGCTCTTAAAGTCAACATCTTGAAGCATGCTTTAATGTTCTTCTTTCTCTCTAGACTGGTGTATCTAATTGCAAGTTATGAACTTAGGTATATGAACCTATAATTTTGTACCTTTTATAGCCATGGGTGTGAAATAAGGAATTTGATATTGTGTTGCCTCTATAGCTACCATTGAATATTGGAGATATTGATTTACAAGCTCAATTTTCTTAGATAAATTAGCCTCAGAATCATGGATTAGATCACTAGGGATTTCTTCTTACAAACTTGAAGATGTAGGCTCTTATATGATCTCTGCAATCTAAAAATTAGACTTCTCATAAGAAACTTCTTCAATTTTATGAGACCTCTCTTGGATAGACTTCCAACTAGGAAAGCTAGACAAGGCTTGTTTTGATTCCTAAGGGTTGTGATAAACATTAGTTTTTTAGTAATAAATGGAAAATCAAAGCTCTATGGGAACATACTATTGGCAATGATGACTCTGGGGTTTCTCATCAACCACTATCCTTTCTTCAATGCTTACTATTAGACCTCTAATGTCTAAAATAATAGAACTAGACTTTTAATGACCTTGACTTATGAAATTTGCACATATCTCTTTAGCCTGATGTAAATTTTCTCTCATACTTTGAATTTTGTACTTGGAAATATCCTCACTATAGCTCTTTCTAGTGTCTGTACTTATCATCTCTTTCTCATAGACAAATAGAGTTTTCTTAAAGCTTGAGAAGGATGGATTTAGGAGTTGATTGGGTTGATCAGGAGGATAACAAGACTCATGAGAGTGGTTATATGACTAGTATGATATTTCATACTAATGATAAGGTTATCAATATTAATTATATGATATGGCTCATGATATGAGTAATATGAGTCATGAGTATCATACTGGAATTGTTGACAAGGATAAGAATGATACAATTCTTATCTATAGGTTAACATAACATATAAAATCATGAAGATAACTGAAATTATGAATTAAAAGTACCTTTTTCCTTGAGATGATGGTTACGAGAGTACTAGAAACTAGATATAAAGATGATGTGATGTAAAATTGTACTCTAATAGTTGAACTCATGTCCCACCAGGCATGGCAAAACTGTTAGCTATCTAGATAACACCTTACTTAAAGGATTGATAGATTTGGCTCTAAAACCTTCACACCTAGACTAACATTGGAATGATCTGAGTTGTGGGACACTTGAACTCAGACCAAACTTCTATATTTTGGTGAGGCTAGCTCCTCTGATGTATCACTTTGCACTACTTATTAAACTACTGAATATTGGGTTAAAAAGTGGGAAAAGGAAATTGAAATGGAAATCCTAATTTAATTTTGGTGATAAACCTATATTTATAGTTCATCCACTCTATTTGAGACCCTAAAACACTAATTAGATAAGTAAAGACTAAATATATGGCTCCAAATATCTCTTATGAATCAATATTTTTGGAATAGGTTTTATCTAGTGATCAAATCCCAAGGAAAATTCTAGAATAGGCCTCATTAAATGTACTAACCAACCACTTATATCCACTATAAGATAATCTAAAAGACATCAAACACTGAACATGACCTACATAATCTAACAAACTAGTAACTAGGTAAGAATCAGGTCTTGACAAGGGAGAAATCTCTACCACATATGCATATCAACTAACATAAATACTTTATACCAGCATAATGGAATCTTAAATATTAATTTTATTAATCTAAAAAGGCTATATAACTCAATTCTTTTAGATTTTGGTTATGCCAAGAGAGGGATCCCTCTAGAAAAATAGCTAAAAATTCAACATATATAATAAAAGCATAGAAAATCTAAGAGATTGGCATTGGAAAGAGAAGATGAGGTGAACTTAACATAATTTCAAGTATAACTCAATTGTAATATTCATTCCAAAAAAAAATTAGACTTGTATTCATCTTCTAAAACTTTATATGAAGATTTACTTTGGCATTGGAAAAGGAGTGGTGGGACTTTTGACAAGTCAATCTTCCTTTCCATGAAATGTATGCCAACATGGATGCCTTAACTCAAGCTTGAATTTATTTAGAAAGTGTTTAAAAAACTTAATTTACATGAAAACAAAGGAAGATACATGATCTTGTCAATTATTCAACTAAACCTTAAGACCATTTTACTCCACTAAGCTCCGTCTTTGCATGAAAGGGCACTTTGAAGGCTTAAAAACATGTATGAATATATATGTGAAAAAATGATAGGTGGCATGTAAAACTCCATTTTAACTTAAAGATAACCATTTAAACACCAATATTCATCTACTTGATTGATAAAATAAGCTTATTGAGCCAACTAGGCCAAGTAGTCTATCTATGCACTTGAAACTCCATAGAACCTAAAATAATACCTTTAAAACCTACAAAAATTACATTATACCTGAATCAACTCCTCCCATTATGATATATGTGATTTTGATGAAACATTCTTGCCACTTAGTCACCAAGGATTACTAAGTTCATTGTGATTCATTTGCCTATAGAGTGACTATTTTGTTTAAGATTATACTGGAATTTTCAAGAATATTTCTTACCAACTAAATAGTTTAGGATGGATAACAAGTCTCAGGCTTCAAACTTCTTTGATTGGATCCCATTGAACCTCCATGTACTTCATTTTTCATGATTTTTTATACCAAAAACATGATTTATACCCTGATCCTTATAGCTCCATATGTAAAATTAAAATTTATGTAATCCTCTCCAAGTTTAATTAATGTTTGAATATGTTTTATGTTTATTGATAATGATTTTATGGCAACAAAATCAACTTTTTGCAAAACAATTTTTTTTTAGGGTTTTAGAGGGTTTTAAAGCTGAAACCTAAAAAATATTATTCATGAAGTACATACCTTCAAATATAAAAATATTTCCATTTATGTTTATTAAATTTATCCCCCTAACATCCCTAAAAATATTGGGTTCCCATGCAAAATATATGTAAATTTATCATATGGAGAAAATCTGCCTGCAAGGTTTTGCTTACATTCTAGGCTGCCTACGCTCTTAGATATTATTCATAAATTAAATCATATCAAAAATACAATTTTAATTTAATTATAAGTTAATATAGGTACTCAAAATATACTAATATTTTTTGGTTAGTGTCCTCACCTGGTGAAAGATATGGGCATTTGAACATGAGGTTTGTAAGGATGTTTAGAACTGTAAAAACTAAAAATCTTTACCAAGATGAAAAATGAACCTCCCATACTTATAAATGACTAAAAAAACATTATAGGTTCTATAAAAACACTCTAAAATCATTTTTGGCCTGAAAATTCAAAAAATCCCCTTTTGGTCTATAGGCTTATTTTCTTGCAAAATCCTAAATGAGAATGGTTTGTATATAATTTGGAGATTTTAAACTATTTAAATGTATTATTATGATTTAAAAATATCATTCCATTATTTTCAATCTTTCACCTAGACTTGTAAAACTCTGTGGCACTTCAAAATGCTACATGTTCTAATGGTGACCTCAAATATACATGTTGATGACTGTGGCAAAAAAGAAAGAACTTCCACTCATCCAATTGACTTTAAAATTTTATATATTACTAATAAACTAATTATTACCCTATTTAACAAATTTAAAGTAAAAAATCCACATGTATAATCCATAATCCTCAAATTTATTTCAAATTTGATCCTTTTGCATGGACTGTGTGTATATCTAACTACGTTTTGGTGTTTTGGAGCTGATTTCATGATTTTTTGAGGTTTTAAAGATCAAATTTATCCTTAATTATCTTAATAGTCATCTTAAGATGTTGAAAACATCCTCTATCCCTTTTTTTAGCATACTTTGACCCCTCTAATAAGGTTTAGGCCTCATACAATTAAATTTTGTACATCTGATGTACTATCATCTTATTCATGTATATTGATGTCTCAATGACTTGAATAATGATATGAATATATTATTAACCTATACATGCCTATACCATTCATGGATACTTTATTTGATAAGGTCATTGAGAGAAACTTGTTTGCCCATGACCTATGAGAGAGAAAGTAGACCTTGTTGTAGGTGGAAATTCTAAGCAACAGAGGTGTTTGAGAGGTAAAATATCACCCATATTGGTTTATATTCAAACATAATAAAACTAATTAAATTATATCATATTCAACTTTATTTATTGTCTTTTTCACTCCTTTTGACTCCTAATCAAGGTTTTAGGTTTCTTACACTAATATTCCATACACTTGGCTGTGTACCATCATCCTTATGATGTGTAGATGTTAGTATTAGGATGAGATAGACTATATCATTTAGATTAGAGTGTCATTCAATATAAACCCTTGACCTCATCTAATTCATTTCTTTGAAACATTCTCTTTATGATAGACCTCTCGTTTACCCTAGACTAAACTATGTCTTCATAGTTGTATAGGCTGTGAGAAAAGGATGTCAAAGATAATTTTTAAAAAAATGGAATTAGAGTCTCCCTTTGCTATTATTCCTCTTGAGGATCTTCAAACAAACCATAAGGAAGTCAAAATTATCTTTAGTCTCTTTAGTATGACTTAAAATTTTGTAATTTAGACCACTTGACTATAGGGCACTCTCCTTGAGCTGAATGTAGGTGAGAGTTCCTTTTTTGAGGCTTTGGAGTCACTTAAGGCTTTAGACTGAGTTTGGATTTAAGTTTTGTATTCAATTAGTATACTAGTCATATTCACCACCTTGAAACATTGAACAAGCTTATGTATACTAAGATCCTAACCACTATAGGTGCTTCTACATATGATTTGATCCTTTTACCCTCAAATTCTCCCTTTACTCTACTAAATCCCACCTTTTGGAAGCCTCCTTGCCTTTTAAGATGAAAATCATTTTGCTACCTACTAGTCACCAATCTCAAATATCATAAAGGAGAGATCTTATTACCATGATAGATGGAACATGGTGCTTCAAGAGATATTTTCTTGACTATAACACTCCCTTAGGGTTTTGAAAACATGAAGATCCTTATATTATTAACACTCCCATTGATTCTTTTGTTACCTTCCAAATCATGAAAATATCTTAGAGGATGATTAAAAAACCTCATAGGTGTCTAAAAATTTGTTTCATAAGATAAACCTAATTGAATGTGATTGTAGATGTGTATGAACTATGGAAAGGTCTCTTTATGCATGAAGAGTGTGAAAAAATTATGTGGTATTCTTGTGTATTTAACTGCATTGATCATATTATTAACATCTTAATAAACCTCATAAATGTTTTTATCCTTTAGCTTCTTGAGGATCATGGTATACTTTCTTAGATGTAGGATTCTTAAGGGCTAGTTATAGATTACATTATGTCAAAAATTATTATTCCTTAGCCCTTAAAAAACTCCTTAATCTTCATTCCTCCAATTCATTATAATTACCTAAACAAAAAACCCTCATTTAAAGTTTTAAAATCCTTGTAGACTACCAAACCACTATTTATCTAACTAATAGTGGCTTCATTCCTCCAGGTCCTTGTATGGACTGGGACAAGGTGTGAAGGTGCCCTAATGTGTTTGACAACATAATAAGGTGTCTTGATGTGTTACTCCTTGCTTGAAACTAGATTTAATAGCTCAACAATCCCCCTTAAATTATCATGACTATCTTGAGACTCTCTTTGACTATCTTAAGAGCTCATACAGGGTTGTAGGTGACTTGTAGCTTATTAGCCCTATATATGGCCTACTTGAATCTTGAAATACCCTTTATTTATTATTTATTCATGTGGAAGTATCTCTCAATATCAATCCTATCTTTGATAATCTAAAATCACTTCTTGAATCCCATAAAAGTATAAATCATATGAAATTAGGGCTCCCTTCAAAGTATAGGCTTGTAGGTGCCTTTTGATGATTGTAAGTGAGTTTTATGAGGGTAACTTGGTTGTATAAATTAGAGACACATAAATTTTATAGGTACAAACCCCCTTATGCCTGACTTAATGACCAAACATGAACAATACCTTGCCAAAACCTTAATCAAACACCTTCTTGTAAACAATCATATATTTCCACAAAACATGACTCTACATATATGGACTGCTAGATGGAATTTGACTGAATTTAGCCTTAAAGGCTAATAATAATGTTTTGTCTCTTGAAAACCTCCAATTTTATAATAGATAAGGTCATCTCATTTAAACTAAATTAAATATCCTTGTCACTTTGAGATTGATGTCTTTGATGGAGCTCCATGACTAAAATGAACAAGTTATAAGTCCTTTTCTCATGACTATATATGATGTTCCACTTCATACATATGTCACCTTGGTCATGCTCTAATGGTCTCACTCAAACCTTGGATTTATTGAAAAGATTTACTATGATTAATATGGGTATGATGGGTGAGTGAATTAGAAATATGATGAATAAAACATGGAGAGTGGAATGAAAAGGCTAAACATAGTGATATGGTTGTGTATGACAATCAGGTGGGGATGGATGGTATGGTAGTGGGAAGGAGCATGAAGGAGTATGACAAAGGATACCAAATTATTCATATGAAAAAATAGACAAATGATCATCACATGCCAATACCTTATAATCCATTAGAGTAGAGTAATTAGATCAAATTCTAACCTAGTTTTTTGTAAAAATCTTTAACTTTGCAAAAAAAAACCTTCAAAAATGCTAATCTAGGCCTTCTTATGCACTTTGAAAACATATGATGACTTCTTGGACATGAAAATTGGATAAATTATGATACTTATTATTTTAAATAATGAAAAACTTTATGGAAACCATGAAAACACAAATTTAATAAATTTTTTAAGCTGACTTCCTCTTCCATGACCGTACAACTTCTCTTTGCAAGCATTTAATATTACAATTTAACTAGCTGACTTTGTGAGATTCTTTTGAACTTGAATTATATTAATAATATATTAAGGATACCATGGATATGTATATTAAGTTACCAATATTACATAACAACTTTATTGTCCTTGAAACTCTACCCTGGTGAGGAGAAAATAGAGAAAATTGATTGCCTATTTAGTTACAGGATAGAAAATATTAGCTTGTACTCAACTAGGTGGTTCATGATCCTAGAGAATAAAATTTAGAAACCAATCGATCCGTAATTAATCCATATTTTTCTAGTTTATTCACCCAAAAATTTAGATATGTACCCTCCTCTAGTAGACTATACCATCAAAAAAATTGTAAGTAGGTCATTTTGTGCAAATAAGGAAAACACCTAGAATGGAATGGTTTTGGGCCTGTGCTACCTACCATTGTAATTAAAATATTCATGAATATTTTCCATGACCTTCACTTGACCTCCACTACCCCTATTCTATGGAATCTATATGAAATCCATACTATTGCTTGTAAAATGAAGGAAAAGGGCTTATTTTGCTCTTTAAAAAGATAAGTTTCACTTTCACTACTTGAAATAGAAGACTTTATAATTTAAACGTGCCATAACATTAAAAATAGACAATTTTAAAACCTTTTTGATGTTTTAAATTGTAAATTGGCATGTGTGAGGGGTTTTCAGGGCCTTTTTGGCTTAGAAAACATTTTAAATCACCTTTTCAAGTTATGAAAATTAGGAATTAAGCTAAAGTCATAATTTTGAATATGTTAAAACACCTTTTGAAATTATAATTACTCATTTTTACTCTATTTTTGATATTTTTGATTAAATTTTGCATTTTTAGGCCACAACTCACTAGTTTGACCAGCTATAGAGGGTTAATGACTAGATTTTAGAAAGTTTCATATTATAGGGGTAGTAATTTGGCCTTAATAGGTAAAATTACTAATAGGTACATTGATTTAAATTAGGTAGGTTATATTGATGATATTCATTTCATTTATGGCTACATATTATTTCTTGGTTCTTCACATATTACTTGGGCATGCAAGAATTAATAGGGTATTGCACTTTAATCTATAGAGTTGAGTATAGGGAATCAATTATAGTAAGTCAGCCCATTCTTTAGCTTCAATAGTTATTGATAGAGTTTAGCTTCATGTAGGATTCACCTACTATACTTTGGTGTGACAACTAGAGTGCAATTCACATATCTTGCAACTTAGTTGAGAACTAGCATACCAAGCACATTGAGGTACATCTACACTTCATTCATCAACACATTTAGGATGGGTTTCTTATCTTGAAGTATATTCTAACTCAATAGTAGGTTGAAAAAATATTCATGAAGACTTTTCAATCACCTCATTTCATTGACTTTTGTAACATTCTTGGGGTTTTAAAAGTTATCCTTCGAGGGTGTTTATGAGGACATCTTCTTTATTATTCATGAATATATATTGTACATGAGTACCTTATTAAGCCTAGCTATTAGGACTCATATTGTGGATATGCTACTATATCTTTTTTAGCTATTATTATCCCCTAGATTCACTTGAGGGGGGTGTTAACTTATGTAATTATCATGTTTTCTAAGGTATATAACTATGTATTTCTCTTTTTCCTCATTTTATTATGTGAGGATTTATACCACATTTTTTAGTTAAGTTAGTTTCTATTTTTGTCTTTCTTACTTATGCAATGGATTTCTATTGTACTAGCATCCTTTTATGAATAATATATGATTTTATTTCTTATTTGCATCTCATATCTATAGATTCTTTATGTGATGTTCTTACTGTTAAATCTTCATATTCTTAGGTTATTGGAAAGTTTTTCCCATTTTTAACATATACATCTTTTGTCAGCCCAAACATAGTCCTAGGACAAAATTCCTAGATCCTAACCTAATGTGCCCAATAGTCTACCAGCTAGACATTAGTGGCACATTAATAAAACTATAGGCACATAGTTCTAATGTCCCCAACTAGATGATAATATCCCTTGTCCTAACTTTCCCAAAAGGATATATTTTTAAATGTGTTCCCTTCCTAAGGTCAACCTAAGCACATTTTAATATCCACACAAGTTACGAATCTCTATAAATATAAGACTATTTGACCTCTATTCATTAGATGGAAAAATGATGCAAAGGCCTATTCAACTAAGAACAAGTTGAAGAAAATTAAAGTATTTGATCATTAATCTACCCTAATTCTACATACTACCACTTATAGATATTCTAATCCTTAATTTCAAAGTTTTTAAAGCTCAAGCACACTCAAGGCATTCAATACCACTCTCATTTTAGCATTCACTTACACTTGCTCCAAGTACTAGGTGGGAGAACTACATTAGGCTTGATCCCTCCTTGGAGTATTGGTATGTAGGCAACTCTCTTCATAGTGGGGTTTTGAGAATGTCTAGCTTATCCTACTAATGAACACAAATTTTTAGCTCATGACATAATTTTAAAGAGGATTAGGGTTTACAAACTAAATCATATTTTCTAGGCATAATACAGAGTTTTAAATTTCATTTATGAAATAATAAGAACTAGAAACATAACCATAGGTGTTCCCAAAAAATAGGAACAATACTACAAAGACGACACTATCACCACTTTGATGACATTATAGCACTATGGTGTTACTATTTAGGTGGGACACTATTATCTAGTGAACAATCATATCTTACGACCTTGTTGATGACACTCAAATCTGTCTAGAACCAAAATCATTTCCAACAGTCACTTTCTAGATAAGTCTATATTTATGCAAATTTATTACAATTTTTAGAAATTTATAATAAGTCATAATTTATAATGAGCTAATTATTAATTATTTCATATTATTTAACTAATTTAGACATCTCATCACTTTAATCTAGCTTAGGATTTACACTTGTAAAACCTTGAAAGGTTAAATCATTTGGTGAACCTAATGTATTGATTTAACATTCTAGGGTTTTACAAGAGTAAATACTAAGTTAGATTAAAGGGTTGAGTTATTTAAATCAATTAAATAATATGTAATAATTAACCATTAATTTAGTATAAATTTTGACTTATGTTACCTTTCTAAAAATATCAATAAATGTGTATAAATAGAGACTTATATGAAAAGTGATTATAATGTAATATTTGGGTTTTTAAAACTAGGTTTTTTATAGGTTTAAGTATCATCAACAAGGTCCATAGGTTTAATTGATCACTGTACAATATCACCCCATCTAGATAGTAGAGCCATACTAATTTAGTTTCATCAAAGTGGCACTAGTGTCCTCTTTATATAATTATTCCAATTTTATATGAGCACCTGCACATGTGTTCCTAGGTTTTGTTCTTACATGCACAAAATCTATAACTTTGTATTATGCCTAGAAAACACAATTTCGTGTGCAAAACCTAATCCTCTTTGAAAGTATAGTATGAGTTAAAAATGTGTGTTTTTTATTAAGATAGGTTGGACACACTCAACACCCCATTATGAAGAGAGTTACCTGCATACCAATACTCTAAGGAAAGATCAATCATAATGTAGTTATCCCACCTAGTGCTTAGTGTAAGTGCAAGTGAATGCTAGACTGATAATGGTATTGAATTCCTTGAGTGTGCTTGAAATTTTAAATATTTTAAATATATGATTAGGGTAGTTTTATATGGTAGTATATATAAGTAGGGTAGAATAAGTATTAAATACCTTAATTATCCTCAACGTGTTTCTTATTTAGATAGGCTTTTACATATATTTTCCATCTAATGAATATAGGTCAAATAGTCTTGTATTTATGGAGATCTATAACTTGTGAGGATGATAAAAAGTACTTAGGTTACCTTAGAAAGGGTACACATTTGAAAATATATCCATTAAAGATATTTAGGGTAGGGTGACACTAGTGCCAAGATGGGAACACTAGTGCCATTTGGATTTAGTGTCCCTCTTGTGGTGCTAATGTCCATCTGGCAAACTATTGGGCACATTGGGTTGGGATCTTGGAATGCTATCATGGGATTATGTTTATGTTGATAAAAGATATTTATGGTTTTCATAATGGCTAGAAAAGTGTGGTAAAGTCTATAAGATAAGTATAAGTCTAATATAGGAATAGGCTATTTCAAATAACACTCTTAGCATCTAAACACCACTTTTAGGTGATTACATTTATTCACCCCGCCTTATGCTAGAAATGCATCAAAGTGAAATGAATAGTATAAATAAAAAATAAGTTTGCATAGACTTACCTAGGAAGTGAAACCCCTATAACTGAGTCTAAGTATGTGAAACATGATCCAAAGCAATGACCTAAAATGAAACATGAAAAAATCAATCCTTACATAAGAGATTTTCTAAAGTAAAATACTATGATGAATTAATTAACTGAGTAAAGTTGAGTAAAGAGAGAGGAAAGGAATGAATATACCTCATTGGGTATGTGAACCAATGCATGAACTTGGTGATAAATTGTGTGTGTGTGTGTGTGTGTGTGTGTGTGTGTGTGTGTGTGTGTAGTGATTAGTATATAGTGATCAAATCATTAAATAACTCATATTGAGATAATATATTTCTCAATCCTCATGTGGGTGGCTCAAGATATCAATATGTTTTTGACTCCATCATTATTGACCCCTACTCGATGGATCATGATATATGAATAGCTTGGATAAAACTATAAATGTGTCTAACACTCTCAAGTGGGTGGCTCAAGAACTCAAGTAGGCCATGACTCCATGATTTTCCCACCCATGTGAAGTAGATGTATCTAAAATTATACTACACAAAGTGCTAAAAGTATCTAACTGGTTATATCTAACTCTATATGATGGCTCTATAGCCATTTTAGATTGACAATCATTACAGATGGAGTAAGGAATGAAAATGGTGACAAAATTTAATATGATAGAAATTGTATACAACATATAGAATGACATGCATTTTTCCATTCCATCTTATCAAACTATGTGTAACTAAGTAAATGGAAACTGTGTGCCACGTACATGCCCCCAATCTAATATATAAATATACTAATTTTGAACTATGTAAGATTATATCTATATAACTAAAATAAATTTGGGAGTGATCATACCATGTATGATGCCCCCAAATCTAAGAAAATGGTATGAATTTGAGCCTAAATGAGTGTATCTAAACAAAATTTAAACATAACTATTAAACATGTGACTATATCTATGCAAATATGTATTGTACCTAGTGTACTAGTCTAGATAATCTATATTACCCTAAAGTTAGGGATACTAGACAATAGTCCCCTATAATAGATATTAATTACATATGGCACTAGTGTCTTAATCTGGGCACTACTATATATCTGGTCTAAAATTTGGGTGACTAAACTATTTTTGGATTCCCTATTTTTCCTGTGTCTAACCTATGTTTGATTTTTGAAATTGATCTTGTATGTTGAGAATGATTTGTGAATAGCAAAGTAGGACCCTAATCTATTTGATAAACCCCTATGAATACCCCCTCTTTTGAGGGTATTTATGAAACCTATATAAGAACTATATTTAAAAGAAGTAGCTCTACAAAATGTGTTAACTAAATCATATATATGATAACTACATGATAGTCTAATACAATGTTAAAATATAACATCAAAATTTACAAGTATCTAAGCATAAATATGTAATTTAAGATGTATGTTGTAATATAACATTACACAAGGGTATCAATATAGATGTAATAAATATGTATAATAATAAATATAAGTATCTACCTAGGGGGATGGGGCATGATGTCAATTATGGTACTCGAGTAGGAAAAGTAGATGCATGAGTTCTCTCATGGCATTGAAAACTAGTGTGTGTGTAATAAGCAAATACAAGTGTCATGGTGAGGATGCATACTTGAAATCATACATATAAAACACATAAGGAACATAAAAGTAGGCCAAGGGGCCACAATAAAAGGGACATAAGCACATGTCACTAAATTTAAAAATGAAGACATACAAAGACATGTTCAAATGTCCACATACGTAAGTAAAAATCAATTTGGATTAGAGCCACATAGAAGGACATGTTAAAATTTCTACATATACAATTAATAAAGCACACACAAGGGACATGGGCACATATCCAAGGAATATATACATATAAGTGGCATAGAGCCAAAGTATAATGGAATATTTAAATGCCTTAGAAATGGAAGAAGCATAGGAAACATAATAAAGTCTAACATAGGAAAAATAAGAAATGAAATCATATATAACTATGAAGTATAAATCTATGTAAATGCTAAGATATACATATGTTTAGTTTAACTAGTGATAATTATCAAAATTTGAGAAATGAGTAGAGATAATAAATATCAAGATATATTAGTGTGTAAATTGGAATGTATAGAATGTAAAAATAGAAAATGGTAGCAGCAACTATGTATGAGATGTCCCAATGTGGGAAGTTGTATCAAATGAATAAACATAGACTGGTGTATATACCCCCAATGGGTAGATGATAGTAAATTAGGATCAATGTAGTGGACTAGACTCCTATATGTAATCTATAAGCACTCAATAATAATAAGTGTAGAATCTAATATATGATAAAATTGACTATATTAAGATAGCTAGAAATATGTAATATCTGGCAAGTAGTAGAAGTGTAAACATAATAATGCATGTACAAACTCTAAATTTTGTCTTTTTTGAGTAATATTTGAATGTTTTTGTATTTTGACATTTTATATTATTTTTTTATTCTTTGAATATAATATACATACAAGAAAATGAAAATATACTATGTATAAGGAGTGAGAGAGAGAAGGAAGTATGTACAAGAGTAGGAACCATAGTAACCAATGAGCCTCATGGGAGAATCACTATCACTGAGGCTTGTGTCAAAAACATGAATCCTAATTGTAGTCATCTAATTCCTATCACTATTATGCTGAAATTATCAATCTAAGCATCATTTGGTGAAAATACACAATTCAAGCCAAAATCACTAAAATGCACTAAATCATTCAAACTTGTCACATACAAGTGCTGATTCAGGATAATGTATCTCTAAATAGGGAAATGTATTTTATGTGATTATTATCTTTTCTCAAATCACATAATTAAATTATGACCACACAAAATGATGCTTTGGACCATTGAATTCTTCTAATTCAATGACACACATCATTTACATGTGTTATTTTGCATCCATAATGCCCTAACTAAGGTAATGTTCCATACACAAATGACACCTTCTTCTAATTATACTATAGTAAAATTATGACTTCATAAATTGACATTTAGACCACTTTGATCAAATGAAAAACTAGTTTTCAAAGAATTACATAAAATTAATTAAAACCACATAATCAAATTAAATCAAATCAAGAGCCTAATCGAAAAATCCATGGAATTTATTGAAAATCTATTAACTAGAAATTCATTGTTTAATGTTGCATCATCCCATGACATCATCAATAGGGTGGTATCCATAAACTAATAATGGGATAAATATTAGTATTAATCCATCCCATACCTCATCAATGCCCCATTATTCTAAATATTAATGGGCATATTTATGTCTTGCCCTCCAAAATTAAATTAGTTAATGACCACACATCTTAATCTAAAGATGGATGGTCATGGATGATCCTAAACATTTTTAGAAAGATATAAATAAGTGAGACAAGACCACCATTTTAAGATTTAGCTATGCAAAATTATTATATAGAAATTGTTATAGACAAGCTTCACCTATTTTCATAAATTGACAAATCTTGTGATCCTAAGCCATTGGTGTATTAGGAAATGATGGAGGATTATGATACTCTTCATTGACAAAGATTTGGAGCAACAAAACTAGGTAAAATCATGCTTCTTAGTCACTCTTGGAAGGAGGGATGTTATTTTTAAGGTTTGATGCTATATTCCTTTCTTAAATGGCTCTTAGAGTTCCTTAGAAACATCCCTTGAGGGAGTAGGCTTAGCACAGTGTGTCCTTAATGCCTATTTTCAATTTTTCGCTACTAATGCATGGAATAACTTGATTTTTAATCTTAATATATATTTTGACATGTATGGTGGGACAAATCATCCCATAAAACCAAGGAAATTATTATTCAACTCTTAATTTTGCTAATGGATGCTTAATAATATTAAAAAATCAAGTTTTAACTTAATTTTTCACATATTTTTGGTTTTTAAGTGACACACAGTTTACATAGATATCAACTTAAATTATCTTAGACTGACATCAATTTTTATAGAACTAACATTTACCCCTAGGTGAAGAATAGAACATGACACAAAATGTGATTAACAATTTTTTCTTGAGTTTTTTGGTTCTTATTCTATGTTTAAAAACTTGCATATTGACTACTTGACCATTTTCTTGTAGGATCTAGAGGGATATTTGGTTTTAAATTAATATTACTAAAAAGATTTTTTGTCAAAAATTGTATTATATTTTATTTTATTTTGGTAAGAGGTAATGTTGATATTTGTTAAATTATTTTGATCCCTTTGTGACCAATTGACATTGATTTTGGTAGACCAACATTGATCCTTATGTGGATCGACGTCGATTTCTTTGAGATAGAAAAATAGGAAACCTAAGAATTAATTTTGAAATATTATTTTATCATTTACTTTTGGAACTCTGAATAGGCAAACCCTCTAATAATTTATAGATCCTATGGTGTTAAAAAGCAAAGTTTGAGAGTGGTTAAATCCTACACATTTTGTTTGGTGCCTAAAATGAGCTTAGTTATTTTTATGATTTATTATTTTGGAGTTTTTTGAAAGTTTTTAAAAATAAAATAGTGCCAAGGGGCTCAAATTTCACAACACATCTCACTTTGGTGCAATAAAATAAACTCTCACACTTAGTTACATACTCCCAAGAGTTTATTTTATGTTTACTTATTGAAAGTTATTTGTTTTGGCAAAATGATTGATACGTCTATGCTCTCCTCCCATCCTATTTAGGTAAATAAGGTGACCAAAAGTGCAAATTATTTCTCTTGGTTAATTTTAGTCTAAAATAATTAAAATAACATTGTTAAGGTTCTCCCCAATCTATATGAGTTGGGTGATCTGAATACGACCCTAAAGTCTTTTCTCTTGTCTTTTACATTGATGCATTTTGGATTATGAGTAGGAGTTAATATCCTCCTCATGGGTTATCTATAGAAATATTGACCCAATATTTCATCTCCTAGAATTATTTCAACCCCACTTTATGGTGGGATATATAAATTGAGCTAGTGAATTGCCAGGAAGGTAGTTTGAGTGGTTAAACTACTTTCATTAGTGACTATTGCCCTCAAAATATGTGATCAAATCAAAAATCATACTACACTAAGAAAGTAATATATGAAGGTGGTTTTGAAAAGGACAAGCCTTTTCATATTAATCCATTTTATATGGATCTAATTTATGTGATCATCTCTTGTGTTAGCCACACTTAAGACCATCAAGACGTGCAACAATTTAGTTTTAGAACAACCCCACTTGCCATGGACGTAATATTGATGTAGGGTGAGTATTCCAAAGTTCCATGTCATCATAAAATCTCTTGAGATAAGAGGGGGCCTAGAAAACCTACTTTTTAGGTACTTTTATTTTTGGATTAATAATTAAAATTATCTCAAGATCATGTCTATAGATGGAATTTGACAATATCATGCAACCTTGTTAGTTTTAGGACTTTAAATGTTACACTTAAGGTTTTATAATTTTATCATTTAATTACTTGGTATTTTTTAATTTTAAAACTATTTTAAAACCAAAACATGTCATAAAAATAAATAATTTTCTATACACTATTTTGTTAAACAAAGAAGCATTACATTGACCAAATTAAATTCATATTCTACCTTGTTAAAAACATCATTTAGAACATTGTGTTTGTATTTTATAAACAATGTTGTCATGATATCCATTTGAGTCTAGAACATTTTCCCACTTTTCAAAATCTCAAAATCTTTCATTTTTGTCTAAATTCAAAATTTCACCTTTTTAAGTTATAGGCCAAGGTGCTATCAATTTGCCATTTGTACTTGGTTTGAATAAACTTGGATATGATTTACCATTTGGATTGAAGGTCATTATCTAGACTCTTCATCCTTTTTATTCTTATTGTGGACTTAGATAATCTTGCATTCACTCATGCTCTAAGTTCTTGGACTATTCTTCATCCTATTACCATGTTGTGGTGTTGTCATCCCATTTGGTTTTAGATTTATATTGAGGATTTATTATGTTAATTCAAGCTTTTATCTTCTAAGTTCAAATTATTTTCTTCGTAATCATAAATACCCTCTTCTAATTTTTTAGTCACAAATCAATATAGTTAAATCTATCTTATATGATATTGATGTATCTTTGACCTAAGTTTGTTGTACTACCCTATACTTTAGGTTCCAAAGTTATCTTACCCTCTTCTAATTTGATGATTTCAACCCACCAAAGTTGAGTAAATTCATAACCATTTCTTCTAATTGTGTGGTGCTATGCCACTTCCTTTCATTATAGTCTCATATTACCTTGTCATTTATTTGAAGAAATCATAAGTACCCCTTTATTTTTTTCAAAATACATTTCACATATTATAAAATGAATAAAAAAATATTATAAGCATGATGCAAAGGTGTACTCATAGTGGGGTCTCTTATGGCCCTAGCTATAAATAAGAGAATTTTTATAATGAATAAGATAACCCCATTGTGTTTAAAGATATCCTACAACTATAGGGTTTGAATAAGATTATTATTAACATTAATACTTAGAATAAAAAGATGAATCCCTCCTAAGGTTTATACAATCAAGTGCTAAGTTTCCACCAGAATTCCCCATGGAAAAATTATATATACTAGTTAGGGTAAGGGAGAAATAATGAGAACAATACCCTGCTCATATTAAAAAATATAATATGTCTTATTTTACTAAAGTCAAATAAACACTCATATATTGAGAACCCAACAATCAATATATTGTTACCAAGATCAAGAAAATAAGTCAATAATATTTAGACCAGCTTATCATGGACTTGACTAACTCTTTGGCCACAACTTAGATAAATAATAATGATTATAAAGAATAAGATAATGTGGTAGAAAAAATGCAACATAATTTAGTTGATAACACATCTATGATAGATCATGATGTTTAAAATGAATAAAACAAGCCTAGAGAGACTTTATAACATTATTAACCATACATAGATCATACTTTATTCAATCACCAAGAGGCTCTTATTCCTTCACAGAACTAAGGGATGAAAAACTCATCACATATTGGGAGTATTGTATAAAAAGCTTTGGAAAGTTCCTCCCAAGCAACATGTACTTTGGTGAATTGACTATAGACTCCTCAAAATCAATAACACACTTACAATTCATGATGGTGGATTTTAGGGAACATTTATCAACCTAAGAATTAGTATTTGACATGCACAATTCAAGTACACCAAAAAAAAATTATAGATTGTAAGGTTTATATCCATAAAAAAACAACACAACAAGGGCATATACCACCCCAAAAAAATTATATTCCACATTCAAATGCAACAAACATGAAGGAGTGGAATTTGATGAAATAAATTTTGTCAAGATTGGGGATGAAAATTTGAGTCAAGAAATACAATTTTGATGAGATATGTCCATATCCATTTAAATTATGTATTCTCCAAGTTTAATTTCCACCTCACATTGAGGAACCTAAATTTGATAAATATAAAGGGAAAGGTGACCCTAGAGAACATATCCAAGCATTTTTCATATTGTGCCAAGATGTATCTTTTAGCAGTATTTATCTGCTTCACTTATTTTCATCCAGTTTAGTTGGACAAGCTTTAGACTAGATCCTCAAGTTACCTAAGGGATCAGTGGAATATTGGAATGATTTTTCTAAAAAAAAATTCAACCATTTCTCAAAAAATATTGAACATGAGCTAACTATGGTTGACTTATGTAAAGACAAATAATGAGATGGGGAAATCTTTGTAGCATATCTATAGTGATGGAGAGAATTAGGTAGACAATTTCAACACAATATACTAGATAAATAGATAGCTAATATTTTTTCACATAACATGCACCCTGAGGTGACTCATAATTTATGACTCACTTTTGAAAACACATTCAAGGAAATTATAGACAAGGGTGTGCAAATTGAGAAGGCACTTATTACTAAAGGTCTTATCAAGATTTAATCTTAGGGTGAAACATCTAATCAAACCTAATCACTTGTTTAAGATATTATAATAGAGAAACCTAAAGGGTTTAACAAAAAAATAACATGGTAAGGAATGGAGTGATTGAATCTAGATACATATAAATGGTTTAGGCTCTATTAGCTATAAATCTGCAAATAGCCCCACCTAATCCATTGAATACTTTACAAAGGGCTCCTCTAGCAAGGACATTTAATAAATATAGAGTCTTTATAAAATGAGGAGAGCCTATTTAGGCCATGTTTGAAAAGCTCATAACAGTGAACCTAATTGTGTGGGCTATATCAAGGTCATTTCCTAAAGATCAACCCAAACCCAATTAGTATCAAGAAAATGAGTTTTTCAACTTCCATCATGTTATTGGCCATGGTGTTTATCAATGCGTTCAATTGAAACATCTCATTAAATACTTAATTAAAAGTGACAAAGTTAAAATAAAACTTGTATAACAAAACACTAATTAGGATATGAGTATTTATGAAGATCTATTTCCTAAGCACAATCAACAAACCACAAAAAATAATAAGAACCAAGGACATAATCAATGTTAAAAACCATAAGAACAAATTCATAATTCGTATGATCATAATAAAGAACATAATGCCCATGCTAATAACCTAGGTTACAACATGTTTTATGATTATAATAGCATAGTGGGGTGTATTTATGTAAACCACATTATTATTGACCAAATTTGACCTTTAGGTCAAATTAGGGCACCCCTAGGTAAGAAATTAACTTACAGATATTTTATGGGGTCCAATTTATTTTCATGGGGTGTATTACATTTTATTTTATGTTATATAATGCACTGCTAGCCTTATTCATAGTTTCATTAGCTTATTTATTAATTTGGGTCATTTTATGTGCTTTTAAGGGTCATTAATGCAAGAAGCATGGTTTCCAAGATTATTAGGTATCTTATTTTCATTTAAAATGTCTAATAGGTTAGTAAAACTATTAGGGATGCTAGTTACATTAGAATATTATAGGTTGTCTGACTAAAATTATAAGAACCAACTAAAAAAGGGAGAAATGGTACTTATATAGCTCATGGGGAAGTGTGCCACATGGGAGAAGATAATGGAGGGAATTTTAACCTTAATAAAACTCATCCCAATGTTTTTTTCACTTTTTAAATTCCATTTTAAGACTAAAACCGTTCTACACCTTTCTTAATTTCTTAGACACATAGAAGTGGCTTTCAGGCTTTTGCTCAATATTGATAACTGAAGATGTTTCAAGTCAAAAAAATTTGGAAGGTTATATTAAACTTATATACCTTAATTTCCATATACATATTTTTAATATTTTTTTATTTTTCTTTATGAACCATCCTCATGAAGATTACCGTAAATTTTTGGTAGTTATTTCATATACCCTATAGGTTTTTCTCTAGTTTGTTCAAATCCATATTAATTAGTTGGTGATGCTAGATCCAGTGGATTTTTTATTCCTTATTATATTATATCCATTTTGAGTTTCATGTTTCATAATGTTTTGATGAGAAAATTATTCCATGTTGTAGGAAGGTGTCACCATATGTGATTTCAACTGAAGTTCTTCTTGTTTACTACGTGTTTTTCTCCTATAGGGGTCTCATATATATGGGAAATGGTGTTGTGTAGGTCTTTGAGTAATTTAACCACATTATTCCATGTTTTGGTTTCACCATGTTATCTTTTGAGTAGCTTGTAACTTTGTCTTTCACCATTGTTAACTCTTTGCCCAACTTTGCTTGCAGTCACTTGTATAAGCTTGTTCAACTTATTCATGGAGTTGTAATCAGAGTGTATTAATTTTTTAAAACATTATGAGTTATAATGGGTCCACTTGAGATGTTTTTTAAAGTTTAAGTTTGATCATATGCTAATTCACCATGCCAAGTAGTCATTTGATGCCCTTATTTCCTCTATTTCATGTATATACAGGTGATTTTCGTATTGAAGAAGATAGTTTGGAACTAGTTTCAAGGTTTCCAAGAATTGATATCATGTATTTGAGGGTTGAAAATTTATTTTCGTTATTTTTAAGATATTCACCACCATCTTATTACCCAATTCCATTCCTTGCCTATGTAAAATAGCCTCATTCATAGCTACAGATCCCTTGCTGATGGCATGCTGATGTGTGGAAGAATGGATGTGTGTTACAACCTCTTAGTATTTATAAAGGTACTTTATGATGTTTGATATAATAATACAAAGTTCATGTGCACATATGGTTTCATAAATTCTCATATCTAGCTCACTGTTTGTATACCAAAAGATCCACCTATAGATCGCTGAGTAGGGAACCAAAATGGTTTATATGGAGGGAGAGAAGTAACTTGACACCTCCTTGGTACCTTAATCAAATTAATAAGTAATGAAAATACATATAGAGTGTATAAAGATCAAGAAAACTATGAAACCAACTTGAAGAGGCAAGGAACTGTACTCTAGGAACGTTGCCCCAAAAAGAAAAAATAGAAGTCTAAAGGGTTTTCATAAACCTATTTCAACATAATTCTATGGAGTTTCAAGGCATATAAATTATTGGATTTTACAGTCTCTATATTGGACAAGATCATTGCAAAAAATTGAGGTCAAAAAGTAAGGAGAGATAGGTTGTTTGAGGCCTCAAACATTCCCTAAAACACACTAAAATGCCCTCGTAACATCTACAAGCCTAAGGAGATAAATGGCCTTTTGTTACCCTAAGAAGCAAATAGGACAAATATTCATGATTAGTATGTTTCAACTGGTTGAATGAAACATATATGGATTGAAATTTAGCAAGTGAAGATTGAAACATGACCTTGTAGACTCTAAGGCCACCTATAGGTGCCATTTTAGTAGAGAATAAGCACCTACATCAGTCGAAAACAAGGTTTTTGAGTCATTGACAAGAAAATTAGTTTGGGGGTCCAAAGATCATGTAAGTGCATCCAAGGTGATATAAAATGTTTTTGTTCTCAAATTGGTGTTCAAGGAGGTCCTCTTATATCATGACCAAGTTCTCATGAAGTTCAATGCACACCTACAATAAAGTCTTAAGGATAGGGGTGTCTCAGTCTAAAAGAGAGCACAATTGTGATTCTAAACAACATATAAGTGAAACTAGGTTAAATTAAAGTTTAATCATGCACTATATGATCAATATGGGATTTATAAATTCCACCAACATCATAACTAAGGTCTCATGAGTTAGATTACACTTATAGGTAGGTCAAAAAATAAGATGTCTCAATCAATAGATAGTGACCTAGAAGGTTGATGGTATGATGGTGTATTAAGACTTGAAAAAGATAATACTAGTGAAATTACGTACATGGTCACCTAGAGGGGTTTATCTAGGATATTTTCACATCATGTTTGAGTTGAATTGAAGCCAATAGACACCTACAAAAGAGTGTCTCAGTCAGCACCTAGAGAGGCTTAGTTTTGAAGATCAAGGTACATAGGTAGGGATATAAAGAGTTTTAAAATAATTAAATAACATGTGACACCTAAATTAAGGTCATGGTGACTTCATGAACTATAGATAAGATAAGTACACACCTACATAGGTCTTTAAGACCCATATACACACATATAATAGGGTAGAAGCTAGTGAAGGTAGGGAAATACATGGACCTATTTATGGAATTGAAGAGAGTTATAGATAATTAAAATTGTTTTATGAATAATAAATAAGTTTTTTAATAATCCCAATACTCCTCCAACATGGACATATACTCTCCTTACTTGGCTAAGGGGTTATCAATCCATATAATGAGCTAGGAAACCACTTTGCTCAATAGATGAACATGAGGAATCCAAGGAAAATAGTGTTTTTGGATGAATCCAAAGATATATTATAATTAATTAGATAAGGTAAACATGTTTAAAAATCATATATTCATTGTTTTGGCTTGGAGAGGTCACTCTTAGGAGGATTTGAGGAAAAAGAAAAAAATAGGCTATTTGAGCATTTGGAGATGGTTAGACACATAAATCAAAGAATCCAACTAAAAAATATAGTAAAATTAATAATAATGACTATTAAAAACTCAAAAAATACTAAATTTTCCTTGGGGATAAGGGATATACCTCACTATTTTGTCTCAAAGATCAGCCAGTCTAGGAAAATCAGGTTTTGGCAAAGTGAGCTAGTGAGTGTAAAATGGGAAAAGGAGTTGATATAAAGAGTTGGGAACTTTAGAAAACATGTTTTGAGGTGTATTGATTTTAATAAATTCTGATAAGTACCATAAAAATCTTATATATCTCTCTATGAAAAAAAAATCCCTTGTATACAATCTAAATAGGCAACCTTTCACTAGGCCTAGTTAGTGGATGAGAGAAAAGGAAGAAGTAGAGTGTCTGTGGAGTTATGTAATGGTTTATAAATATTTAATGAATAATTAATAGGAAATATAAACCATACTAACCATGAAATATCATTCCAAGTAGCCAAAGGGAGGTGGGTGTAAGTTAGGCCTATTAGGCCTTCAAGGGAGTTAGAACCAATTTGGGGTCCATATTTTGGTGGTATATATAATAATTTAAAATTTTTAATGGGATTAAATTAGACCCATATAATTTTTAATAGTGAAAGGAAACCTATGGGAAAGCTATTTCTAGCTTAGAGAGATTTCAAACATGCAAGAAAGATAGAAACTAGCTTGATAGGGTGTCTTCAAATGCTTATATATTTTATAAGGATTTTAATGGGAAAAAAGGAATTTAGATGTGTTATAAAGGTCCCTTGTAATAAATTTTGTTTATTTTATTGGTATTTATAATGTCAAATATTTATGAACAAAGCTTAAGACCAAAAACAACCTAAAACCTTATTAAACCCTTAGCCAATACCAGATGGAGAAAACAAGATTGGAGAGCTATCCAAATGAGATATTTTGACCATGGAATATATTTTAAATTTTATATGACTCATTAAATATTACTCCCATATATATTAGTTGTATATAATTATATATATAACATCAAAAATAAGCTATTTTTACCACTTTTTATGTTTCAAAGGTTCTAGGTAGTTTCAGAAAATGAAATAAAATTTGGAGGAAATATTTATACTTATGGTAACTAAAAATGGTAATTTATTACTAAGGTAAAAATTATAAGTTCTCAAAAAAATCTCCTTTTAACCAATCAAAATTGACATAGTGGACACAAGGGTGAGAAGGGTGAAAACTCCAAGTGTGAGCCTTTTTAAAGTATGTATGATGAATATAGGGATATGGAGGGTATTTATAGGTTTAATTAACTCCCTCACATATATTTTTATGGAAAAATAAATCAAATTTTGTGGCCAAGAGTGAGGGGTGACTAAAAAAGGAGTTTTTTAGACTACAGATAGTGATGGCTTCCTTCCAAGAGTTTCCAAATGAGTAAGAATGCAACCAATGCATGGAGATTAATTATTTAAGGCCTTCCCTCTTATTATAATAATAATAATAATAATAATAATAATAATAATAATAATAATAATAACAATAATCCCTATTTATTGTTGGGACATTAAAACAAGTTAAAATTATGAAGGCATTTTTCTAAGCCAAGACTAGGAGTTTTATGCCATTTTTCATAAGTTTCATGACTTGTATGGACACTTGGTACTCATAAAATTTAATAGTTCATCCCATAAATATTTATAATTTAATTTTAACCTCTCGTCTCAAATTAACAATTTTACAAGTGACCTTTAGACTTCCCTTGTCTTGTTCTTCTCTCAAAGGCTATAAATATTGACTCTTTTGGCTCTCTTGAGTATATTCCATTGGTTGGTGGTGAAACCTAGGATAATTTTGTACTTTAATGACTATTTCATAAATAAAAATTTTATTTTTGCAACTTACATATTGTACAATTTATTTTCAATGCAATTTTTTTGGTCTTATCTAATAGAAGATGATCTTTTCTAGTATGTTATCCTTGATTATTCACCAAGTGTGCAGAAGATTAATTATTATAGGTCTTTGTTAGTGTTATTTTATAAGTGTCTTAAAATTTTATCATGGATATATTACACAAAGGAATCATTAATTACCCTCTTTAGTATCAAAATACCTTCTTGAACCTAGATTATTAAACATTGATGTGATAATCCAGCTTGAATTGTGAGTTTTATGTGAAAGAAGCCTTGTTTAGATCTAATTAGTATAATTTTAGTCAATATGAGGAAATATAATATTGGTGAATCACATTTTTTAGCTTTCTTAGTTGTTGTATTGACCTTTTTCATCCAATGTTGATAAGTAAGAAAGTACATCAAAGAGTGCATCAAGGGAATTAGCCCTTCTAGAGATTCATCTCATCAAATTTTTACCCAAAATAAGAGAGATGTTTCCAATTTACTAATTGGATGAGGAGATATAGGAATCTCCTCAAGGGGTGCAAATCCAAGTGGAAATAGTTTTTGACATGACCAGTGGGACTCTAAGTCCTAGAAGATTGTCCAAGATTGGTGTTGGTCTTGGCATAGTTGCAACTAAAAAAACATTTACATTCAGTTTCTGAAAACTCCACTAAATTTTTCAACTCTTTGGTTTCTAATAAATCCCTAATTTCTATGTCAAAGGAAACTAGTAGGTCTACTACTAAAGGTATACCCTTTGAGTTTGTGTAATTACCTTTGTATTCTATCAAATGGTTTAGGTTAATGAATACTTATTCTTATTCAAGAGAGTTGGTGTTTAAGAATTCCAAATTCCTAATAATTTCAACCTCTAATACCTATATCCTACATTTTAAGATGGCTAGGAACCAACCTTTTTATATCCTTCATCAGATCATTTCCTTTGAATCTTGCCTAATATGACCAAATTCCATGAATAACCCTTAAGGGTGTTCCATATTTTAGTGGAGAGGGTATTATTACTATCATTGAAGACATTAGAAACATATAAAAATTATGAAATATCCATAATATCACTCAAGATAATGTGGCTATTAGGTTATTGGTATTTTATTTCAAAGGAAAAGCTTTAGATTGGTATGGGACTCTACCTAAAAAATTTATTGGTTCATGGGATGAACTAGGATATCTATTGACTAATATATTTGGAGAGAAGAGTGATCATCTATCACTAGATAATCAATTTAACACTATCAAGAGGGCACCATAAGATTTTATGAAATATTTTAATACTATATTTCAAGAGACATGGGATAGGATTCTAGCCCTTGTGATTACTCCAAATTATGCCTTCTTGTATTATCTAAAAACATTGAATAGTGATGTATCCATGATGATCCAATCCATGGGTGGGAATACACTACTTTCTACCTATGAGATAGCCACAAATTATAAGAATTTTACTATTCAAGTAGGGAATATTTATCCTAGGCCACTAATGCCATTTTCACCTGATTTCCAACCTCCTAGTCAAGTTGTATTGCCTACCTTAGCTCCTTTTCCTAGTCAAGAAAGGTTTGCCATTGCCCCCACAAATGAGATTCATGAAGTCAAGAGTCTTATAAAAAGTGTTACTAATGAATTAGTTTCACTTAGAAGGCAAAAATCTCAAATTTATAGACCTTATCATCTGTATAATTAGTTTGGACAAGCAAATAAGCCTCCTTTTCAAGGCAATAATCAAGGACAAGCTCAAATCACTCAAACTAGACCTTAACAAAGTTATAATCCTAATACCCCATCATCTTCAAAATCTCTTGTCTCAACTAAAAAAAAAATATTCAATAAAAACCATGATATCCCTCCTATGACCAAAATCAAGGCCAAGTTATATATGCTAATGAAATGCCTAGTCAAGACATGAAATTCAAGGAAATCAAATATCTCAAGCTTCCATTTTTGGTATGCCAATGCAAAATAGAATAAAAATTGTAATGGAGAGTGATAATCTCAAAAATAATTTAGATATATATTTTTGTTCCATTAATAATTTAGGTAATTGAACCAATGTGAATAATAGTGTCTTATAACACTAGGTCTAAGAAGAAGGTTGTTTAAGAGATTCAATGTGATAATCAAGAACCTATTTCAATTCCTAAATCATATCCAATGGTGGGTGGGTCTAACTCATACCCTAAGGTGTAATAAAATGAAATGTTTCAAAATTTAAGTCATAATCTTACACATCTACCTCCACAAGCTACACCACAAGTACTAGTGCTTCCAAAGAACCTTCCAAGGTGAATAATCCTTCTATCAATATTCTAGACTAGATGAAGAAGTTACATATGAATATATCCTTATGGGATTCATTGACAATACCAAGATAAAAATATATGATTCAAAAGGAATTTTAAGGACTAGATAAGTAAGTTGGATCAACTAAGAATGAGAATGTTGTCTTGGTGAATGGAACTTAGCCCATTGATGAGCAAGTGAATAAAATTAATAAGACTCCTCCTTTTTACCTATATTTAATCATTAGTTATTGATTAATTCACAATACATCATAGATAGTAGGGATATTACTTTAGTTATGCCCAAATGTATAATAGATAAACTTGGCCTCAATTATGAACCAATGGCTAAAGGAGTTTTGCAATTAGATGGATCACCAGCAAAGACCTTGGGAGTAGTCAAGAATTTTAAATTGATTTTACATGCTTGTCCTAATTTTTCCATTCCTCATGATGTGTTTGTGGTAGATTTACCTCCATACTTTGTTCTTTGTTTTTTAAGAGAGTTTACAGCTAAGATAGGTTCATACTTGTCAACTAATTTGTCGTATATGGTTGTTAGGACAAAGTATGGTACTAAGGTGAAGATTGAAACAAAGCATATTCATCACAATCACTTATAACCTTATATTAATAAATTGGAAACTATTAATTATGCCATTATTGATGATGATGAACTTCACATAGATCAACCTCCAACATCTTCTCTTGAAGGATTTTTTGATTTGTACTTAGATGAATGGGGAAATGAACATTATGAGCATGATCCTTACAAATTCATAGAAGAAGCTAGTCTTGGAGTGTATTTCATGCATGATGAGGAATATTTCATGACAAATTTGATGAAGCCAAGTGAATACATAGATTTTTTATGGAAGATATTCTTTGATGGATCAAGAAGCAAGATTGGGGCAGGTGGTGGAGTAATGTTGGTTTGTCCTTCCAAGGAAAGGTACTATTCCACTTTCATATTTTAATTCTCGTGTACATGTAATGTGGTAGAATATGTGTCCCTAATTAATGGCCTTGAGTGGTATAGGAAAATAGGTATGAAAGAGTTACAAGTGTATGGTGATAGTGACTTGATTGTGAATCAAGTAAGAGGCCAAAATGTTACTAAGAACTCTTTTCTTAAGTCCTATAATCATAGAGTGTGGGATCTTGTGGAGAATTTTCAAACCTTCAACATCACATCTATCCCAAGAGAAGATAACAAACATTTTGATAGTTTGGAATCAATTCAAACTTAGTTTAATGTTCTAAAAGGGATAAAAAAGGATAAGAACCAACCATATCTCAAGGTGATTGTAAGGCCCTCCATAATATATAATGTCACTAATTGACAAGTGTTTGATAGTGAACAAAAAATAACATTTTTTATACAAGAGGAGGTTCAGTTTTCTTCCAAGAATTAGTCCAAACTATAGTAGTAATATGAAGGGTAGATTGTATAATTAAAGTCAAACAAGCTCCCTAAAGGCCTAGTCACACTTGAGAGTATCTTCAATGATGATGACCAATTGAAGAAATAAAAGGTAAGAATGTCTACTAAAAAATAAAACTATGATAAAGTACAAATATTCAGGGATAATTAGCTTGCACTTAGGAAGGTATGTACTAGTGAAGAGAAACATGCTTTCATTGAGTTATGCAAGGTGTTTTTTGATGTCTTTACATGGGAATAAAGTGATTTAAAGGTATTTGATCCAAACTTAACTCAACATAACATAGAGATAGATGAGAATGATAAGAATATCAATAAAATACAAAGTCCAATAAATCCTAAGATTGAGCCTATCATGAAGAAGGAGATTACTGAATTGATTGAGTCCAAAATCATCTTTCTTATTAAGCATTCATCTTGGATCACAAACTTAGTCCCTGTTAGGAAGAAGAATGGGGAAATCAGGTTATGTGTTTATTTTAGGGAATTGAATAGAGTTTCATTGAAGAACCATTATCCTCTTCCTTCCATGGAGAAATTTTTTCAAGTTGTGGTAGGTAGTGAAATGTTTTCTCTCCTTGATGGATATTCTAGGTATAATCAAATTTTGGTGAAGGAGAGTGACCAATATAAGACAACCTTTACTACTAAACGGGCTACATATAATTATAGTAAAATGACTTTTGGCTTGTATAATGTTGGACATACATTTCAACATGTAATGGATATGGATTTTCAAGGACTAGTAAATGATATTGTGTTGGTGTATCTTGATGATATCATAATTTTTTCTAAAGATGCAAAAGATCACTTGAATCACCTTAGGTATATTTTTGAGAGATGTAGAGAGTTTGTAATATATTTTAACCCAAATAAGTGTGTGTTTTATATCCATGAAGGAAATTTTTTAGGACATATTGTCTTAAAGAAGGGTCTATCTATAAATCTTGAAAGGGTGAGTGTAATCTTTGCAATGGCTTTGCCCAAACACAATAAAGGTTTTTAAAGTTTCTTTGGGAAAATTAATTTCATAAGGAGGTTTATTACTAATTTTTAAAATTTATTCAAGCCTCTAACTTCTATGCTAAGTAAGGATGAAGTTTTCATTTAGACTATAATAATGAAGGAAAGTTTTGAAGAGATTAAACAAGCCATTGCCCAAGCTCCAACTCTTGCAAGTCCTAAATTATCAAATTATTTCAACTTGTATAGCTTTGAAAATGAGGAGGTAATCTCTACCATGCTCACTCAATCAAATTAATAAAAATTGGATCCACCTATTTCCTTATTTAGTCAAGGTTTGTAAGGTTATGAGGTAAGATACACCTATGTTGAGAAGCAAGTACTTTCAGCTTTTAGAATTCTAAAGAAGTTTAGGAATATGTTATATAAAAAAAAAATCACATATTGGTACCTCATCATAGTGTCAAAAAATTATTTTTGAGAATATATTTTAATGAAAAAAGGGTTGGTTAGATCACAAAAGTGATGGAGTATGATGTAGAAATCAAGACAACCAAGTTAGTGAAAGGGAAGGGGTTATGTAAGCACATTGCTTCAGATTTGAAAGAACAAAAAGAGGTTATTTTTAAAATTCATGATGACCATATGATAGCTTCACATTCATTAATTAGGATTTAGACACAAGATATGATTCATTTTCTTCAAATCGGTGAGTGTCCATAAGGTATAAATAGATCTAGAACAAGGTACTTTAGATTACAATATATTCCTTATGTAATTGTTGATGGAGTGTTGTTTAATATGGATTTATTAGGTATGTTATTGAGGTGTTTTTAATTAGATTAGGTTGATAAAATATTATTTGAGTTTCATGATGGACCAACTAGTGGTCACTTTTCTCTAAGAACTATAGCTACTAAGATTATGACAGCTAGGCAATTTTGACCTAGTTTGTTTCAAGACACCCATGCTTGGGTAAGGAATTTTCAAAAAATTTCTCTCTTTGATGGTAAACAAAATATTTTTTCCTTGTCTCTTCATCTAATTCAAGTTGACCAACCCTTTATGCAATGGGGCCTAGATTTCATAAGCCTAATCAACCCACCTTCTAGTGTTGACCACAAGTCAGTGTTAACTACTATATATTACTTTACAAGGTTGGTGGAGGTTTTTGTTCTCAAGGAATCAAATTAAATTTAAATTCTAGACTTCTATGAAGGTAGAGTAACAAGGTTTGGGCCTCCTTCAACAAAAATTTTAGACAATGCATTGGCCTTCCTTAAAATGAAGAAAAGTGAATGGGCCTTAAAACATGGAATTTATCTCATTACTTCCTCCAAATATTATCCAAAATGGAATGGACTGGATGAGTCCAATAAGAATCTAATCAAGATCATAAAGAGAATAATGGATGAGAACCAAAGGACTTGGCATTCCAAGTTGAAGATAACTCTTTGGGATGATAAGATCACCCTAAAAAGATCCATTGTAAAGTCACCATGCACACTCATTTATGGGAGAGAACCTAGACTACCTATTTCACTTGAGATACTAGCCTTGGATCTCACTTATAAGCTGGAGTTGATGAAGAATGAAATCATGAAAGTTAGGTTGTGTGAGTTGATGTAGATTGAAGAGATAGGAGATTAAGATATGAAAAATATGAGAAATCATCAATATTAAACAAAGAGATACTTTAAAAATAATGACATGATAATAATATTCCAATAAGGATACACTATTATAAATTGGGATGAATATAGGGCTAAACTTGGAAGACACACAAAGTTTGATGCTTTGTGGAGTGGCCCTTATGTTATCACCCAATATGAACAACACAATGTTTTATAAATCCCAAATATATATGGAGAGGAGCTTCATATCCCATTAAATGGTATATATATCAAACATTGATAATAAGTTATTCTTCTCTCCTTGTACATAGTTTGTTGTTTTCCTTATTTTTCCTAAGTGCTTATGCACATGTGTGAGACTTGTGTGTCTTACTTTGTCTTGTGTTGGCTTGATGTGTTGTAGTTTTTTTATGTATGTTTTTGGAAAATTAATTTATATTTGTATTCAAGAAATAATTTACTCCATTTTACCATGACAGGATAAGGCTAGTAGTCTAGTTAGTATAATAGGCATACTACCCCTATGAGTCATCAAATTATTGACCAAATTTGACCCTTATGTCAAATTGGGGCATCCCTAGGTAAAAAAATTACTTATGTATGTTGTATATGGGTATAATTTATTTTCATGGGGTGTATTACATGTTATTTTATGTTATCTAATGCACTTGTATCCTTAGCCATAGTTTCATTAGATTATTTGTCAATTTGGGTCATTTTATGTATTTTTAAGGGTCATTAATGCAAGTGGCATGGTTTCCAAAGTTACTAGGTGTCATATTTTAATTTAAAAAAATACAAGATGTTAGTATAATATTCAATTATTTCAGTTACATCATAATATTTTAGGTTGTCTAACTAAAATTATAGAAACCAACTAAAAAGGGGAGAAAATGGCACTTGTATGGCTCATGGGGAAGTGTGCCACATGGGAAAAGATCATGGAGGGAATTTTAACATATATAAAACTCATAAAAATATTTTTTTATATTTATAAATTTAATATTGAGTCCAAAACCATTATATACCTTTCTTGGTTTCCTAGACACATAAAAGTGACTTTTAGGTTTTTACTTAGTAGAAATATCTAAAGATGTTTCAAGTCAAAATAGTTTGGGAGGATATATGAAAATTATATACCTTAATTTCTATATAATTATTTTTAATAATGGTGGATTGTGTTTCATGAATCATCCTTATGAAGTTGACTATATGTTTCTAGTAGCTATTTCATGTACCCTATAGTTTTAGATCTATTTTGGTCAAATCCATACAAAAAAAATTAGTGATGTTGGATCAATAGGATATTTAATTAAATATTATATGGTATCCATTCTTATTTTAATGTTTCATAATGTTTGGATGAGAAAATTAGTCCATGTTGTAGGAGGGTGTCACCATATGTGGTCTCAGTTGAAGTTCTTCCTATTTATTGAGTGTTTTTCTCCTATATATATATATATATATATATATATTGTAAATGGTTTTAAATAGGTATTTGAGTAATTTTACAACCTCATTCCATGTTTTAGTTTCACCATGTTATCTTTTGAGTAGCTTACAACCTTGTCTTTCACCATTGTCAACTATTTTCCCAACTTCACTTGCAGTCACATGTATAAGCTTGTTCAACTTGTTCATGAAGTTTTAATTAGATTTTATTTGTTGTTTAAACCATAAATAATTTTAAGGGGTCCAATTGAGATGTTTGGTAAATTTTAAGTTTGATCATATGGTCATTCACCATGCCAAGTAGTCATTTGATGCCCTTATTTCCTCTCTTCCATGTATATATAGGAGATATTCATGTTGACGAAGATAGTTTAGAACTAGTTTCAAGGTGTAAAAGAATTTATATCATGTATTTTAGTGTTGGAAATGATTTTAGTTGTTTTTCAATTTATTCACCACCATGTTTTTACCCAATTCCATTCCTTGCCTATGTCAAATAACCTAATGAACACCTTCAGAGCCCTTACTAACATCATGTTGATGTGTGGAAGAGTGGATGTGTTTTAAAACCTCTTATTATTAATAGAGGTGCATTAGGATGTTTGATATAATCATACAAATTTTGTGTACATGGATGGTTTCATAATTGCTCAATTTAGCTCACTGTTTGTATACCAAAACATCCATCTACAAGTGGTTAAATAGGGAACCAAAAGGGTTTATATGGAGGGAGAGAATTATCTTAACACTGAGGACCTTGATAAAATGAATAATCCATTAAAATCCATATAGAGTGTCTAAATAATAGAATAGGTTTGAAACCAACTTGAAGAGACAAGGAACTATATTATGGGAATGTTGCCCCAAAAAGCCAAAATAGAGGTCCAACGGATTTTTATAAACCTCTTTCAACATACTTATAGGGTCTTTCAAGGTATATATAATATTGAATTTGATAGTCTCTATATTATACAAGACCCCTATAGAAAATGGAGGTTAGAAATTCAGGAGAGATAGGTTGTTTGAGGCCTTAAACATGCCCTAAAACACATTGAAATTCCCTAGTAATATCTATAGGCCTAAGGAGATAAATGGTATTTTGTCACCCTAAGTAGAAAACATGGAAAATACTCATGATTACTAGGTGTCCACTTGTTTAATGACACATATATGTCTAGAAATTTATTAAGATAGGATTGAAACATGACCTTTTAGACTTTAAGGCCACCTACATGTGCATTTCTAGTAGAGAATAAATACCTACAATAGTCAAATACAAGGTTTTTGAGTCATTGAAAAGAAACTCATTTTGGGGGTCCAAAGAACATGCAAGTGAGTCTAAGGTGATATAAAATGTTTTTGTTCTCAAAGGTCTGTTTAAGGATTTCATTGCATACCTACAACAAGGTCTTAAGGACAAAGATGTCTCAATCTAAAAGAGAACACAATTATGCTTCTAAAAAACATATAAGTGAACTTAAGTTAAATGAAATTTTAATCATGCACTCTATGACCAATATGGGCTCAATAAATTTCACCAACATCATAACCAAGGTCTCATGATGTAAATTACACCTACATGTGGGTGAAAAAACAAGATGTCTCAATCAACAGATAGTGACCTAGAAGGTTAATTCTAGGATGGTGTCTTAAGAGTTAAAAAATATAATACTAGTGAAAGTGAATACATGGTCACATATAGGGGTTCAATTAGGATATTTTCACATCATTTTTGAGCTTATTTGAATCCAATAAATATGTACAAAAGGGTGTCTTAGTCAACACCTAGAGAGGCTCAGTTTTGAAGATATAGGTACATAGGTAGGGTTAGAAATATTTTGAATTCAATGAAATAGAATGTGAAATATAAATTAAGGTCATGGTGACTTCATGAAATATAAATAAGAGAATTACACACCTAAATTGGTCTCTAAGACCCATGTACACACATATAATAGGGTACAAACTGGTGAAGGTAGGGCAATACATGGACCTATTTAGGGAAATGAAGAGAGTTATAGACAATTAAAAGTGGCTTATGACTAATAAAAAAGTGTGTTAATAATACCATACACCTCTAAGATGGCCATCTACTTTCCTTACTTGGATAAGAGGTTATCAGTCCATATAATGAGCTAGGAAACCTCTTTACTCAATAGATGAACATAGGGAATCCAATGAAAAGAGTATTTTTGGATGAATAAAAATATATATTATCATTAATTGGATATGGGAAACATTTTTAAAAATAATATAATTTTTTTTGGCTTGGAGAGGTCACTCTTAGGAGGATTTGAGGAAAATGTAGGAAAATAGGGGTTTTTGAGGCCTTTTTTGAGCATTTGGAGATGGTTAGACACCCAAATCAAGGAATAAAAAAACCATATTGTAAAAATCATCATAAATATTTTAAAAAAATCCAAAAATACTAAATTTTACTTGGGGATAAGGACTATACTCACTATTTTATCTCAAAGGTCAACCAGTCTAGGAAAATTAGGCTTTGGCAAAGTGAGAAAATGAGTGTAAAATGGGAAAAGGAGTTGATATAAAGCTTTGGAAAATTAAATAAACATGTTTTTAGGTGTATTTAAGGTTAATAAGTGATTATAAGTACTATAAAAAGCCTAAACCTCTCTCTATGACCAAAATTTCCCCTGCATACAATCCAAATAGGCAAGCTTACACTAGGCCTAGTTGGTGGATGAGAGAAGTTGAAGTAGAGTGTTTGGGGAGTTATGTGATGGTTTTAAAAAATTTAAATAATAATTAATAAAAATTATACACCATAATAACCATGAAATATAATTCCAAGTAGCCAAAGGTAGTTGGGTGCTGGTTAGGCCTATTAGTCCTTCAAAGGACCTAGAACCAATTTGGGGTCCATATTTATTTAGAACTCTTGGAATGATATATATAAGTTTTTTAAGTGCAATGAAACCTATGGTAAATCTACTTTTATTTGAGAAAGATTTCAAACATATAAGAAAGGTAGAAACTAGCTCAATAAGGTGTCTTCAAATGCTCATATATTTTATAAGGATTTCAATGGGAACAAAAGGAAGTTTAATGTGTTATCAGGGTCCCTCAAAATCAATTTTATGTAATTTATTGATAGTTATAGTTTCAAATCTTTATGAATAAAACTTAAGACCAAAAACTCCCAAAAAGCCTGCTAAACCCTCAATTAGAACCTGACAGAGAAAAAAACTTAGAGAGCTATCAAAATAAAATATTTTTACAATATAATATATTATAAATTTTATAAGAATCATTCATTATTCCTCCCATATAGATGATTTATACATAGTTATATGGACAACATGAAAAATAGGGTATTTTTAACCATTTTTTGTATTTTTTAGGTTCTAGGAGGTTTCAAAAGATACAATCAACTTTGGAAGAAAAATTTATACTTATTATAAATCCATATGGTCATTCATTTCTTATGAAAAACTTATAAGTGTTCAAAAAATAGCTCTCATTTCAGCGAATCAAAACTAGCATAGTGGACACAAGTGTGAGAAGGGTGAAAACATTAAGTGTGAGCCTTTTTTAAGCACCTGGCACATATAATTATATGGAGGGTCTTTATAGGTATAATTAAATCTATGTAATGTATTTTCATGTAAAGATGAATCAAAATTTGAGGCCAAGGGTAAGGGGTGACTAAAAAAGGAGTTTTTTAGACTATAGATAGTGATGACTTCTTTCTAAGAGTTTCTAGATGAGTAAGAATGAAACCAATGAATATAGATGCATACATGAAGTCCTTACCTCTATTAAAATAATAATACCTATCCATATTTAGTTTTTGGATGTTGAAATAGGTTCAAATTATGAGGGCAATATTTTGAGCCAAGACTAAGAGTTCTATGCCATTTTCCATAAGTTTCATGACTTGTATGGACACTTGGTCCTCCTAAAATTACATAGTTCATCCCATATATATTTATCATGAAATTTTAACATATTTTATCAAATTTACAAGTTTCCAAGTGACCTTTGGACTTCCCTTATCTTGCTCTTCTCTCAAAGGCTATAAATATTGATTTTTTTGGCTCTTTTGAGTAGTCTCTATTGGTTGATGGTGAAACCCTATCCAATTTTGTACTTTAATGACTCTTGAAGAAATAAAAAAAGTTATTTTACCTACTTACATGTTATACATTTGAGTGTTATTTCAATCTTGTTGGTCTTGTCTAATAGAAGATGATCTTTTCTAGCATGTTATCCTCGATTGTTCACCAACTATGCAAAAGGGAAATTGTTAAATTTATTTTTTAGTGTTATTTTATAAATGTATAATTATCTTAGAAGTGTTTCATGACTATATTCCATAAATTAATCATTCATTACACTCTTAAGTATCAAAATACCTTCTTGAACCTAGCATATGAATCTTTGATGTGATAATGTAACTTAAATTATGAGTTTTGTGTGAAAGAAGCCTTGTTTAGCTCTAAGTAGTATAAGTTCAATAAATAAGAGGAAATATAATATTTTTGAATCACATTTTTTATCATTTTTGGTTTTTTCTTAACCCTTATCATCTAAAGTTGATAGGCAAGAAAGTACTTCAAAGAGTGCATGAAGGAAACTAGCTCATGTAGAGGTTCATCTCATCAAATTATTACCCACAACAAGATATATGTTTCCATTTTGGCACTTAGATGAGGAGAGATATGCATCTCCTCAAGGGGTGTAAATACAAGTGAAAAAAAATACCACCATCACTATTAAATCTCATAAACTATCATGTAATATTCTAGGCACTCAACATCTCATTATAGGGTAAACACCATCTCTTTCAAGTAACATCACATTAGGTCCAAAAAATTTTATTGTGACTCAATTTACATGGGTTACTATCTCTAGGCCTTCTTCTTTTAATTATAGTGGCTCCTTGTTGACTAAAAAATATGCCAATGTAACTCGATGCTCATGAGTCACCATCCAAGGTCCTTTGCCTTCTTATAATTATAATGGCTCGTTACTAACTCAAAATTACACCAACAAAACTAGACACTTATGAGTCACCATCCAATGCCCTTTGCTGCCTTCTAATTATAATATCTCCTTGCCAACTCTATATTTTGAAATCATAGCTAGACAATTTAAAGTCACCCTTCAAGGCCCTTTGCCTTCTTGAAACTTTATACCTAATGTCAACACTATGCCTTTGGATCCAAAGTTGAACATTGTGCCAATTAAGTCTAAACCATCTCATACTAATGTTGAAAACTCATATAGTATCTTAGAGCAACTAGGTAAAACCCTTAAAACAATGTACACCACCTAAGGTGAAAGGCAGAAGGCAGAAGGCGCATGGTTTCAAAATTTGAATGATGCATTGGGGTGCGCTGGGCTCGTTGGGAGTGCTAGGCGGGCAGGGTGTGCTGGAAGCATTCCCAGAATGTGCAGGGAGGCAGATAGAAGGCGCCCTCCCAGAAGGGGGAAAAGAAGGATGGAAGGTAAATGGAAAATTGTTGGTGGAGAACCAAGAAGGAGGTAATAACCCTGGAGGGATAGCAGGAGAGGTAGAAATAAATGAAGAGACTGAATTTTATAGTGATAAAAAGACTGGAATACCTATTAGTACTACCCAACAGGATTACTCTCTTGCTGTGGTGGGGTAGAAGACTGAAAAGGAGAAAGAGAATGTGCATTTAAATAAGGAAAAAATCTTAGAAGAGCTGAAGGTAGAGTACTCTAAACAAAAGAAGTGGTCCTCTCTGTTTGGCAAGAAACCCAATAGAAAACTTCTCTTCCCGCCGGTTATTACAAAATCTTGCTGGGAGAAAGGTGAGTTTCAAGTTATTATCCCAAATCCTTTAATAGATTTTTCTGTGTCTTCTTTAGAATTCACCCTAGTGGGTAAATTTTTAGGGGCAAGACCAGATATAGAATCCCTTACTAAAATGGTTAAAAGGAAATGGGTCATTTGAGGAGAGGTTGAAATGGCTCCAATGTTTAATGGTTTTTTCTTGTTTAATTTCAACTGTAAAGAGGACATGAATATGGTTCTGTGTGGAGGACCGTGGTCTTTTGGAAAATGTTCTTTAACTATTAAAAAATGGGAGCCTAATGTGGATCTTTCAAATTCTTTCTTCTTAAACACTCCCATTTGGGTAAGACTTCCTAGCCTCCCTCTAGAGTTTTGGCACGAAGACATTTTTAAAGGCATAGCCAACTCTTTTGGTGAACTAGTGGCTTTGGATAATGCTACAGCTACCAGATCCAAACTTCAACATGCCAGACTTTATGTTAAAGTAGCAGATTTGAATAATCTCCCAAAAAAAGTGGATTTAATTTCTAAGCATGGCAAAAAAACTCAAAGGTTTGTTTTTGAAGATCTGCCCAATTCTTGCTATGTTTGTAAAAAATAGGGGCATTGGACCAGAAACTGTCCTTACAAAAGAAAAAATTATTCAAGCAGTGGTTTGGATGACAGAAAGACCAAGGTTCAGCATAAGAAAGTATGGATACCCAAAGAAAATAATCTACAAGAACTAAAGAACAATGAAGATAATAAAGTCATGCATGCTGAGGAGGAGAAAGAGATTTCTAGTGAAGATCCCAAAGTTCCACAATCAGAGGAATATGAAGAGTTTGTTGATGAGAATGAAAATTCTGAGCAAGAAGGATATGGGCTGCAATTAGAAACCACAATTCCTGAACAAAGAAGTGTTGATTTGATAGATTTATCAAAACAAATCGTGGGCTGTCAAAAGATGGAAGACCGATGGGGAGATGTAGAAGACAAAACTGAGTGGGAGAAAGGAAACTTCGTGGATGGAATTGAAAATAAATTAGAGAAAGGAGATCCTCTTGATTCTCAATCCAGGGAGATTCAAGCTGAGAATGCTTCCCCTCTTAAGGAGCTAAACATAAATGATAATGGAGAAAACATAAAGCACTTCCTAAACCAAAGAAAAGTGCTGATAAAAAAGACCATTACAAAGGGCGTTAAAATAAGAAGCAGCAAAAAAGACCAAAAAATGAAGGTGAAACAGCTGGCTTCTACAAAGGATAAATCTGGAAAAGGAAATGAATAGTTTTTAAAAGTGAAACCGGATGTTGGCTCTCTAGACAGACAGGGAAGAAGATCCACAAAGAAAAACAGAGAGCTAGAAAGTAAGCAGAATATTGCTAATGGTAGGCAGGCAACTATTCTGGACTTTACCCCTCAAAAATAGTTAGAAAATCTTTATTTGGATTTTTAGGGGGTAGAATATAAAATGGATAATGATGCTGCCCCTATTTTTTCCCTATTTTTGCTGCTAGTTTTTAGTAGGCTTAAGGATTGTTGATCCTGGTGTTTGTAATTGCTCTATCTTTTTTTATCCTGTCATAGGGTTTCGGGGCCCCTTCAAAACCTATTTTTACCTCAATCTAAAACTAGGTAAAACCCTTGTACAAATATTTATTTTAGATATCTTGTGTACCTTTGAAGTCCACATAATTATTTTGAATGATTTCCTTCAACAATTCACTATTCCCCAAGACATTAACCTTGAATAATTTAAAACACTTATATAGCAGTTGTATCCATTCTGATAGGTTACATTTTATCAAAGAGACATATCCACTCTTGGTCCTAGCCATAAAAATCCCTTGTAAGGTTATCATTGAAAACCATAAAATTAAGTGGGTTATTATAAACAATGGGGTAGGGATGAACATAGTGTCCCTCAAGCTAGTACAATGGTTGGGTTATACTGCAAAGGACATCTAGTCATAGATAATCACAATCAATTCATATAATAATTTCAAAAGGGAATCTTCTAGAACTATATGTTTACTAATCATTTTTGGGTTTGTGTCCCATCATACCTTGTAACATATTAAGGATATTGAGTTGTCTTATAACATACTTATTTGTTATATTTATATTCATGAAGTATAGGCCATCCTTTCTACTTTACATCAGTGCCTCAAGTTTCCCCATGATGGGATTGAAGTCACCATTCTTGCTTATCTATAGCCCTACCAATATTACAAGTACCTAGAAGTTAAATTTCATAATTATAACTATTTTCCTAGTTTTGAGTTCATTGTTAATAATAATACATAAATAGTTTCATATACACCCAAATCCAACTATGTCAACCCAAGTTACCTTGATTCCCCTTTGGTTGATCCATTTCTTACAACCCTTGCACAATAGGTCACTATAGAGGATGCAGGTATTTCCACATACCATCTAAAATATGACTTCAATATTGCTAAGTTGCCTAAGTCTCCTAAATATTTTGGCAAACCCAAAACCTCCCAAAGCCCTTGTAGACCCAACATGATTTGGTAAAAAAAGAAAAATACATAAAAACCACTAATGGTATTCATACCTGCTACTTCACCAAATTAGGATTAGGAAGATTTCATTAAAGGAGATTGGTTATATTCTAATGACATAATTGATTATTTTTATAATCTTAAATATCCTATCCATAATAATATTATGGATAAATTTTATTATACAAGAAAAGGCCTTGGGCTATGAGAGCAAGGAATCCTACAACCATTATAAATTGGTAAACCTAACATGAATCAAATTCTTAGATTTATACCACTGAAGTGTGGCCTCATATATTCAATAGTAATTCTTCTAAATTGACTAGCAATGAGACTCCTAGAAGTGATGCAACATCCCATTATAGGATTTATGATGATTTTATAGATATTTACTTATTTGACTCACACTCTACTATGACTATTGCATCTTATTGTTCCCTTTACATTTTCCATTATTAATTCATTTATTGAGACCAAAAAATATATATCATACCCCTTGATAAACTCCAAAATAAGTAATCCATTTTTAAGTACATGGGCCTCATAGATATATTGCCAATGGGCGATCATAAACAAGGCTTTGACTTCTTTTTGGACCTTTTTACTTACTTTGGAGAGTAGGAAAACTTTCTTGTTCATTAAAAAGATATAACATCAATATCTTTGGGTAAAACCCTCTTTGAGGCACACATTGATTAGGAAAATAGTAAATAAAAAGTCAAAACCTTGAGTGAAAACATATTTAGGCACTCTTGGATAGGGAATTTTTTCTCATCTCCAAAGGATGCACAGGTTCCATCAAGTCTTAGCTCCCTAGCTAGTACCAACATCACATCAAAATAACATAAATTTTTTGAGAGGATCACCCTTGATTTTACAAAGATATTTTCTATTTGGCCACTACCTAAACTTGCATATTTAGATTCATCTCATTATCTAGAGCTTTGGGAAGAACAAATAGATGTTAAATTAGAATAAAAAGGGTCCTGATCAAATGCTACCTACTATTTTTGAATATGGTTCTACACTTATTGTATAAAACACTATTGAAGTGAACCCAAGGACTTATGACAATCCAAAAATTATTCATCTTGGAGCCTCTCTCACTAATGAAGAGCATGACCACATTGTCACCATCCTAAGGGATTTCATTGATATCCTTGCATGGTCTTATTTTGACATGCCAAGCTTAGACCCTGATTTGTCTATGCATTGACTTGTGGTCCATCTAAATGTTAATCTAGTCAAACAAAAATTACAAAAAGATATATGCACACATCATTCTTTTGGTAAAATTAGAACTAGAGAAATTATTAGATGAAGGCTTCATCATACCACTCGATTATTCTAAATGGATATCAAATATAGTCTCAATCAATAAAAATCTATAATGTATATGTATTTGTATTGATTTTAGAGATATCAATAAGGCATACCCAAAATATTATTTTCCTCTACCCAACATTGACTTGATTTTTACTCTAATATTGGGTATAAGATGTTGTCCCTCATAGATAGATTCTTAGGATACAATCAGATCAAGATAGCTTAAGAAAACCATCACAAAATTACATTCACCACATTATGGGGAACATTCTATTATCAAGTCATGTCATTTGGCTTAAAGAACATTGGATCCACCTATCAACATGTTATAACTATCATCTTTCATGACATTATAGATAATATTGTTTAAGACTATGTCAATTACATCCTAGATAAATCAAGATCACATGCCAAACATCCTAATGTTCTATGAAGAATATTTGAGAGACTTTATAATTACAAAGTCCATATAAATCCCAAGAAGTGTGTCTTTGTCATCACTTCAAGAATATTTATAGGATTTATAGTATCAAAAGGAGGGATTGAAGTGAACCATGCTAAGGATAAGGCCATTGTATAAGTACTTCCACTTACTAATCTCAATTAGCTCTGTAGCCTACAAGGAAAGATATAATCTATTAGTAGGTTCATTTCACAATTGGAAAATAAGTGCCACCCATTTACATATCTGTTAGAGAAAAGGGTTAATTTTAAATGGGATGTTTAATGTCAATCAACATTTGTGAAGCTCACAACATATTTGGCCAACCCACTAGTTTTAAGACCACCAACACATGGACAATGATTTCTTCTTTATATTTTAGTTACTAAACATACACTAGAGGCACTCTTGGCCCAAAATGATGATCAAGGAAAGGAACATATGGTTTACCACTTAAGCCACACACTTATGTATTATGATCATAATTATACACCTATTGAGAAGGTATGTTTAACAATGGTGTTTACCTCCTAAAATTTGTGGCACTTTATGTTGAACAAAAAACTATTGTTATTACTAAAGTGGACCCCCTCAAATATTTATTATCCAAATTAACTATCAAAGGCTACATGGACACATGGGTCATGTTCTTAAGCAAATATAATGTTGAGTACCAGAATAAAAAGGCTATCAAGGGTCAATTAATTGTAGATCAACATGTATAATCCCCTATTATATATACCCAACCACTCTAAATTTATTTTTTAGATGATTCTATTATGACAATATAATAAATATTGTAGGAACTTAAAAAAAGGAATTTATACTTTTATGGTTCCTTCTATTCTCATAGATATATGGCTAGAATTTTGTTGATTACACTACAATGGGATCTAATTCCTAAGGAATTTAATATTAATTTTTGTTATACCAATAATATGGCCAAGTATGAATCAGTTATTATAGGGATTCATCTTGTAGTGTAATGGGATATCTAGTGCTTAATGGTCTATGGATATTCTTAGTTGACTATCAATCAAACCACATATTAGTACTAAACTCATGATGATAATCTTGTACCCTACACAAATATTGTGGATAATCTCAATACTCACTTCAAATCCCCAAAATTTGAATAGGTACCATGAGATAATAATAGATATGTCGATGTAATGTAAATAAATGGGTCCATGATAAAAATTACTAGTAGTGTTAAGGACTATCATTTTATCATTTAAAATTTCCTACAACCTACTCATATACTAATAGATTTAGAGAGGGTATGCACCATTTCTAGTCCTAATCCCCCACCTAACCTACCTTAGTTTCAATACATTTATAATTATTTTTATGACCAAGTATTTATGCCTAACCTTTATAATAATCATTATAAACTTTTCCTTCATCACATAGTCTATTATACCCTCCTTGGAAACATGATTTATCATAAAGTCTATGATTGAATTCTACTTCATTTCTTATCTTTAAGAGAATCCAAGCTAGTGCTTAAGGAGGTTCATGGAGGAATGTGTGGGGCCCACACCAACATGTAGTCTTAACTGAAAAACTCTTCAGAATAAGTTACTATTGGCCCAAGATGAAAATATATGATTTTAATTATGTTAAGAAGTGTTTTTCATTTTAATAACATGGTAATTTGATACATGCAACTTCTTTTCAAATACAGTCAATTAATTTACCATGGTCATTTTATATATGGGGCCTCAATCTCATCAAGAAAATTAACCCAACATCTTCTAATGGCCATAAACATATTCTCACTACTAATAAGTATTTTACTAAGTGGATTGAGGTCATTCCTCTCATTTACATCACTAAGAAGTAGATTTACAAGTTCAAACATTACCCTATCATTTATACATATGATATATCAGCCTACATTATATCTAACAATGGTGGATCATTTATAAACCAATATGTTAAGGCTCTTTGTGAAAAATTAAAAATCAAGCACAAGAAATCCACACCATATAACCTGTAAGGCAAATGTTAAGCCAAGGAATAAAATAAAACCATTGTTGCAATCCTAAAGAAGATTGTCAATGACACTCGCCATAATTGGCACTTCAAAAAATTTCCTACCCTTTAGGATTATTGCACTAGTCATCATACCTCCATAGGAACCACTCCATATTCCCTTATTTATGTCATATAAGCTATTATCTTGATTATGATCGAGCTTCCTTCACTATGAGTATCCTTGGATAATATTAAAGATGATGAAGATTATATATTTTATAGTTTATAAGCACTTTTTATCCTTAATGAAAATCATCTGGCTGCCCTATATAATTTGAAAACCTATAAGAATAGATTGAGTAGAATTTATAACAAGCATATTATCGCTAGGGTGTTTGAAATTGATTATTTGGTATTGAAAGAGAATTAGAAGAACAATAATGCTAAAATTAAGAAGAAATTTAAGTTTCAACCTAATTGATTGGGCCCATATGTCATCATAGAAAGTTATGGATCAAGGGTATATTGGCTAGCTACTCTAGATGGTGAAGAAATCCCAAATACAATGAATATTATACATCTCAAGTGGTTCTATGTTTGATAGCCTTTTGAACCATTATCTACAAGACCCCTTACTCATGGGAAATTTGTGTTGAACTCATTTTATCCCACTATTATATCCTTGACCATCCTATTATGAACCATTTTTATTCTATCTCAACCTACTCTAGACTATTCTAATGTGAACAATATTCTTTTACTACTATGGACCATTATAACCCTAGATCGTTGGTACTTTGGATCATTTATATTCCACTAGACTATTGAGGTATGTTATTATTATTGTGTTAAGGAATTAATTTTTTCATTGATGTCAAATTTAATTAAGTGGCATTGATGTCCCAAAGGTACTATTGTGAATATGCATTGTAAGTAATCATGATGGCTTAAGCATGGTTCAATAAGTTCTTAAGTTTTGCATAAGGTCTTGGCACAATGTTGTGATGTGACAAGGTTATGTGTAGTGTTACTTTATGTTATTATGAGAGATCATCAGAAAGAGAGTCTTGATTATGTTGAAGTGATTATTGACCAAGTTCATAAAAAACAAGTCTTTTTGGATAAGGTGTATTATGAATCCTTGTCTTGTCCTAGTGAAGGCATGATTAGTCAAACTTGGTGAAGTAAGTGAGTTTAGGCTTATGAGAAGATGTGTGGTAGTATTTAAACATGGTATGAGGTTTTTTGGAATGATAATGAGTGTTAAAGTAAATTTAAAGTGCTAGGAAGGTCTTAAATTGGTATGGTGCATAGTAGGTCTATTTAATAGACTAGTTCTTAAGAATGGATATAGCTTGTATAAGCATGATGGTAGTGATATGGATATGTATGAGCTTGAAGTTATGAAAATAAATGTTAGAACATGTGAGAAAGGTGTTGATTCAGTCACATAACTTTTAGAGTGAGCCAAAGGGGTAATTTATTATTTAGTGGTCTTTTCATAGACCTTGTCGTAAAATTGTAGGTGGTATGATGAGGCATCATGATCAGTTTTGGAGGCTTGTGAGCTCATGTAATTATGGTTTGAGATATAACATGTTATTTTAAGTATGTTTTTGAGGTTTGAAGGTCTTGAGTTTAATAATAAAGCATAAAAAGTTAATTTAAGGACTCTTGAGTGTTATAATGAATTGTTGTAGACTTGAGAAGGATTTTTTTATGCTTGTTAGCATGTGTGACTATTTAATGGTAAGATGAGATCTTAGGGAGAGATGGTAAAGGATCCTATAAATTATTTCCAAGCATTAGGAATTTGTTTCAGGGGTGTATTTTTATGAATAAATGTTAAGAATGAAAATCAATCTAAAACCCTCATAAAACCCTCAAAATGACCTGATATGGAATATCTTGATGTAAATGGCTCAAAATGGATTGGATGACCTAATTTTATGTTTGCATCATGGAGTGAAATCTCATAGGTATCTATAGGTGGAGATGGTTTGTTAGGAGAGTAAGTGGACCCCATAAAAAGTACTTATTTCTCAAAAATCTGGTATAATAGACAGGATTGACTAAGTCAAAGTTGCACAATGGATTAAGGTTTAAGATTATGAAATTGAATTCATCTTCATAGTGGTTTTTTACTAGGTTCCAGACTTCAAAATTGTTAAATTGGTCATGGAAGTTGATCTATCGGTAAAAAGGCCTAGTGAGGAAGACGATGAGAAAATTAGGTAGAGGTGGAAATGAGATTAGGAAAGTGTTGTCATGGACTAAGGTCAAATAAAATTTATTAATTTTGTTTCAATACTAGTAATACATGTACATATTATTTATATCTTTTTAATGTTAATTAAAATGTTGAAAATATTGTTCACAAGATGACTTGTCTAGTGAATATGTAAAGTAGAGAGATTGGTCTACAAGGCCAATATTGTCATTATAACATGATATATCTCTACATGAGAGTTACCTAATTATCTCATAATATCATACACATGTATCAATATTTCCTAAAAGTTACAACATAAGTGCTAAAATACATAATCACCATAACTAGTCCTCAAGGCAGAATGACAATTTTGGGTATATAAGATGGAGTGATGAGTTTGAGATGCTATATCATGAGTTAATGTATCTAGTACACATGTTGATTTTTGTAGGATATATATTACATATACATGATTTATATAATGTTTAGAGTTAGTATAAGAAGTTGAAATATGAAATCCAAAATGGCTTGTCTAGTTAGGCAAGAATTGTGAAAGAGAAGGTCAACAAATTAGCTTACAAGACCAATGGTTAACTAAATTATGATATATATATTTGAGGATGTTATATATGTCACATAATGAATATTAATGTACATTATATTTCTTTTAATTTTCCTTATGGGAGTTAAAGATAACATTCATCAAGACTTTATTTCAAAGCATTCAGGCAATTTTTTATGTATTAGTAAGATCAATGCTCTTGAATCATTATGCCTATGTTGAAAGTGTCTTATAAATATAAAGGTTTTTTAAGTATATCAATGTATCATGTTGATTATTTATTATTCATGGTAATTTCCATGTTAAGCATTGGAGATCCAAGTATGCATGACTACTTTCTAAGGTGTTTTGACAGACTTGAGTAAGCTAAGTAAAGAGCTATTCCTAAACCATTATATCATGATTAGACCTATAAAAATAATAGGGTAATTATATTTATATATATATATATATATATATATATATATATATATATATAAAACATGGGATCTTACATATCCATATGAATCATTGAAAAGTGCTTATACTAATGTTTGTGGTCAAATTGATAATGATTGGGTTCTAAGAAAATTAGTAGTTCTAAATGAGATATTTGATGAGGTTTTATTGAGTCTTTAGAGGCTAATTAATTGAGTATAATTATTTTTATGATGACTCTTAGGTCATGAAGTTTCCAGCCATATGTGAATTGTTCCTAGAATGTGTTTCTATAGGTTGTTTTATCTTAGTCATTGAAGACAGTTGTATGCAATCAAAATTGCATGATACACAATGAATTAATCCTAGATCATATAAGATAAAGAACAAATACACTTATGATTAGGTATATAATTTTTAATTAGGAACATGACTAGTATGGGGATCTTCTAGACCTAATTAGGGGATCACTTGTATTAATTGTCATAACACATCATATTAGGAAGGGTTCTAAAGCCTACAATGTAACATAATCACACAAAAACCTAAAAGAGTCCTATGATTTGATATTAACTTATGCTAATAAAAAATAAATTAAAATATTCTAATAATAATAAAACTTAACTAATCTAATGCTCCCTAAAGCTTGTGGCACAAAGTGGGGGTTATAACAAAGCAAATAAACAACTAAACTAAACATGTATAGGAGACATATACTCATGTAAATGTATATGGGATCCTAATACATAGAAGAGAAGAATACATATTTAATTATCTATATACTTTTACAAAGTATAAATAAAGTTAGGAATACTTACCTTTGAAGATGAACCTATCGAGTCTCAACCTCTCCCTTAGACTAGGTGCTTCACAAAAGATTGTTGTGGCTTGTAAGGACAACCAAGATAAATCATCTCTAGGCTCATGACCTACCTAAGCATATAAATTAATTTTCCACAAGATAATATTGGAGCTTCAAAATAAAGTATTAAACCCTAAATGTTTATTCCTCAAGTAAAATGGTCAATTATTAGATGTTCATTCACACTTCTCTTGATTCTTCTATACTTTTAAATGGTGGGAAATGACCTTATATATATATATATATATATATATATATATATATATATAGTAGTAGTATCTTGCCTAAAAATAATTCAAACATGTTGGTTATACTAATTTGATTGGGTTGACCTAGTACATTCTTGGGCTAATTCCTAAAGTCTATGCTGGGTCATTCGGGATGCAAACAAGTCAAAATAGATAAAGTGTCCTCAGAATACACTAGGTTGACTAGGTTGACCTAGTGTAATGAATAGGTAAAAAGGGTAATAAGGTAATAAATGAAGGAATAAATAATTATAATGATTGGAATGGATAGGAAATATAATAACTAGCCTAGGGTTCATGGTTTTAGGGAGCTAGTGTGTAAATATCAAGTGGCAAAAGGAACAACAATATTGCGAAGCACTCATGGTTTACCCACTCCTTTTGTAGTTCACACATTAAGGCATGCACTTAGAGAGATTAAGACTTATAAGGTTAAAAAAAGATATGAAGTTTCAATAATCAATAAAAAATTAAAAATATTTTGTATACATATGCCCCAGTCGAAGCTCATCACATGTCACATAAGTGCAACACGAGATGGTGCTTCAGAGATAGAGTATGATAACACACAAAATTGATGGTAAGTATGGTGTAATAAAAAGAAAATAAGATAAATGAAATGAATAAATTTAAAAATACTTTCTTTTAACTTACCTTAGTGTTGTAGATAAAGAAAAAGACTATAAGAAAGTGAAGGCCTCCAATGTAAATCAGACTAGGCAAACCTGTAGAAGTTAGTACAAAAAATAGCCAAAAAATAAAAAAATGGAATATATTCATATGATAGTGGAAAATAATCTCTACATAATCAGGAATCCAATACATTTTATATTTTACAAAATGGATGAGAAAAAACAAAGATATGAGCAAAATAAGAAATCTGATGAAAAATAATTAAGAATTTTCAATTTTTGAAAAAGTGGTTTTAAATAGGAAAAAGATAAATCATTTTGTTATTTTTATTTTTAATAAAGGAGAAAAAGAGCTCTGGAGATAAAATAAGATAGGATGGTGAGGAAATGACATGTTAATCAAGAGAAAACCCCAAGAGCAAGAGTAGTTGTACTATAGGTATGCAACTAAGAATCTGAAACCAATTTTTGAAATTTGCATTAATTTAACTGAATGTTGAGTAAATTTTGATTTTAAGTATTTATGCATATCAAAAATGAACAAAATTAGGTTCTAAGGGTAGTAGATAAGAAGATGGGAAATGGTTTGGAAGGAAATAAGGAGAAAGCAAAAAGGATAATTTTTTAGAAAAATATAATAGGTTAGCACACTAAACCTACTAGGTCAACTAGGTCAAGCTAGTATGCTGAATCAAGGTGAAAATCCATATGGTTGACCTAGTAGGTATAGGTTGACCTATTGTATTTTTCCAGCTAAAACTAAGTGAAAAGGTGTCCAACTAGTTCGTAAGGGCCAAATTGGAACCTAAACACGAGAGAAGAAGATAAGAGGAAAAATAATAAATTTAAGATAAAACAAGACAAAAAATTAGGGAAATTTTGGTCAAACTAGGTTGACTAAGGAGCCAAAATAAGCATTAAAAAGTGTGCAAAAAGTCAAAAGAGGGCTAGAATGGCCTAAAATGACTAAATAAGTGCAAGAGGGACCAAAATAGGATAAAAATGAATAGCATAACCTTGTTTTTTATTAAAGATAGAATGCATAAATAATGTATTGTGATTCTACATTACATGTAAGAATAATACATCCTTTGTTATTTCTTGATTACAGAGATGACCATGATTTTAGAGATTTCTAGATGTATCATGGTTTCCAAATTTTTTAAATAGGTTGATAGATGGAGACAATGCTAGACTGGTATCCATAGGTATAAAAGGTATAGTAGATATGTGTAGGATCCCCCTAATTAAGGATGTGTTGGTCATGTTCCTTGGTTGTTCATAATGACTAACCAACACCTTCAAATGGGAGGTAGATGGGGATGTGATAGATGTGGTTATCACACTATAAGATGTCTATGCCATCCTTAGACTACCAATATTAATATCACTAATGATTATAGGGATACTAAAAAACATATATGAAAAGGGAACCTTAGTAATATGGGCTATAGGCTTAGAGACTATATTGCCAAGGTGGAGAGTGAGTATGGACAATGTCTATATATCGTAGATTCTAGATCTTTGGAAGGTGGTGATAAGCCTTATGACATAACTTGCTCTCTATCACAAGTTAGATGGTAAGGTGCCACTATACATCATAGCCTTCAATAAGATAATGCTAGAGGAGGGAGTGATATATGATCTAGGATCTATCATCTAGGTCCAACTTATTCATGATATATTTTATATGCAGGTTAGAAGACATAAGACTATGGGACTGACCATACTACTGATAGCATGGATATATGAGATATTTCTTATATATCAGATAGTTAGGTTACCCCATGCAATTGATAATAGGTCACCTCAAGTGAGGATATGAGGGAGTATTAGGTAGCATAGGCTATGCCCCATGTGCTAGCACTCTAAATGGTGATATGCAATAACATAGTATGGTAGCCATATGAGTAGTTAATGACTACCTGGGAGAGCTGGCACATAATTAAACTATCACTAGAGAGGAGAGAGGTGATATGGCACTATATATGGTAGAAAGAGCCATATTTTATGGTATGAGTGATAGGTCGGGTGGGTCTACATCATCTAGAGACATTGATACTCATGCTCAAGTAGTAGATTCAGCATGTGAGAGAGCCATGAGGGAAGAGGGGACTCAGACCATTGATAGTGAGAATAACATTGACACCACACTAGGAGTTACCATGGACTAGTTAGGTATGACAAGGGGTAGAGTAAGAAGAGGTAGAAACAAGGGTGGAGATACTACATGTACCACCACTAGCTCCATAGAAAGATGAGCTACATATATTGAGGACATGATAATGACAGAGGTAGGAGGAGAGAGTAGAGACCATCATCGTCCTTGGAAATTTAGTATAAGAGTTAGAAGAGAGGATAAATAGACCACTTAAATAGTGATTGAGATGGATGTGAGCCATGAAAGTTGGGTTTGAATTGAGGAGGTACTAAGAGTCCATGTAGATAGGGAGACGATGATAGGTAGCTACATGGATGGTGAGACCACAAGAGTTGAGACATAGATAGGTAAGAAAAAGTATGATTAAATTTTTTTATTTACATTTTTATTTGGTAGATAGATAGTTATTATGAGATATGACAGTGATCTAATATCCATCTAGTATGATTTTGTAGGCATACCTATAGATGAGGAGAAAATGGGTCCCTAGTTAGGGAAGAATTCCATAACATCTTAAATGAGACTCTACATCCATATGACCCCATATATCTAGAAGATATAAGTTTACCATTTTCCCTAGCTCAAGTGAGCTAGTTCAAGCTAGCAAGAGAGGTTGCAAGGAAAATATGGATGCAGAGAAAGAGGGAACAACTACCAATAGAGATGGGTGTATGGGAGAGGCAAGCTTGGTAGGACCTATCTAATGAGAGATATGTTCATCAAGATATAGTGACATAGATGATGTAGGTATCTATAGTGATGTAGACCCAATTGATGTAAGCACATGTAATGACCTTGACTAAGTTGGTACAATCATAGGTGTAGATAATACATCTATAGGGATAGGTAGAGGGATTAAGATCTCATACTACCTTATTATAGTGTACCATTCATAAGATTCATATATATTCCTTATAAGGTAGTGTGGTTAGGGAACACAATAGACATGATGGAGCTTAGCCCTAGTGCTAACGCTTTGTATATGATTGTATATGTTGTAAAAAACTCTTGATATATATATATATATATATATATATATATATATATATATATATGATGTATCATTTTGGCATATTGGTGTTGGTTGTGTATTTTATCTTTATAATGGTTTTTTTGGTTCATTATGGTTAAGGCTATGGATGTTTTGGATATATATCTTTCTAGCACATGTATTTAGATTTCTTATATATCCTATAGGAAATATATGTGATGTGGTTTCTTTTCTAGCATTACAGATAACACATGCATGGTTTTAAAAATAAATAGGTAAAAAAGACTTGGAAAAATATAATCAATTAAAAACTTACTACACACTAATTCAAGCTGGCAAATGTGTAATAACATGAAAAATGACTGTATAAAGAACCAAGAGAATGGAAAATAAGATGGTCAAAGAGGTATTTATTTTTAAAACAATGTGAAAGATTTTTGTACCAAATTAAAATAATTAAAATCATACTAAATATCACATTAGGAAGTATGATAAATAAAGTAATAAAATGGAAGGGATGAAAAGGGCATGAATCATAATAAAAATAAATCAAAATTAATTCAATCAATTATACTTTTTCATGATGGGAAGTATAAAAGAGAAACAAAATTTGTAAAAATTTGGTCTTGAATTTATCATACTAATTCAAGCTAGGAAGTATGATAAATTAAAGAAATGGTTATAATCTTACATGCACTAAAAAAATAATAAAGTGAACGGAAAAAAAAAATTAAATAAGCATAAAACATAATAAATATCAAGATGGGAAGTATGTCAAATGAATTGTAACCCCATAATCAACTAAATCTTATCTCTTAGTTGACACATGTAATTTGGATGGTCACTTGTTTATTAGAAATTTTTTATTTTGTTGTTTTGTGAGGAGGGTCAGGTCCTATCCATGGTATTACACTAAAAATCAAAAAATAAATCCCAAGGGGTACCAAAATAACATTATTAATCATAAGGATTAGGATTGATAAATCAAGGATGTGGATAATAGGATTGGAAAAGGTGGTAATTTGTGAGGAATGCCAGGGCCTATCTATGGTCTTACAAAGAAACTAACAAATGAAATCCCATAGGGAGTGATAAAAAAGATAAAAAATATTTCCCAAGAGGAAATATTAGGAAAGGGAATGTAAAAAACAAATACTTAGGCATCTTATGAAAAGACCTTAGGAGGTAAGATGCATACTAAGGACATGAGAAGACACTATGTGACTAATGGTCATCTATGTACAAAGTAAACCTATTACCTATAGACATAAATATTTATAGGCAAATAAGTGTGAAACTAAGATCAACTCATGAATGAATATTGGTAAAAATAAAATTAAAATAAACCTACCTCCCCATTATGTGTTCCCCACTCCTCAGGACCCCTTATAGAGTTGACAGTCTACTATGAACATTGGGTATTGGCATGAGAAATCAAATATCACTTAGATTTTTTTTTATTATCCTCTTCTAATCCACTAGCCTCCTGCACCCTAGAAAAGATCTCATCTCTATCATATGGCCAACTATGGAGTTTGAGATTTGACTAGAAGAAGGAGATGTGCTCTGAATCATGTATTTTAATGTGATTTGACTTTTGAGAATATTTATTCCTCTTTGATATCACTGTATTTTTTTAAAATTATTTGTCTTTTAACTTTATTTTTAAGGCTTTTAAATATTCCTCCTCTATATGGATTTGGAAAACCAAACATGAGAGAGATAGTGATATACACGAATGAACTATAGGTTAAAGCAAAAGTAACCTAAGTAACCTAAGACAAAAGACTAAGTAAGACACTTAGTCTTGATAATGAACAAGTATGTGATCTCAAGTCTCAATCGTGTATGTTAAAAGGAGATAATAAAAAAAAATTGATATCATAGATATGACCAAGTCACCATGACAACTATCTATGAAAAATAAAGATAAGAGAGCAAACAATCATGAAGATACAAGGGAAGAGTTTTGAGAAAAAAACTTAAAGGAAAAGAAAGAAATGATAAAGAAAAAATAGTAATGATAAGGAAAATATAAGTATATGTGAAATATAAATAATCAAATCTAACTATAGTACAACAAGAAAGGATAACATGATATAAGATAAGAAATAATTTGACATAATTTCAAATGATATAATAAAAAATAGATAAAAATAAGATTGAATAACATGTCCAATCCAGATTTATATGAGAAACAATCATGCATGTGTTCATAAATAATGGTAAATATATCTGCATACATTATCCAAGACATCAGATAAATCTCTATGAAGTTAGATATGAACTACTGATAATGTCTCATCAATCTTTGTTGAATACTAGGCAAATACTTATTTTATAATCTACTCAACTAAAAAAGTAGGAATACTCATTGGATCATGCTAAGGAGGGGAATTGGGTGAAGGATGGTCAAGATAATTTTTAAGAATGGGATCTATAAGAAATTATAGAATCACCAGTGGAGAAGAATACATCAATGAAAGAGAGTCCATCGGTAGAAAAGGAACCATAGGTGAAGGCATAGAAGGTGGTGAATGGACCATAGGAGGTGTAGTGTTTGGAGAAGACAGAGGATCCTTATTAATATAATGACTTGTGGGAGGAAAGGTATAAAGTCTAGGAATATCTATAATATGATCTTTAAGATGCTACTAAAGGATATGACAATGATCAATGTGATGTGTGTCACACTAGTGCCATAGACAATACCTCTCACCATACTTAGGTATATGTCTAGGAAGAATCTTTGGAGGAGGTATGGTAGTGTCTATTCATGGGGAAGTAAGATGCAAGGTATTAATATATTATCATAATTTATGAAAATGGGTATATGATTGATTATCTATCCCATGGAAGCAACATCCATAGTTATGAGTATTCTCAAGAAAAACACTCATAGGAAAAGGTGTAATAGGCATGGATTAATAAGGATATGTATCATCATCCCATTGGGTGGGAAATGGATCCATCTTGGACAAAGTAGGCAAGACATCACGAAGAGAAAGTGGTTAAGGAGAAGGAATTGAATTAGTATAAATATAAATGGAAGAAGTAAAAGTAGGCTCATCAATAATGGAAGAAGCAATAATAACTAGTTCTAACATAGATTACACTATGGGAGGATCAAGATCAATATAAGGTGTATGGAGGGTTGCAATAATCTCAAGAGTGAACTAATGATGAGAGTCAAGAAACTTAAAAAAATGGTAGGGTTTAGTCATAGCACAATCTATGAGCATAGTCCTATGGGGTTCCTTAGAAACTAGAGGTGTTGGCACTATCTCTACTCTATGATAAAGAGGAAAAATTCAATAATTAGGAACTATAAATGTTTGAACATGAGAAGATGCACAAAAAGAATAAAATAAAAAAGAATGATAATACACAATCTCATCATCATGGGCTTAGATAATGTTACCTAATAAAGGATCATGTAAATAACATCCATCATCATAATCTGGCATATGAAGATCAATGACACAAGTTGGAATAACTTTATCATCGAAATAATCATGGTGAATATAATTCCTAATATTAAATAAGATTATATTAATTTCATATCAAGGTGGTTTTTTAGAATGAGGTTACAATGAGGATAAAAGTTGTAAGATGAGATGAAGCATGAGATTAAATTTTTTGATCTTTAATTTATTCTCATCAAGATCATCATCATTTGAGCCTAAAAGGTTAGGAGGAATGTTACCATTAAGCTTAAGATTCCTATTATAACCTTTGGTTGAGTTGACAAGAAATTTGAAAAGCTATGATTCATAAAATGGAATACTAGGTAAAGGCTCAAGATTAATAATCTTAAAAACACCATGATCTTGTAATTTCTCAAAATTATAAGTGTTAGCATCTCTTTGAATCCTATAAATGACTCCATTATAAGGGAATTTAACACATTGATAGGTAGAAGAAGTGATAGATTACAACAATGAACCCACAGCCTACCAAGAAAGATCTTATAAGAAAGAGGGAAATTAAATATCATCACCTTTACATGAATGGTAATAGGTGAGAAAGTATTTGGAAGACACACCCACCCAAGATGAGGCATTTTAAATCTATCATATCCTTGGTAGGTGTTATTTGTAGACTTAAGATTGCATTCTAAATATCTAAGGGTTTTAATGAAATCAAGAGAGGTAACATAAGTGCCAAAAACCTTGTCAATAAATTCTCATTTGACTTAGATATCACCTATTTGGATACTAATAAATAAAGGAGGATCATCTACATGAAGCAAAATCTGATCAATAATTATAGGTGTAATGGGAAATTTCAAAGAAAGAGAAGTGTTAATAGTTTCATCAACATTGATGGACATCTCCTCACATTTTTGTATGATACTATCCTCAAAACTAGATACAATTACCTCCCCTCCTACTAAGGGAGGATGAGGGACATTCATTGATCCAGGCATCAATTTAGGCGACAATTCGGGTGACAGTTCCACCCCAATTGATGACGGAACTTCCGGGAGCCATAACTTTTGCACCGTAGCTCCAATCGACTCGCCGTTTGAACCGTTGGAAAGATAAGAACGAGGGGAACATCGTGAAATGGCATGGAGCTCTTCTCAATGAAGTTTGAATCCCAAAAACCCAACGGAAGTGCCTCAAATTTCAATTTTAATAGTGCTGTCTAAAAATAGTAAGTTTCTAAAAATAGTAATTCCTCAAATTATGTATTGTTTTAAATATTGGAAGTCATACCACTTCATCTCCCTCGAGATTGGTGACCTTCCACATCCTCCCCATGCTTTAAAATTTGTTATAAAAGAAGAGGTAACCCGAAATGTGAAGACAGACATCTCTTCCCAGAGATAAGGATATATTTGTATTGCGACTTTGAGTAATACTACATCTCTTCTCAGAGAATTCATTGTTACTATGTTATTTCTATGTTATTGTGATATTTATCAACCAAAACTTCTGAGTTTTGGATCATTCATCTCAAATAATAGTTGCATAATATGGTTCTAATGATGGGGAGATATCATCATAAGCTAAAGAAATGGAATTTGAGATGGGAGATTAGTGAGTTCCACAATGGGATCCTACTCATCATAACCCATGAGAAGATTTTTAGATATAGGTGTGTAATGGTTAAGGAGGTCTTTGGAAGGAGGAATCGAAGAGAAATGAAATTTTTGTTGATAATAATTTGAAGGTTTAGAATAATGTTATAAATAATTTAGTGATGAAGAATTAGTTGGTTAAGATTGATCTAGAGAAGTATAAGAAGTATTAATAGAAGGTAGATTATCAATGGAAGATTTATTATCATTGTTACTAGAAGATGATGGAAGAATAGTATAAATAGAATGAGATGTTTTATCCAATGGAGAATCATAAATTGGATCATCATCAAAGGTTATAATACCTTCTTACCCTAACTCATTAAAATGAGTTGGAAAAGAATCTTGGATAACATGGAATGTCTTATCAGGAGGTAGGGTGTAGATATGTTGGGAATCGATGAAAGGCACCACCCTTTGCATATTATTCATGCTAACCACATTTTCTTCATATGTGGTTTAAAAACTAATTTCTACATTATTTGTGGAATAGGTGGGCTTATCTTATTTTTATTGAATAGGTTGATGATTAGGTAAAGGATCTTTTTAAATAGCTAAATGAGCAGTTTCTTAATTCAAGGCTTAGGTTTTATCATGAGTTTAATAGTCCTTGAAAACAACTTCATAATATTGTTTACTCTTGTGAGTGATAGCATCATGATCAAGATTAGGACCAAGATGAAAATACATAGCTAAATTATGATTTTTTCTACAAGTCTCATGAGATTGACCCAAACTAGCATGAAACCAACAAAACTTGCTAGGATCATACTAGGTTTTCATAGGACAAGTAGGTTCAATCTCTCTTGAGAGAGGCTTAGGTAGACACTTAAGAAATTTAGATAAATAAATATTTTTATGGACATTAAAGATGTTTGGTGATGATAAATGAGGATTAGTATATTTTTGAGAAGGAGTTAGTTCCAAAGAAGGGGTAGGAATGATAGCTTGAACATTGTGAATGGTATCATATGAATCGATAACACCATCATTGGTAATATTTTTATTTTTATTTTTAAGTAACTAACAAGGACATGTGGAAGGTTGGGGTGGCTCAAATTGATGCATAAGGAAATCTTGTCTTTTCACTTTTTCAATGGCCTTCTCTAAGGTACATGGAGAAATGGTACAATCTTGATATTGTAATTTAGGAAATAAAGCATTTAAAAATAGATGAAAGAGATTGTCATCTACCATGTTATGTTCACACTTATTTGAAAAAGTCTTCCATCATTTAACAAAGGATTTAGTGGTTTAATTTTAATTTTGTTTGCAATTGATGAAGTGGGCCAAAGTGTTTTCAACAAGATCACTAGTTTAGAATTCTTGTACTAAATTATTCACTAAATCCTCTAAACTAGTGATGGAGTGAGATCTAAGTGGATTATACCAATACAAAGCATCACATGTGAGGGTTTAGGCAAGGATTTTGGTAGTAACAAAGGTGTTTAATTTTACCGAATCCTTATAAATATTTATAAATGTTTTAAGAGGAAGGGTAGGATTAGTTGATCCATTATAAGAGATTGTAGGTGTTATACCTATGATATCAATGTTAGAAATTTGAGTAGTAAGAGGGTCATTTTGTAAATTCTTGATAGATTTATTGACTAATAGAGGTTGAGGAATGATATCAAATTTATAATAGTAGAGAGGGGGAGGAGGAACACTTTGGTTATGTGTTCTCCAAGCCATTGGTTGTAGTTGTGTTTTAATATTAAGAAGGTGGTTTTGGATTCTCATCATTTTAATTGTGTTATGATCTTAAAATGTGTTCATTTGAATAAGAGTTTGTAATAATATTTGATGAGTTTGATTAGTGTTATTAGAAGTAGTGTTGGTGTTTAATTTAGTATTAGTGTCTTAGGTACCACTATTAGTGTTGACATGAGTTTTGAGAAGAGCTATGAAAATTTGATGCAATAGTGGTAAAATTTGCTTTTGAAGTAAAAGATGGACTAGTAAATGGTTGAAATGAAAAGATATAGAAGCATGATTATCATTGGTAGTAAATAATTAACTAGTGGATGGATTAAGGATAGTGGATCTTATGAGAGCCCCACTAGATGTATAACTAGCCATATTAGTCGAGATATTAGGCATAAAGGTAGACAAAGTTAAAGAAGGAGATTTTATAGAATAAGGAGTAAAGATTGAAGGGAGAGGTTGAGAAGGAAATAAATTAGTACCCCCAAATCCAATTGAAAAAGTGGAAGTAGGAAATTGAGGATCTTCAACTTGATGGCTAATCATGAGTTTATAAATGGTATAAGTGTCTTTTTCTCTATGTTGAGGGAATTCTATGATAAATAAAAACATTTCATGAGTATATTATAACTAAGATTGATATTCTAAGAAGAGAGGGTTATGATTTCAAGAGATATTATGAGTATTCCCATAATTCATTTTATGGGTTGCATTATGTGCATTATTTGCATTCTTGAAAGGAACCCTACTTTGTTTATGGGAGACCCTATTAGGATTGGTGAATTTCATCATATCTACTGATTGATTTTCAATTTTATCACCAAATAGATACTCCATGATGAAGGAGGAAAGGGAATATGAGATAAATGAGGAATAAAAAAGTGACTATAGCTAAAATAGGTTGACCTATTGCAAAGATTGGGTATGTGAAACTAAACTTGGTCTATAGGATTGACCCAGTACAAAGAAAAAAGACTAGTAAAAATGGGGAAAAAGTCTTAAAATAGTACTAGGTTGACCAAGTTGACCTAGTGTAGTGTATAGGGGATGGAAAATATGTTAGGTTGACTCAGTCAACCTAGAATTATAAATAGGAAAAAGAAAGAGCTAATAATTAATTTATGAAAATAAAGCAAGATAATTTTTAGTTAATATAAGAAAGGAAATGCTTAAATTAATTAAACAATCAATAGGACTAATGTTAGTCAATCCAATTGATACAACCAAAGCAAAAATCTTGCACCAATATGAGTTCATGTAAGTTCTTGTGTACATAACTAAGCAAAGAGCAAGAAAACAACTTGGAAAATAAAGCTAGCTAATTGGCTAACCTAGAATGTTAGATTATCAAGAATGATTTTAAATGATAGAAAGTTGCCTATAAATAAGTACTAAATATCAATCTATGGATGGTTTAAAGTGAGTTTAAGATGATAGGGAATATAGTGGAAATGATATAGGATTGGTATTGGGGCCTACACCCTCATTTCACACACTATAATGATAAGAGTGTGAGGTGTTTAGTCAAAATATACCATTAACCATACATTACACTTGACTAGAGTGTCAAGTTAGCTTCCCCCTTGGTGATGAAATCCAAGTAGGTTGGCCTAGGTAGTCAAATGTTAAAATGCTTTATGATGTTAATTGATTTGTCTATGTTAATATAAAAATAGAAATAGTGAAACTAAGTGGTTAATTAAAAACCTCCTAATTAGACTATGTGAATTATTATAAGCATTAAAATAACTAAAAGGAAAGATGTGATTATAATATAAGGTGAATTCCAACTTTGGAACAAGGTATAGTGAAAACACTATATGCACAACAACAAAAAATAGATCAAGAGTGTCAAGCTACAACTATTAAAAATAGGGTCAGGAAAACCTACTAGGTCAACTAGGTTGACCTAGATATTTCAAAGAGAAAATAAGATAGAATGAAGTTGATCAATTAGATCTAGTTGGTTATGCAAAGGTATTTTTGAAGGCTGGCAATTTGAAAATAAAGTATAGAAATAGAGAGATATAGAATAATATAAACTCACCTTGATGTTTTAGAGATATAAATTATTGATCCAAAACCTATAAAATAGATTGAGATGGTCAACTAAGAAATACATAAATTTGCTAAAAAAACATTACAAATACTCTAGGTTGACTTGGTTGACCTAGTTGGTTAGATTGGAAGTATAGAAATGTACTAGGTTGAGTTGGCTGACCTAGTAGGATGATCTAAAAGTCTAGAAAATAAAATTTGTACTAAGTCAAGATGATCAATCAAGATTTACAAAAACTACTCCAAATTTACTGTAAATACACTAGGTCAATCGAGTCAACTTAGTAGGCTAAATTGGTATTTCAAAAAGTGTCAAAAATATGTACTGGGTCAATTTACTCGATCCAATTGCCTATTATTGCACATAAAGAAAAATAAAATTGGGTCAATAGAATTGAACCAATATGTCAAAATATATGATAGAAATGATGATAAATAAATGAAATAAAAGTAAACAAATCCAACAAGGGTTGGATTCACATTGGGTTCACCAGAATGTATGTAATTATAATTATGTGATTCAAAATGAATTAGTCCTAGATTAGATAAGATAGAGCACACCTACACTTATGATTGGGTATACACTTTTTAAGTAGGAACATCACTAATATGGGGATTCACTAGACCTGATTAGGCGATCACTTGTATCAATTATCACAACACATCATTTTAGGAAGGGTTACAAAGCCTAAAGTATAACATAATCACATAACCCTAAAAGAGTCCTATGATTTTATATTGACTTATGATAATAACCAAGAAAGTAAACAATTCTAATAAAGAGAAAATTAAACTAATATGGTGCACATAAAATCTTATGGCACAAAGTGGGGGTTAGAATAAAGCAAATAAATAATAACTAAAATAAAAATGTATAAGAGACATATAATCATGTCATTGTACATAGAATCATAATACATGGAAGATAAGAATACATATTGAATTATCTATCTACTCTTATAAAGGAGAAATAAAGTTAGGAATACTTACCTTTACAGATGAACATGTTGAGTCTCAACATCTCCCTTGGCCAAGGTGCTTCACAAGAGATTGTTGTGTATTGTAAGGATAAGTAAGATGAATCAGCTCTAGGCTACATGACATACCTATTCATGCAAAATAATTCTCCAAAATACAAGATTGGATCTCTAAAATAGAGCATTGAACCCTAAAGATTTATTCATCAAGTAGAATGGTCAATAAGTAGATGTTCATTCACACTTCTCTTGATTCTTATATTCTTTTAAATGGTGGGAAATGGCCTTATATATATAGTAGTATATTTTTAAAAACCCATTCAGACTTTTTTGTTGTACTAGTTTGACCAGATATACCTATTATAATCTTGAGATATTGCCTAAAGTTTGTGCTAGGTCAGCCATGATGCAAACAAGTCAAAATAGCTAAAGTGTCCCCAGAATACACTAGGTCAACTATGTCAACCTAGTGTAATGAATAGGTAAAAAGGGTAATAAGACAATAAATTAATGAATAAATCATGATAATGATTGGAATGGATAGGAAAGAGAATAACAAGCCTAGGGCTCATGGTTTTAGGGAGCTAGTGTGTAGATAACCAGTAGCAAAAGGAACAACAATCTTATAAAGCATGAATGGTCTACCCACCCATTTATAAATGTACCCCTTAAGGCATGAAAAAAAAGAGATTAAGACTTGATATTTTATTTAAATACATTAATTGTCAATAATTAATAAAATTTTGAAAATATTGTGTATACAAAAGTGTTTTCAGGGTACTTAGGCCTAATAGGTTTTTAAGGCCTAATGATGATTTCAAGGTATAAGAAAAGGATTTTTGACTTTTTAAGCATGGGTAAGGTTAGTTTAGGTTTCAATATAAGTTTTTTAAAGGTTTGAGTTCATTTTTGAGGTCTATCTAGGGCATAGAGGTTTAATTTGTTCCATGGAGAGGATAGCTGTAATGCATTAGGTCTTTATTAGGCCTAGAAGAAGATTGACGTCTAAATGTGTTTTGTCAACCTAATGGTGATACTAATTTGATTTATTATTATATTTAATGTGTCATAAAACATTTTTTGGGTTTGAACCTAATGCATTAGTATATTTTTTGATCAAGAGAGTAAGTGATCTTGTGATGTGTATTTATACAAGGCCTAATTGGCCTAATTCCACATGCAGTAGATAAGAGATCTAATGAGCGAATAAGAGGGAATATTGTGCAAGAGAAAGAGAAATTGAATACCATAATAGAATAAGAGAGAGACTATGATGAACATAGAACATAATTTTTACATGTGGATGTCAAGGGCAATTAATCTAATAAGCCTAGTAAGAGGCATATTGAGTGAGTAAGCTTAAGAGATAGATTTGAGAGAGTTAGAGTGAATAAATAGATGAATGAGTTTATTTTATTATGAGAGACTATAAAAAATACATCAAATATGTGTTATTTATGTTTGATAGGGAGTATAATTCAAATAGAGAATATAGAGAGCTGAAAAAGAGGTCACCATTTATTGGCTGAGCAACAAGGTGTTTTTAGGTGATCAAGTTGGTCCTAGTTGAGTTGGTGCTTTGTCAATAAGGAGTGAGAGCTGCATTAAAAGTTGGTAATTTTAGAAGTATTCTTAAATTGGATGATTTGGTGCTAAGTCACTTAGGGAGTTGGTACCTCCTTGTAAATTACTAAAGGCCTAGTTGATTTGGTGCCTAATTTGATTGATTATTATATTTAATGTGTCATAAGACATTTTTTAGGTTTGAAACTAATGTATTAGTATATTTTTTGATCAATAGAGTAAGTGATCTTTTGATGTGTATTTATACAAGGCCTAATTGGCCTAATTCCACATGCAGTAGATAAGAGATCTAATGAGCAAATAAGAGTGAATATTGTGTAAGAGAAAGAGAACTTGAATACCATAATAAGATAAGAGAGAGACTATGATGAACATATAACATAGTTTTTACATGTGGATGTCAAGGGCAATTAACCTATTAAGCCTAGTAAGAGGCATATTGAGTGAGTAAGCTTAAGAGATAGATTTGAGAGAGTTAGAGTGAATAAAGAGACGAATGAGTTGATTTTACTATGAGAGACTATAAAAAATACATCAAATATGTGTTATTTATGTTTGATAGTGAGTATAATTCAAATGGAGAATATAGAGAGCTGAAAAAGAGGTCACCATTTATTGGTTGAGCAATAAGGTGTTTTTAGGTGATCAAGTTGGTCTTGGTTGAGTTGGTGCTTTGTCAATAAGGAGTGAGAGCTGAGTTAAAAGTTGGTAGTTGTATAAGTTTCTTAAATTGGATTATTTGGTGCTAATTCACTTAGGTAGTTGGTACTTTAAAGGCCTAGTTGATTTGGTGCTTGACTAGTGAGGAGTTGGTGTTCCTTATGGGGTTGGTGCCTCACTAAATCTTAATTAATTGATAATGGGATTTTAGTCTAAGATATTTTTTAGTGGGTTTTATCCCCCATGAGGTTTTTCCACATATCTCTTCTATTCATATGTTGTATGACTATATGGATGCTTGTTTATGCATTGGTAGATGTATGTGTATGAATGAATGTTTCATGAATGATAAGTGAAATTGAATGATTATTTTAAGGGTAATAATTAACCCCCCCACCCCCCTAAATGGTTTTTATCCCAACATAGTCTCTTTTTATCATCTTCTTATAGACCATATTCATTTTATCTCATTATACCCTAGATTATTTTACTTCAAACAATATTCTTTTCATTCCTTGTACCATTGTAACCTAGATAGCTCTATTCCCTAACCAATTATGACCCTTATTATGACTGATAGGAATTTTGGACACACTTAGTGCTAGTTTTATAATTTAGATCAGCCTAAATAGTATTTTCTAGCTTCCTCTTAACATATTCCTATCAAGTACCATTTCTTAAGAGAATAGGTGAGTGAATAAATAATTAAACTTGAATTTGTGTCTACTAAACATTAAATTATAGATATCTTGATTGAGCCTCTTCCAAAGGATAATTTTGAACATATAAGATAGGAATTAGGTGTGATTAAAGTTATTATCATCCACTGAGTAAAATAAAGTGATTAGTGGGAGCAAATGAGGAGTTGTTTTAGCTTCAAGAATAGAAAAAAGAATGCATAATATGTGAGGACAAAAGGAGAGTCATGCAAGTATATCAATAAGAAACTATATAAGGTATGAAAAATGAAAGGGGGTGTTATTTGACATAATATTTCATCTTAGAAATATTATTTCTAGTAACTTCCTTGTCATTAATGTCAAAATGGGAGATTAATCTGCATTAAGAAGATGTTTCCCAATAAGAAAAGTCTCTCTAAGTAAGATCCCATCAATGAAAAATGGGGATATTGTTGGGAATATGTTACAAGGTATGCATGAATTTTTCATTGATGTCATGAAAGTTTCATTGATGTCCTTCTATGTTGACTTTTTTTTTCTTGATGCTAAGTTCTTGAATCCTTATTTGATGAACCTAGTAAATTGAGACAAGCCTGATAACATGGTGAGTTGAGCCATTGGAGACCTAAGTGATAAATATTAGTAGCATAATATAGTGGTATGATGTTTTATATAATTATTATAGAGTTTTTAAGATAGTACAATAATTTTTAGGTTGTGTTTATAGTCCAAGTGGGACTAGCAGTATAAGACCAAGATGCAAAAAGTGACATATAGTGGCCTAAGTAGGGGTCCAAATCATTTCCAAGGATTCCATAGATATTGAGATAATTTAAATATGTTTGATGGATTATGATAAGAATTTTTACCAAAATTTAATTCAATACCTAAATAATAAATCAAAAAATTTGATGATAAGGTTGATTGTGTGAATAGAAAAGGGTGTTATAGACCCAACAAAAAGTTTCTCGTGCTCATTGACATGTGAAATATTTTCATGAGATCATAAGAAATTCATGGTAATTGGGTAAGGTACCTATATTTAATTAATTTTAATTGGTTTTAGGATTGATGGGAAATCCTTTATGAATGATTTCTAAGAAGGTAAGGTAGTCAAAACCCTCATAAAACCCTTACAAAGACCTGATAAGAAAGATCCAATTGGTTATAGATTGTACTATTCTATTTAACCTAGTTTGGTGTTTGGAACATGAAAATTACTCTTCAATTTTTCCTTATTTGGTTTTTTTTGTCCTGATAGCGAGTAGAAGCTATAGGAAAACCATTATTTTCATGGTTTTTAATATTATAGGTAGGGTTGACCAGGTCAAATAATGAAAGTGGATGGAGGATGATTTTAAATAATTATATTTTATGGTCATGAATTTTTGTGACTGTTTTCTAACCAAAAATTTACAAAAATATCCATGGAAGTAAGCCTATCACTAAACTAGCCAAATGAGTAGAACAGGGAAGAAACTAAGCTAGAATGAGAATGGCATTAGGTATTGGTTAAAAAGGACTATGGATGGATCCTAATACATGGGATAATTGTTAAATACCTATCCATCCTATTCCATTTATATATAAGTTTTTATGATTCCTAAACCTATGCAAAAAGTTATCACCAAACTAGTCTATCTAACACAGTGGAGTCTGTGTGGAGTGACATAGTGAGATTGGCTTGTAATAATAATATTAATACATTACCATGAAAATATATTTATTAATATGTTATAATGATGATAAAGGTTCAAAAAAATTCATTTTAAGATCATAGAAGTATCCCCATAGGTGTTCTACAAGTTGATATTTTTACAATTTTTTTGGTCGTACAAGTAACTTTTCTATGTGTGAAAAGGATGTCCCTGAGTCAATTTTCAGTAATATGAATGATAAAAAGATATAAAAGGTATTATAAAGTACTAATAAGATCATTTTATATCTATTTTTCTCACTTTAAGTCCTTGATCAATCTTGGAGAGTCAAATGATTTTGACTATGTTTAGTGTTTTTGAGTAAGTCATCTACATGAGTGTTCTTGTGGCCATTTGGCCCATGTGGTGGAGATAAAATAATTTTGGAAATTTTTTTAATTCATTATGGTCCTAATAATATAATTTTATTCATGGTTTATGTGGTAAATTTTTGTATTTGGGTTAAATTTTCAAGACAAAGTTATAGGCAGTGAAAAGGCCTATTAGCGAGGAAACCTAATTGGTAATTTCAAGTAGTGAAATGGGCTAAATGGAGCTGGGAACCCAAGGTAAACTTATCAAGGTTCTATTGGAGGAATTTATGAAGTTTTTCATCCATTATTTAATACATGGATTATTTTTAAGGGTTAGAATGGTAATGTGTGGATAGGATAGACCTGATTGCATTAGGTCTCCATTAGGCCTACAGAAGGATTTGGTCATTATGGATGATGACCTACTTTTTCAATGTTTTTGTATGAAACTAAAATCACTCACTTCATTATTTTTTTACTAATATTCCTATTATTCAACACTAATTCATTTTAAATTATTTTATTCTACTAATTTATCCTATTTCTAACCATTTATTTAATATCCCCTTTCTATTATTCTACATTCACTAAATGTATTCATCCCATTAATTCCTTAATTTTATCCTAATTTTATCCTATTTATCCATTATATGGGAATTTTAAATTACCATAACCCCACCTAACCACCTACTTACTTATACCCTAGCCTTTCTTACATCCCTAGTCCCTAACACCTACCTAATCCCTATCTAACTCCCACCTAATCCTCCATTATCCTTAAACTAATGGAGAATTCTATAAATTTTGAGAAGCTCATCCAAGTATATAAAATCGTCTACAACTAGAGACTACTAAATAATTTTAAATTCTCTATGTTCTCCCTCCATTATCTTATAAAAATCCATGCTTAGGCAATGGCAAACTAACTATAATTTCCATTACATCATCATGCTAATTTTATCCTCATCAGTAAACATTCTCATACCCAATCCATGTCAAATTAGTCATTGAATCAAGAAACAAACATCAAAAAAATCATTCCATCACATTGTGATAAATCTAAGTCTACATGCAATCAATAATCCATTTGAACATTATAAAAGGAGGTGAGATGAATCAAGGAATTTGGTAAGGTTCATATCATTCTAATTTATTTCATAAATCTTTTGTAATAGGTAGTTTATGTTTTAAGTTTGAATTATTTTTTTTAATCTATAGTGTTCTAAAAATCTTACTACATTCTAGTGACTTTGTTAGGGATACATCTAAATCTTGTGGCCTTTGAATCCTATCATCATCTTGTTATGGTTGATTCCCCCTTGGTATGTGTTAGTAAAAATAACACCCATCATATTTACTCCTTATGCATGTGTCCTTGTTAGGTGCATCATCAATTTATATCTCATTTCTCAATCCAAATCTTTCATCTTCTTCATCATCTATCTCACATCTAGCATCCCATCCCCTCATCTAGTCATTTCATCCCACCCCTCACTTCTTATTTTGAGTAGCCATCTATCTCATTCTTCCCTACATGTCCCATAAAGGTGGCATCCTATCCCATAACATAATCAAATAAAATTTATCCATGACATTATTTTTATTTTAAATACCATTACTCCTTTCATTTTGTCCACTCACAATACCCTTTAAAAGAGGGGCAAAATGTATGCACCTAAAATTGCTTGCTTTATAATTGTCAAGTAATATTCCTATTAGTCAACATTAATTCTACTTAGCCTATTTTATTTTACTAATTTATCCTATTTATAGTCATTTATTTAATATCCACCTTTTATTATTTGACATTCACTAACCTTATTCATCTTATTCCTTCATTAATTTTATCCTAATCTAATCTTATTTATCCATTATATGGGAATTTTAAATTCCCATAATCCCACCTAACCACCTACTAACCTACAACCTAGCCTTTCATATATCCCTACTCCCTAATCACCTACCTAATCCTTACCTATCCCCACCTAATTATTTATTATCCTTAAAATAATGGAGAAGTCTATAGAATTGGAGAAGCTCCTCCAAGTATCTAGAAGTTTCTAAAACTAGGGGCTTCTAAATAATTTTAAATTTTATAAAATATCCAAACATTATCCTATAAAAATCAATGCTTGGGAAATGGAAAGATAATTATAATTATCCATAAGATCATCATGTTAATCTTATGAATTTACATAACATCATCATGTTAATCTGATCCTTATCAATAAGCATTAGGATACAAAATCCATGTCAAATTAGCCATTGAATCAAGCATCCAACATCATATAATCATGCCATCACATTGTTATTAATCTAAGTCTACAATAAATTATTAATCCCTTTGAACATCTTTAAAGGAGGTGAGATGAAGTAAGGAATTTGGTAAGGTTCATATCATTCTTATTTATTTCATAAATATTTCCTAATAGGTAGTTTGTGTTTTGAGTTTGAATTAGTTTTTTTAATTTGTAGTGTGCTCAAAATCCTAATATAATTTGTTTCACCTTTAAAATGTGTATGGTAATATATTCCAAACATATTTTATGTATGGAAAGGATCATGGCCAACTAATATGGGTGAGAGATAGGGTCAAGTACTTAAGAAAGCTTAATAGGCCTAAATTGACTAGATGAGAAGATGAGATATTAAGAGAAAGAAATAGTGTTTTTGAAAATAGGTTGAGATCTTGAAGATCATTAAGAAGCTAAGAAAAACATGACATGAGTATATAACTATTTTATATAGGTATTTAAGGAAGGTCATTTTACCTATTTCTTCCAAAGTGAGGGCTATTTGAGTGAGAAGGTTTGAGAGGCTAGTTAAGTGAGATTAAAGGGTAAAGAGTGAAAACAAAGGAGGTTATCATCAAATGAAGATTATTAAAAGGTGTTATAAGGTGAAAAAATATTAGAGGTGACTTGGTTGGTGCCTATTTACATATGGGGTTGGAGCCTCCTTTCAAGATAGATCATTAAAAAGGCTAGTTAAATTGGTGCTTATTTAGGAGCTCCTTGTGAAGTTGGTGCTTCACTGAAACTTAGATCTTGACATTAAAGGACTACAGTCCATGTACATGTTTTAGTGGGTTTTATCCCTCAATAGGGTTTTTGACATATCTTTTTTTCTCTCATGATATGCTTGTGTGTTTATTTACTTATGTATTGATCTAATATGTGAAATAAATGTTTCATGAAATGATGAATTGAATTTAATAAATATTTTCAATAAATTGATTCACCCCCCTCTCATTAGATACTTCCAACACCTCTTATAGATAAGTGAACATGGATATATCAACACATGGTTTTTGCTTGTTGAATGGTTCTTTATATTTATCCAACACTGCATATTGTTTTATTATTATTTTAATGTTATTTGGTAGGTATTGTTTCCTTAAGAGGATTACAAGTACCATTTCTGTTGATTTAATTATTTTACTTACATTTGTATGGGAAAATCCTTAGATAAGTGATTCTTCTATACTATTTATTATATTGATGGTCCCTTTTATATTGAGTTTCATTATTGTTTGAACTCTTACCTATGAAAGTGCATATCTTCAATTAAGTAGCTCCCTAGACCTTTTTAAAAATATTTTGTTTCTGTTGCTTATCCCAAAAACAAAAAAAAACATTATAAATTGATAGACAAACAAAAAAACATTGTTTTTCACTTTCAATTCTTTTGATCCCACTCTCTCACCATTTTGTGATCACTCATTTGAATGCTCTCACCATTTTGTGATTCCATTTCCTTACTTCCTTTATAAAATCAATCATGTTTTCTTATCATCAATTTTATTCTATCTCATTTATTGGGAGAAGTAAATTTCTCCTGAAGTTCATATTGGATCTCACATCCATGGAACTATGTAGGCAATGTCCACTTGTCTTGTACATCTAGAATCAGTTCGGCCACCCCTTCTTTTTCTTATTTTCCCCAATTTTGTTTTGTGTTATTCTACTACCACTTGGGGGACACTTTGTATCCTTTATTCTTATTTCATTATGTCAATATAACTATTTATTTGATTATGGGTTACCCTATCATAGAGCATAACACCTCTATTACACTTACATGAACCATTTACCTTTTTCTTTGCCTGGTTTTTTGTGGCTTCATCAAGAATTAGAAAATCTCATATGTGTTTGTGCTTGATCATATTTAATCTATAAAATAGGTTATATCCTTTAGCTATGCTTGGATATTTTCCCTATTGGGGCACAATATTTATACCAATCATTAATTCAATGATCCCCACTAGGGTAAAATCAATTATTGGTGGTTAAAATCAGCCCTACTAGAGCAAAATAAATTTATCAACTAATCAAATCCACTCTACTAAGGAACATTATTAATTAATTAACATTATTTCTCTATAGAAATGCTCTCATTTTTTTCTAATTCCAAGATCTATATCTTTTTCCCTTGTTCTATAAATTCAAAGTGTGCAACTTGTCTTAGGATCGATCTTTCCCTAAGCCCATAACTTTCACGCTCTTTTGGGTATGTCAATATGTCATGATTTTATTTTGGTATTGAATTCTTCCCACTTCTCCCTACCTTGGGGCCCATTATATTCTATTTTATTTTTTATCATTGGGAATCAATGCATGTAATCATTAGCTCATATGGATTTAATCTCATCCATGGGTTAATTTCACTCTTTCTCTCTTTTTCAAGAGTCCATCCCTCTCTTTCATCCTTACATGCCCTCTTTAGGGGGCATCATGGGCCATTTATTCAATCATTAACTTACAACTTCTTAACAACTATTTCATTCTTTGAAAATACATTGCTTTGATCGAATCTCTCACCATGCACTCTGAAATAAGGGCAAAGTGTAGACATCCAATTCATATCACTATTGTGCTAAAATTTTCAATCTAATCAACATTTGATGAAAATCCATAATCTAGACAAAAATCACTAAAACATGTTAAATCATTTAAACTTATCATGGATAGGTGTTGATTTAGTCTAATATATCCCTAAATGGGGAAATGCATTTTATGTGATTATTATATTTTCTTAAATCACTTCAAGTCAAATTAAAACCACACAAAATGATACTTTGGCCCACTGAATTATTCTAATTTGGTGACACACATCACATGCATGTTTTATTTCGCATCCAAAATTACCTAATTAGGGTATTGTTCCATATGCAACTGACACCTTCTTCTAATTATACTCTAGTTAAATTATGAATTCAAAAATTGACACTTTGACCAATTTGATTAGATGATCAACCACTTTCCAAGTAATTCTAGAAAATTAATTAAAACAACTTAAGCAAATTAAATCAAATCAAGAGCCTAAGTGAAAAATCCATGGAAGTTATTGAAAATATACTAACTAAAAATTCATTTTTCAATTCTACATCATCAATAGGGTGGTATCTATAAACCTTTAATGAGATAAATATCATAATTAAGTCCTCCCATACCTCATCAATACCCCATTATTACAAATATTAATGGTCATATTTATGGCTTGTCTCTCCAAAATTGAATTAGTTCATGACCACACATCTTGATCTCAAGATGGTTGGTTATGTATAATCTTGAATTTTTTTAGAAAGCTATAAATAATTGAGCCAAGACCACCATTGTTAAGCTTCAGTTATACAAAATTATTTAAAAAGAAATCTATAGACAAGCTTCACCTATTTGCACAAATTGACAAATCTTGTGTGCCTAAGCCATTAGTGCACTAGGGAATGATAGAGGAGCATGTTACTTTTCATTGATAAAGACTTAGAGCACCAAATTTGATTAAATCATTCTTCTTGTTCACTCCTAGAAGGATGGATGTTATTTTTAAGGTTTGATGGTATATTCCTTTCTTAAATATATCTTAGATTTCCTTAATAACACCCCTTGAAGGATTATTTTTAGCATGTTGTGTCCTCTATGCTTATTTTGGGTTTTTATCTACTAACACATGGATTAAATTACTTTTTAATCTTAATCTATAGTACTATCTTGTGTAGTTTGAATTTTATGGTCTAGTTGAATGTTTTTACAATAGGAATCTAAGTATTGTTCATCATCAAAATCATAATAATCTAGGATGCTAGAGGGAATTACCTCATACTATGGAGTTGAATTTTATAAATTGTGCTTTGGAAGATGGATTATGATTTTTCACTATAAAATTGTGATTATGGTAGACATATGGTGTTATGGAGGATATTTTTCTAGAAAACATGTGTTGAGAATGCTTATAGTACCTAGTGTAAGTGTATTTGATATATTATTGGGAAGGCCATGGTTATAGTAGGTTCAAGCCATCCCATCTACAATACACTAGTATTTGAAGTATATACATGATAATAAAGTGGTTAAGGTTAAGTGTGTCCCATATGATTATCCTTTACCCATCCCATAGGAAATTCAAGCATAGTTTCTAGATATAATTCTAGCACAGACACTAGTTACATCTCCAAAACCATTACTAGATACTAAATGGTTATCAATGACAACTAAGAATACAGATCCTATGCATACATCATAGAGTACATAAGATTCATTAGTGTAGTTTAGGTCTACTCTTATAGTATCTACACATATGTATACTCTCCCAAAAAGACCATTACTATAGAGACCCTTGCATCAAAGATACATCATAGATTCTTGGGGGCCTTATCCTACTTATTTCTTGATAAGATCAATTTTATTGGGTTATAGGGGTTCTCATATTAGGGCATATACATCACTTATATCATCTTCTTCGATGGGTTCCCAAGAAACCTATAGTTCATAAGTCATCACAAGCAATGCCACAACTTCATAACATCACTACGCAAGTATTTTTAGACACAAATTATACAACATAGTAATTTATGGGATCATAGTTGCCATTTTAAATTGCATGCATGATCATAGCTCCCCTATTCAACACAATCCATGGTGATAGTGAGTATCCCATGAGACTCATTGGTTGGTATGGTTCCTACTCTTGCACATAGTTTTTTCTCCTTTGCTCCTTATAAATAGTTTATTTTCATTTGCTTGTACATATCTTATAATCTAAAAATACAAAATAAATATATCATGTCAAAATATAAAAACATTCTAATATTACTCAAAAAACATAAAATTTATAAATTGTATGTATGGTTATATTTACATTTTTATTAATTGCCAGATATTACATATGTTATCTATATTAGTATAGTTAGTTTTGTCATACATATAGACTTCACTTGTTCTTTTCAAGTGCTTATAAATTACATATAGGACTCCAATCCACTACATTTATCCAAACTTGTTTCATCTACCCACTGGGGGTATATAAAGTAGTCCAAGTTTATTCATTCAATACATTTTCCCATTTTGCAAATCTCATACATAGTTTATAGTACCAAGATATATCCTTATATTATATAAATTCTAGTTTACATATTCATATATCTTTATACTGATTATTGCTACTCATTTATCATATTTTTTTGGCTATGACTAGTTATACTCAATATATGTACATCCTAGTAGTTACATAGATTTGTACTACATAACTATGCATGCTTTCATTTATATTTTTTCCTATATTATACTTGATTGTGTTTCCTATGATTCTTCCATTTTTAAGTCATTTAAATATTCCATTGTCCTTTGGCTCTATGCCACTTCTATGTATATATGCCTTGGACATGTACCCATGTCCCTTGCATGTGCTTTCCTGATTGTATATGTGGATATTTGAACATGTCCTTTTGTGTGGTTCTAAAATAAATTAATTTTTTATTACATATCTAGACATTTAAACATGTCCTTATATGTTTTCATTCTCAAATTTAGTGACATGTGCCCATGTCTCTTGTATTATGTCCCCTTGGCCTACTTTTGCATGTCTCATGTATTTTATATGTATGATTTCATATATGCATCTTCACCATAAAACTTTTACTTAATTGTTACACACACAAAAATTATTAATTCTATGAGGGACTTCATGCATCTTCCCTTCATACTTGGGTGTCATAATGGACATCATGCCCCATCCCCCTAGGTATCTCTCATATTTATTGTTATACATATTGATTATATCTATCTTGACACCCTTATGCAATTCTAGATTACAACATATAACTTACATGACATAATTATGATCAAATACTTTTACATTCTAATGTTACGTTTTCCTATTGTATTTTAATATCATGCATATGCTCCAAATAACACATTTTGTAGATTTACTTCTTTTGAGGAAAATTCTTACACATGTTTCAAAAACACCCTTAAAAGAGGGGGAATTCTTATGGGTTTGTCATAGATATTAGGCTCCTACTTTGATATTATGTTCATCACATAGGCCCAATTTCAAAAATTAGACACAGAAAAAAATAGGAACTCAAGAAAGTAGTTCAAAATACCTAGATTTTTGACTAGATAGACATTAGCACCTAAATTGGGACACTATCACCATGGGGTGCTACTATCTACTATACAGTACTACTATTTAGTAACCCTAGATTCAAGGTATTCTATATTATCTAGAATAGTACACTATCTACAATACATATTTGCATAGGTATAGTCAAAAGTTTGATAGTTTTATTTAAACTCTACTCAAATACACTCATTTCAACTCAAATTCATACCAATTGATTATATTTAAGGGTGTCATGTATGACATGATCACTCCATGTTCAATTTAATTACATAGATATAATATTACATACTTAGTTCATAATTAGTATACTCAAATATCAAATTGGGTGTATGTTTGTGATGAATAGTTTCCATATACTCAGTTACACATAGGTTGATCATATGGAATGGAAAACTCCATGTCATTCTCTATGCTATATACATTTTCTATCATATTCCAAGTTGTTACCAATTTCATGCCTTTACTCCATCTATAGTTGTTAGCATTCTTGAGTGGCCCAAAGCCACCTAATGTACTTGAGTGACCATGGAGAGGACATACATAGTTAGATATTACCAGCTAGATACTTTCAAAACTTTACATAGTATAGTCTTAGATACATCTAATTCACATGGGTGGGTAATGATGGAGTCATAACCTAATTAATTTATTAAGCCACCCACATGAGAGGGTTAAATACACTTATAGTCTTTTCTAAGCTATTCACAGATCATGGTCTGCTAAGTAGGGATGGGAAATGATGAAGACAAAACCAAATTGAGTTCTTAAGCCATCCATATATGAGGATTAAGCAATCTATCAGCTCAGTCTAAGTTATTCAATGATATTAGCACTATATACACTCACACACATAGGTTGTTACCAATTTCAAGCATTGGTTCATGTACCCAATGAGGTGTATTCATTCCTTTCCTCTTTCATATATATTTACTAAGTTACTTTATTGAGAAGTCTTTTTATTTTGATAATCTCTTAAGTAGGGATTGATTTTTGCATGTTTCATTGTAGGTCATCGATTTGGATCATGTTTCACATATGTAAACATAAATTCACATACTTAAACTCAGATACATGAGCTTCACTTCCAAGGTAAGTCCAAATGTAATTATTTTTCCTTTATACTAGTCATTTTGCTTTACTATATTTGTATCATAAATGGGGGACAAATATAATCACCTAAAATTGGTATTTGGATGTTAAGAGTGTTACTCAAGACAACCTATGCCTAGATTATTCCTAGACTTACCTAGAGCCTTTACAACACTTTTCCATCTATTGTGTATACCATAAACACCTTGTCATTCCAAACACAATCCCAAGGCAACATTCTTAGATCTTAACCCAGTGTGCCTAGTAGTCTACCAACTAGAAATTAGCACCACACTAAGGACACTACAAGCATATGCTATCAGTGTCCCCAATTGGGCACTATTGTCACTTTCCATAACTCTCATAAATGGATACATTTTCAATTTTTTTCCCTCCTTATTGTCATCTCAAGTATATTTTATTATCTATATAATATATGAATCTCTATAAATACAAGACTATTTGATCTCTATTCACTGGATGGAAAATAGATGAAAAAGCCTATCCAAATAAGAATAAGTTGAAAAAAATTAAGGTATTTGATCCTTATTATACCTTACTTCTACATACTACCATCTATATCTACCTTAATCCTAGATTTAAAATATTTTAAATCTCAAGCACACTCAAGGTATTCAAAACCACTCTCATTTTATTATTCACTTGCACTTACACCAAGAACTAGGTGGGAGAACTACAATGGTATTGATCCCTTCTTAGACTATTAATATGTAGGAAACTCTCTTCACAATGTAATGTTGAGGATGTTTAACTTATCCTACTAATGAACACACATTTGTAACTCATGACATACTTGTAATGAGGTTAGGGTCTACACAGTAAATCACATTTTCTAAGCACAATATAGAGTTATAGATTTCATGTACATAGGAATAGGATACATAAATATAGGCATAGGTTTTCCTAAAAATAGGATCAATTATACAAATAAGACACTACATTAGTATGGTTCCATTATCCAAGTGGAGTGCTACTATCTAGTGAACAATAAGATCTTAGGACCCTACTAACAACACTCAAATCTATCTATAACTTGGTTCTCAGAACCCATATCATCTATGACAATCACTATCCAAATAAGTCTCTATTTATCATATTTATTACTATTTTTATAAATTAAAAATAATTTATAATATATAAAAAAATATTGGTTAATTATTTCATATTATTTAACTAATTTAGATATCTCAACCCTTTAATCTAACTTAGGATTTACACTTGTAAAACCCTAAAAGGTTAAATCATAAATGTTAATTTAGCTAAATGCATAGAGTAACATGGAATGCACATTGAGATCAATAAAAAAAGATAAAAGGTATTTTTAATAGAGTTGTGGCCTCTAACTAAAAATCATGGTTAGGATGGTGGATCTATAAAAATCTCAACCACATTCCCTAATCATCATTGAATATTTATAACTACCCCAGTAGTGGGTTGAGAAAACTTCATGGAAAAATATGTCTATATAAGGGATATTGTTTTTTCTTTGAAAAGGTGGAAATTTTTAGGGTTGGAATGTTGTAATTATGCCAAGATTACACCTTCCATTCCCCATGTTTTTATTTGATTTTCTACCTAGAGATATTGATTGTAACATAATTATTTTAGAATGTTGAAGACATATTTGATTTTGTTTTGTTTGTTTAATGTCTCTAGTATTTTGATTTAGTTGTTTAACTAGTGATATGGTTTTTAATGTTATTTTTTATATATGATTGTATTATTTATGCATGAGAAACAACTACAATAACTATTTTATTGAGTTTTTCATGTTTAATTAGACTTATCATAGTCATTATGTGCAATAGTTGTAGATTGCTAGTAGTTTTATCAAGAATGGATTCAATGAATAAATTGATTTCAAACTTGTCATTATAAGATTTTCCACTAAGTGGATCATATTTATGTAATAGATAGTCCATTCACATAGTGGTATAACTATGGTCAGGCATGATTCTAGTTCCTTGGAATCAAGAAGGTTGTTTAGATAAAAGACACCCTCTCTTTTCTATCCTACCCTCTCTCTCATTTTTATTTTTTTAATATGATGTCCTACCTTATAATAGTTTGATAAGAATTATAGTGAAATAGAGCTTATTGTTTCAAAATTTGAATCAAATGAGAAATATGATTTAGGAAATTAATAATAAATCAATCAAGAAAATGAACATGAAATGCACATATAAATTAAACTTTTGGTAATAATAGTTTCTAATCTCATAGCACAAATTTATACTAGGAATTGCTTGGCTCTTTAACCACCAAAAAGGTCCTAAAATTGATGGGTACATTTCATCCCATGTGTTTTTTCCTACCTTTATCCTATAAAAATATCTAATCTAATAAATATGTTTTCAATGGGTCATAAATTAAGACCAACAAAAACTAGAACTAGAAGGAGGGCACTCTTGCTTATTATTTTCTCTTTTAATTGTTGTCTATTTGAAAGTAACCTAGAACACATTGCAATGATAACAATGTCCATATTTAGGTTATTGACACTTATTATTTGTATTTTTGAGACATTGAGGAAGAGGAACCAATAGAGATAAGCCTATTATACATGGTTTTGTTTCCTTTTTAGGCTATCACCATGTATTGGCTTAGTGAATCAGCCATAAATGTCCTAGGGATTTAACATGAATTCCATGAGGATCCATTTATGTTTCTTCTTATATTTCCAAAAAATCTTAGTAGGACCATTTAAGAACACCTCATGACATATAAGTATGTTATGTATGTTGTAAATATCAAATTTTAAGATGTTGCTTGCAGTTTATTTCCTTTTACTTTGGAGGAATAAGCATTTGACTTGTTTTTATGTTTGGAACCTAATTATATTAACAGATTAAATGTTCAAACATTTATTTTTTCATTAGTTTGGTCTAGAGATTGACCCTCATGTTTTATTTAAATAATTCATTATGATCAGAAAGGAACCTATTGAGCCAATCAAAGATTTCAATTGAAGGTTTTAAAAGAGTCATAATAGAGTCTCTATAGGTCTTAGACCTCCTAAAGTAGTTGTTTTAGATTTTTATTTACATTATTTGGATCTTTAAATTGACACATTTGTAAGGATGTATATAATAAATACTTTGGCTTTGGGTTTCATATAATCCATTCAAGTAGAAGATCAATTGTCTTAACTCCATCCAAGATAGATAGAAGAGTTATTCAATTTCTAAAAGGTTGCAACAGTAAATCAAAAAAATGATTCCCCTACTATAGTCCTAGAGAAAACATCTCAATTTTCCCTAGTCACTCATCAAGCTTATTATTTAATTAATTTTAATATTATTATAAAATAAAATGCTAGTTATGATGTTATGTATGTTTTAAATGTCAAATTTTAGGGTTGGAATGTTGTTGTAATTATGCCAGGATTGCACCTTCCATTCCTCATTTTTTTCTTTGATTGTCTACCTAGAGATATTTATTATAACATAATGATTTTAGAATGTTGAAGACATATTTGATTTTTTTTGTTTGTTTAATGTCTCTAGTATTTTGGTTTAGTTGTTTAACTGGTGATAGGATTGTTAATTTTATTGTTTATATATGATTGTCTTAGTTGTGCATGAAAAACAACTATAATAACTATTTTATTGAGTTTTCTCATGTTTAATTAGACTTATCATAGTCATTGTGTGAAATAGTTGTAGACTGCTAGTAGTTTTCTTAATAATGGATTCAATGAATGAATTGATTTCAAACTTGTCATTATATGATTTTCCACTAAGTGGATCATGTTTATGCAGTAGATAGTCCATTCACATAGTGGTATAACTATGGTCAAGCATGATTCTAGTTCCTTGGAATCAATAAGGTTTTTTTAGATAAAAGACACCCTCTCTTTTCTATCCTACCCTCTCTCTCATTTTTATTTTTTTAATATGATGTCCTACCTTAGAATAGTTTGATAAGAATTATAGTGAGATACAACTTATTGTTTCACAATTTGAATCAAATAAGAAATATGATATAGGAAATTTACTAAAAAATCAATCAAGTAAATGAACACGAAATGCACATATAAATTAAAATTTTGGTAATAATAGTTTATAATCTCAGAGCACAAGTTTATACTAGGAATCGGTTGGCCCTTTAACCACCAAAAAGGTCCTAAAATTGATGGGAAAATTTCATCCCATGTGTTTTTGTCTACCTTTATCCCATCAAAATATCTAATCTAATAAATATTTTTTTCATGGGTCATAAATTAAGACCAACAACAACTAGAACTAGAAGGAGGGCACTCTTGTTATTTTTTCTTTTAATTGTTGTCTATTTGAAAGTAACCTAGAACCCATTGTAAGGATCACAATGTCCATATTTATTTTATTGACACTTATTATTTGTATTTTTGAGACATTGAGGAAGAGGAACCAATAGAGATAAGCATATCATTCACTATTTTGTTTCCTTTTTAGGCTATCTATATATTCCATGAATCTTATGACTATCACCATGTATTGGCTTGGTGAATCATCCATATATGTCCTAGGGATTTAACATGAATTCCATGAGGATCCATTTATGTTTCTTCTTATATTTCCAAATAATCATAGTAGGACCATTTAAGAACACTTCATTTTATATAAGTATGCCATGTATGTTTTAAATGTCAAATGTTAAGATGTTGCTTGCATTTTATTTCCTTTTACTTTGGAGGAATAAGAATTTGACTTATTTTTATGCTTGGAACCTAATTATATTAATAGATTGAGTGTTCAAACATTTATTTTTCCTTTAGTTTGGTCTAGGGATTGACCCTCATGCTTTATTTAAATAATTCATTATGATTAGAAAGGAACCTATTGAGCCAATAAAAGATTTTAATTGAAGGTTTTAATAGAGTCATAATAGAGTCCCTATAAGTCTTAGACCCCCTAAAGTTGTTGTTTCATATTTTTATTTGCATTATTTGGATCCTTGAATTGACAAATTTGTAAGGATGTATACAATAAATACTTTGGCCTTAGGTTTCATATAATCCATTCGAGTAGAAGATCAATTGTCTTAACTCCATCCAAGATAAATAGAAGAGTTATTCGATTTATAAAAGGTTGAAATAGTAAATCAAAAAAATGATTCCCCTACCATAGTCCAAGAGAAAACCTCTCAATTTTCCCCAATCACTCATCAAGATGATTATTTAATTGATTTTAATATGATTATAAAATTAGATGCTAGTTATGATGATGATCAAGTCATATGGATTTCATATTTAGAAGAGTGCATTCAGTTGATGCTTAAAGAAGAAAAGGAAGATTTTCATAAAACTGATGGTTTTTGTCTTGAAGAGTTAGTATGCATTGAACCTATTTCCAAAATGATCATATCCACTAAGGTTAAGTAACTTAACATCTCATTTACATTTGGAAATATTTTGAGGTAAATACTTCAAATTCTAATGCTCCTAATTTTGGGTCCAAGAAATATGATTATTTTGAACATATTATTAGTAATTACCTTAGCTTCATAAGGAAGAAATTAAAATATTGGTTAAATGAATATAAGTATTTCCTTGAATTCTTAAGGAGACTGACTAGAATATCCTCATTATTCCCAAGTAAAGGAATACATGCAGTGCCAAGCTTCCAAACCCATCCTCTTAACTTTACTCAGCTTGTTCTTTAGATTAGTGCTTGTAATTTCTTATTTTCTACTTTTGATTTATTTAGTTAGGTCTCATTTTATACATTTTTTTATTTATATTATTTTCCTTATTTTCTAGAGTAGCTTCATGTTTGTATGTGTGCATTTTTTATAATAGGTTTCTTATTTTCTATCTTTCCTCGATTTGATTTGGTCTTGTTTCATGTGGGCCTATTCTAGCCTTATTTTATTTCAACAATATAGCTTGTTTTATTGTCTTTGGCATCCCATTTTAGTATTTAACTCCATTATAAAAATAAAAAAAACATTACATAGATGTTTGGTCCCTTTAAGTTTCTTTTCCATGTTAGTGGGTTAAAAACCTCAAATCGTTGATGTAAAACATGAAAGTTGTTTGATCCTTAGAAGTTAGAAAGTGAAATGTCATACTTGAACAGATACATAGGTTGTTTAAAATTTTTTTTTTGGTGTGTTTTATGTATTGTTAAGGCATGTGATTCTAAATATAACGTGTATTTTAGAAATTTTTATTTTGTTATCTAAAACCATCAATTGCACTTAATTGAACATCTTAAGGAAATAAAAAACATTGAACTAATTTAGGCTTGTATTGGCAATCTAAATTTTCTAAGTATATAATTTTAACCATAAATTTCTTACCAAATATCAATGGAAAAAACCATAAAATATTATTTTAATAAGGAAAAAATTTAAGGAAATAGAATAAGAGTGCAAACTCTAAAATTTTCCTCAAAATGGTGATTCAAGTAATCTATACTACAAACTTTATAGCCTAGTTGGTAGTGGAGTAAGGATTTGAGTGGAACCAAAGGCTTCTATATCAAATATATAGATTCCTAGATATTAGTAGATCAATTCCCATTAAATTCCCCCCAATTTGAATAACATATATGTTTCCCTCTTATAAGTTATGGTTGTCTAAGTATCTTTGAATTATTTTATGTGACTTAGCTAAATCTTTGATAATCATGATGATTTTTGCCTAAGTGGATAGATTTTATTTCCCTTAATTTTAAATCATTTTATAGTATTATGATTTATACTTCATCTTATTATTTTTCAAGCTTAAATATTTGTTTTATATGAATGACTTGGTTTAATTATTGTATTAATTAACTTCTCCCATAAAATTCACTTGTAAAAACTTAGCTTTCTCAATAAATATTTACTTAGTTAATTTTCTTATTTTCTTGAAGATTTTCAAAGATTCATAGGGTCCCCCATATACTTCCACATATACAAATCTCATCAATGCATAACTTTGGATTCAAATCTTTTTGGAAAAATGGCTAGGCCCATTTAAAGACCTAGAGCCCCAAGATAGAGCCATATACCACCATCCTATGAGCTTATAACCTTGGAGACATTATGAAATTAGACTAAAATCTTATAACCTTAGAACTTATAGGGTATTATATTAACCCAAAATATTTAGATTTGAATGACAACGGTAAAGGCCCATGGCTTTGAATCCCTAGTAAAGTGCCATGTGGCACCCTATAAGAATCCTAGGATCCCAAAGTGATTACAACATTAACTTATGAGCATGGGGCATTGGAGACATTAATCCAAATCATGAATAGCCTAGGAAGCCAAGAAGAAGCCACATGGGACATGTTAGGGAAATACAATAGCCTGATAATGAGGAAGTGACATGTGGATATGAAGGTTTACCAATAAGGATAAAGTTAGAATAAAAGGCCAAATAGGTAGACCCAATCACCATAGGGTATTCAAATACTAAAATTGATGACCCATCTAGTTGTTAAGCCCATCAAATCCCAAGTTCAAATGAATTGAAATTAAATGATAGATGCCAATTTAGCTAAATGCGTATAGTATCATGGAGTATGTAGGGAGATTAATCAAAAAAAGATTAAAGGTCTATTTTGAAATAGGCATGGCCTATAACTATAAATCATGGTTAAGCTAAAAAATATATTAGAATGTCAACCACATTCACAAATCATCATTGAATATTTGTAACTACATTAGTAGTGGGTTGAGCGAAATTCATGTCTATATATATATATATATATATATATATATATATATATATATATATATATATATATATATATATATATATATATATATATATATATATATATATATATATATATATATATATATATATATAAGGGTCATTATTTTCCATTTGAAAGGGTGGAGACTTTTGGGGTCAAAACATTGTTGGAATTGTGCCAGGATTGCACCTACCATTCCTCACATCTTACTTGATTATTTTCCTAGAGATATTGATTGTAACATAATGTTTTTAGAATGTTGAATACATATTTTATTACATTTTATTCATTTCATGTCTCTAGTCTTTTTATTTATCTAGTTAACTAGTGCTAGGACTATTAATGTGGTTGTTTGCATATGATTGTCTTAGTTATGCATGTGAAACATCCATCATAACTAGTTTATTGAGTTCTTTTGTGTTTTATTTATGCTTATCTTATAATATTTTAAAATAGGCATGGCCTATAACTACAAATCATGGTCACATTGAAAAATCTATTAGAATATCAACCACATTCTCAAATCATCATTTAATATTTGTAACTACATTAGTAGTGGGTTGAGTGAACTTCATGGATATATATATATATATATATATATATATATATATATATATATATATATATATATATATATATATATATATATATATATATAAGATAATCATATACAAACAACCACATTAATAGTCCTAGCACCTATTAAATAGATAAATCAAAAGACTAGAGACATTAAATGAATAAAATGTGTATTCAACATTCTAAAAACTTTATGTTATAGTCAATATCTCTATGAAGATAATCGAATTAAAATGTGAGGAATGGTAGGTGCAATATTGACACAATTCCAACAACAATTTGACCTTAAAAGTCTCCACTCATTTCAAATAGAAAATAATGTCCCTTACACACACACACACACACACACACACACGTATGTATGTATGTATGTATGTAAGGGACATTATTTTCCATTTCAATGAGTGGAGACTTTTGGGGTCAAAACATTGTTGGAATTGTGTCAGGATACACCTGCCATTCCTCACATTCTACTTTTATTATCTTTGTAGAGATATTGACTGTAACATAAAGTTTTTAGAATGTTGAATACACATTTTATTCATTTAATGTCTCTAGTCTTTTGATTTATCTAGTTAACAAGTGCTAGGACTATTAATGTTGTTGTTTGTATATGATTATCTTAGTTATTCATTTGTAACATCCATCATAACTAGTTTATTGAGTTTGTTAATGTTTTATTTAGAATTTCCTTAGTCATTGTGTGCAATAGCTATAGATTTTCAGCAATTTTATTTAGAATGGATTTAATGAATAAATGGCTTTCACACCTATCCTTAGAATCTTTCCTACCGAGTGGCTCATGTTCATGTATCATCTAGACTAGGACCATAGTGGTATAACTATGGTAAGGCATGATGTTAATTAATTGGCATCAAGAAGCTCATTTAGATCAAATACACCCTCTCTTTTCTACCCTGAACTTTCTCCTTTTTAATCTCTTTAGATGATTTCCTACCTTAGAATAGTTTGATAGGAATTTTAGTGAAGAAAATATTACTTCTCAGAAGTTGGATTGAATAAGCATTAGGATTTAAGAAATTAATAAGCAAGAAAATAATCAAAAGAACATGAAATTATCATAACAATTTAACCCTTGGTGGTAATATTTGTTGCTCTCAGATCACAAGATCATACTAGGAATTGTTTAGCCCTTGGACCACCATAAAGGTCCTAAAATACATGGGGATATTTAATCCCATGCATTGTTATCTCCCACTATCTCATTAGAATAAATAATCTAATAATTGATTCTATTGTGGGTCACAAATTGAGACCAATAGGATCCCACAATGGATAGAACAAAAAATTATTGACATACCCATCTAAGACATTTATTTAATCCAATACCATTTAAATTAAAATATCAACCCTCCTAAATGTATCAACATATTTTATTACTCTTTCAACACTTTTAATAATGTCATTGAAAATAAATTTATAGATTTTGAATTGGATGTTGTTATAACCCATTTGTTACATGATGTAAAGGTAATAATTGATGATGTTGTCCCACCTATTTATTACACACAACTTGGTTTTCATTAGGTGTGCCACCAAGCACATTATTATATCATACAAGTGATTTATATAGAAATCTAAAATTTTCATTCTTGTACTTCAATAGTTTAGTCATTCTCTTCACCTTATTTGTATTGGGCAATGAAAGAATCGTCCTCATGATTACAATGTAACATTATAAATATAATTATATGCCTAGAGGATCTAGTTACCCACAAATTATAACTAGTTATCATTAACACATGAGAGGAGGAAATGGAATATTTTCTCTGGATCTCTAAAATAAGGTAGTTCAAACAATTGTAATACCTTGATTTTATCTAAGGATATTTTCACCCCCATTTCAAACATTAAAATTATATATTTACCTACCTAATTTATCTCAATTATATATATTTTATTGACCTTGAAAAAATTATTTAACATTCTATGTATATAGTCATTTATCCTAAATTGGTTAACTTTCTATACGCACTTTTCACCATGCAAACATGAATCAAGAAATTACATATTTACAATTTTTTCTAGAAAATATTCAATATTGATTTCTAGTTTTTATTCACTAACTTATTAAATTATGAATGGGTCAATTCATTTTAGATTTTTAAATCATGCATGCTTATTTCTTATTGAAAGTGTAGAAATCCACTTCTATTTAAGTGACATTCTAGGTATACATTCTCTCAATCATGATATTAGGTGATTAATTTATTTGAAGACCTAAATTTTTCCTTTAGATATAATATTGAAGTCATTTTAATGGAAGAAACTATTTTATACAAAAACTAATTTGTTAAAGTTCACCCTTTATTTACCCTTTTCACCTGAATTCTACTTGAAATTATTCCATACTTATTTATTAGATCAAAATTTACCCTCAAATTACCTTAGAATCTATAAACTCCTTGTAATTTCACTTGCCTTAGGGTTCTCAATGTGCTCTGTGATCTTGGATCTTTCAAATATTTACAAAAATTACATGTAATTAAATGATTTTTAAGCATCAACAATTTATACTTCTTGTCAATGCTAAATTTCCCTAATGCCGCATCTCATTATATTTAATTTTACATTTCTTCCATTTAAGTACATTTGTCTTAATGCATAGTGAAATCATACCTAAACCACTCATTTTAGGTGTGACCTATTCCTTTATCACCTTTCTACATTCCTAGGCACCTGCATAACCCTCTTTTCCATGCTCCATTACCTTGAATATCTCACATATCTAGATACTTGGTAAAAAATCATGATTATCCATAGACTTTCTTAAATGGTATAAGATTTTTCTATCTTACACCATAATAAATATGTGCTTGGTAGTTAAATGCTTTAATTATTTTACTCATCTTATTATAACCATGCACCCATGTGTTTTTAAAGAAACCTTAACTTATTTTTTATTTTATTAATGCATATATGACCTTAACCTTCAAGTATTAATAAAAAAAACTTCTTGATAATATATTATGGATGATGTGGATAATGTATGGAATACATTTTACTTTCACAATCCATATTATTGCAATATTTTACTTAAATAAATAACATCTCTCATTAGCATCAAATAGAAAAAAACTATACTCACAAATGGCATGCCAATACCCTAAAAAAATTACTTATACATCTAGCATATAGATCTTGAATAAATCCCTTACTCAAATTCTCCATATAGAATTACATGGTTATCATATTTATTACCAATACTATTGGAAGCAAAAAAAAATATACTTATTTTCAAGAAACCAAAGAGAGATCTAAACTAGAAAAACAAACAAACTAAGATACAACTTGGCATATGATTTATTTATGAACAACTAATATAGATTACGTATTGAATGAATTGATCCTACTACCATTGAAATAACTAGATATAATTTCACCATCTAAGGTGTGTAATTATAATGCATGTATCCATAATATCATAAATGATGTAAGGACCTAATAGTGGACGTGAAGCTTCCTTAGAATCATACAACATTCTATTTGTACCATTTCAATTTTTTTTATTTATGTGTTTGCCATAACATGTATCTCACATCATTTATTCAACCCTTCGGATCCCTTTTTTGATCACAAACTTTTCATCAAGCTCCATAAGCTCCTCAAATTACATATAAAGTGATGATTTTTTAATAGCCTCTTGGCACATACAATGTGAAATAAAGGCATCATGAAACACACTAAAATAAATTATTATTTACCAAACATTATATGAAATTGATTGTATTTATTTAATATATTATATGTGGTTTTTTAATCCCATAACATGGTAAATACCCTATCATCCTAATATTTTCACCCTAAATCATAAATCTTGGTCAAAATTGTGCCAATAATTTTATCAAAGGGATCAATTGTTCCATTGTTATTAGAGTGGTATTGAGTGGTTTTTTGGTGAACCACCATGAACTATAAAATAAGAATAAATACCATTCCATTCAATAATTTCATACCCTAATCACTATTAAGGATCAAGGGACACCCGTACCCACTAATACTATTTTCCCATAGAGAATATGTTGTTATGGTAGCAACATAGTTTTTTTAAGAGTTATCTCTATCCATTTGATAACGTAATCTATATGAGTGATGATGTATTTCATGTTAGTTTTATGTGTGGTAGAAGAAATAATGTCATGTCAATATTTTATTCATAAATAATCATAACACAAACATAAAACATGAGCATATAAAAGAATTCATATTAATCAGTAACACATATATGCAATCCCTACAACTATCATCCTTCTATGAACATGTGAATTATAATGATTAATAAGTTGAGGGATATATTCATTTATCCAAGTGATACAAAACTCATTCACTAACTCATGTTAAATGTCACTACACTAAGACATTAATATGACCATCAAAATTAACCTCATTATTATTGTTGTAGTCAGTCTTCACTGTGCCACTTCAACAATATACATGGCCATGCTAGCTTCTCTTTGGGATCTTAGGGCCATTTTATACCACTTTCCATTTCCACAGTGACCCAAATCCCCATGATACTCAACAATTGGTTTTGATTGGTCCTCACTAGTTTGGTGGGATGTCGATAAGTGGATAACTCTTGGTGGTTTTCTTTCCTAACAATGTTTGTACCCTAGATTAAGTAGGCACCACCTCTAAAATAGTATAATTGTGACTCATGGATATTTATTAATGATATACACACCTATAAATGGTTTTACAATAGGCCAATATGATGTCAATCCTAGGTTATTAGGATGATGATGCATGGATGTCCCTTGATGCTTTGCTTTCCTAGTGTTGATCATATAAATGGCTAGATTGATGTCAATCTTGCGTTAGTGGTATGATGACATGTGGATGAATCTTGGTCTCCACTTGCCTGATGTTGATCATATAATTGGATAAGTTGATGTCACTCCTAGGTTAGTAGGATGATGACATGTGGATGGCTCTTGGTGTTCTACTTGCCTGACACTGACTATAAAACTAGACAAGATAACATCACTCCTAGGTTATAGACATGATGACATGTGACTTTCTCTAATAAACTCACTAAAAGTCATAAAATGAACTAATGTAAAATATAGAATAAGAGGCCAAAGTGATTAATCAACTAAGGAAAAAAGGACACAAAAATACCCAACTAAAAAGTGTCCAAAGCAAAAAGGACATAAAAAACCCAACTAAAAAGTGTTTTAGGCAAATCACACACAAAAAAATAAGTTGAAAAGGAAGATTTACATAAGGAAAAAAGATACACAAGGGAACTTGATGAATGGATAAGGCCAAGATCAAAGGAAAAATAAGGCACAATCAATTTCACAACTTTAACACAGGCTCAAGCTAAAGTAAACTCAGAGATAACTGAATGATTTATAATTTAGCTAAGGAAATCTAATATGCCTATGATGATTATTGACAACTCCAAACCAATGCTCCCAATTGGTTTGGTTGATTAAGGAATAAATCTTGTATACTTTAATTGACACATAATATCTAAGGTTGAATGTTATATTCAAACCAAGATACCTTTTTTAAAGATCAATAAGATGTTATGACTAGTAATGGCTCTTAGTCTCATCCAAATCTATTTAAAGAGGGAATAATAAAACCACCCTATTTTCTATGAAACATAAACAACTCCTATATAAATATTAATAGAACTTATTATTTCATTCTAACAAGGGTGACCACAGTCAAACCTAAAGGTTACAACCTTGTTATAATTATTACATTAGAACCAAGCTCTATCAAAATTCTTCTTATAATAAATTGGTCTAGTTATCGAGAAGATTTCTATTAAGCATGTTACTCAACTTTTAAAAATATTTAGATTCATTTCAAAATACATGATATAAATTAGAAACATCAATATTCATATTAAGTAGACAAGCTATAATGTTATTTTCAATAATAATCTCATAGCTATTTATTTGAGTTCCATTCATTTTTAGGTATGTCTAATTCATTAAATCACCACATTTGAATCATAAAGATATACATAAAGATTATTTGAGAATTTTCTCATAATAAATATTTAAGCAAGTGAATCTTGTTGTATTTTTTTTAAAGAGCCCTACAGGGTAAGGAATCTTTTCTCACATACAAGTTCCTTCCCAAGGATCTATAAACATGTATTCTTAATCAGTTACATCTTAGTTCAATAAAGAGGTTTCAACAATAAATATCATAAGCCTTTACCAATAACTAGAATATTATCTAGGTTTTGTATTCCAAAGATTATTAAAAATAGGCTTGTTTCTAATAACATGAATACTACATACTATTTCATCCCATTATTTACATAACAATAGGTACATCTCTAGGCCTGATTAAGTAATAGAGAATCAACCAATATTCAACAAGATCCATGTCTACTCCATAGAAACTATTGGCCATTGAAAGAAGGCTCACTACCCAACCTTTTGTCATCATTAACCTACTAGTCTAAACACCCCTAAGTTTGAGACTCCCAAATCTGAGCATGTTTACCTCACTAGGGTAATACACTCAAATGAATGATTGTGTACCCACTTACAATCTTATTCCCAATTTTTACGCAAGGAGATTCCTAGTACCAAATAAAATTTCAACAAGAATTTAATAAACATTCAAATGAATCTAAGCATTTATAAATCTAGAAAATGATTACGCAATCTTTCACAGCATAAACGAGGCCTATTGTTTGTTTCAATTATCAATAGGGTACCTTACTCTATTAATTTTTTCCGTTAGTCATGGGAGAGTAAAATAACCTACCACCATTCCCAACATAAGAAGGATTTGAAAAACCACCTCCCTATCATTAATTTAAGGGTCAAACAACTTAACACCATGACCAACATAAGAGGAATTTAACAAAACACCACTATGACCTTTATGTGAGGGTCACACAAACTACCACCATGCCCCACATAGGAGGAATTTGAAAAATCTCCATCATGAAAGTGATACTCATAGATAACCATTACATAGGGTCACAACAACATTAAAATAATTATGCATGAAATAAATTAAAATTTCATTCAAATAAGGAGGAAACCATCTCTCTAAATCCCTCAAATGGGCAAAGAACTACATGTAAACCAATACAAAACCATGGATAAAATAATGAAATAGGTAAAATAAACCATGTGGTTTTATTCTCCTAGAATTCAAGAATAAATAAAGAATATAAATATTTTAATTTAAAGGAATAAGTTTTAAAATAAATTAATAAAAATCCCACCCAAGTGTTTTAAAATAACATGAGTGTTATCCTTTAGTTGTCTAAGACTTGGATCTCCTAACCATCTCTTCCTACTTTATGTTCTCCTCCTTTATCTTCTATGCTTAGTATATATGTTTTTGAAATGGCCAAAGTTTCCCACATAAAGTGTTTAAATTATATAAATATATTTCCTAGACTCAGCCAACCACCCTCTACTCACTAGCCTATGTCTCATTATGGTGCATGGTAACTCTATAGGTTCATGCAGTTGCTTTCTAGGATTCCTCACCTCTTCCCACATGATTTTGGACTTAGTAAATCCATGTAAGATCTACCAATCAGACACTATACATTATATATATTATCTAATATATATTAAGGCTAGGATAAAAAAGTTTTACCAACCAAACTTAAAATATTTCCACCTAAACAATGCACTAATCTAGAAAGAGGTGATGATGATATCTTAGATAACCAATTGATTATGATAAGTTTAACTAAGGTTTAAGGTAAGTCTATTTAGTGATATAACCATTCTTGGTGTAGTCTCTTCCTTTTATTAGACCTTTCTTGTTCATACACACTCGATGTATACATCAAATTCCTCTAACCTTATAGTCGAAGCTATGAAATTATAATTAACAGGGTACTTAATCATTTGTAAACAATCAACATACCAAAGAATCTATGTATTAGTTTAGATAATTTTTATATAACATAATACGTATGAATTTTACATTTTAAAAGCTTATAAACAAAGATCCAATATCATTTAAGTCTATATATCTCATAGGCATAATTAGATTCAAAATTGTGATATCACATAAAGGAAAATTAGGGATTCAACTTTCATTAGTAATCAAAACATGATTGATGATAGGTCTTTCTCATTGTTCCCAACACATAAAAAAGCCTTGATAAAATTCATTCATGCCTTAGTTGGGCATGAATAACAACATAAATTAATAATTAAAATCAAATTGACCATAATCTCATAGCCATCAATGTCCAATATGAGCATTATGAAAAATCAGGGCCTTACACCTATCATCCCAATATTTGCACTCTACATCACAAATCTTGGTCAGATTTGTGCCAATAATTTTATTAAATGGATAAAATATTCAATTGTCATGAGAGTGGTATGGGGTGGCTCTATAGTGCATCACCATGAACTATTCTATAATAATACATACCGTTTCATTCATGAAGTGCATACCCTGATCACTATTATGGCTTAGGAGACACCTGTACCTACTAATAATGTTTTCCCACAGATAACATGTTGTTATCGTAGTAACATATTTTTTTTTATAGATACCTTTAACCATATGGTAATGTATATGGGTGATGATTTAATTCATGTTACTTTTATGCGTGGTAGAAAAAATAGGTCCAACAAAGTCAATATCCCATTTTTAAAAAGGATTTTTTGCGATAACAAGGGCCAACAACATTTTTTCCCTCATATATGTCTTTCCAATGCATTTATAAATTTAAAATTTAAATGAATATTCATTAGTATCCTTATTAAAATTTGTCAATTGAAAATAGAAAATATGATTTTATGTATAATAATCTCTCTTGAAAAGTGACCACTAACAATTCCTTCATGTCCTTTATGCAATAATTTTGCACATTCATGTTCCATGAAAAATATACACAATAATTTGTCACACACCATTTTGGATATTTATCTACCAATCAGATAGTAAGGGATAGTTTGGACCATTATTTTATTATTTTCTTTAATTTTATAATCACTATGGGAAATGCTTGATGTGAGAAATGTCATAATATTAGGCATGTGCTCAAGAATGAGGTGAATCCTATATAATTAGTTATCAAGCATCCCATAAATGTTTTTCACCTCTATCCTAATATAATATAATAAAAATGACATGGATCACAATTTATTTTACCTATATTAACCACCAAAAAAAATGGAACTATTAGAATAATACAATCCGTTTGTAATTTCTCCCATGTAAGACCAATTTGTTCGCAATGTATTTTAAGACTTTGTGTTCCATTTAGAATATGAATGGTGTGGAAAGTATATACTAAAAAAAAAAATTAATTTCATATACCATTGAGAGTGTTTCATTCTTAATTATCATGTAATTATGTGGACCTGGTGTAAGCTTCCAACCAAAAACATAAATGGGATAATCTACCTTGTTTTCGCCTACTTATGCCAAGAAGACACCTATGATTAAGCCTAAGGAATATATATGCACATGAAATAGAGTTTTAAAATATATAAGGTATAATATCAATGAAATATAAATATTATCCTTCATATTTTCAAAGGCATCATGTTGCTTGTGTATACAAATGAATGAGATATCCTTGCACAAAAAATATTCTAAAGGTGCCAAAAATATTTGTATGTTTTCAAATGAGCTTGTGGTAATAAGTAGTATTTTTTTTTAATATTTCAATTTGTAATATGATATTAAAAAAAATTATAGCCACAAACATCCCTTACGTATAAATCATATTACTAGGAAGCATTCCATAGGGTATTGAAAAAACAAATTTATCTAGATTGAATGTTATCTAAAGTTGAAAATAATTCTCAAACATCAATCTAAGACATGTGAGTATTTTAAAAATAATTAAATGGTCCAATAATAAAGGTAAATATGTAAAAACCGATGGATGAAATGTTTTAAATTTACAACCATAACACATGAAAATATGAATGGTGCATTCTTAATTTGTAAATGAATCATTTTGTATGCAAATAAATCATATTTAGTTGTAAAAGTATATTTGGGTTTTTATTATTGATTAATTTTTATTTTATGGGAGATTAATAAAAAAATTGTTAAAGTGTATACCTCACAACTTGTGATGACTTCTAGGATTTTAAGAAAACACCTATGATTGAGCCTGAGGCATGAATATGCACATGAAATAGAGTTTTAAAATACATGAGGTATAATATCAATGAAATATAAATATTATACTTCATATATTCAAAGGCATCATGTTGTTTGTATATCCAAATGAATGAGACATCCTTGCACAAAAGTTATTCTAAAGGTGCCAAAAATATTTGTATGTTTTCAAATGAGCTTGTGGTAATAAGTAGTATGACCAAAAAATGTGTATTCATATTATTTTTTAAATATTTCAGTTTGTAATATGATATTAAAAAAATTTATAGCCATAAACATCCCTTATGTATAAATCATATTACTAGGAAACATTCCAGAGGGTGTTGCAAAAACAAATTTATATAGATTGAATGTTATCTAAAGTTGAAAATAATTCTCAAACATCAATCTAAGACATGCGAGTCTTTTACCAATAATTAAATGGTCCAATAATAAAGGTAAATATGTAAAAACCAATGGATGAAATGTTTTAAATTTACAACCATAACACATGAAAATATGAATGGCACATTCTTAAGTTGTAAATGAATCATTTTGTATGCAAATAAATCCTATTTAGTTGTAAAAGTATATTTGGGTTTTTATTATTGATTTATTTTTATTTAATGGGAGATTAATAGAAAATTTGTTAGAGTGTATACCTCACATCTTGTGATGACTTCTAGGATTTTAAGAAAACGCCTATGATTGAGCCTGAGGCATGAATATGCACATGAAATAGAGTTTTAAAATATATGAGGTATAATATCAATGAAATATAAATATTATCCTTCATATTGTCAAAGGCATCATGTTGTTTGTATATCCAAATTAATGAGACATCCTTGCACAAAAATTATTCTAAAGGTGCCAAAAATATTTGTATGTTTACAAATGAGCTTGTGGTAATAATTAGTATGACCAAAAAATGTGTATTTATATTATTTTTTTAATATTTCAATTTGTAATATGATATTAAAAAAAATTATAGCCACAAACATCCCTTACTCATAAATCATATTACTAGGAAGCATTCCATAGGTGTTGCAAAAACAAATTTATCTAGATTGAATGTTATCTAAAGTTGAAAAAAATTCTCAAATATCAATCTAAGACATGTGAGTCTTTTACCAATAATTAAATGGTCCAATAATAATGGTAAATATGTAAAAACCAATTGATGAAATGTTTTAAATTTACAACCATAACACATGAAAATATGAATGGCACATTCTTAAGTTGTAAATGAATCATTTTGTATGCAAATAAATCCTATTTAGTTGTAAAAGTATATTTGTGTTTTTATTCTTGATTGATTTTTATTTAATGGGAGATTAATAAAAAAATTGTTAAAGTGTATACCTCACATCCTGTGATGACTTCTAAGATCTCTTCCATGAGTAGGGTTGGAAATGGATTCATCACACATGCAATGTTGATTAAATTAAAGCTCAAACATATCTAGATGTTCCTATTATTTTTAAATTTGATCACCATCAGACTTACCCACTTATATTTTTCAACAGGGAAAATAACCCACATGACCAACATATGTCAATCTCTTCTTTAACTTCAACATGGAGATTAGGTTCATTCGATATAATCTCTTATTTATGAGTTCCATGAACTTTATCAATTTTATTCAAATATTATCTATGGATAGGTGTAATACTTTAATTTATTTATAATTTCATGGAAATATATCTTGGTTCTCATAAAAATCAAATGATCTAAGCTAGCTCTTCATCAAATCATAATTTCCAATGCTGGAAAGTAGTAGATCTTCATCTAAATAAATGATAACTTGAATCATACTCAATGGTCAATAGTAGTATTTATTTTTCTAACCTTTCATGTCCATAAATTAAAAATATCCATATGAGGTTTATACCTTTATGGGATATATGGTATCATCAAGTTCAATTTCATCTACCTCACAAATAACCTTCTCTTTGTTTTGCTTAAAACACCAATTATTTTATAGATAGAATTATTCATTATTTTCATTGGAGTAAATTTCATCATTGAATTCCTTAAACATATTTAGAAGAGTTATACCCTTCTATTTGTTCATATTTCACAATAATTCTTCCATAATCACATCATCTTCTATGATAGCTCTAAATATCCATTATAGTGGCTTGGATATCTATAACTTAGAAGATGAGAAGAAAAAGGTATGAAAAATATGATTTTATGCCCTCCTATTTTGTTGTCAAATTATGTGTGTGAATAATGATATAAAAATATTTCACTTGTCATAAATGTTCCATGGAAGGCATGCACTCACAAATGTATAGGAAAGTGGTGCATGCTCTTTATCCATACTCCTTTGTAACTATTTATGTGTTATTTGGGGGATGAGTTCCCACTATATATGGGTAAACCATGCTTGATATGAATATGCTCAAAATAGGTTAAAATGTCATATTTTATGGAAGACCATGTCATAATATTAATTTTTATGTTTTCTAATAATGTACAGCTATGTTGTTCAAGGTGTATACGAAGGCATTCATTAGTTTTTTTACTTTTGCATGCAACCTTTTAAGTCATTTAAATATTCAGTGATGAATTCTAAGAAATAATAATGTGTAAGTTATGGAAGCTTCCCCTTGTTTATTTTTAACACTCTTTCCATTTAGGGATTAACACATGGAACCTAAATCCTTGTGCTTGGAGTATAACTATTTCTAACCTTAGGGTTATTAAACCCTTTATGCATAGTAAAATACATTTTATTTGAATTTATGTGATTGAACTTGTTCTTTTTCACCTCATATGATTCCCATACATAATATTAGAATTGAAATTAGTAGTGTAGTATATGTATATTATATCACCCTAATTGAAGACTCCATCACTATATGTTCCAAATTCTTGACACCATGAATGGTGATATCATATGTGATTCATCTATTAATCCACGTAAATACTTTAAACATAAAAAATTCCATGTTCATTGATTATAAGGATGACACTACCATACTCTCCATTATTAACACTCATTTATCACTTCTTAAATCACACATAAATAATGTTAGTGCAACACTAGGGTCTATCAAGAAAAATAGGGCAAGTTTCCACCTCATCCAACTCGATCACTTTAAAGTCAATTCATAATATTCATATAATTATTTTTAAATATCCCTAGGGTTTTCCCATGGGGTATTTTAAAATGAAAAATAGGTAAGGTGAAGCCTAAGTGTTGGGATACCCATCTTACACCAAACTTATTTATTCTTAATATTTACTTTAGATATAATATCATGAGGACATCAATTATTGACCATCCATTAATAGTAACATAAATAAATAGCTCTTGATCATATATAGTGTTTTGTGTGGTCTTGACCTCACATCCTCTTAATTGGATAAAATATAGACATTCATCTACTAGACCTATAATGTATTATATATTCAAATTTATGAGTAGTGGGATAATACCCTCTGAGTTAAAAAATGTACATAGTTATAAGAGGTCACCAAAATATTTTACATTGGTTTTTTACTGAATTTATTTCTAAGATATTGCTTCCATATCCATGGAATGCTTATGTTCTCCTTTTAGGTTTTAGATCACATCCATTTCCTACTACATTGTGATATTTTGGCTAAGGTAGTTAAAATATTAGTGGTTATTAAATGATATTCATAATGGAGATTTTATCTAGGTGGATCCTTTATATGTGAATGAGTAGTGGCACCATTTTACACTTTGTATACATCTAAAAATTTCCACCAATGGCTTCATACCTGACATTAGATCAATTCTTACCAACCTTTGTACAGCTATCCTAATAATTTATAAACATCTTGACATTGGTTTTATAACATGTAATTAAATCAATTTCACCCATAAATCAATTGAAAAGATAAATCACCCAGATCAGTTACATTCAAATCTTACACATTTTCAAAAGACTAACAAAGATTAATCAACGTACAAATCCTAATAGAATTCATCCTTGAGTAATTAAATGAATTATCAAAAGGGAAATTCAAAATCAAAGAACATCTTAGGAAGCAATCATTACATTTTGTAAGTTGTAAAAAATCCAAAATATCTCAAATCACACCTATTCCATTCTAATCATGAGGTCTAGACACTTTTTAACCCTATTGGGATTAACTAATCAAACCTAGGTTAGGATTTAACTCATTCCAGGTTGATTTCAAATCCTATAAAAATAAGCCTAGAGCTCTTCATTTGAAGAGCTTGGATAGAGTAATGTTATAATGTAGGATTTGATTTATGAAGCAAATGCATAGTGTTATAATGCAAAAATTGAGCCAAGCCAAGCCACTTTAAGAAAACATCAATCCAAATCAAAATCCAACCATGGTGATAAGAGGAGATGAAGATATCAAAAACCCATTGATGCGACTTCTTGAGCACAATCCAAACAAGCCAATGAACACATAATTTGGAGAATTAAAATATTTGGTAAGAAATTGATGTGTGTAAGTTTATTTCCATTTTTAGTTGAGCTTTGTAATTTTTTTTTCACCAAGATCCCCCTATAATCTAGGCATGGAGGTGTTATGCTTTGTTAGTGTGTTTTTATCATTTTTATTTTATTATGAGACTAACATTAATCTAACCTCCCCTTCATCATCAAATTCCTAGCATCACAAATGGCACACCCAGTGGATACCCAATGTATCCCATGTACCAAAGACATTATCTTCATTTGGATGTTTGAATCTCTCTCAAATTAATTTTTTAACCTTTTTTTGGCTGGATTTGATTTTGGTTTACTTCTTGGATCTACACAAAGATTAATGATAGTTATGTACAACCAATAATGGTTTGGCCTAAATTGACCATGTTTTTGCTTAACCGATGCCAATTATATGTAAACCATAGATGGTTGGGTTACAGGGAAAAAGTAGGATTAAATTTTGCATTTTGATTCTTTTTATCATTCAAAATCTTAAACTCTTAGTTTTAAGGGCATCTAAATCACTATACTAAATTTTTCCTTCAAGTTTCTTCTAACTAGGCCTAACCTAACATTTTTTGATTCATTTGGTTTTTTATTTAGGTCTATAGGTGATTGACGATGGTCTTAGTTGACTGTAATCAATTTTTATGACTGGCATCAGTTCTCATAGACCAACCAATGATGGTTGCCTTAAAATAACACCAATCATTTTTGACCATGAATGGTCACTATGTTTTTCAAAAATCAAAACCCCAAACCTAAAATCCAAACATAATTTGTTTAAAAACAAAATTTATTCAAAGTAGGTCATTATTATCTAATAATTTTAGGTTGAAGGATCAATTTGAACACTAATTTTTTTGTTATCGACTAATCAAACATTTAATTTTGGGCTTTTAAAAGGAAATAGTCAAATCTTTCACATTTCAATTGGGGTCCTAAAATGAACATGTTAAATCTTACACATTTGGACATTAGTGTTTAAAAAAAATCTAGGATGGCTAAGTCGTATAAATATTTTATTTTTTGTTCTTTAAAATAAATGCTTAAATATTGAACATTTTAAATTGGTGTTTAAGCATGAACCTAGGATAAGTCTTGAACCTCTCAATTTTGGGCTTAAAATGAACTAAATGGTTTTTTTAAAGTGGTTTCAAGTAATTTATTTCAATTTTTCACACTTAATCTAAGGGGCCATGTAATGAATAATGTCACATTCATTTTGGTGCTTAAGAATCAAACTTCACTCATAAATTGTTTGCAAACTATTTATTGATTTTTTTTTCAAAAAGGATAACACATGTATGCTCTCCCCCATCCCCTTCCCTAGATCAAAAGTGCCTTTCCATTGTATTTTAGTGCCTAGTCTAAGGCATAGAAATAATGTTTCCTAATCTTTGTTAGCTATCAAAATAGAACCCTGTTAGTGTTCATATTTGTTTAACTCTAACCCATAACTAGACTAACATGGGAATGACCATAGGTTGTGGGTTTCATAAAGAGGGTCAAAACTCTAGAAATTTTTATGAGGCTAGTTCCTCATATTTCATAATTTGGACCTTTATTTCTAAATCCTAAAACTAGTTAAGGTGAAAAGAGTTAAGAGATTTGTATAAAGTAAAACCTATTCTAATATGTGGTGATGTACCTTGAATTTATCAGATCCACTCTTGAACATAGATTATTTATTGCACTAATGGACTATTAAATAAGTTAATGAAATGCTTACTATAATTTTTTTGCAATAGTATTTCATATAGGGGTCAATTTAATACACTCAGACTAGGGAATAATGAAAATAAGGTCTATTTAAAGACACTTAAATTTGTCTATCCATTATATCCTTGAGAGATCAATGTTAAGACACATTAAATGACATTCAAACAAAATTATTAGCACTTAGGTTGAGCTTGGACTTGAAAGAGAAAGATAAAAATAAAATTTTCATATTGAACAAACACAAAACACTAAATATAGATTAGTAAATGACTATAAAATACTCTATTCACTACTCCAAGAAGTTTTGAATACAATTCTGATAGACTCTAGTCATACCATCTTGAGGGATGCTTAAAAATAGCTCAAAGGCTATATTTATAGAAGAAAGGGAAGCAAGAGAAAGATTTTAAAACTATAAAAAAGGGAAGCAAAATGAACATAACCCCATTTGAACCATAGTTACAATAGCCTATGCATTTATGCTCATCCTAGCTTCCTAATTGATCTAGGTCACTCCAGTCGATTGCATCATTCCAAAAATTTCCTTAGTGATGTTCCATGGCAACTAAAATGGTGGTATCAAGCTATTTCTAGCTAGGTCCTAGTGTTAATAAATTTACAACAATTAGATCCATCATTTAGAATTTTGTATTTTTGTTAACCACCCTTGACTAGTTTGTAATGGCATGTAAGAGTGTAGAGAAGGGTCACTTTTATACAGATGGATCTAAAAATAAAGTTGATAAAGTCTACATGCCTTCCTTTTACCTCCATGCCATCTACCACTTTTTAATCATTATGAGGACCAAATCCTCATATCTTGAAATTGATAGAGCCATGCCATGAATAATGGTTTATTGAGTTATGCCTACATTTAAGGACAATAATACCCCACCATATCTCATTTATATACCATTACATAGTCTTAATGACACCATTATATCCTAAAATATTCACTCTTGGTCCAATCTAGATCATGATCAAGATTGGTTCCTCTCATACTTTATTGCCTTGGTCAAAAATTGACCCTTTAGCCTCTATCTAAGTCACTTGAGATCATCTTCATTTTATTGACCATTAAAAACTAACTTGAATCATTAACCTCTTGACTCATCTCACTCCATCAAATCTAGATGCATGATGAAACACATACCATAGATATTTGCCAATATTTAAGTACTTGTACCACTTGTTAATCATGCATTGATCTTAGGATCTTATTTTTAGTTTGTTATTTTATACTTACCATGTGGTGGCCTTTGAGTTCCTTGACCTTTTGACTCATCTCACTCCATTAGATCTAGATGTGTGATGCAATGTAAACCATAAATCACATTTGGCCCACTTTATTACCATTTGAGCTTACACCATTAGAACATTTATACATTTGAATGCTTATCATTATTCCTACTTTTTTTGAATCCAAAAAACTTTTCCATGAGGCTTAAATTTGATGTCTAGGCACCCATCAATTAACATCCATCAGAACATCAATGATGTCTTTATCACCATCAATGTTTGGAACCTGATGGACAACTATTGTGCTTAATTTTGACACTTTCATGAATGTCACTCTATTGGATCATAAATTCCTAGGGTTACTTATTTTGGACCTTTTGTTGGACATTTGTTGTGGGCTTTGTGTTTTAGTCACTTTCTCTGAAGGAATTTGTTTGTGATTCTTTTAAATCAGATAATTTCCTTAAAAGAATTCTTCCTTGTATTTTTGTTTCAGGAACTTTGCCTTTGGGATTTATATAAAGGATAATTTACTAAATAAATGACCCTTTGAGGCTTTTGTATTGACTACTTTATTGAAGAAATGACCCTTTGGGGGAATCATATAGGACACCTTCTCAAGAAAAATACCCTTTGGGAATTTATATATAAGACATTATTGCAGGTCTTGTGTTTTAGATAATTTTTCTGAAAGAAACCTACCTTTAGAACTTTTGTCAAACATTTTCCCTAAAATAATTATGCTTTTGGTAAAATGGTGTAGATAATTTTCCTAAAAGAAAACTAACACTTAGCTTTTTAATGTAGATAATTTTCCCAAAATAATTAGGTCTTCAATAAATTTTTTGTGAAACTTCTACCTAAAATAAATAAGTCTATGGGATCCTTTCCCTAGATAAGTTTCCTAAAAAAATTCCCAACACTTAGTCAAATAAGAGCTTGAAGTAATGTGTTAAGGACTTAAACAAAAACAAGGATTTTTCACTTAGCCCATTTGGCATGTAGGCTCTTATAGACTTGTTCATGAGCTTTGAATGCTCAAAATGAATTTTTAATGCTTTTACAACTTGTCCTTTACCTTTAAAATACACAAACAACATGAAACATACTAGTGAACCCTCTATTTGACATTCAGGACTTGTCTCTAAGCCACTTGATCTTTCTTCAATTGGAACCCTACTCATTTATTCAAGGATTTATATGGATTTTTATACCACATACCTCCTTAGCTAAAGTTTTTCATGTGGGCCAAAATGAAAAACATTTTTGGTAACTTAGTTGGCTTAACCAACCCCATGGTCATGGGACCTAGACTTTGATTACGCTTGCTCATGATGACTAAAAAAATTAAAAGCCACATATAAAAAGACTTTATTTAATTTTTTGAAACAATTTTGGAGTAGTGGGGAACCCATAAATAATAATAAATCAATAAAATGGAACAAAACTAACTAAATAACTAAAAAATAATAATGTGCAAAAACATTTAGAGGAAAAGATAGACCTATCTGCTTATGTACAAAGAATATGAGCTCAAACTAATAGCATAACTTAAGATCCCTCCCATTGATATGAATGGGAAGGTTATATCCATTCAATAAATCTTAAAATCATTTCTTTCTTTACAATTTATGATTACATAAGGTTCACTCTAAAGGCTATCAAATATGGAGTGTTTTCCTAGTTTTGCACGGTCCTCATCTCATTTGAGGTCTATGTCACCTTGTTGGAATGTCTTTGATGAATCTATTTTATCAAAAGTTATCTTGAATTCCTACTAGTTAAACCACATAGTATGCATGAAACCATCTCTTATCTCTTCTGATTCTATAAATTCATTCATCCTAACCTCCATTGCATCACTTTATAGAAGCTCTAGCTAATGTGTAAGCTCCAAAGGTAGGAGCTATAATGAGATAGGTAGACTTGGTTCTCTTCTATAGACTAAGAGATAGGTGAATGACCAATGGCCTTATTTTGGATGATCCTCTCATCCCATAAATTAGTCTTCATCTTTGTATGCCAAAACCTCTAATTATCTTTTAGTGTTCTTTTTATGATCTGAATCATATTCTTGTTAGTGGACTTAGCTAGTTTATTAGCATATGGATAGCAATTTGATGAATATGTTAGATAAATAACTTTCTCAAGATCCCATTTACATAAATTTACACTATTTAATGCCAAATCATTATCTAATATTATAGTAGAAGGTACTCTAAAATGGGTGACTAGACTCTCATAGAACTCAAGCACAAAGTTCTCATTTGCCTCCTTTAAAGGTATAACTTACACTCACCTAGTGAAATAATCTATAGATATCAAGACACATTTATGAAAACCATTATATGGATGATTTATCATGGTAATGAAGGCTAAACCCCATTACATGAGAAGTTGTTTAACTTGAATAGTCTTTAATGGCATAATAACTAGTCTCTATTTACCTGTAAACATTGCACACTTTTTAACCCATGCATGTGCATCTTTAAATAAATTTGGATAAAAATAACAAGATTATACCATCCTATCATCCTACCAACCTATCACTTTTTTCTATCACATAGCTATTCTAGCATAGCATTTTCATCAACTGAGTTGTTTTCTCCCTCCCTACCTAGCCCTATGACCTTGGTTCCATTCCATTTAGTTCCATTCTTGTTTTTTAGCAAATGGATTCAGATTCAATTTTAGTAGTTATTTCAAGTATTCTAGATATAGGAAGTAGTTTGGATTAGTAAGATATCATCTTGGTAGTTGCATCCTTCATTTCTTATTTTGTTTTCTATTTCCAAGTGTTCTTGATTATAAGAACCTATGGGAAAATCAATGTCTCATCGATCTTTATACTAATTATAACCATCTATGGGAAAATTAGTACCATTGACCTATGTCATTGTATCCTAGTTATAACTGCCTGTGGGAAAACTAGGGGTAACATTCATTTATTCTACTTTGACATACTAACTTGTTATTCTTATGCCATACTATGACTTTATACCAACTATGCCTATTCTATTTAAATTAGTTGCTACATTGGTCAAATTTCTCTATTTTAAGGTGAAATTTTAATGATTTAGGGTCCTATATTGGGACTATATAAGAGTATCTTGATGTTTGTTGAGGTTAGCTTAGTCACTGTAAGCCATGTTCTCATTATTTTGCATGCAACCTAATCCATACTCTCATTATTGTGTGAGTAAACTAAGCCTCTCTCACCATTTTTCAAGTAACCTAAGCAAAACTCTTGTTATTTAGTGAGCATAAATCCTTTAATATCTCATCATTTTCTATTGATTTGAGATATTTGATAATTCCAAAAACATTTTTAAAATCATTTATAAAAATAAAAAACATTGGCCACTTCTTTGCCTTAAGGATTATACGAACCCTTACTAAGTCACAAAACAATCACTTGTAACTTAGGTTCCCCATCCTTTTTTTCCTTTTTTATCATGCTCATTCCATTTTCAAGCTCATTCCTATTCTTATATCTCATCTATCATGTTTGTTTTCATCAATTATCATTTTCTTTCCATTTCCTGGGAGAACTACATTTAGCTTGAAGTTTTTGTTGGTTATTACATCCATAGAATTATGTAGGCAACATCCACTTGCCTAGTTCATAAGGGGACAACATGGCCACCCCATTCCTTTCCTTCTAATCCCCCATTTTGTTTTTTTAATTTATCACCTATTTTTTAGGGGCAATGTTGGTCACATTGTTTGTCCTAACAGTAAGACTAATTATTTTTTATTTCTTTGTTTATTTCTTTGCTTATTTATTTCTTTGTTATTTGTGTGCATATTTGTTTCATTTCAACACTATTGCCTCTATTTAGTATATATGCATTCATTGGGTGGTTCCTTGCACACTTATACTTAAATCCATCCATATTCATACATCTACATTTCTATCATGGTTTTTATTATTTGTGTATTATTTTCTATTGAGTATTAGATCTCGAGAGTTAGTCCTTATACATATTTCATCCCAACCCTCATGGTGTTTTATCATCGTACCTACCATATAGTTATATAATAAAAATCAACTTCAAGAAGTCTACTTAGCAATGGCAACATCAACATCTCCTTAGCACTAGCATCAGTGACATCTCAATCATATCCCAAATATTGTAATTAATAATGAAATAATTTTAACCTTTGTTAGTTTAGATGAGCTTATTCTTAACAGTAGGTTGTTCCAATTCATCATTAACCTCTATGTTAATTTACCATCATCATCAACCAATAAATCATGTTTTTCATAATTGGGGTCTAATGATTATAATTGCATATGGGCAAACCATTATAAATCATCCCACTTACATTTCTCAATGATTATAACTACCTTTGGGAAAATCATTGTTTTCTCACCAAATTTATGTTCTTTTTGCCTAAATAGGGGCATGTTGTTATCTTGTTTATCTATCCTAACTAGGCCAGCTCCATTTTATTAATGATTATAACTAATTTTGGGTAAATCATTATGTTATCATATCACATTACCACTATCAAGGTACAATGCTTATAACTACCTTTGGAAAAACCATTATACACCATCCCACTTCCATTTTTAATGATTTTGACTACTTTTTAAAAACTCATTATGTTCTCACCCCATCATCTTCATATGTTTAGTGCCCTTGTTTCACTTCTTTCTTTTGAGGGAACATATTTTAACCTACTTTTACCAACCACTCCCTCGAGGGGGCATCATAAAATTCATCCATTGTCATTGAAGTTCTAATCATAAATGACATTTTCATTCTTTGAAAATATGTTACTATGCTGCAATGCCTTCCCAAATAGGGGCAAACTATAAACACCTAAAAGTGGCCACAAATGACCTCTAACCATGGATTTTGATCAATTTATATCAAAATGCATAATTTATCCTAAAAAAACTAAAACACATTCAATGGTTCAAATTTGTCATATACAAGTGTTGATTTTGGCCAATGTATCCCTAAATGGGGTAATGTAATTAATGAGATACCTAACTTTGATCAGATCATTTCAATTCAAAATGACATTTTCACACGTGGGTGTTATAGATTTCTCTTTTATACCAATTTTATTTCATAATAACATGTTTATGCTATAATTTTAACTTTTATGATTAAGAATAAATAAAGATATAAAATATAAAAAAAGGGTGAAATAGATATGATAGAAAAACTTTGTAGAAATGTGTGAATAAACCAAATGAAGTGGAGAACACTTCTTTGAATAAGGGAGGATGACTTGCTTATGAAAGATCTCAAAGTAATATTTTTTTTATACAAGGAGGAAGGGTGGATTTCCTAGTTGGGGATAGATCCTAGAAATCATGAGTTATCTATGGAGACTATCAATCCACTCTCTGATACAAGTTAATGGTGAAAGGAAAGAAAGAAAATTTGCATACACAAAAGTAATAGAAATGAATACTTTAAAAATATAAGCTAAATATATAATGAACTAACATAAAGGTAAATGCTAATTTACTAAATGAATGTTCTATTCAGATTTGGTTGGGTCTAGTTTGATCTAAGGTAGAAAGTTAGAAACTTTAGGGTTTAATCAACAGTTCAATAGTAGGTTAAAAATTAGGGTTTTGGCTAAGGGACTATTCATCAATAGTTATGGGGAAACCATCATAGGTTATGACACTATTTATGGTTGTAGGTGACCATCCATGGTTATTTTTAAGTGACTGGAGTAGTAAAAAAAGTCTACAGGTAGAAGTGTGAGATCAAGTTCAATTCAAGAAGATGGTTTGTTCAGGTCTGATAAGGGTCTGATGATGGTAAAAGTGAGATAGAAAAGGGTCCAAGACATAACAAGAAGCTAATAATTACTATGAGGCTGAAATATGAAAGGTTTTGATCCAAGGAATACTACCAATTGGATAAAGGAAAATATGATAAATCTATACAAGAAATGCTTACCTAATCTAGAGTGTTTCTGGTAGCATAATAGTATGTGAGGGGAAGCTAGGATAAATTCATGAGAGGTTCAAGTTGGAAGCTATTAGACAAACCTAAAAGAATAAGTATTGAGTGTTATAATGACTAAGTTTGAGTACCTATATGATGATATTTTGAATGTAGAATTGGAGATGAAATTGTGTATCATGGATTCGGTTCTTTTATCCTCTTTATCACTTCCTTCTATAAGCAAAAGGTGATGGAGTAAGAAGGATAAATATGGTGAGTAATGAGGCATTATTATGTGTTAGAGTATGAGGTGGAGGAAAGTATTAAATTTTTTTCTTGATTTCCTTGGGAATAGATGGTGATTTGTTTCCAGCTTTGGGACCTAACCATCAATGGTTAGGGTAACCATCGATGGTTACCCTGGCCATTACCGATCGGTGAGCCAAGAAAAAGTGGGTTAAGAAGGGGTTAAAAGGGTTAAAGGGATAGTTTTTAAGTAAACTAACATAATCTAGGGTGAAGTTAGGTTATAGGTGAATGGGTCAGTTCAAGATAAGCTATTTTGACTTTTGGTATGGTCTAAATATGTAAAAGAAAAGTGTGAGGCATTTTAGCAACTAAAACTATGTGTGTGGTTATCCAGTGTCTACATTTTACCCCTTTTTGATATGTATCTTGTATATATAAGCTAAAAAACAAAAATGGATCATGTGGTCAAAGGTTGGTCAAACATTGGTTTGTCATGAGTGTGGGTGGAGTTCTCCCTCAAACTAGGAGATGATGAGGAAAAACCAAATTAGGTTAGGGTTTGATGAATGGTTTATGGTTAGGTATAAATATGGGTGACTAAATGGTGGTTCAAGGTTTAGAATTTTTAATGTAAACATTTAAAAAATATGCAAAAAAGATATAATATCTAAGAGCATGCAAGGACTAAGGATATAAATGTTGGTAAAAATAAGTTTGGTGCTAAGAAGATAGGTGACCAATGGATCACATGACTATATTATGATGGTTAGGTACACTTGTTAGCTTTATAAGAAAAAATGGATTGGTTTCAATGGGGGTACTTTAATTTATAAATGATCCCATTTGTAAGTATCTAAAATAATAAGTGATCTACATAGACTCCAATGTTCTAGTCATGCACTAAGTGAAAAAAATGTTTGAATGTTTAAATGTTCAACATGGCAAAGTTAGTTGGTGAGGTTCAAAATACCATGATAAGGTCATCACAAAAATATGTGAAAGGTTTGAGTCAAAAAAATTCAATGTTAAGATGGATGTGGTGTAATGGTTGAAGGATAATGTTCAATGGTTGATTTTAGACAAGAAAGGGATGGTTGAGTTTACTCTAGATGCACTAGGCACATGAACACTACCTACATAGTTTTGTGGACATAGAATGTAGTAGAAACTTTAAGACAAATGTAGTTCTAGTTTTGGTTGGGTGTGGAGAAAAGAGGGAGGAAGAAGGAGAAGGGTAATCTCCACAAAACATAGGGAAGGAAATCTCCTAAATAGGTTGAGGTGGTTTCCAAATGAGTTTCCCCAATTTAACATACCACATGGTTTGGGTTTTGTTGAAGGTAGTGTTGGTTCTGATTGAAGAAAGTGAGTCGGTAAAAGGGTGGAGAGTAATACTCTCTAAGGGCTAAGTGATGGAGAAGGAATATCCAAGATAAAAGCCATGTTTAGTTTATAATAATTTTGTAGATGCATGTTTCCAATAGTCAACAATAGAAGGCAAAAGAAAAGTAGCATGATGCCTTTTCATTGGTAAAGATTGATAACATCACAAAAGTTAGGTGGCACTTAGTGAACATCAGTCTTTTAAATGCTTTGTATAAGCATACTTTGGTTGATAAAATTACATATTGATCACGTTATGTCTAGTAAGCTCAAAATCCCTTGATTCATAGAGAATGGAAGAAGGGGAATAAGTGGTAAGTGAATGTTTGATAGGTGAGTAAGGAAGATAAATTTATGTGGGAAACATTTCACCTTCTTTAGGTGACTTAAGAAAAAAATTTAGACAATTCCATGTCTTATGCTCTATGTAGACTGATTAATGTGGGAAGTGTATTAAAGGGAAATTTGATTGCAGCTTTCTTTGGATTTTCCTTTATTTTTTTTATTCTTTGAGAAAAGGTCTATTTGTGATTATTCTTTTTCTTCATTTTTAAGTTTGTGAAGATGATGTATGTGAGAAGCTTCAAATGATTTCTTTTAATATATATATATATAACTTATCCATCCTTTGAGGAGTGGTCTAAGTACTGATTTTTGATATCCATCCTTTAAGGGAATAGTCTACTCTTTAAGTAATGTTTAAGAAATATAGCATCTATCCTTCAAGGGAGTAGTCTATAAAATTCTATAAATTTTATGACCCAAATGATATATTTTGGTATCTTAAATGGTTTGAATGCTAGTTTAGACATGGACAAGTCTAATTAATCTTAAATATGCACCTTTATGAGGCCAACTTTAATCAAAAGAAGGTAATGAAGTTGGAAAAGAATGAGTTTTGAGAGACAAAAGAACATGGGATTTCATCTTGTAAAAGTTAAAAAGTATCCATGAGAATCATGTTATGGGTAGAGATAGGGTACCCATATTTAGGATAAGATAATAGTTGTGATGGATAATCACATGGTTTTGTTTCAATCAAGTTGTCCTCAAAAGTAGAGGAAAAAAAGATTATGAGGGTAGAAAATCTTGTGAATCAAGGGATGAGATTTAGACAAGAAGGTGAGTTCAATCCTTGTTTTAGTGGTACAAAGGACATAGATGCAAAGCATTAAGAAGCTCATGTTATGGTTTGTCTTCAAGGGAGGACAAATAATAAGCTACTGATCCATACTTATAGGTGATGATGTAGTGTCTAAGCCAATTAAAGGAAAACATGCCTATTTTTCTTTTATCCATGTTAGTGACATGTTGGTTCTATTTTAGGATGAGATATCTAATTTTAAATTTGTGTTTTCTCAAATTTTTCCTATAGTAATGCATAATGCATTATTGGTAGACATGAAGGTGGTTAAGGGATGCAAGTTGATGTTCATCAAGTAACTCTAGTTGGGCTAAGTGTGGTTGATGATAGTCACCTTCAAAAATAATGTCTTTTAATGATATAAAAGGAGAGAGAGAATTTATACTTTGAGAGGCAAGATTTCCTCTACCTCAAAGACAAGGGAGAAAGGTGTAACACTCATAGAGGTTTGAATGTTGGTATGATAGGCCCACAAAATGAAGGGGATATACAAGTGCTAACCTTGGCTTGAAATGTTGACAACCTTGGATAGAATTTTGTTCAAAATTTTTTTAGAAGCCTCAGCTTGTCAATTTATTTATCGATGGTAAGGTGAGGAAAAGCTAAGTTTGATGCTAAAGGCATTGTAAATACCTTGAAATTGCATGTTCTTAAAATATTTGACATTATTAATGATGATATTATGGGGAACACCAAAATGATAGATTACATGGTGGTTGATGAAGTCAATGATATTTTTGGCTTTGGTGGAAATAAGAGGAATAGCCTCTACCCACTTAGTGAACTATTTGGTAGTGGTGATGATAGTGTGATGACATTGTGAAGAATGAGAGTTGATTTCTTCAATGAGGTCCAATCCCCATTATGAAAAAGGCTAAAGGTCTTCGGATGTTTCAAGGCCTTGTGTGGGTGTATGATGCAAATTAACATGTTTTTGGCATTTAACACACTTCTTTACATAGTCACAATAGTCTTAATTAAGGGTGGACCAATAGTAGCTAAGGTGAAGGATACATTTGGTAACAACTAAGCCACACTTAGTCACAATAGTCTTGGTTAAGGTTGGGCCAATAGTATCCAAGGCAAAGGATACATTTAGAGATAGCTAAGCCACCAATATGTCTGACATAGATTCCATCATGGGTTTTTTTGATAGCTGAGAGGCCTCATGACTATGAAGATAGTATAGAATAAGGTCATCAAAACCATGTTTGTAGTGGATTCCTCTTAATATGGTATAATGGGAAGTGGTTTGGATGAAATATCATTGGGCATTCCTAGAGAGATTAAGAGGAACTATACTGAGGTTATGGTAGTTTAAGGTTGTTCATACCAAGTGTCTAAGGTAGATTCTCCAATGTTACAAATGGTGGGAAGGTCAGAGTGAATATATGAGGGTGTGAAAAAATGTTGAATGCTGACAAAGAATTTAGAAGTGGTAGGTTGAGTTGGGATTTGAGACACAAGTGAAGCCATTATATCTAAAAACTTGTTAGTGGATCATGGAATAGATTAGATATAATAATGGTCAAATGAAACCAAAATTACATCAACTAATTATTTATACTTTTAGAGGACATCATTTTTACATTGGTGGGAACTATTAACTTGGTTGATGACAAGTTACGAACCACCAAAGATAGTAATGGTTTTGGCTTCCAAGGCTAAGGTAGTTTGGAGACCAATTACTAGGGTTTCATGCTCAACCATGTTGTTGGTATACTCATAGTCAAGTTTGAAAGAAAGAGGAATGGGTTCTCTATCAAGGGGAATGAGAATAATTATAACACCTCCACCAAGTTGGAATTTGGATGCATCAAAGAATAGGGTCATTTGAAATGTGATGTCTTCCTAAGATAGGGTGGTAATAGACTCATCAAGAATTTTAAGAGGAATGTTTTAACTGTCTGGTATAGGAGCTTTGGCTAATTGGTCAAAAATGACTTGCCCTTTGATTGAATTCTACTGGAGGAACTCAAAGTCAAACTCAATGAGGAGAATGAACCACTTATCCATACATTAGTTTTGGTATGGTTTAGAGTTCATATACTTGAGGGCATTAGTGTTGGTGATGTCATAATTTTTATGATTAAGAAGGTAGTGATGAATTTTCTTAGGTACAAAGATAAGGGAAAGGCAAAGCTTCTTGGTATGGGTGTATCGAGTCTCATACTCTATAGGTGTTTGAATGATATAGTAGACATCTTATTCCTTATTTTGTTCATCTTGATGTGTAAGCATTTCCCCTAGGGAGTGTTTAGTGGTATATATATAGAGGTACAAGGGTTGATTCTCCTTAATAATAATGAGAACCAGTTGAGAAATAAGGTATTTTTTGAGTGAATCAAAGGCCTATTGACCATCTTTAGTCAACTTAAAGGAAGTGTCTTTCTTGAGTATTTGGTGAAATGGTTGACATTTATAAGATAATTGAGAGGTGAAATGGTGGATGGGTTGGAGTTTGCCTTGTAGTCTATGGAGTTATTTAAGGTGGTTTTGAAGTGGCATCTCAAGGATGGTACAGACTTTGGTAGGGTCAACTTCAATTCCTCATAGAGATGATGAAGCTAAGGAGTTTACCAGATAGGACCCCATAAATACATTTCTTGGGATTTAGTCTAACATGAAAATGGATGAGGCACTCAAAGATGATGGTGAGAATAGCTATGGGGTCTTTGTGATGTTTATATTTTCTAAAGAGATCATCCAAATAGTCCTCAACAATTTTTTAAATGAGGTCATGGAAGATGTAAGTCACGACATGCTGATAGGTTTCATTATTTAAACTCAAGGGTATGACTATATGGCAAAAGGTCCCCCATGGGGTGATGAAAGAGGTTTCATGTTGATCTGTGGGGGTAATGAAGATTTGATTGTATCTTGAGAAACTATCCATAAGAGATAGCATTTCATGGCTAGTAGTAAGGTCAACAAGTTGGTCAATGTTAGGTAAAGGAAAGTTATCCTTTAGAAAAGCAAGGTTAAGGTCACAAAAGTCAAAGCAGATTTGAAGTCCCCCTATGGGTTTGGTGATAGGGATAATTTTAGAAACCCATTGAAGATAGTGTATGGGTTGTATGAAGTTTATGTATAAGAGACATTATAGCTCCTCTTTTATAAGAAGTCAGATGTGAGGATACATCTTAAAAATCCTTTGGCACATGGTTTTGGCATTAATATAGGTAACATGATTATGGATGGTGATAGAATGGTTGATGCCTAGCATGTCCTTATAGGACCAAGAAAATGCAATGCTACAGTAATGAAGGAAGGAAAATCATGTTGCTCCCTATAATTTAAGGATTGACTAATTTTGACTATGTGGGGATTATCCTAAGTACCTAGGTTATCATAAATGGTATATTCATTCAACATGGTCTACTTCTCAAGAAGAAGAGATTTGAGAATAGAATAATTTCTTACACCAAGGTGGGTGAGAATGGAATCATCATCTAGTTGTTAAATTCTATGTATGGTAGGAGAATTATGTTTAATCATGTCAAAGCAAATGAGAGGAAGGGTTTTGGTTTGCTCATTATTTTGATAGATCAAGGGGCCCAAACTAGTAGTTTTGATAAAAAAAAGTTAGGATGAATGACCTCAAAGTCCTTAGACTTAGAAGGGGAATGGGTTGGAAAGGAATACATTTTATCCTAAATATTGGTGATGGGTTTTGATGGATTAGTGGGTAATTTAGGTGGTTCAAACCCAAGTATAAAGGATTCCTAAGGATTTTGAGTTTTGATTGTGGGTAGCTCATGGGGTCCCTATTCATAAAGGCAAAACCAAATCCTTTATAGGCATACCTATGAAGATATATTTTGGAAAATATTGATTTGTCAACTTATGAGAAGTCTATGATAAATGGTTTGGTAAAAGAGGTAATGGTGGGATCAATAAGTGGATGATTGAGTCCCCCATAGATGAAGTTGGTTTGATGGTTAGGATGTCCAAAATAAATTATGGTGCTAATGTTGGGGTCATAGTTAGGATCATGGATGAGGCTTCCATACTCTTGAGGAGTGAGAAAAGTATCCAAAGATAAAATATAGTATTCTCCCAGTGAGAGACATTGGAACATGGGTTACAAGGGGTTATTTATGGGTGGGATGAAGAAGTGAATGATATCATTGAGGCTTCTTCATGGGTAGTGGTATAAGTGTTGTTAGTGGATGGTGAAGTGGATGAGGTAGGAATAAGTACATAGTTTAGATGATAGGTCATATTGCATGAAGTGAAGGGACTTGGGTTAGCTTTGATAGTAACAATTGACCCACATTCTCAAATTTGACACATTAGTGTAAAGTAGAAGGGACATAACTCATGGTATACATCAAAGGGCATCTAAGTAAAATATTTTATTAGAACTCACCCTCTACAACATAGAATAGTTCAAGAATAGTATGAGGTCCCGAATGGATGTGAAGGACAACTATTCCTAAATTAGTGGTCATGGTGTCATAAAAATAGTGAAGGACCACTATATTCTTAGACATGATGTTCTTGGGTAGTTGTAGTTGGTCATAAGCATGCAAGGAGATAATGTTGATACTAGCTCATCCATCAACCATTACCCTTTTGATGTGAGTTTGGTTGATGTATGCAGTGATAAATAAGGGAGGATAATGATCCTTAGGATGAATAGATGGAATCTCAAAATCCAAAAATTTGATGAGGTTAGAATGATGAAGAGCACCAACAAAGGTGGCTATATTTTAAGGATCATGTGGTTGAACCTCAGTGGATTAGAGGGTATTAATGAGTAATTTTTGATCATGTGGTGAGTTTTAATGAGATCATAAAGACTCATCTTTACCAAAGTTTGGTGAATTTGTTTAAGCACTATGCATTTCATGGACTCAGATGGTTTGGAGGAAGGGACACCCAAAATGGATGTCTTGGGTTTCAGTGATGGTGTAGGTAAAGGTGAGGGTATGTGATGTTGGTTAATAAATTAAGGGTTTGAAGGGTATGTCCATGGGATGGATGCTTTAGATTTCTCCTTGCTCTTTGTTTAGACTCTAGATTAGGTGACCATGTGGATAGTATGAGTAAGAGAAGACATTAGACTAGATGGTTATTCTGGTTTCTCCCCACATTCAAATGGGAGTGTGGGAGAGAGTATGGTCTAGAAGGGTTAAATGAATGGTTGAGTTGTAATGGGATAAGAGGTGGTTCATCTGACAATAGATCATCTTCATCCATCAAGTTATGGATAAGGATTTGAATATATTTATATCTTTCCATATCTTGTACATGTGCTCTATGATAGGCACAGATTAATTGGTCATTGAACCAAGATAGTGTAAGACATGAGAATTAAAATTTATTAGAGGGGTAAAATGGTTTGATTGGTGGTAAGAGGATACAAGTAGTTTGAAACAAACTTTTTAAGATAGATGAATAAGATTTATCCTAAGGTGTTGAGGGTGCTAGGGTTTTAGTTTTCGGAAGTAGAGTGGGAGTCACTTTTGGAGGAGGTCTCAACATAAATTTGGAATATGATTGAGTAATTTTTAGTATTGGATAAGGTTGGGGATATATATTTGGCATTATTTTTATGGAGTATTTAGAATTTGAGGGTGATTTTTTGGTTATACATAGGGTAGTAATGAGGGAAAGTTTATCTAGAAATGAGGATGATGAAGTTGGTGATTTGGTAGAAGATGTAGGTGAGGAGAAAGGTGAAGGTTAATGAGATAAGGAATATGTCATAGGGAGAGTTGAGGGATGAGGTCCCAAAATAGAAGGTAAGGTGGAAGGAAGTGTTATGGGTCTAGCTAAAGGTGGAAACTTAAGTGGTTTGATCCTTTTGATGGGTTTGGTGAATGTTTGTCTCGATAGTTTAGAATGGGTCAAGCCCAACTTTAAAGGTGGATGAATAATATTGGGAGTAAGAAGTATCCAAAAGTTTCTTATGGGTTTGGTTTAGAATATGAAAGGGTTTTTTTTTAGGGGTAGATGATGACTTAGGGATTTTGAGTGGAAGAAGGTGGGAAGGTTCTCCTAGAGTTAGGGAATGAGAAGGGTTAGTTGAAGGTATGATGGGTTTATAAATTGAGGGAAGTGTGGTTAAAGGTTTGGGTCTATTTTGATAAGGTAGACCAATATGATGCCAAAAAGTGGCTCTATCTAGGTTAGGTTGAGAGGTGAAAGCTAGATTTTGAACTAATCTAGAAAAAGGTTTGTAGATTAGCTTATTTTCTTGATCCTTAGTTTCAAATATTAAGCCTTTAAGTGGAGGTGATGGAATGTTATTGAGATAGGGTTCAAAAGTTTGGGAGGATGAATCTACCATAGAAGGTGTAGGTGAAGAGGTTTTCTCTTTTGGAGTAGTTTCAAAAGAGAGGTTGGGTTGTTTAATGATAGATGTGATAGATTTATGTAAGGGGATGGATACATTTTCTTCCTTTGGTTGAACCTCCAAAGGAATGGTACTTGAGTTATCCTCCATGGGTGAAGAAATAGGTGAAGAGGTGGTTAATGCAATGACTACCATCTTTAGTTTTTCTAAAGGAGGTGTGGGTAAGTCCATGGTTTTCTCAAGTGAGGAGGAGGGTGAGGTGGCTTTCTCAGTTTGGATGTCCAAAGGAAGGGTTGATGAGTTGGCCACTTAATTAAGTGGGATAGATGAAATGGAGGTTGAGGTAATGGTATCCTTAATAAAGGGTTCATTGATGATTGTCTCAACTATATTGAACTCATGTGTGTGAGATGATTTTGTTTAGTTTTCATTATAGTTGGTGGAGGGTGTATGGTTGGGAAATGGTTTAGAAAAAATATCAAGGGATTGGTTAGGGGGTGAATTTTTATTCTCAAATATGAGTTTCCCTTTGTCAATCATGTTTTTGACAATCATTTTGAAGTTATTACACCTACTAGCATCATTCCAATAACATGATGGTATGCACATGAATTATTTTCATTGTACCAACTAGGTGTGGGGTGAGTAGTATTTATTTATTGAGGAGCTTTTAAGGGTGGAAGTTATATGATGTTTGCTTTGAGTAGTTTCTCCAAAATTGAAGTGTAAGATTATCTAATAAGAGTGTATTATTTTGTAGGTCCATGTGTTTGATTTGGGTTAGGTTATTTTAAATTGTAAGAGGAATTGGTTGAAGGGTTGGATTGGTTGATGGTTAGAGGTGGAGTAGTTTTTAGAATAACCAAGTTGTTAGATGTTTTAGAATTAGGAGGGTTGGATCGATTGGTGGGTTTTGATGATGAGGAAGGATCATTAGATTTAAAGGTGGAATTCTTGTTTTGAATTTTGAATTTTCCTTCTTTGATAGATCATATTTCTAGTTTTCCTACCATTTTAAAGGCCTCATAAAAACTTTAGAAAGGTTGAAATTTGAGAGTGGGTGAAATGTGTCTGGCACAACCTTATCAAACAAGTTCTATCAATTCAGCTTGTGGTAGTGTGAAATAAAGTTGGTTGATAAGACCTCTCCATCTAGTAATGAAATCAGTAATTGATTCATCATCTAATTACTTAATGGAATAAATATTAGATATGGAAAAAATCTTAGATATGTTCACTAAAAATTCATCTTAAAAGACATGCATGAGTTGGGAAAAAAAAAGATGGAGTGTTTGGTGAGAGAACTATACCAATCAAGATTGGGTCTTGTCAAAGACATGGGGAAAGTTCAAAGGAGGAGGGCATCATCATGTGAAATTAAATAACATGAATGGTGAAATGCCTTCAAATGTTGTTGTGGGTCCTTTTTGCCTTGAAATTTGGAAAATTTAGAAAATTCCCATTGAGGAGGAAAAGATAAGATTGGAATGGATGGGTGGATAAGTTTGTTGCATATTTGGTTATAAGAGAGAAGGTTATGCATTCCTAAGATGGATGATTTGATATTGGTTATTTTGTCAATTAACATCTTGACCAAGTCAATTTGAGGTTGGGTAGATGGAATATTGTAGGATAGGCTAGGTTGAGGTAGGGTAGATGTAACATAATGATAAGGGGGTTGTGAGGATAGGACATATTTTTAGGTGGTTATAAAAGGTTGGGATGGTGCCTCATAAGGATTCATGGGTACATAAGATTGAGTTGAAGGGGTTATGTGATCTTATGGATTAGGCACATATTGATAGGAGGTTGTGGGAATTTGTTGAGAGGTTGTTATAGTTGAAGGTATGGATGTGTGAGTGGGTTAGGTCTAAGTGTGAGTAGTAACTTATATGCTAATGGGTGGAAGAGTTTGAGGTATATAAAGTACTAAGATTTGAAGATGGGTATGAGTTGGATGGGTAGTGATGGTGGAAAGAATGGTGGAAAGAGGGGTAGAAGTTACCCCTAAGGTGGATGAAGGATAATTAAAAAGAGGTTAGGTTACCCCAACATTATATGTGTGGGTTGGTGTATGGGGTGTTTTATTATGGGTCTAAACAATGGATTGGGTTTAAGCATTGGTAGTGTAGACACCTAAATCTGGCCACAAATGACCTGTAACTAGGCTTTTGACCAATTTCTATTTAAAGTGCATAATTTAGCCTAAAAAAACTAAAATGCATTAAATGAGTTGAAATTGATATATTTAGGTGCCAATTTTGGATATAATATCACTAATTGGGACTATAATTTATGGGCCAGCTAACTTTGATTAGATCACTTCAAGTCAAAATGTCAATTTTACACTTGGGTGCTCTAGATTTCTCTTTACTATCAAATCTCTTGCACAAGACACGTGAATTTTTTATTTGGTTTTAGTAACATCATAAATGTGATAATGGATCCAATGCATCTAAAATCAACTTAAAATTCTAATCTAGTCAAATTTTGGACCAATAACAAGACATTTTGACCAATTTTATTAATTTGTGCACCAAGGGCCAAAATTTGCACTAAAGTTGACTAATCATGTTTTAGGCTAATTAAAAAAGTTAGGGCCTTGAGTTAATTTTCAATATAACTTGTTGAATAAATCTTTAATGGAAATTGATTTCTATTAATTACATTATCAGGTCACATCATCATATGGGGTGGCATCCGTAAGCCATAAATGCATAAAATATTAAGATTATGGGTCTCCCATGCCTCATTAAGACCCTTCATTCCTATTTAATACCCCTCTATCCAAAATATTAATGGGAATATTTGTATAATGAATTTCATATTTAGATTTATTCATGGCCACATATCTCAATCTTGAGATGGATAGTCATGGTTGATCCTCAAACCATTCCAAAAATCTATAAATAAGAGGCCTTACCTATTAAATTTTTAATCTCTTTTATACCAAAATTATAATGCTTAAATGCATTAAAAAAAATTTTATCTTATTTTTATAATGTCAAATTATTTAGCCATCCAAAGCCAAAGGTGTCAAGAGGAGATGAAGGTAGCCACACTCCATTGAAGAAGATCTCTTGAAGCACAAGCTGAGCAAGCCAAAGAAGGGTCCTTTTGGAGAAATCAAGGATTTGGTTAATAAATGATGTTTGGTGTTCATATTTCTTATTTCTTTCCATTTTTATTTGTGTTCTCAATTGTCTTTCTCTCACTAAGCTCTCCTTAGTAACTAGGCCTAGAGATGTATGCCATCTAGTGTGTTGGTTATTCAATTTGATTTCATTTTGTCACTAACAAGATAATAACACCTCTCTTGAGTCAAATTATTAGTTAACATAATAGCATGCTCGATGGGACCAAAATCCATAAATTTTCTCCCAAGGCCTCTACAATCAACCTACTAACTATTTTCATGTAGGTTCTTGGAGTATGGAAATAAAGAAAGCAAAAATTTGAGCAGAAAAGTCCATTTTTATGAACCATAATTTTGTTCTTTAAACAAACCAAATTGACTCTGGTTCATCCCAACTCAGCTTTGGTTCATCTTGACTCAGCTCTGGTTCATCCTAACTTGGCTCTAGTTTGGTCCAACTCAGATCTAGTTCATCTTGACTCAGCTCTAGTTCATCCCAACTCAGCTCCAGTTTATCCCAACTTAGATTTATTTTAGACTAAATTAGCTCTAGTTCATCTTGACTGGGCTCTAGTCATCCCAACTTGGATTTAGTTCATCCTATCTTAGCTCTAGTTTAGCCTAACTTCACTCTGGTTCATCCCAGCTTGATTCTGGTTCATCTTGACTTGCCTATCTAACCTGGCTTGCTTGTCAACCCAACTCACCTATCCAACCCAACTCACTTGGCAACCCAACTTACCTATCCAACCCAACTCACTTTTTATCCTAACTTGCCTCTCCAGCTTGACTCACCTATCAGCCTAACTTGATTATCCAACCCCACTCACCTGTCAATCCAACTCGCCTATCCAACCTAACTCTCCTATCAACCCAACTCGCTTGTCAACCCAGCTCACCTATCCAACCCAACTCAACTATCAACATGAGAGCTAAAATTCTTAATGTCATTTTCTCAAACTCTAAAGTGCTTCAAAGCAATCCCTTATAATTATGTTTTTTAGGTTTGAGGGGTAGTTTGGAAGCTAGTTTGAATGCTTTTGACTAACCAAACACACTCTCATTTGGGTTTAAAATGAACATGCTTGATTTAACATATTTTAATTAGTGCTTAAAATGAACCTAAGATTTGACTAAGTCTTAGATACATTTCATTTAGTTCTTAAAAATCATCATAAATCTTGTAACATTTTAAAATTTGGTGTTTTAATCATGAAATTAGGTTGATTTTTAATATTTAATTTGGGCTTAAAATGAAGTTAGGTCTTTATTGATCCATGTGGCCCTTTTTCTGCAATCTTTTACCATTTTAGTAATTAAGGCTAAGGGCCAAAAAGAACATCACCTAATATCTTATTTAGTGCTTAAAATTGAGGTCATTTGTCAAGTTTGTATGCAATAGGTTATTAATTAATTGTTTGGTAAAAAGAAAGATGTTGCATGTATGTTCTTCCATCTATCCACTTTAGGGAACTTTTGGAATCAAAAGTGCTATCCTTATTGTAAAAAGAATAGTTCAAGGATTAGAAATAAATTCATCTAAGTCACTCTCCAAAAAATCATCATATTTTGGGTGACCTTGACATGACCCTAAAGTCTCTCTATTTTATGCTTTCTTTCATTTCATTGCATCTTAGCTTGTGAGGGGGATGCCATTACCTCCTGCAAGTTTTTTATGGAATATTTGACCTAGGGTTTCATCTCCTATCATTAAATTCATCCACTCCTTTTGAGTTTCACATGGGACGTATCTACATTTGGACATTGCACTAAACTGAGTAAACAATAGGATGTAGTGGTTGCAAAAAGGACAAAACTTTTTTACAACTAACTAATGCCATAGTCACCCAATTTCCATAATTATATTTTGCATCATTTGATGTGAAAGTCATTATGTAATTGATTCCCCTAGAAATTTTGAAAATTTTATAGTTTAGTTAACCCCACATTACCATACCCTTGTTAGGATTTGGACAATTATACTTAGTGTATTTTGGTCATTTTTGCTTGGTATGTTTTGAGACTAAAACTTGTTTGTTTGTTCATAAGCCATGTCAAAACAATGTATTTGAGATAAGGAGGGTAGTGATATGCTACCTAAATCATGTCAAAACATTTTGATCCTTTTGAGTCTTTAAAACATAACAAAGATCACATTATTTGAGCATGCTTACACTACTAGGCTGCTCAATTTATTTCAAGACTACTTTACCTTGTATCAAAAACCATTATTTCAAATGATGTTATGTATACCATTTAGATCTTTGTATTGTGTTTTCATGTTGTCCAATCTTGTCTAGATTGTTTGGTCAAATCCTAGTTTTCAAAATTGAGTTTCCAATTATCCTTGTCAATTTTGGATTTAAATATTGATTAATTTCTATTTAGGCCCTAATTCATGCAGTTGATACATAGATCTTTCTCTTTTGGGTTGCATAACTTTAGTCAATGGATTACCCAAATTTGAAACTTATTGATGGTTTATTTACCTAGAGCCTATCCTCATTATTCTTTGTCCCTTTATTTTTAAGAAACATAAACTTTCTCCAAATGCCTTTTGTTTTATGCCTTATGCCAACTGATCATGTTTATGTTTGATTCTATGTGTCAAGTCTATGTCAAAGCTATTTCTAAACTTGTTAGATTAAATTCACATCAATAATTTGTTTCAAGTCTAGATTTTGATGTTGTTTGGCTAAAAGTCCTAACACATGCCTTGTTTAAGCCAAGCTTTTGACTCCATGTTTGGACAAAAGACCTAGTGACTCTTTTCCCCTTTCCTAGTTTAGACCTTGTTTGGGACACTTTGACCTAGACCTTTGACATGCTAGTTTTTATTAAAACAATTAAAATTTCATGTGTATGACATTTGATTTTAGACATTTGATGTTAGACTATTTTATGACAAGTCTTATCACAAATTATTTTCGAGATATAGCTCCATAGTTTTGACCAAGTTAGACCAAGTTTGAACCAATTTTCCTTTGGACATAGTTTTTTGGAGTTTTTAGAACTCTTAGCTTTTTATTTTTAGAGATTTCATCATTTATGTGGATATGTCTAGCTACACCTATGGTGGAGTCATGTTTAATGCCTTTAAATAATATAAGAAAACATATCTGGGAGTCAGCCTTACCAAGATGGGAATTCTATCCCAAGTCTTTTGAAAATGTGTGTTGAAGTCTTGCATATACTCATGTGGAGCTCTCTTTATGGTCATCAACTACTCAGCAAGTGAGAGCTCATTGCTTTTTTCCCCAAAATTATCTGTCAACTGAGTCTCTAACTCATTCTAGGAATGTATTGAATTCACAGGTAAGGTCTCGTACTAGTCAAGAGCCTTGCCTTTAAGAGACAGTGCCAACAATCTAATGGGAATATTTTCTTTTGTTACATTATGAATATTGTAGAGGTTGGCAATATTCCTAATATGCTTGACAGCTGTGATAGGTCCCACTCCATCGAAAGAAGGCACATTTTTCAGAGCTATTCCTGGAATTGGATCATAGCATGGGAGGTTTAAGGGGCTCTCACCATGAAAAGCCATAAAAGGCAATGCCATGTCTAGGATTAGCTATAACTAGGGTTCTACTATGACTGTGTCTCTTATAACAGGCCTAGGATGATTGATTACTGGATAAGGATAGGTTTTCTCAAATCATAGTCTTTTAGTAGAGTTTAAAGGTAACTCAATGAATTCGAAAGGAACCCCACTTGAATCAAACCTTGTGGTGACTTTGGGCATAGAAAGTTAAGGAACTGGTCTTAAATAGAGGATTGAAGCTCTTACCAGTGGAGTCACTAGATGCTAGAAAATTTGAAATTACTGTGATAGGACTAGCATCAATCCTGCAACCTTACTGAGTTATCAAAAATATATGTCCCACCGAGCATGCCAAAATTGTTGATGTAGGAAAGTGCACCCAGTGGCAGGAAAACAAGTTCCTACCCTCTCCTCACAACATGGAAACTCCTCTCTTGCCTGTGGGACATCAAAGCTAGAGAGGAGAGTCTCAAGATAAGAGCTAGCTCCCTTTGATGTATCATCTTTGTTTCAGCAGGTGTAAATACATACAGGTATATATATATATATATATATAGCTATATAAATTGGGGGGATGAAAAGGGAGGAAAATACATGAAAACAAACTACTCTAAGGAGGTGATACACCAAAAATAGGTTAACCTTCACACATCCACATTTGGAATTAGACAAAAACAACAAGACATACACTTTAGGCTTGGCAGAAGGACCAGACTGCAAGAGAAAAATAGGGAGGTTCTCATGAAAAGATAGAAACAAAGACTCACCAAGGTGCTATAAAATACACACTATAAGTGACTTCCCCTATTTTATAATTCTAGAAAGATCTCTTCTCTTGTAAGCTATAAATTGGTGCCTTGTAGATAACTAGTATGTTGGTGTTGAACCTGTGAGAGCATCAAAGATAATGACTAAACACAAATAACACTCAGACCATACATAGAATATCTATCCAAGATGGAGGCAAAACTATATTTTTATTGATTCAAGTGGAAATTTTAGCAGAGCTATGCTTTGTAAAATTGTGGAAGAACATTACAAAATGAACAAGTTTGCAATATATATGGAAAGGCAAGGAGGCTCATTTGGCACTCTTGCTTTTACAAGTGGCATACATGTCCCTTCATGAAAAGAATAAGTCACTCAAAATATTAATGAGCTATTCATTTTACCTACTTGAGAACTACATTTATTACTTAGGTGACTTACACAGTTTGCCTTCTCATTTTATGCAAATGGAGAAATTGGTTGTTGCTTCCCTAGTTGCTTGCATCCCAAATGATCAATTTGCTGGCACAATTTCATCTACTAGAGTCACTTCTTCAATTAGCACTAGTTGGACTGACTGCTCACTCATTCCTTGCTTATCACTTTGTCCATTTTTTTTATCTGAATCATTTGGCCCCTGGGGCAAACATCTCGATAGGTCACTGCATTTTGAGCTCCTTTCCATGGCCAGCACTTCCTTCATTTGAAAATAAACAGTTATTCCATTTTACTAAATTTGATGTCTTTGTGACCATCATGCTTTTTAACACCAATGGCTAAACTATTCTACTAATTTTGATGTCCACCAAGACATCGTTGGGTCCATGTGGCATTATTATTAGATCCCTTATTGACCTTTGCTTATTCTCCTTCCCTGCAGGCACCTCTTTTTGCCTTCAAAACTACCCTTCGCATTTGGGCCAGAAGTCCCTCACAAGGGCATCTGCCCTTTGGGGTCCCTCGGTGGGTCATTTGTCAAGTCATTGGACCTTTGAACTTTTTTCCCAGGCACCCCACAGACAAATTGTCTGCAGACAATTTCCTCAGGTTAATTCCCTAAGTCTATTTGACTTTGGCTCTGCTTTTGTATTCCCATAGACTTTTGTCTGTGGACAATTTTCCATGGACAAAAAGTCTATGGAAATTCTGCTCGAACCTTTTTGCCTTTGTATTTGAAGTAACCTAAATTCCTTGAAATTGATGAAGTATCCATCCTCTAAAAGGGCACTTTGGACTTGGACTTCCCCTTCAGCCAAAGGGCATGCCTTTGAACCGAACCCGTTGAACCAAAATTTGATTCAATAGTTCAAGGTTCAACCATTACGCCAATTTCATAATGAACCAAACTAATGAACTTTCCCATTAAACCTTTTTTGTTGAACTAAACCCGTTGAACCAAAATTTGGTTCAATGGTTCAAGGTTCAAGCATTGCACGCTGATGAGCCTTTAAACTGAAGTCAATGAACTTTCCCATTTGAACAAGCCATTTGAAATACTAGCATGAACTTGTGTAATCTAAAACAACTATTTTCAAATAACGAAGAAAGAAGGTGAACAATTTTGGCCTGTGGATTAAAAAATTGGTCAACAACTAATTAATAGCAGAGTAAAATACTAGATAATATAGTGAAACCACTTTTAGGGGTAATCTCCACAATAATTCAGTAAGAGAATAATGCTTAACATGATGATCAAAGACTAACCACTACCTCATATATATAGTCTATTTAGCCATGGTTATCCATAGGCCAACTTAACTAAGAACATATAAAAATGTAACAAGGATATAAAAGAGTTATGCAAGCCATAAGTTGGCCACACATATCCCTAAACACACCAAAGGTTAAGGGTATAGTATGCCCCTCCCCTTCAAAAAAATGTTATCCTCAATTTTAAGTTAACTCTAGATTTTATTTCACAAAGGATTCATCCTCCCAAGTGGCATATTCACAAGGTAGATTCTTCCATTTGATTAGGCACTCCTTAATTTCTCTAGACTACAACTCCTTAGTGTGAATTTGAAGGATCACCTCAAGATCAAGAATAAATCTTCCTTGTTCATCCAATTCTAGTAACTCAGTTTGAGTAGTAACTCTATGTCTAATGAATTTCTTCAAGTATGATACAATAAAGACTAGATGTATGCGATTGGAGGAAGGAAACTCTAACCTCTAGGCCACAATACCAATTTTTTACAAGATCTAATAGGGCCCATTATACTTAGGGGACAACTTGTTATCCTTTTTTTATTTCTTTAAGGAGATCTACTTATATGGTTACAATAAAAAAAAGACCCAATCACCAACATCAAAATGCCTCTCACTCTTGTGTTGATACACCTATTACTTCATGCAATTCTAAGCCATGGTTAAACTTTCATACAAATTTTCAAGGACCTCCTATTGATGGTAAATATGTTATTCAACTGCACAAACCTTAGGATAGACCTTTAAGGTTTAAGTGATGGATGGAGGGTGGTATCTATATAGTGCTAGAAAAGGAGACATTTTGGAAGAATTATGAATATAAGTATTATACCACTATTCAACAAGTGGAAACCAATGAACCCATTTATCTTGTTTATCAAAAACAAAACAATGAAGATATCATTCTAAACATTTTTTTACTGCCTCAATTTTTCCATATGATTAAGGATGATAGGATGAAACTATGACCCAAATAGGTACCCAAACATGCAAATAACTCAGTCTAACAATTACTAGTGAAAATGGGATCTCTATCACTGACAATGAATTTAGGGGTATCATGAAATTTCTAAACTATACAAAGAAAAGTAAAATCTACTATACTAGTAACAAATGGTTGTGATAAAGAACAAAAATGAGCATACTTACTGAGATGATCTACCATAACCATGATAAAATTTTGACCATCAAATCTCGGTAACCCTATAATGAAAGCCATAGATAACTCTTCCCAATGGTGGCTAGGGATGGATAAATTCTACACAATACCTAGGGTTTTGATGGTTTCTCCTTTATTTTGTTCAAAAATCATACATTCAACCACATATTTCTAGACATCCCCCTTGAGACCTTCCCAAAACAAATCTTTCTTGATTTTATGATAGGTTTTCAAAAATACTGAATGACCCCCAATTGGAGTTACATGAAGTTCCTAAAGGATTTTTTCTTAAGAAGAAAATTCCTACATAAGTATAATTTGTTTTTATACCATAGTGCATTACCTTTCCATGTGAATATTTTAAATATACCCAAACCTTGCTAAAGATTTTGAATCAAGTCATGGGTAGCACTATCACTATCCCATTATTATTGTGCTTCCTTTAGCAAATCTACCTATAGAATGGTCATAGCACATAATAATGCCTCAACTGATTCATCCTTCTTGGATAGTGCATCTAGCACTACATTATACTTGCTTTTATTTTAAACTATTTCAAAATCATGGCCTAACATATTAGTTACCCATTTCTATTATTCTTCAGATGACAATCATTATTCCAAAAAATATTTGAGACTATCATGATCAATATTTACCTAAAAGTGATGACCCATCAAATAAGGCCTCCATTATTTGATTTAATACAAAATGGCCATCATTTCCTTCTCATAAATGTGCTTGTGTTGATTTTTAGCCTTCAGTTGATAATTTTCAAATGAAAATGGTCTACCTTATTGCATGAGTACTACACCCATACCATACCCAGATGCATCACATTCAACCATAAAAGTCTTAGAAAATTAGGAGTGGCCAATATTGGAGTGGTACACGTAGCCAATTTCAATTTTTCAAAATCCCTAGTAGCTACATCAGTCCACTAAAAGGAGTCTTTATTAAATAAAGAGGTGAATGGGGATAAAATGTTACCATAATTTTTAACAAACTTGTGATAGTAACCAATTAACCCCATAAATCCCCTTAGTTGCTTGAGTGTGTTAGGAATCAACTAGTTCACCATTGCTTGGATTTTTTTAGGATTTAATTTTGCTCCTAAGTGTGAAATTAGATGACTCAAATACTAAAACTCATAAGATCCAAAAGTACATTTAGAAGGTTTGGCATAGAATTGATGTTCTAGAATTGAAAGTACCTATTCTACATGGTGCAAATGATCTTCCCAATTTTTACTATAAATGAGGATATCATCAAAAAATAGCAAAATAAATTTCCTTAAAAATGACCTAAGAAAATATTCATCAAACTCTGAAAGGTGGATGGTGCATTTATTAGCCCAAAAGGCATAACCATAAACTCATAATGGCCCTCATGAGTCCTGAAAGTAGTTTTGGGTGTGTTTTCATCATAGATCTAGATTTGATGATACCCAGAACATAGATCTAAGTTGGTAAAATAAAGAGCACCATTTAATTCATATAACAAATCATCAATTATATTAATAGGAAACATATCTTTGCTAGTGTACTTGTTGAGTTATCTATATTCAAGGTACATCCTCCAAGTGTCATCTTTCTTTCTCACCATGACAATTGGTGAAGAATATTCACTTTGGCTATGGTGAATGATTCTTACATCTAATATCTCTTGTACCATTTTTTGATTTCACCATGAAAACTGGTGAAGAATATTTTCTTTGGCTTAACTTATATGGAAAACAAGAAAGCTACAAATCCTTTAGTACCTTTTCAAAGAATATTTGTCATTTTATGGGAACTAACATGTTGTGTAGATTTATCCCTTAATCCCCTTAGTTTGAATGTCCTTCCCTCAAAATGAAAACACAAGAATAATTCCTAGAAATTCATCTTAAGAGTGCCCAAAATAGTGAGCCACTATACTCCCAAAACAATGTCAACTCCCCTTATAGGAATAGAAAATATAGGATAATCTAATAAGTAGTCTCCCATGGATAGCTTAATACTATGCCATTTTCTTGATCAGCTGATAGTAACACCATTTGAAATCATGAACTAAAATTTTGGAGTAGGACAAATGAAATCGTTCAAGAGAGCAATCAACTTATAGTTAATGAAGTTGTGTGTACTCTTATAATAAATCAATATAATGACCTTCTATTTATTTAGGAAACCCACCACCTTAAGATTTTGGGGAGTAATAATACCTAAAAGGATATTATAAGAAATATTAGGCTGAGTGTCTTTAGATTCTTCCTCATGACCTTTTTCATCCTTACCAATTGCCTCCTCATCATGGTCATCCTCATTGGCACCTTTGATGTAAAAAAACTTATTTTTAACACAATGATGGTCTTTACTCTATTTTATATTTCAATCATAACACAACCCTTTAACTCACTTATCTTCAATTTTTCAAGGTGTCAATCTAGTGCGTTGAGGATATGATGGTGCTAAAAAGGTGCGATCATGACCAGTAGTGAAGGTTTTCCATTGACCATGTCTTTTTCCTCTACCATGCGTGTTCATGGGATAACTTCTGATATAGATGCTAGGTTAAACATTCAAACCTATATTTGGATGCTATCTTTGAGACATCCTAAAAATAGAGTAGTCTATTTTTTCTCAGTGATGTCTTCCACCCATACGGATAGATTCTAAAATTGATGAATATAATCCTTCACAGTTCTTATTTGTAATAGTTTGCTTAACTAGCTAAAGTAGTTCTTAAAGACATTATTATAATAATGAGCCAACAACTCCTTAGTGAAAATAGACCGTGTAATAGGAGTACCATTCTTTTTATTTTGAGCACATAACTAATGATACCAAATAAATTATTCAAGTTCCAAATACAGATATGCCATTATCACCTTTTGAGAACTAAGAGTAGGATACAAATCAAATAAATTCTCAATTTGGGTAATCTAAGTGAGAGGATCTTTACCATCAAACTTATGCATGCCCACTTTTGGCAACATCAATTTCACACTAGAATTGAAGCTGTTAGTGTTGAGAGAAAGAGGACCTAAATGATGAAGTGGAGGGTTGTTTGACTATAACTAAGATGAAAGGGAGACTAATTGAGTAGTGATATGATTTAATTGAGTGTGAACCTCATTAATCTCTTTGTGCCTCTTTGAAACATCAGTTTGAACTAAAACAAAGTCATCATGCCACACCAAGCCCTTTATGTCATCCTCAAGTTGAGAAATCAATAGATTTAAAGTTATAGATTCCATGTCAATGATAAAAGGAGTCTTAGGAGTTTCTTGCCCCATTTTCTTCCTCACGTAGAAGGATTGGCCATAAACAAACCCTCAGAGGGTTTTCACCCTAAAAATAGTGTACCAAGATATGGTACCATTGTGATCACCTCATCAAGATGAATCCAATGACTACCTTTATGAACTAGGGTAAAAATTTTGGTACCAAAAAAGTGTATCAACATAATATACCATTGTGATCACTCATCGAGATGAATCGAATGTTTATAATTATGCAAAGTGAAAATTGTTTCCTGACTTTTTTTATTATTATTTTTCTAAAAAGTGTTTTAAAAAATACCATGCTAAAAAAAATTAATTCTTCTCAGATTACAATTTATTTTTTTGCTCTTTCCTCTCTTAGAAGTCATGCCTCACTAGATCTAAAAAAACAATGCCATATAAAACTTGCCTAAATCAAAGCTCTTATACCAATTATAATGAAATTACTTATATGTTCACATAGAATTATTATATATCACATAGAATAACTAAATATGAGAGATCACATAAAAATAATTGATAGAAAATTAGAATATAGGATAATATAGTAAAGCCACTTTAAGGGTACAACATCCACAATAATGCACTAAGAGAAAAATACTTAACATGATGATTAAAGACTAACCACTACTTATATATAGTATACTTAGCAATGGTTATTCTATAGGCTGACCTAACTAAGAACATAGAGAAATGTAACAAGAATATAAAAGAGGTATGTAAGCCACAAGTCAACCACATATATCCCTAACCATGCTAAAGGTTAAGGGCATAGCATGGGGTGGTGCCAATGCTTGCACTTGGATTTGGTTTTGGTCCTAATTTTGGCTTGTTCCTTAGTTATGGTTCTATTTTTGGTTCAAATGGGTGAGCTTGATAATCCCTTTGTTAATAAGGTATTTTCCAATTAGTAAACCTTTCCCTATGATCTTTCTAAAATTATGTACACACTAAAGTTCTAGATGATATGATATCTCATTATGCAAATTTTTGGTAAACATAGTAGCCAATTATTTATCTTGAAACTTATGGTTGAAGTGGTCAATAAGTACTCTCTATCTTTGTAGATAACTTGTAAATATTTTAATAACTTTATACTTGGCCTAAGTCAAATCTACCAATGAAATCTTGTGTTTAAGATTGTATGAAAAATTCCACACAAATTTGTCTAAGAGGTCATCAAAATTAGATACAAAATTCTTTGGCAATTTTAGAAACCACTCTAAAGCATGTCTTATTAGACACTAAGGAAATAAAAGGAGTAAATTAATGTCATTGTAATCCATTGGTTAGCATGAAATAAATAACTCTACTAAATTGGCCTTAGGGTCTCCTTTACACTTGTATTTATTAGATTTTGATGGTTCATAGCCCAGAGGAAATGGTACATGAAAATATTCCATGTTGAATGGGTATGAACACACAACATCTAATTTGAGATTTTTGGTTCATTTACATAATTCAATTTCAGCAATTGTATCCTTCATTTACTGTAGTTTTTGTGTGAAGAAACTAAATAGAACATTGATCTAAGGTGGAGGCTGGGTGCCCAAAGATGGATTACCTTTATTGGGGTATAATAGAGGAATGATTTGTTATGGAATGTTGGTTTGGTGAGTGAACTGACTAGGAATATGTATCCATAGATTGATATGTGATTATTGAAATTTCACATGTTTTTGTGTGATATTATGGTTTGGATTAGGTATACAGGCCTAATTTTGAGGGAATAATAGATGTGATGGAAGGATATGGCTTAGGGTAAAATATTATGTCTATTAGGATTAAGTAGGGACTTGCTACTGACTAGTCAAACCTAGATAAATAAGTTGAACTTATTATGGACCAAGGCCCTATCATTGAATTTAGGGCACATGTTGAATGAAAGGTAATTATTGTCTAATTGGTACTTATGGGACATGTTGACCAAATTTGACCCTGTAGGTCAAATTAGGACCCATATAGGAAAAAAATGATTTTAGAGGTTTATATGGGGTTTAATATTTTGTAATTGGGTGTATTATAGGTCTTTTGGTGTCATTTAATACTCTATTAGCCTTGGTATTATTCATTTTAATCAATATCTCATTTGGGTCATTTAGTGGGATTTTAGGGGTCATAAATGCAAGTGGCATGGTTCCCAAGGTCTCTAGGTTTTATATTTTCCTTTAAATAACATAATTGGTCAAATTTCCTATCATTAATGCTAGCTCAATCATAATCTTGTAGGTTATCTAACTAAAATTCGATAAACTAATTGAAAAAGGTGAGTTTGGTACTTATACGGCCCATGGGGAAGTATGCCACATGGGTTATGGTCATATAATGCCTATTAATATTCATAAAACTCATATAAATGATTTAAACTCTTTAGAAGTGCCATTTTTGAGCCAAAACCATTCTACTCCTTTGTTTTTTTAGACATACATAAGTGACCAATAAGTTTATGCTTAGTATAAACAATTGAAGAGGTTTCAGGTCAAATAATTTTGAGAGGTGATATTAAATGCATATAAATTCATTTCCATAAAAAATATTTTGATTAATTGTGGCTTGTACTTTATGAACCATCCTCATGGAGCTTATTGTGCTTTTTTGCTTGCTATTTCATGCACCTTATACATTTTTCTCCATTTTGGGTAATTCTATATAAACCAATTGGAAATGTTGAATCTATAAGATGTTAGATATTTTATCAGATGTCTCCATGATTTTTTGAGGTTTCACAGTGTTTTAGTCATAAAATCATCTTGGGTTATTAGATTAGTCTCATTTGGGATGATAGGCAGGTTTCCACCATCTAAAAAAAAATTCATGCTTTGGAAATGGTATAAAAGGTTGTAGATAAGTTCATCACCATGTCTTAAATGTATTATTTGTCCCCTCCTATTTAAATATCATTATCTAAGGAAAATTCTCCATGAAGGTGTAGTCATATGCAACTTACCAGTCAAGAAACCATTAATGAATGTGTATAAGTGCCATGAAAGAGGAAAATCACATTGAAATAGATGTTTTGAAGTTTGTTTCGAGACCATCATAATTATGATCAACCATTGGGTAATTGGTAAAGAGTCTTTGTCTATTCATAAGGCTTAAATAATGCACATTGTCTATATTTTACTTATTTCCTGCATATGACTTAGAATTGGCACCTATAGGTGTCCTCTTGTAAACCAAGCATTTTGAAAATGATCATTTGAGCTAGGTAGGGTCCTTGATAATCAAAGGAGTATATTTACAAGTTTTGAGAAAATATTTAAACTCATAAAGGTATAAAAATAGGAACCTCATCCATGCTTTTAACTTTGTTGTCTATGTATGAAGATAATCACCTACAAGTGGTGAAAATAGAATATTGAGGTACTCAATGGGGTGTTAAGGCATGTAAGAAACTTTTTTGGATTCCTAGGGTGTTAAGTAGATCATGACACACATGCTTGAAAAGTTAAGTAGACAAAGAAAAGGGTATTTTAGATCCAAAGGTGAGATGATAATGTTCAAGCCCTTTACCCCTAAAAGTGAAAAACAAAGTTCCTAGGGGTTTTCTTGATATCATACAACATGGTTGAAATAATCTTTGAAGTAGCTAGTTAATTACACCTTGTAGTCTCAAACATAGACAAGAACTTGATAATGTTTTAATGGAAGATGAATAAGGGAATATAATCATTAGATGGCCTAAAAGATCACTTTTATATACTAATTTTGGGTAGTGAAACTTGCAATATTTTAAGACTAAGGATACTCTTCACCTAAAATTATAGTTTTGAACCTTGATTTCATGATTGGGAAGTTATATAGAGTTTAGTGTAGTAATTATGATATAAATATCATTTAAAGGGGTGATATATAGTTTTTTAGGTCATATAGAAACCTAAAAGTGTCTCTTGTTTTGAAATTCACTCACCTATAGCTAAGAATGATGACCTCAATAAGAGATCTCATCTCAACCAGTCAAAGGTGGCATAGTGATCAAGCTAGTGAGAAGTATGAGAAATTTAAGTAAAAGTTATTTTAAGGTATCCATAATGATTATAATTCTATGTAGGGTCTTGACATGTTTCATTCACTCCTTCCCATATATTTGAATTTAAAATTGATGCCTTTTTTGAGGCCAAGTGTGTAGGGTGAATGAAAGAAGAGTTTTTAGACTATCGAAGATGATGTCTCATTCCTAGATGATTCTAGATGACTAAGACTATAAACAATGCATATAGAGGCATGTATAAAATACTTCTCTCTCATTATAATCATTAGATCTATCCCTAATTAGTTTTTGGATGTTTAGATAGGTCTAAATCATGAAGGTGGTTTTATGAGCTAAAATGAGAACTTGCATGCCGCTTTGTAAGAGTTTCATGACTTGGAGAGCCACTTGTTCCTTGTAACCTTCCATTGTTTGTCCCACGTCCTATTTTAATTCAAAACTAACTAATTCTCTTAGCTTAACAAGTGTCCTTGTGACCCTTGGACTTTTCTCTTCTCCTCTCTCTCTTAAGTTCTATAAGAACAAATCATTTTGGGCTTTTTAACTTATGCTCCACCTGAATATGGAAAAGCCCTACTCATTTGAATTTCATTTGATCAATAAGACTACTAATTTTTACCTCTTCTATGACTATTAATAGTGTACTCACTTTAATGTTTGATCTTGATTAAGTGATGACTCTTTTTTCCTTAGCATATTATTTCATTTTCTCACCTATTTGTAGTTGGAAAGGTTCTCATTATAGGGTATGTGAAGTGTTATAGGAAGTGTCAATGTTGAGTGATTTAGTCTATTCACTAATTCCATTCAAGGCCTCTTGTCTAGTCCTTTTAGCCTAAACATTCATCCATAACCTCATAATGTAACATTGATTTGAGAATATTCATATTGGAGAAGTGTACGTTTGGTTAGTCCTTTGTTCTCATGTGTAACATGTAGCTAGTTGGAAGTCATCAACTATTTTGGTGTATCACTTCCATTAGGATAGTTTGCTTTCAATTTTTTCTCTCCCTTTTCTCCCCTAAATTTTAGGTATATTAGTGATCCAAAGTGGTACATTAAGGGATTTATCCCTATCTAGAGATTCACCTCATCTTTAGGCTACCCACAATCTTAGAGGTGGTTTAATTATTCCACTTGGATGAAGAGAGCATTGGCATCTCCTCAAAGGATACAAATCTAAGTGATAATAGGATAATGGTACTTCTTTATTACATACACATTGTTTTTGAACTAGAAATTTGTAAGGTGTTCAACATTTATCTTTTACCCATGGACATACATTAATGATTAGAAAACATTTATGATTATAAAGGCACATTGGTCTATGAATATATAGGTATGCTTGTCACTAACTATTGGGGTGGAACATTTGTCACCCACTATTGAGGTGGTAAAATGTTCTACCTTTATTGAGGTGGTATATTAGATTGTGCTTGTTGTTATGGAATGTTAGTCATCACCTATTAAGGTGGAGTAACATTCACCACTTATTTTTGAGATAAATCACTAGTAGGTATTTGATTACTTAATCCTTCTATTTGAATGCTTGAAGAAGTAGTTGGTTGAGCATTAGAATTAACTTTCTATGGTTTGGACATAGGAGTTCCTTCCCCCTATTATTATAAGCCACTTATTGTATTAACTAAACACACTTGTTGTGGACTAGTTTTTGATATGGTTAAACCAATCTAACCTAGATTGGAGGACACTTGCATGTTATCCATCATTGTTGGTATATTATTCTACATAGAAGTAGTAAACACTTATTTAATAGTTGGGATGTTGAACATGTCACCAACTAAAGTGTTTGTCATAAATGGGTCTATACACAAATTATCTTAACATGTTAATTCAATTAATACCCTTATTGAAGGAGTTAAATCTATGAGTGGATTATATCCATGGTATTAAAATTGTGTTCAATATTTAAATAGGTTTGATATGCTTGTTGTATTTGTATAATGTGGTCCTCCTTGGATAAACATATTTGTGTCTAGATACGTCATCGATATGAGTACTTAAGGATTTCTATTATAGACATGTTTAATGTTTTAGGTATAAGGCATGTTGAGAGGCACTCTAACTAGACTTGGTAAATTTTCATGGGGAAAGTCTATTGGAAACTTAGCCCTAACCCCTACAAAGTTGACTGAAACCTCATCCTTATTTTCAATAAAATGATTAGCAAACAAATAAGGATCATATGTTGATGTACTAGTAATGTAATACATTTGTTTTTGAACTTATTCTATAATCAATTATATGCTATCAAGATATTAAATAATTTTATCCTGGTCTTGCTTCAAATAAGGTGTGTTAACCAAATCATGAGCTAGCAAATCTTAAATTTGTACCCTATATTTACTAGTGTAAGTATGATAAGGATCCATCTCACAAACAACATCATCACCATATGTTTCTTGAAGAAACTCATATTGTGTGACCACATTATCATATCCTAGATTGTACATGGCTCCATTATGAGTGTAATGAGACATATCCAAATCAATGACTAACATTCTACAAATAAAGTCTAGATTCTTAAAAACTCTTAAAAAATAAGATCTAATGGATGAATGCTCCAAACTTGGTCTAAAAATTAGATTTATTTCTCCAAAATAGGTAATGATAAATTTGGTCTAAAACAATCTAACATAAAATTTCTAACATCAAAAGTCTTATACAAAGTGTTAAGTGGATGCATAAAAACTAAAATGCCAAAATTAGGGTAAAAATGTTTTAAACATTTCTAATTTAGGTCTAAAGAAACAAAGGTTACTAGGTATTTTGGAAAAAAGGCACAAAATCTAGGATCAAAATAGGAATTATTAAGTCTTTTGGGAATAAGGGACAAAATCTAGATTTTAAATAAAATGAGGTCTAAAAGTCAAGAGATTTAATCTAACAAATTTGTAACACTTTGACACAAACTAGGCATTCAGATTTAAACATACACTTGATTATTTGGAAAAAGACACTAAAATTTAGGCATATGGAAGATATACCACTTCCCTAAATTGGGCAAAAAAAAGTCTTTAAATAGAGTAAGGAATTAACCTAAGTTACACAACCTAAAATTGAAAGGTAAACACCTAGGCTAAAATTACATGAGGCCTAAGAAAAAACCAATTAATGTTTGGATATAAACTTGTCAAGGATAATTATGAACTCAATTTATAATACTAAGTTCCTTAAGATATACAAGAAGCTAGATAAAAATAAATGTCATGATGGTACTAGGCATAGATCCAAAAGGCACACATGGTTTAGATTTTCAATTTAGACACAAAATTAACAAGTCTTTGAAATAATTTGAGTAGAATAATGACACTATCATGATCTAAATGTATGGATAATTGTTTGATTCAAGACTCTAAGGCACAAAACTTGGAATGAGATGGACAATGTAGCGATGCCCCTTCTAAACAAATGGCATACACATTAAATTTTGACAAATGATTAAGGTAAAGGTGTGATGTCAAATAGATAGAATAAATCCTCTTAAAACAAAGTATTTATGTGTAAACAAGACTCATTTTCAATGTGGGATGAAAAAAAATAGTTTAGGCTCAAGAACATGTAAGTAAAGAGGATAAAATAACAAAAAACCTAAGTGTAACATTAAATCCTAAAACTAATAAAGTGGCATCCTATTATCAAATTTTGTCTATATACTTGCTCTTGAGAGGATTTTAAGTTGTAAAATCTAAAATTAAAAGTGCATTAAAATTAGGGTTTTTAGGCCCCCTCTTCTCTCAAGAGTTCATACGATGGCATGGAACTTTGGGATACTCTCCCTAGATCAACAATATGACCACATTAAATGGGGTTATCTAAACTATATATATTCACTCATTTTTAAATGGTCCCATAGGTGTGGAAAAAACTAGGGAATAATCACATCATTTGGATCCACATCAAATACCTTGTTGTGAAAAGGTCTTATATTTTTCACAACCATTACATCTATCAATTGCTTAGTGTAGTGCAATGTGTAAGTTGCCCCTACATTTCAAGACTATGTACCAATAATAGAGCTTGTTTAACCATTTAAAAAAGCATCTTAATGGGTCACCCTCAATTTATATACCCCACCATTGAGTGGGGTTGAAATGATGTTAGGAGATGAATTCTTTGGTTAATTATTCCCTAGAGAGCTTTTGGGGAGGTGATAAACTCCTTTCAACAAGCCAAAATACATGAAATAAATACAAGTGAAAGGAATTTAGGGTATTTTTGGGGTCACCTAAATCGTATGGATTTTAGGGAGGTCCTTAGTGATTTTCCTTCCACATTTTTAGACCAAAGAAATAAATTAAAAGAGTGAGATTTTTTTATCACCCAAGTTACCTAAAGGGGATGAGGGAGAGCATACCTGCATCACTCATTTTACTAAACAAACACTTAAACAATAAACATAAAAGTAAAAAATCTTATGAGTTATTTAACTAATGTGAGATTTCATTTTTATATCAACAAAATTAAATATGTTATGAAGTTTTATCCCCTTGGCAATGTGTGGAAAACTTAAATAAAATGAAAAATGAATCAAGTAAAAGGATTTTAAAACACCAAATTCAAATGTGAGTTTTGCAACTTAGAGTGTTGAAAAATGTCTTTGTTCGCCTTTGGGTCATAAAAAAGATGTTATTGGGTTTAATTTCTACTTGTTAAAACTGATGTCCATGAAAAATAGCTTAAAAAGGCATAAAATCCCCTATCTAGAATGATTTCATAGTTACGTAGTAAACTATTAACTGCAAACTTGTTCTTTCATAAGAAACATAGTCAAGACAAAAGGCTTAAAAACTCATAGTGAATTATTTATTTGAATGATTTTGAAACTTTATTTGATTATTTTGTTTCTTTATTCGATAATTTTTCTTCTCTATTCAATGATTTCATGATTCTTGAGAAGCTTACAACAAAAAAAAGTATATAGGAATGATTTCACTATTTTATAATGATTTTGATGCTATAAAGAATGAAGTAGAATGAATTCACATCCTAAATATATGATTTTATTCCCCTTGAAAATGATTTCACTACTGTAAATATTGATTTTGCTACTATAACTCATGATTTTGCTAATATATAAAATTTTTGTAGTTAGATAAATTAAAGAAAAGGGATTTTTCCTGTAGGATGATTTCATGTTTTTGTTCAATGATTTTGTCATTATCTATGCTAAATTCATAGTTACGTAGGGTCAAGGTTAAACTAGAATGATTTCACTATTTTTTGAGATGAATGTACAAATTGGTTTGATGATTTCACTATTTTTTGTGCTAAATTCATAGTTACATAGTCACAAATTTGTGAATATGTATTTAGAAGTAAAAACATAGAAAATTTAGCAATAAATCATGAAATTAAGCTCTATAATGAAGTATTATTAACTCAAAAAATATTTCAAGAGACTTCATTCATGATTGTGGGGTGTGTGGTCCTATCAGGCATGCCATGATCTAAACAAGGAGTCTATAGAGGGGAGGTTAGTCTTATGTTAGTCCAATAAAAAAAATCAAAGTAACACACTAAAATACTAACACCTCTAGCCTAAACACTAGGGAGAGAATAATTAACAAACATACAAATAAAATCATAATTAGAAAACAAAATAAAACATTATTATACCTTCCTTGGAGCTCTAAATGGTTTTTTGAAGTGGCTTTCTCCATTTTTGCATCAAGAAGTCTTTGACAATGAATATTTCTTTGCTCCTTCTTTCCTTGGCACCTTGGCTTGGTTGATTGCCTTATGAATTTGGGATGGTAACATTACTTAAAAGGCTTGTTTCTCTATAGATTATCATTATAACTTTGGCTTATGAGAGATTAGATATCAATAGGTATGGCCTTGTATGTATAGCCTCCAAAAGTTAACTCTCACCCAAGGTGAGTTAATGTTGAGTTGAAACATGGAATGAATTAAAACTAACCCTAAGTGAGTTGAGGCTAACTCTAGTTGAGTTCAAAAGTATCATGTAATTATGATTTTCAATTAATAGGCATGGCTCTCAAATTACATATTTTGGGATATTTTGGAAGAGCTTAACAACTCATAAAGGGAATGATGAAAAGGCTTGATATTTTTGAATTTTTAAATTTACATTTCATTTTAATTAGCATTTTAGCTATTTTTAGATTTGATTAAGTGGCCCACTTAATGGGTCCATAGACCAAACTTTTAGTTTTTATGTTGTAAGGTGATTAGGGATGAATTGTGAGAGGTTATTATTGTTTATAAGCTAGTACCCCAAATATGGATGCCTCAACATGATTTTGAGCATTGATGAATGATGCATAGACAAAATTGGGATGTTCAATGATTCTTAGACTTAATTTGTAATGTTTGATAGGAATTAGTCTAAAGTTTGATCAAGAGATAGTTGCAACCAAAATTGGGTGTCTACATGTATAACAATGATAGTAATGTATATAATTTTGTCATTAATGTGTGTCTTAATCATATAACTATGAATTTGGCCAATATAAAATTATTAAGTATGGAGAATATGTTTCTAAAACATGCCCCCATAATAATATAAAATTGAAAATTAGTGTAAGTGTGGAGAACATGTTTCTCAAACATTACCCCACTACAAATTAAATTTGAGAATTGGTGTAAGTATGGATAACTTATTTTCATAACATGCTCTCACTACCATATGAATATGGAACTAGTGTAAGTGACAATGTGGAGGACATATTTCCAAAACATGGTTGAACTATATTATAGGTATGTTGCATACTAAATAAGTGTGGATAACATGTTTCTAGAACATGCCCCCACTAAATTTAAAATTGTGACAAATGTGAATAATATGTTTTTAGAACATTCCCCCACTATAATTTGAATATGTGAAGTAATTTGGAATTCATGCCTCTATGGCATGACCCCATTGATATGTTTCCCCATTTTGATGTGAGGGGAGGTAGAAAATAGTAGTTACCTTACCTAAAAAGAATAAGATAACCATGTAAACTATGAATTCACCATGTATCATATAAAGAGAACATGTCTAGGTAAATATATCATTAAATCACAGAGTGTATGCCATCAAAAACACATCATGTTTATAAATCAATCATAGCTCAACTAAGATAGACCATACTTACACTTTTAAATCAGGACATAATAGATAATCTATAACATGACCAATATGGGGATCCACTAGACCCAATTATGGGATATCTTATCATAATAAACCATTATAGGGAGGGTTCCAAAGCCTTCAGTCAAACACAATCATCCAATAACCCTAGCTAGGTCCTACTTTTTCATATCTCACTAAAATAATAACAAGTAAAGCAAATTCTAATCTAATTCTCACCAAAGCTTTTCGCACAAAGTGGGGGTTAGTAAAAAACAAACATGCATAAGATAATCTTAATTAATCTATGTATGAGTAAAACCCTAATACATGAATAATAAGAGTAATATTATTCAAAGCTAATATTTATGCTACTCCCATCTACTAAAAGAGAAGATCAAAGTTAGTAAATACTTAATTGAAATATGAACCCATCAAGACTCAATCTCTCAGTTAGATAAAAGGGATTCAAAAATGGTTGTTTTAGTTTGTAAGTATCACTAAGAAAGGCCAAAGCATATAAGACTTCTCTACAAGACTAGGTTCTCCAAGTATAAATCCTATGCTAAGACTCCACAAGTAGAATGGTGGAATATCAGATTGTAAATAAGCACAAGTAAATAATGACTCCTATTCATTTTAAAATAATGATGAAATGATCTTTATATATATATATATATATATATATATATATATATATATATATATATATATGGTGTATTTAACCCTAATCCCTTCCAAAATATTTGGTTGATAGGGTTGACCCAATCGACCTAGTACAATTATGGATAAAAATTCACTAGGTCACGAGTTGGGTTGGCCATGAGCTGACCTAGACCCTAAATGAATTTTATCTAAAATAGTATCGGGTTGACCCAATAGACCTACTATATAATACTAACTAAAGGGGATTAAGGTGAGGAAAAGAGGGATGGAAAGTGGTAAAATACTAGAGGAGTGTAAAAAAGAGGAGCAATAGCTTAGGGAATGGTTTTTAGGAGTTGGTTATATTGGTAATAAGTGTAAATAAGGGACAAAAATACTACAAAGCACTAATGATTAGCCCACCCATTTCTTGATTCACCCTTTAAGGCATGCACTCAAAGAGATTTAATCTTGATGGGTTCTTGTAAGATAGAAAGTATTAATATTTGATAATCATAAGAAAGCCAAGATAATTGGTGTTATGAAGATGGGACATGCTTGGAAATGTGGCAAGCTAGGGTGATAAGTGTTATGTTAGACCAAATGACCAACTAAATTTTTAGAGTAAATTATTTAACCAAAAATATAAGGCTACTAAAAACCAAAAAACTCAAATAAGGAAACCTTAAGTAAGAAAGGAAAACACACCAAGTCAAACCAAGGATACATGTCAAAAAGAATGGTAATAAAAAATCAATGTAAAAATAGTAACAATCCTTAAATAAATATGGGAAAGCAAAAACATTTAAACAAAATTAATGAGTGAGCAGTAATAATCCTTGCTCAATCATCAATATAAAAAGGTGCATAAAAGGAGAAAACAACACTAATGAGTGAGAAGTAACAATCCAACCTCACTCAATAATGAAAAAAGTATAGAAAAGTAGAAATGGAATCAATTGCCCAAAAAAAAAGGTAGTACAACAAAGAAAAATGGTAAAAGGGAAGGAAATTACATATATAAATATATATCCATGATGTAAATAAAGTAATCCATAGTTACTCAAACATTTTATTTTGCTCTAAATATAGATAAAAATAAAACAAAGTAGTGCTAGCATGCTTTTAAGATGTGGAGTGGAGAAGAGGGAAAATATATTTAGAATCACACATGCCTATCAAGGGTGGAATGAAATGTGTGGAGGGGAGAATTGAGGAAAAACCAAGGTAGAGGAACTCTTTATTGAATTTAAAATACTCAAATTAGGTTTGTTAGAACAAGAGGACTATCAACCTTAAGGATTCTAAATAAATTTTCTTAGCCACACAAGTATTAGGTCAATAAATGATGTATATCATCCCATTAAGTCTATATACATGAAAACAAAAACAGACCTACCTTCCCACAATGTTTTCCCCATTCGTCAAGACCCCTTATAGAGTTGTCAATCTACTGTGAATATTGGGTACTTTCATGAGAAAGTAGGTAGCACCATAGTATTTGTTGAATTCTTCTATTTTAATCTACTAGTTTATTACACCCTAATGGACCTCGGCTCTATGTGAGGCCAACTTTGGAGTTTAAGCTTCAATTGGAGATAAAATATGTGCTTTTAATTACATCTATTGGTTTGAATTTAACTTTTAATAGTTTTATGTTACTTTTTGTATATCATTGGCTTTTGTTTCAAATGAATTGGATTTTAACTTTATTGATGTATTTTTCTATTCCTCCTCCATATGGATTTACAAAACCAAACATGGGTGTGAAAGATGAATTGAATTTGAATACTTGGGACTTGGTTTTTAAGATAGAGAAATTCATAGAGCATGGTGTTTAAGAGTCTCATAAATATAGGCAAAATAAAATTCTTATCTTGACTTTAACCTTGTTTTATCTAATGTGGAGTGAAATGAAAGGAAATCAAAAGGAATGACACATGGAACAATTTTAATTACTTCAAATCATAAAAAAATGTGACAAAGGTAAAAAAAGGGAGACAATGAATAAAAATGTGATTCCTTATCATAAGAATGAGGGAAATATAAGAAAACATTCTAACATATGTTGTTATGTAAATTTCATCTATCAAAAGAAGGAAAAGCTAAAACTAAGAACAAAGGATCAATAACTTATTATCATTGAAAAACACATTATAGAAATAGAATGAAATCCATGGTGATTTTATGAATAAGGATAGGTCCTATCCATTGTATTAAACTACAAATATTAAAATAAAAACCCATGAGGGTGCCAAAATATATTGGAATAATAAATGGGATAAGAAAAATATGGTATTTGTGAGGAAGGCTAAGTCCTATTTGTGGTCTTAAACTACAAATATTAAAATAAAAACCCATGAGGGTGATAAAACATATTGGAAGAATAAATGGGATAAGAAAAATATGGTATTTGTGACGAAGGCCAAGTCCTATCCATGGTCTTACACTACAACTCATAAAAGAGAAACCCAAGGGGTGTGAAAGAGTGTTTCAAAAAGTAAGAAAAGAAATAAATTATGGTCCTATCTATGATTTTACAATGTAACTCATGAGAAAAAGGGGAAACCAAAAGACCAAAAAGGAAGTACTAAGGTTTGTAAAAATAAAAAACTACTACAGAGGGAGAGGCCTATGTAAGTAACCTATAAAATGTGCTAGATAGATAACATATATAAAGAATCAAAATAAGGGGATAATACTAAAACAACATATATATCGAGGATGAGCATATGAGAGATAATACTATGTGTCTCGATATGTTTCTTGAAGTTGAATTAGTTTGGTAGCAAGCTAGGTAGAATAAGAGTGGGCATCATAAGATTCCCCAAAGGGTAAGTGGATGTAGGAATGGGCATCACAAGATTCCCCAAAGTATAAAATGATATATGGGTTGGCATCTTAAGATGACCCAAACGATAGATTAATGTGTGGATAGGCATTAAAAGATGTCCCACAATATGAAAAGAGGAAAAAAAGATAGGAAAAGGAAAAAAGTAAAGAGAACCCTATATAGTCTCTAAATGGATTTAAGTTATCCAATAATATTATGATAGGGGACATGATGATTGAGTAAATAAAGAGGATGCTAAAAAATAAGAATAAGAGACAAAGACAAAGAACTAAGTCAGATAGATAGAGAATTAAGTTAGATCTATAAGATAATAGTAAGATTACAAAGTGACTAGGTTGACCTAGTACTAGAAACTAAGAAAATAGGAATATAGAGTTGACAAGGTTGACCTAGTTCTGTAACCTAGATAGAAAATAGGTAGAGAAAGATATAGATTTGACAGGGTCAACCTAGTACTGTATCTTGGGAGGCAAAAATTAAGACTGTCAATAAGGTCAACTCAGTACTACAGGTAAGGGAAAATAGATAGTCTGTTAGAGATTATGTTGAGCAAAATGACTATGTACTAAAATAGGAAAAAATTCAATTATTTTATAAAGAAATAAATGAAGAGAAACACACAATTAATTGGGTCAATAATGATGATCCAATTGAGGCACATAACATAAAACCTTGCACCAATATTGGCCAATGCAAGTTTTAATAATACCACATACATTTGAGCAAAGAGGAAGTAGTCAACTTGGAAAGTACATACTAACTAAGTGGTCATCCTAAATGTTATTATACTATTAAAGTATTATTTTCAGTGGATGGGAAGATGGCTATAAGTAAGGAACTGGAAAGTAATCTATAGATGGTTTCAAGATATTTAGGCTAAAAGGGATCTATGTTGGAAATGGTATTGGCTTTGTATTAGGGCCTACCCCCTCAATTCACACATCACAAAGATAAAGGTGTCAGGTGCTTATCTAATATATACCATTAACCATGTATTTAAACATGGCCAAAAAATTAAGTTGGCTTCCCCATTGGTGATGAAATCCAAGTAAGTAGGCTTTGGGTAAGAAAATGTGTAAATGCATGTTTAGGATTATGTGATTTGGTAGTGTATGCATAAAAGAGAAAAATAGTATAACTAAACAATACATTTAAAAACCACGTAATTAGACTATGTGATCTATTCTAATCATGCAAGAAAAAAAAGTGAATGTGTGAGCTAATTACTAGCATATAAGTGTTAATTCCAACTTTGAAACACATTATAATGTTAGTATAGATGATAGTGTATGTAGATATTATAGAATAGAGTTGACAATGTCTCTATTGTAATGCTAAAGTAAGGGTCTATTAAAGAACTACATCAACAGTGTCAACATAGTCTTCTAAATAGAAGACAAAATATAGAACTAGGTTGACAGAGTGGACCTGGTTTATTGTATAGGGATAGTTTTGAAGACTGCAAACTATGAAAAATAGAACTGTAATGAATTAAAAAAATGACAAAGAATGAGAGAAAGGAAACTTGGTGGGTTGGAGGACACAGAGGAAAGTGAGATTATTGTTGAAGTGTCTTAAATGTTACTTTCCAATTCTACCAATCATGTCAATCGGGTTGACCTAGTTTTATAGTTCCCTATTTTCTAAAACTTGTAAAGAATATTATGTTGGTAGTGTTGACCTAGTATGTTTTTTGGAAGTGTAGAAGTGTAATATGTTGATATGATCAACTTAATAGCCTATTTAGAAGTCTAAAAGTGTACTTTGTTGACTATGTCAACCTAGTAGCCTATACCTAATGAGAAACCTACACAAATCTAATAGAGTTGTATTGATGTGACTATGTGTTAAACCTACACACAATAGTTATAAACTATACCCACACTATCAACCCAATCTCAAAAATTTATAAAAAAAATAAAAAAAATGATAAAATAATAAAAAATGTGAGATAAAAATTGTAAGGGTTAGATTCATGTCAATTTCACCAAAATGTATGCAATCATAAATGCATCATGTCTATAAATCAATCCTAACTCAGAGAATATAGATCATACTTACACTTCTAATTGGGGATATGTTAGATAATCAGGAACATCACTTATATGGGTATTTTTTAGACCCAATAAGTGGATATTTTATCACAATAAACCATGATAGGGAGGGTTTCAAAGCCTCCAATCAATCACAATCATACAATAACCCTAACTAGGTCTTATGTTTTCATATCTCACTAAACTAATAATAATTAAAGTAAAATATAATCTAGTGTTTACCAAAGCTTGTGGCATAAAGTGGGGGTTACTAAACAAATAAACATGCATAGGATAATCTTAATTAATCTATGTATGAGTATCAACATAATATATGAAGAACAGTCATATTATTTGAAGCTAATACTTATGCTACTTCTATCTACTAAAAAAGACGAGCAAAGTTAGTGAATACTTAATTGAAAGATGAACCCATCAATATTAAATATCTACCTTGGACAAAGGGGCTTTTTAAGAGGTTGTTATGATTTTTAAGGATCACTAAGAAAGTCCAAAGCATCCAGGACATATCCATAAGACTAGATTCTCCAAGTATAAACCATAAGTTAAGACTCCTCAAGTAGAATGGTGGAAAACAAGATTGTAAAGAAGCACAAGAAAATAATAAATATTATTCATTTTTAAATAATGATTAAATGATCTTGTATATATATGTGTATTTAACCCTAAGATCTTATGAAAGTTTGGACTAATAGGGTCGACCTAGTTAACCTAGTACAATTATGGACAAAAATTCACTAGGTCACAGGCTAGGTTAGTCGAGACCTGACCTAGACCCTAAATGAATTTTACCAAAAATATTATATGGTAAACCCAATCAACCTAGTATAATATACTATCTAAATGGACTTAAAGTGAAGAAAATAGGGATAAAATGTGGCAAAAGATTGGAAGAGTGTGATAAAGAGGAGTCATAGCCTAGAGAATGGTTTTTAGGATATGGTTGGATTGGTAATGAGTGGTAATAAGGGACACTAATCCTAAGAAGCACCAATGGTTTTCCCACCCATTTATTCCCTTTAAGGTGTATGCTCAAAGAGATTGAGTCTTGATGGGTTCTTACAATATAAAAAACATCAATATTTGATTAAAATTTGAAAATATTATGTGTATACACAAAGATTATGATTTGAATAAGTCATAATATGAATGATGTAGATCATGGAAATGTATAGATAGTAACAATATAACATCAATAAGTAATTAGGAACACACATAAGTGCACTTAAAATTAAATCAAAAGGTAATGGTCTAAGGAGACTTAAATCAAGGGGCATGTTCATATTCCACACAATCGAATGGACATGACTTAGTCAAATGTCCACAAAAAAGAGAATGTTTTATTTAAATGCCAATATACAACAAATAATGACATACTCAAATTTCAAATAGAAAAACAAAGGCACAGGGGTCATAAAAAATGGATCATAAATCTCAAAACAATTAAGATAATATCAAGGCCATACACTTAAGAAGTATATGAATGAAATCATAATAAACCAACATAAAAATAGCATACTATCCATTAGATCATATGTGTTAGCAAAAATATTAAGTATATAACATATCAAATACACTGTGAAAGTTATAAGCATGAATAAATTCATGTGTAAGTACATAATATTAAACATGATAATTTAAAATTGCCATAAAATGATATAAAATAGATGTATCATGATCAAATAATTGGATGCCCCCAATGTTCACATGACATGACTATAGAGAAGGCCCAACATCCAAAAGTGCATAGATCATGGATCTATGTATGCCTACATCACACTCAAAATATGTGTAAAACACATGTGTATATATAAAATACTAATGTGCCATCTACTAACATGAAACCAACAACATATATGTGTTATCCCCTATGTGTTAGATTGTGTGTAAATCTATAATGTGTAATAAGCAAGTATAATAGTGACCTATCTGGTAACTTTGAAGATATGTTCCATTGAGTGATATTTTAGTAATTCATGATCTTATATGTATTTCTCTCTAATTGACATGGAAATAGTATAAAATAGGGAAATTTTTTTCACTTAAGTGTTTAATTGAAAGTTTTTGGTAAGTTACCTTGTGATTTGTTGGGTTTGTGTTAGATAGAAATGAATGAGGATTTATCTTGTATTTATTCCAATCCCTTTGGAGAATATCTCACATTAGAGATCTGAGGTCAACCATAAGAATATGTTTCATTTGAAAATAGGATGAATTTAGGGCACTATACACTTGCATTAGAGTAGGATGAAAGTGTTTGGGTAGTTAGAAAATTGGTTCAGCTCTAGAACTTGTAGAGATGGAAAATAAGTAAGTTTATAGAATTTTTAGAAATATATAAATCCTAGGTCATTAGAATGACATTGGTTAGACTAAGAAATAGGCAATTTGGAATAGAGAAATAGCGTATGGAATCCTTTCAACAATGGGAAAGGTCTAGAAGCTAAAGGTACATCCATTATATGTATTTTTTAAGTGTAAAAGACTGAGGTGCTATACAATTCATTAATAATTTTTATATCAACACTCTAATTTATGATTTTCAAAATGGATTTAAACATTTCTGAAAAATATTTTTTTAAAGGAATGTTTAATATAGTGTAGTCACTATTTTTAAATTATATAACACATTAATCTTTTACACTTGGAACATATATATCATGGATCTACCTTCAACTTCTAGACATTTTCCATTACCAAAAGGATCACATACATTATCTCTGTGTACCTAATTTCTATATATTAGTCTAACCAATTTTATTATGATGACTCAGAGCTTTTATCTTGCCTAAAATGCTATAAACCTACTTATCTTCTATCTTTGTAGGTTCTGGACATGCAACTATTTTTTAATTACCCAAACACTTGCATCCTAATTAGATGCCTATATTGACATAAGTGGCATACTCCAATACAAGTGTCAAGTAACCTTAAATCATCCAATTTATAAATTAAATGTATTCTTATGTTCAACCTAGGAGCTTTAATGTGAGATATTATCCAAAGGGATTGGTATAAGTATAATATCAACCATCATTCATTCCTAACCTACATAGACCAAAAATCACTCAATTAAGCACTCAAGGGAGTAAATCTTCCCTAGTTTCTCTTATTTCCATTTTAGTCACAAGCATTAGACATCCTAGGTCACTATTACACTTACTTATCATACATTTCATGATTCACACATATTCCAGAACATAGGGGAGAACTAAATAAGTCTGAGGACCTCTATGAAATATTGGCTATGTAGGTAGCACTAATTGATATAGGGTATTTGGGGAAAATTAACACTATGTTCCCACTAACCAATTTTTCCCATAACCACTATGAAGGTAAATAATTAGGGTTTTATTATTTATCAATGATAAATTTTCCATGACCTAGATCTAAATACCCCAAAGTGAAGGAGACACAAAACCCATATGTATTTAAGTGGTCCCATCTATTTTCAGTAGGTATTCCATACTAGATACCTACATTCAAGTTAAATAGTAGTGTCAAAAAAACCATCCCAAGTTAATACTAGTGTCCATGAGTATAGATGTATAATTTATATAATGAGGTGACTGATCCATAATCTAAATCTAGTCTACTTTCTATATACACATAATATTTTCAAACTTTTATCAATTATTGATGCTTTCTCTCTTGCAGGAACCCACTAAGTCTTAATCTCTTTGAGTGTATACACTAAGGGGTGAATTGGGAAAGGGGTGGGCATACCATTGGTACTTTACATGATTATTTTCCCTATACTACCACTTATTATCGACACAACCATCTCCTATAAACATTTCCCTAAGCTTTGCCTCATATTTTGCACCTTTCTTTGGTCATTTTATGACTTGATTGGCCCTTCCCTAGCCTAAATTACACTATCAAACCCATCGACCATGTAATTTAATTGAAAAAACTAATTTAGGTTATAGGTCAGCCCTTGAATGACATATACTAAGACTTAATTTTATTTTATCAATAACTATACAGAGTTGATTGGACTGACTTTATCAACTAAAATTTTGGAAAGGATTAGGGTTAGATATAGCTATATATACACACTCATTATGTTATTTATTAAGATAAGAGAAGAAGAAAAGATATATATTTCACATTTGATTATCCATCATTCTAATTGAGAAATATAGCTTAGGGTTTCATACTTTATTTGGAGATATGAATCTTGTCATGTGGACAAGTATTTTGGATGGATTGATAGGTTGTGTAGCCTAGAGATTTTTTATCCTTGTCATCCTTACATACCATAACAACCCCTTGTGAATTACCTTGTCTAAGGGAGATATTGAGGCTCGATAGGTTCATCTTCAAAGGTAAGTATTCCTAACTTTGTTCCTCCTTTGTAAGAGTAGATAGATATGCATTTGTACTTCTCTCCCATGCATTAAGATTCCATATACATTGATGTTAGTATATGTTTTTTGTGCATGTTTTATTTTAATTTTTATTAACCCCCACTTTATGCCACAAGATTTGGTGAGCACTAGACTAAACTTTACTTTACTTTTTATTAGTTTAGTTAGGATTATTGCATAGTTTTGCTTGACTAGAGACTTTGGAACCCTCTCTAGTGATATTATTGTAGTAAGATATCCCTTGGCTAGGTCTAGTGGATCCATCTTGGTCATGACCTTTAATATATAATGTATCAACAACTAGAAGTTTAAATAATATTTATCTTTTATGAGCTAGGATTTATTTAAAGATTAGTTGAATTTTCCTTTGCATACATTCTTGTGAACTCAGTGTGAATATAACCCTTTTAGGTTTTCTTTCATGCCATAATTTTTATAATTTTATTATATTTTACCATATTTGCATTAGTGTATTTAACTATTCAATATAGTTATAACTTTCTCTATGCAAGTTTAACAAATAGTCACTTCAAAATGAATTTATTTTTTCTATGTAGGTCATCATCAACTACAAGTTACTAGATTGATCTATTTGACATGATATTTTTTTTTCAATTATAGATTAGCATACACTATCAAATAGTTTAACTCTTATACATTTTTCTTCTATCAACATATAGGTTAACAAACACTATAGAATAGGTTGACTCTATTTGTTATTCTTATTCAACATATAGGGTTTTATAAAACTTGGTCGAACCAATCAACCTAATTTTTAGAACTCAAAAGTAGTAATTAAGCACTAAAACATAAAATTTGCAATCTAAATCATCTTCAAGCCCACTAAGGTTCCTTTATCATCTCTCTCTATCATTTTATTTATTCCTTCCATTCTATTTTCATAAGTTATTAGTCTTCAAAATTGCAAACCTATAGCTAACTAGGTCAACATGGTTGACTTAGTTCTATAGTCTATCTTATGTCTAAGAGATATAGTCAACCTATTTGACTCTATTATTAAAGACCTTGATTATATAGAATAAGAATGACCCAAATGGCTCTATTATGTATTGTTTACATATAGTGTCACCTGAATCAACTCTATACTATTCTTAATTAAGGAATTAACTTCTATTTACTAGTAATTAACATACATTTCCTTTTCAGTTGTTTGCATGTTCGCATTCACGTAGTCTAAATAAGTGGTTTTTTAAATTACGATTTAAGTTACACTATTTTACTCTTTTTCACACACTACCAAGTCAATTAAAATTCAAACATAAAATAAAATTTTGTCTTCCCAAGGCCTATCTCCTTAGATTTCATGACCAAAGAGAAATCCAACTTGGTTTTATAGCCAAGTATAAATACATGGTAAATGGTATATATTGGAAAAACACCTGAAACCCTTATCACTATGTAATTATGAAGTGAGTGGGTAGGCTCTATTACCAAGCTAGTACCATTATTAATAAAGATCCATTTTAACCCAAATGTCCTAAAACCAACTTTAGACTACTTTCTAGTTCCCTATTTTAGCTAAATTTCTTACCACATTAAAATCAAAACTTTTTAATAACTTGATAACACTTAGATTAACCAATTAGTTAACACTTAGTTTTCATTTTGTTGCTTTCTCTTTGATCATTATTCATTGTATTACAAAACTTACATTGGTCAACATTGGTGCAAGCTTTGTGTTGTGTACCTATTGACCATTTCTTTCCCAACAAGCCAAAAATCAATCCCCTTTTATCCCTGTTGTTCTAGGCCATTTCTTTTTGATTTTGCACAAGTCCTTGAATTTCTATAGACTCTACAGGTCCATTTCTATGGACTCTACAGGTCTATTTCTATGGACTCTATAGAGCATGGATTTCTATGGACTCAATACAGCTTGGATTTCTATAGACTCTACAATGAGGTTTTCTAAAGACTCTGCAAGAGAAGTTTTTCTACGGACTCTACAGGTTAGTTTTTTGGCACAAGAAGGATCAGTTTAGAGAGTGCTAGGTTTTGCAAGGCTTCTTCAGGCTCTTTATTCTAAGAAAATCATAAAGAAGGTTGGCATTATTGAACCATTAAACCAGTTCAATGCCTTGGTTCAATGCCTGGTTCAATCGGTTGGTTCAATCAGCCTTGGTTTAATGCCTTGGTTTAATGCCTAGTTTAATCAACTTAGTTCAATAAATTAGTTCATCAGCAAGTTCATTGGCTTGGTTTAACACATTGGTTCAATATCTCAATTCATTAGAAGGTTCAATGAGCTTGGTTCAAAGGGCTCAGCACCCAGTTTTGAACCATTGAACCATTTTTGGTTCAATGGATTGGTTCAACGGTTGGTTTAAGTGGGAAAGGTTCAAAGGCTTGGTTCAATAAAGGCTCAGCATGTAGTGTTGAATTGTTGAACCGTTGAACCATTTTTGGTTCAATGGGTTGGTTCAATAGCTTGGTTTAAGGGTATATCCCAAAGCTGAAGGGCAAGTGCCCTTGCAGAGGGTAGTTCGAAGTTTAAGAGCCCTTACAGAGGATAGGAAGCATTTCAAAGGAAAAAAGCCACAAAGGGTAAGTTTTTTGGATTTTTGTCCAAGGTAGTGAAGGGTGAGTTTTTTAGATTTTCATCCAAGGTAGTGAATTCTTTTAGACTTTTTGTTTGAAGGAATTCCTTCAGACAAAAAGTCTGAAGGAATTTGGAAAATCAAGTGGCCAGAGAGCAACTCTTGCAAACTTTTTGTCCATGGGAAAATGTCTACAGATAAAAGTTCACGGGAAAATGTCTGCAGACAAAATTCCACCGAAAAATGTCTATGAACAAAATTCCATAGGAAAATGGGGAAAATAATCCAAAGGAGGAACCCACCAAAGAGCAGAAGGACCCCAAAGGGTAGGTGCCCTTACGAGGGACTCTCAGCCAAAATAAAGGGTACTTTTTAAAGGCTGAAGGGTCACCTTCCCTTCAAGAAGGTACTAAGAAAGGAGTCCATAGAAAAGGGCAAAGTAGGAAGCTGAAGGAAAGTCCAAGGGTGATGGGCTCGAGGACATCAAATTTAAAGCTATGAAATAGCCATTATTTTTTTTAAATGCTTACGTGCTAACTATGTAAAGAGCCCAAAGTATGTACCGACCCACTAGAAGATCACCCTAAGGGCTTAAGGAGTAGAAAGAGACAAAGCCAGGAAGAAGACAAGGCAAGAAAAAGACAAAGCATCCAAGTGATGAAAGGAGGTGTCAACTTAGAGATTTATTCCTATAGTTAGAATAGTGCTTGCCAGGTAGTCACCAAATGGTGTAAACAACAGACAAGCTATGTAAATGCCTTAAAGGGAGTAGTATGTTTGCAAAAAATAGGTATGATCATGTTTTCACATTAATGTGGGATGCCAAAGTCAAAGCAAGAGCTGACAATCAAATGGCTTCCTCTTCCCAAGGCTTAAAAAGCAAATGGATCATTTATAAAAGGGGTGCCAAAAGACCTCCTTCCTACCTCTATATATTGGAGACTTGTCATTTTAAAAAAGGGATCTTTCACATCTGTAAGGGGAAGCCCTAGAAAATTTTCACCTAAAATCAATAAATGCATTTTTACCTCTATTTTGGTTAGACATCTATGTGTGTGTCTGAGTGTCAGCTTGTGTTTAGTCATTACTTCTTAATGCTTCCACAGATTCAACACCAACACACCTGGTGTCTACAAGGTGCCATTTCTATAGGTGACAAGGAGAGTTGTATTTGGAAGTGTAGAGATAAAAGAAGCTACTATGTAGTGTGCCTTTCTACAGCACCTTTGGTGAGTCTCTATTTTCTGTGTGTTCTATTAAAGCCTCCCTGCTAAGCTTCTTGTAGCCTAGTCCTTCTACCAGTTTGAAGTGTACATATGTGTTTGTCTAACTTCAAGTGTGAGTGTGAGAATCTCAAATCATTTGGTGCATTACCTCTTTTAGAGTATTTTTGTTTTCCTATAATCCTTCTCCCTTTTCACCCCCCCATTAAATATCTATATACCTATATGAGCACTTATTGGAATAACTCGAATGCATCAAAGGGAGCTAGCCCTTACCTAGAGACCCTCCCCTATAGCTTCACCAATTCCACAAGTGAGAGGGGAGTTTCCATTATTGCATGTGGAATGTAAGAGCTCAGCCTCTTGCCCTGGGTGCAATCCACTACGTCAATAGCTTTTGGCACACCTAGTGGGACCCACTAGGACAAGTTTTGTCTAAAGAGTTGAATAATTTTGGTGTGTTCTTTAACCAGCCAGCCTTTAGAGGTTTTTGCATCAACATCAATGGTGACTTTGAGTTAAATCAATTGGTTAAGTAGCTCTAGTACCATACCATCAAGAAACAATATTATGGTATGTATAATACCATTGTTCAGAGCCATGGACCCTATTTTCCTTGGCCAACATGGCTATGATCATCTCCAGCCTTATGTTGATCCTTATTAGGTCCAATATGACTGGTCCTAGCCTTATCATGAGCTATATCAGCCTTATGCCTAGTCTTCTCATTGTGTCACTTCTCCCACTCAACCTAGTCTCTTTGGCAATCAACCCATTTCCACTTTCAAATGAGCACTACTGGGATACAGAAAGTATGTAATAGATCTTGACACTAGAAGGGGATGTGGCCAAGAAATCCCTGATCATGTCATCCATCAAGTGAGAAATGCACTGGATCAGGTTAAGAGTGAATGGACTCCTATTGAAAGAGCCAATTGGAAAAGGCTTACAAGTGAGATGTTGGATGTGAGTGGTTTGATTGCATGTTTGGAAGAGAAGCTGTGTATTGATGAGAGGCAGCCTTACCAAGTCTATCAACCTACATACTCACTACCCCAAGTATCATATTAGTCATGTACAGCCCCTGCTTATGAGCCAAGTCAAGCCTATCAAAGTCCTTTCCCTAATCATGTTGAGGAGAGTTCCAAAATAGTAAATCTTGTGTTTCAGGCTAATCTTGATAAACAGATCAAATTGGAAAATATTCAAATGCAACAGTCTATTTTGGTAGCAAGGGAAGTGGAGTCTAAACCCTCACTACCCTCTCACATTATAGCCCCATCACCCCAAAAGGAGATGCCTAGTATGAATGTCTTGAGCTAGAATAAAGTGGTTGAGTCATAGAAAAACAAGGAAGAGAAAGACATTGTCCAAGAGTGTGAGGTACAAAATGAGGTTAGTCCTTTTCAAGCCCCTCCCACCCTTCCTCAAGAAGCTTCTTGCATTTCATGGCAACCTTCATGCACTCCCCATCTCTATATTGATTCCTATGAGCTCCAAGTGGTACAAAATGAGGATAATCTAGCTAAGTAGATTAACGAAATTAGAGGCTAAGATGAGACTACTTGGACAAAGAGAGATGGAGTTTTTAGACCTTGTAGAGGAAATGACACCAAAAGACACCCCTTCCACCAATCCACAAGCTAATTTTAATATTGATGAAGTGTTCGTAAAGTGGAGGGACAAAAATAAAGAAATCTTGGCCCAAGATCTACCTCTTCCTATTCTAGAGAAAACTCCCTCTTGTGTGCCAAATCCTTTCTATCAGATGGCACTTGCTCATTCTGACTCATCTGATGCATCAATCGATCCTGCCTCTAATCCTATATGCCTAGCTTTTTAGCATGCCTCTTTTTAGACAGCTCTTCCTCTACATGAGCTGACCCTCCCAAATCTTCCCCAACCTCCTCAAGTCTTTCAACATGATCTCTAAATTCAAAGCTAGAAGAAGGAATATCATGAACCAGCTTAGGACCTCAAAGAGGATAAAGTTGTTACCTATTCATAGGAGTAAGATTCCAATCCCAAGATCATGAGCTAGAAGTAAATAATAGAATCTTCGGCCAAAAAGGAAGAGAAGGAGAAAGTTTTTGCTCAAAACTGTGAAGAAGATGAGGTCGCTCCTACCCCTAATGATGATTGTGACCTCCATGAAAAGCTTTTCCAAGAAGATATGGATAGGCAAATTATAGAGTTGGAGTCTAGAGTAGGTCTCCTCAGTGAATGTGTGATGGATGTTTCAGACCAAATAGCAGATTCTATGTCTAAATACACTCCATCCACACACCTCCAAGAAAGCTATTAGGCCTTGCCTGATATAGATTATGCTCAATTTATGACTAACCAGGGAGACTTCAAGAGTATGGATGAGAAGGAGATCACCATTGAGGTCATTGAGGAGCATGGAAAATCTCTTGTTCATGTTTTGAATGATTTATTTGAAGTCATTGGGGTAGGCTGCACTATTATTCAAGGAGGCTATGAGTTGGATAAGAGTGGAGAGGGAAACATTGGGACTCAAATAAGTTTGCAAAGGGGCTATAGGCTTTTAGATTTATCCTTTCAAGAGGTTGGTGAATTTGAAGATACTTTATTTGAAATCATCAAGGAGGATGATCATGCGGTAGAAGAGAACAAGCCAGTCAATGATGCATATCAAGGGGCTTATGGTGATGAGCCAGAACTGATTGATTTCTTGATGAGATATGCCAACATGAAGAACCAATAGGAGGCAAGCTTCCAAGAACAAATAAAGTATGTATATGTTAGAATCATGTTTGAATCTGATCCACTCAGATATGAGCCAACCTAGGTGGCAGGCAAGAGGAGTGGGTCACCAACTCTCCATTTCATTCAGCCACTTGTCTGGCACCATAAGTCTTCTTGCTAGGAAGGGGACTTAAGAAATTTTCCCTTTGATCCAGGAGGGAAGCAGATGTACCTAGTTAGTTATACATAGTAGTTTTTTTTTAGTTTTTTTTTCTTGCTTTCCCTAAGTGCATTTCACACAAGTAGTGTCTTTAGCCTTGTGTGTTTTCCTTTATGTGTGGGGTAAAAGCTTCATGTTCGATTCTTGGATCTTTGGGGATGTTGCTAACCTTTCTTCAAAGCTGCATCTAACTCCATGCCTAATGGATTATAAGGCAACTGGTCTCTAAGCATAGCAGGCATGCTTCCCCTCGGAGTCACCAATTTGTTGACCATTTTTTCCCCAACAGGCCAAAAATCGGTCCCCTTCTGTCCTTGCTATTTTAGGCCATTTATTTTTTATTTTGCACAAGTCCTTGAATTTCTACAGACTCTATAGGTCCATTTTTATATACTCTATAGGTATATTTCTATAGACTCTATAGAGCTTGGATTTCTATGGACTCTATAGAGCTTAGATTTCTATGGACTCTGTAATGAGGTTTTCTATGGACTCTATAGGAGAAGTTTTTCTACAGACTCTGCAAGTTAGGATTTTGGCACAAGAAGGATCAGTTCAAAGAGTGTTGGGTTTTGCAAGGCTTCTTTAAGCTCTTTGTCCTAATAAAATCATGAAGAAGGTTGGCATCATTAAACTATTGAACTAGTTTAATGCCTTGTTTCAACGCTTGGTTCAATCATTTGGTTCAATCAGCCTTGGTTTAATGCCTTGGTTCAATGCCTATTTCAATTGGCTTAGTTCAATCAATCAGTTCATCGACAAGTTCATTGGCTTGGTTCAACATATTGGTTTAATGCATTAGTTCAACACCTTAGTTCATCAAACAGTTTAATGAGCTTGGTTCAAAGGGCTTGATGCATAGTTTTGAATCGTTGAACCATTTTTAGTTCAATGGATTTTTTCAATGGTTGGTTCAAGTGGGAAAGGTTCAAAGGCTTGGTTCAACAAAGGCTCAGTGCACAGTGTTAAACTATTGAACCATTTTTGGTTCAATGGGTTAGTTTAATGGTTTGGTTCAAGGGGGCATCCCAAATCTGAAGGGAAAGTGCCCTTGCAGAGGGCAATTCCAAGTTCAAGATCCCTTATGGAGGATAGGAAGCATTTCAAAGGAAAAAAGCCACAAAGGGCAAGTTTTTCAGATTTTTGTCCAAGGCAATGAAGGGTAAGTTTTTCATATTTTTGTCTAAGGTAGTGAATTCTTTCAAAATTTTTGTTTGAAGGAATTTCTTCAGATAAGAAGTCTGAAGGAATTTGAAAAATCAAGTGGCTAGAGAGCAACTCTTGTAGACTTTTTGTCTGTAGGAAAATGTCCGCAGACAAAAGTTTGTGGGAAAATGTATGTGGCCAAAAGTCTATGGGAAATTGTTTGTGGACAAAAGTCCATGGGAAAATGTCCACAAACAAAATTCCATGGAAACCTGGGGAAAATAATCTAAAGGAGGAACCTGCCAAAGAGCCGAAGGACCCCAAAGGGTAGGTGCCCTTGTGGGGGACTCTCAACCAAAATAAAGGGCACTTTCCAAAGGCCAAAGGGTCACCTTCCCTTTAAGAAGGTGCTAAGAAGGGAGTCTGTAGAAAAGGGCAAAGTAGGAAGCTAAAGGAAAGTCCAAGGGTGACGGGCTCGAGGACGTCAAATTTAAATCTGTGAAATAGCTATTATTTTTTTTAAATGCTTGCACGTTAACTATGAAAAGAGCCGAAGGGATGTAGCAACCCACCAAAAGATCACCCTAAGGGCTAAAGGAGAAGAAAGAGACAAAACTAGGAAGAAGACAAGGCAAGAAATAGATAAAGCATCTAAGTGACAAAAGGAGGTGTCAACTCAGGGATTTATTCTTGTAGTTGGAACAATGCTTGCTAGGTAGTCACCAAACAGTTCAAACCATAGACAAGCCACGTAAATGCCTTAAAGGGAGTAGTTTATTTGTAGAAAAGAGGTGCATCCATATTTCACATTAATGTGGGATGCCAAAGTCAAAGCAGCAGTTGATTATCAAATGGCTTCCTCTTCCCAAGGCTCAAAAAGCAAATGGGTCATTTGTAAAAAGGGGCACCAAAATGCCTCCTTCCTGCCTCTATATATTGGAGACTTGTCATTTTAAAAAAAGGGATCTTTCACATTTTTAAGGTGAAGCCCTAGCAAATTTTCACTTGAAATCAATAAATGCATTTTTGCCTCTATTCTAGTTAGACATCTTTGTGTGTGTCTGAGTGTCAACTTGTGTTTAGTCATTACTTCTTAATGCTTCCATAGATTCAACACCAAGACACTTAATGTCTACAAGGTGCCATTTTTGCAAGTGACAAGGAGAGATGTATTTGGAAGTGCAGAGATAGAAGAAGCTACTATGTAGTGTGCCTTTCTACAACACCTTTGGTGACTCTCTATTTTTTGTGTTCTATTAAAGCCTCCCTGCTAAGCTTCTTGGATCTTGGTCCTTCTACCAGTTTGAAGTGTACGTATGTGTTTATCTAACTTAAAGTGTGAGTGTGATAAGTTTGAATCATTTGGTACATCACCTCTTTTAGAGTAGTTTTGTTTTCTTATAATCCTTCTCCCTTTTCACCCCCCCCCCCACAATTCTATAACTATATTAGCACTTATTGGAACAACTCAAATGCATCAAAGGGAGCTATCCCTTACCTAGAGACTCTCCCCTCCAACTATTTCAGTCCCACAGGTGAGAGGGGAGTTTACATTATTGCATGTGGAAGGCAAGAGCTCAGCCTCCTACCCCAGGTGTAATCCACTGTGTCAACAGTACCCCAATTGGATCAAACACTTTGATCCAATTATTTGTGTTTTCTTTCATTCTTGCTTCAAACTATCTTGCAAAATTTTTCACCAATTTAAAAATACTATCATCTTGGTTGATATAATCTATTATAGACTATGTTTTACCTTCCTACAAGAATTACACAGAGTAGCTGCATGACTATGTCTTCTTATTCCCCTATTAAGTTCATTCTTCATTAGTAAAAAGTTGACCTACACAATTGTGTATCCTTATCAACTTGTTTAGGTTTCTTTTATGAAATACAAAGTTGACCTAAATGAATGTGTATTCTTATTCATTTATTAGGTTAAAAAACATAGTCAACTGATTCAACTCTATATCCTATTTTTTTGACTTTGCCTTTACATAATTATCATACTTATTAGCCTTTTTCTCTCATCATGAACTTCTTATTTAAGGATAATATAGAGTTAAACTCAATAGATATGATTAATTTTATCAATCCTAATAGGTTTTTATATAAATAGATCATGGAGTTAAATTTAGATGAAATTAATGGGCATGTGTCCACTCACACTACAAATTATGGGACTCTTCCTCATGCGTCTTCAATTTTTAACCCTCTATTCTTCTTATAATATCATCCTAAATTAGAGTATACTCTGGAAATTCTTTTTTTCCTTAATGAATTTACTCAACATTGAAGAAATGACCCTTTCGCTATTTATAACCTTATGATAAGTGGTCAAGAATAAGAACCCCATTCACCTTACCCCATATTATCACACAAATTAGGGGTCAATATCTTCTTTGCCTCTAAACTTCTTCCTTCTCTTTTAACCCCTTATCATACTATGACCTCTTCCTATTTGATTTCTTCAACCTCTATGCCATGTATCTCTACTAACATGGAAAGTTTAACATCTAGTGGGCCTTTTCCAAGACCCACCCTTCTCAATCACCCCACTAGTGCATCATTTTATACCAATGGTAATCATGCCACTAGTGCCTCATTTTCTACCAATGCCTATCATGCCACTAGTGCCATGCATGATACTAATCATAGTGGTACCCAAGCCACTAATACCAATGCTAATGATTTGCATGTTATGCACACTAATAAAAACACCACTAAAACCCATCAACTTTTGTTACAAAATCTTAACTAAATAAATGATTTCCAATCTAATAATGCCAACCAAATGATTTAAATGTAGAATCACCTTATTCATCTCCAAAATCAACCTCAACAAGTTCCATGGGGAGCACATAATAAAAATTCTCCCACGCCCCTTAGGTATTCCCATGGAAACCTTATTCCTTAAACATCTTCAAAATGAACCTCTTACACATCAAATTTCCAACATAGATATAGGAGTTATCACCCCTACCATTAGTTACAATGGGGTAATTTATTCTACCTTACACTTCAAAACATTTGGAGATATATACAAATATTAGGTCAAGTTAAAAACTTTTACCACTACCAAGATCTTAGCAAAAAGCCTTTCCAAAGACACTTTAGATTGGTATAACCAACTGAAGTCTTATTCAATCACTAGTTTGGAAGATATACATAATTCTCTAGTACAAGAGTTTCAAACTAGTGACCTCCTTGATAATACATCACCTCATTTTATTATTTACAAGAAATTTTAGATAGAAACTACACAAGATTACATCAAAAAATGGAAGACCTTGTCTAATAAGTATGAACACAACATCATTGATGAAAACCTATTTTATCTATTTACCAATGATCTATATCCTAAGTTTCAATATCAAGTTAGGACTCTCTCTCTCTCCATGAACTTTAGAAGAGGCCTTTAACCAAGCCAAGCACCAATATTTTATCATGCATGAATTTGAGCCATCCCAACCTCCTGTGGGCACTTGCATGTTCATCATACTATTAATGATGGTGTCACTGATTCTAATGATATAATTCATAATATTCAAGTAATTTCTCATGACCCTAGTCCAGAACAAGCCTCCCCTAATCCTCAATTTTTTTAAATAGATAACATCAATGTTCATAAGTTATGATCCTTAGTAGAACTCCAAAAGTATCTTCCAAAATCTCTTCCATGATAACTTTATCCCACTTGCACCATGAAATCAAGGTATGATCTAAATAAATTATGTTGGTTTCATGCTAGTTTGGGTCACTCTCATGAGACTTGTAGGCAATTATGTAACTTAGTTATGGATTTCCTTGGTCTAAATTTTGATCACAATTCCCTCATTCATAAATTTCAGCAAGCCTATGACATTGCCTTAAAATTTTACAAAACAAAAAGTAAAAATCAAGCTTTGAAATAGGATAATGCTCATCTAACCATTTAAAAATATCCTCTTCCAAACCATAAAGATAATAATGGTAAACATACCCCTTCCACCAATCATGTTAATAGTCTTATAAACCAAATTCTTAAATAAAATGTGGTAAATATGACTAATATGTGAAGGTTAGTTGATTTCATTAATTCTCATCCTACCCACATGCACTAATCATCTCACACTTTATATGTTATCAAAGATTATTCCCCAACTCTCCTAATAGAGTTGGGGTAAGAGGACCTTATCTCTTATGATGAATAGATTACAACACCTCCATTAGATAACATCCCTCATACTAGTTCTACAATTTCTCTAACCTTTTTACCCATTGTTAATAATATTCAAACTTCTAATACCACTTATTCAAATCTATCATAAGATAAACCTAAATCAACTACCCCATCCTCTCATGATAATCAAAAAATTAAACTTCCACATCCTATCAACACAAATTTACATGCACATCTAATCCTCCTTACATTGATCTCCTTTAACACTACATACCTCTATATAGTAGTCCACTCATGGGTTATGATGAATGGGACCCTATCACAGATCTTACCAATCTCCCATCTCAAAATCCATTTCTCAAATTCATGCAAACTTCTCTGTATCATCACAACTACCTTATGAAAATCCTATTTGAAATGAACATCCCATCTCGTCCCCTAGTAGGACATGAAGCTACCTTATCTAAGTCTAAATATAACATCTTATACTAATACTAAGAGATGTCTATACATATTGACAAAATAATGGACACTTTCTCTCTCTCTCTCTCTCTCTCTCTCTCTCTCTCTCTCTCTCTCTCTCTCTCTCTCTCTCTCTCTCTCTCTCTCTCTCTCTCTCTCTCTCTCTCTCTCTCTCTCTCTCTAATTTCCTATTGATTTTATGATTCCATATGAGATTCTACTTCATGTGGATGATCCTCCCCTATTTATAAGACTCCAAATTGATGACATCTAATTTAAGCATTTTTTTATTGATGAGGGTTCATGCAAATGTGTTTCCTCTCTTGAATTAATTAAAAACCTTGGATACTCTAAGTGTAATCTTAAGTCCACACATAACACATGTCAAGGTTATGATCAAAGGAAAATTCTTCCCTTAGGTTGTGTGTGGCTCCCTATTATCATCCCACCTATCACTGTTAGAGTGAATTTTTTGATCTTCAATTTCACCCTTTCCTATAGTATATTTCTTTGTAGGCCATGGACTCATCACACGAGGGATGCCACCTATTTTTCCTGCCAATGTGTCAAGTTTCCTCATAATGGTGTGATTTATAAGATTCAAGGAAAAACTAACCCTAGGAATTTTTAACAATTCCAAGACTATGGTTTACTCAAGATTCCAACCAATTAACCCTTGTCAAGTGTTCCATTTCAATAATATCCACATTTTAATTTCCTTATCAACTCTATGTGAGGTTATCATGGTAACCCAAAACTCATCAATAATATACCATATAACCTCTTAGATTTTGATGGCAATGAGCTAAACAAGATCAACCTCAAGATAAAAACTTTTAATCTCTTTCCTCATCTCATTTTCCAACTTCTACCATATTTGAAGTCATATTCCCATCAACCACCTAGTGATGATATACTTGTAGTCTTAGCTAAGACTCATCAATCTATTCATCATTCCACATTCGATGAGAAGGTCATACCTACTTGCATAATTGATCTTCATACACTCAACTATAATTATGGTTATGATTTAGATGATCCGTTTCTAAGAGGTCTTGTTTAGGCTAGAGATGTTGAGACCCTTCATTATCATTCTTCTTTATATTGTATTATTATTTATCTTATCATATTCTATCTTATGTAATTCCTAATTTTAGCATCATTCCTCTTGTTCATAGGGTAAAAATATTGTATTTGAATGGCACACCTCCAATTTTTTGAATAACCTCTTAGGAACATGCTTATGTATCATGCTATAATTAGTCCTTATCACTTCATTAGATACTAAGATACCTATATCCACCTTCCCCTTAATATGATTTATACTATCCTAAATCCCTATATACATCTTGTTCCTCCCTTAACTAATCTTAGTCCACATCCTATTCCCACTCTACCTTTAGTTGATTATCTTCTTAATTTTGATTTTGTTTTTGCTTCAGTGAAGCCTCATGCAATCTCTCCACTAGCACTACCTCCCCTAATTGATGGCCTGCTTCCCTTACTAATGCTTGCTCCTCTACCCACCCAATGGGTTGATCAAACATATTATGACATTCATAGAGTTTTTAGTCATTGGACTAGAGATTGTAAACTATACTATCCGTCCTTTGTTTTTTCTTCCACTCCCTCTATTAATACACCCACAAAGTCTACTAACAAGCATATATATTGCTTACATGACACAGATAATCATTCATCCACATATTTTTGGAAGCTTAGAAAATATATTAACACCTTGTGTCCTAATATTCCTTAGCCTATAAACAATTTTATACCTCCTCCCATGTTATTACTTGAGTATATTCCCAAATATGGAGAGGTATATTGTTTGTGGTACTAATGCAATACCCATCACATCAATTATTTTTGCATCCTCTAGTAATATCTTTAGGATCACCTTATTACCATTATTTCATCTACTATATAACATCCCATAGGTCACCCATGTAAGAAGTCTCCCTATCTTACCCTATGATTCCTCTGCTGTTGGTCCCTTCTTCCCTTTTGGTTCCTCTACTTGTGTTCCTTTTTCCACCTATGGTTCCTCCACCCATGGATCCACCTTCACCTATGATCCCTTCTGCACTAGTGGCTACTTCATATCCCATAGATTATAATCATATTCCTTCTCATGGGTATCTTATGCATGATGGTCCTTTTGAGCATGATCCCTTAGTAATGCCCACATTTTCTATTGAGGAGATTAGATAAGAGGTATTTTCCTAGCTTTCACTGAAGATTGATGAGACCCTTAGTGTAGTTAGAGTCCAACTTCAGATAAATCTAAAAAATGTTATGGATAATGTTTGTGGATAAATTTACTAATATTTATGAACACGTCATGGCATACCTTCACTTTCTTATTCATTTTAGATTGGACATGTACTCCAAGTTTATATTTATCTACTTTATATATCATTTGACTTTGTGTCAAATTATTTCTTCACTTATCTATCTTATATCACTATTTTCTATTTTGCATTATATGTTGTTTATGGTGTTATTTTCTTTCCTTATGATCTCTTATGGATTCTTTTCATGATTACATGCTTTTATTTATGAGGATATTTATTTTTAGGGATGTCTTATTATTTTCTCATGATTTTTTACTATCTTATATTCATAACACAGATAATAATTATTTTGACTTAGTTATACAAACATGTTCCCCTTATTAATCTTTGTTTAGCATGTGATTATTTAGAAAACAAGTCATCTCAATATAATCTCATTTTACTAGTCCACCTTAGATATCCCTTTATTCCCCTTACATTTCCCTTTGTAAACTAATCATACACATGGTTGAAACTTGAGATAACATATTTTTTCATAATTTTGATTAATTTTTTTAGTCAGTCATGTCTTTGGATACTTATCTTCCTTTAGCCAAAGTATAAATCTCATTCGTCTATATCAATTTGTCTTGCATGTTGGTTATTCAATGTTTTTATGAAGAGGAATATTAAAATACATAAAAATTTAAAATCCAAATCATTCTAACAAAAGGAAATTATATAAAATGCAACATTTAATATTTCAAAAGTCAAATCACACTAAACAATGTGATTCAAAGCACATCTCATTTTTCTAATCGAAGCTCAAACTCCAAAATTGGCCTCATAATAGAGTCGAGTTACTTCATGGTATGATAGGCCAAAATATTAGAAAAGGATAATAATATATAAAAACTAAAAAATATTTTAGAGCTACTTATATACATCTAATTCCTAACACTATTTGTGTTGAAAATGTCAATCTAACTCAAATTGCACTCAAATGCCCAATTTAGGTCAAAATCACTAAAAATGTGCTTAAAGATTAAAACTTGTTGTAAACAAGTGATGATTTAGGTAAATGTATCCCTATATGTGGTAATGTATTTTATTTGATTCTTAACTTTGATCAATTCATTTTGACTCAAAATGTTGATTTCACCTTCTTGTGCTCTAGATCACTATTTCTCATAATTTGTTAGTACACATGATGTACCTTTGTTATTTTGTGTTAGAAACATACTAAATGGGAATAAATTTCTTATAGACACCTAAATATGGATACCAATGAGTTTCAATGAATATTTAGATGAATTTCTATCAAATATCACAATTTGGCCTAAAAACACTAAAACACACTAAATGATTTGAATCTATCATATAAAAGTGCTGATTTTGGTCATGTATCCCTAAATGGGGTAATGAATTTTATGAGATAGATAAATTTTATTATATTATTTTGATTTATAATGATATTTTCACACCTGGGTGCTTTATATTGCTCTTTTTTACCAAATTTCTTACACGAGACATTCTAAATGGGATAATGTATCCAATACATCTAACATCACCTTAAAATTCCAATACAATAAAATTTTGATCCAATAATATGACATTTTGACCAATTTGATTTCTTTGAGCATCAATTTCCAAGATTTGCACTAAAATTGATAAATCATGTTTAAGACTGATTAATTTGAATTAAGAGCTTAAGTTAATTTTCCATTAAACTTGTTGAATATTTCATTAATGTAAATTAGTTTGTAATATTTATATCATCATATGACATCATTTTTTGAGGTGACTCTTTAGGCCATAAATGTAAAAAATATCTGATTAAGCCCTCCCATGCCTCTTTAATGTCTTTCTATCCCAAATATTTACGAGGGAATCTATTGATTTTAGCCTCTAAAATTGAATGGATTATTAGCCACACATTTTCATCTTTAGATGGATGGTTTACATTCAATATGATTAATTAAAAAAATCTATAATTAGAATTCCTCACACTCATAATTTTAAGCTCTCTCAAGCCAAAGTTATGCTCAAATCCTATCTAATTGATTTTGATATAGTGTTATTATGCTAAATTCTTGAGTCAATCTTCATAAGACAAAGCCACAAATCCAATGATGTTAAGAGGAGGTCGAGAATATCGAAAGTTCCATTGATAAAGATATTTGAAGCACAATTTGAGCAAGCCACTTTACCAAATCATTTTGGAGACATAAGAAAGGTAATCGCTTTATTTTTTATGTTTTAGTTGTATTTTTTATCATTGATTTGTTATTATGTTCCTCCCTTTGATCTAGGCTTAAGGTGTTATATATTAGTGTGTTTTTGGATTTATTTTTCCTACACTAACACAATACTAATCTCCCCTTATTACAATCCTATGTTAAAAAATGGCATGCTCAGTGGGACCGTGCCCCACAAATTTGATCAAATATCACCTACAAGCAACCTCATAACCATTTATATGCATGATCTTAGAGTTTGAGGCCAAAGAGAATGAAACTTTTGATCAAAAATATGTTGTATGGAAGCCATGATTTTATCATTGTGGACTTGTGATATTATCCTTTGGACCCCAAAACCATAACTGACATAGTCATGGTTTTTTCTTACAGTAGTGATATTGCATTCAAACAAGGTTTCTGGACTAACATTTCTCTATTTGTAGGTCAAGTTAGGATATTTCAATACCACAACTTGATAGTCATGATATTGTAATACTATGATTTCACAATTTGTGATATTGTCAATTGTAGTCATGATATTGTAGATAAACTGCTAGTGGCTAACCTATACCATTGGGGTTACGTGATAATACTACAACTCTCTAAGTTGAAGGTTTTCTTTGTTATTTGTGATATTATCTATTAGAGTAGTGGTTTTGTCTATTTTTATTGTCTAACCCATGAGTTATGATATTATGCTAACCAGTCATGATTTTCTAGAGTTGTGGTATTATAATGTGGAGTTGTGGTATTGCACTGTACAAAATTGAGAGATCACTTTTCAAAGTTACTTGTCTCATTCATAAAAGAGATTCTAAGATAAACAACATTCTGACAATTTTCTTGCAAAACCTACATGGAAAGTGATCAAATCATGCTTAATTAAATTTTCTTAAACCTCTTTTGGATGCTTACAAATAATTAGGAATTTTTATTTGGTGCTTAAAGGAAAATTTAAGGTGTTTACTTGAATCATTTTGTATTTGTTCTCTCAAATCTTTACAACTTAAGGCCAAGGGTCCAAAGAACATCACCAAATATTTAATTTTAGTGATTTAAAATTGAACTCACTTCCAATTTTTTTATTTAAGTTATTTATCATTTTGTTAGTTAGATTTATTTGTGTAAAAAGGAAGTTGTGCATGTATGCTCTCCCTTTGTCCCTTATAGGGAACTTGTTGGATCAAAAGTGTCATCTTCATTGTAAGTTTATGCCTTAGTCCAAAGGTATAAAATGGATGTTATGAAGGTTTTCCCTAAAATCCACATGGCTTGGGTGATTTAGAAATAACCATAAAGCTCTTTTATTTAGTTTTTATTTTATGTATTTTGGCTTGTGAGGGGGATTTAATCAACTCCCATTATTTATTTAGGGAAGCTTTGACCTAGGGCTTCATCTCCCAACATCATCTTCAACCCCTCTCTATAGGTGGGTATATAAATTAAGATCCCTTAATTGGGATGGTAGTTTGAGTAGTTAAACCATCTCTGTTAGTAGATTCTAAGCCCAGGATGTTTGAGCATGTTAGACATCACACTACATTAATCGAGTGATGGATGTAGTGGTTGTAAAAATGGTAAGACATTTTTACAACAAGCCATATGATTTAGACCTAAATGATGTGATTCTTTTCTTATTTACTAATGTGAAATTTGGTATAAATGAGATCCATGCAAATGGTAAAAAATTAGACTTTTAAACAAAACTCACTTGCCATGAAATTATTACTGATGTCAGGTAAACCCCAAGGTCCATGTTTCCATATTTTAACTTTAGATAAGGGGGGATGTAAAATACCTAATATATAATACACTTTTATTTTGTATGGAAAATTAATTTCCTCTCATGTGCACATATAAATATGGATTCCAATAATATCATGCAACCTTGTCAATTTAGGGCTTAGGATGATTACTTTGTTGATTTTATCTTTGTCTTATATTACTTGGTATTGTTTGGAGTAAAAAAATGATTGTTAAAAAAAAACTTAAACCACAACACATTTTCCACCACATTTACTAAACAAGGAGGTGTTATGATGGCCAAGTGGAAATCATCTTTTTTGTTGTTCAAAATTTTCATATAAAAACATTGTGTCATATCATCCATTTTGGCATGGTTATGTTGCCCATTTGAGTCTAGAACATTGTCTAAATTTTTATTAAATATTTCATTGATAATTTAAATTCAAAATTTCAAATTTATGAATTCATAAGGCTGATGTGTTAATTGGGTTCACCATGTACACTAAACTTGAGGGAATTTGGGTTCAATTTCCAATTTGGAATGAAATCTATTTTAGACTCAATATCATTGTCATCATTGGTAGGACTCAATTCATCTTAAATATCACTCATGCTTTGAGTCTCAAACCACATTTCATACTGCCTTGCTTGTTACCATTAATTTTTCGTCATAGTAAATCTAGTCTTGAGTCCATTGGATACAAAACATTTACATTAGGGATTTACCAAACTTTGAATGTGTATGTCATTTGAGTTGAGGAGAGTAGTGTTACACGACTAAAATCATTTTTCATTAGAGTCTTGAATCAAACATTTGTCACACCTTTGGATTATTTTATCTTTTTTATGGTACTCAATTTTTTTTATAAACATATTTTTATAGAGTCTAATTTTTCCAAATTCTAACCAATTCAAGTATATTTTGTGAGTCTTTGTTTAGTATAATTATGTTGTTCACCTTTGTCTAGCTTATTAGTCAAAAGAGTCTAGTTTGTGTTGTTATTTGGGAGAAAATAATCTACCTCCAAGTGCCTTTTATTTTATACCTCATTTATATTGATCAATTTTATGTCCAAGAATCAGATGCCTAGTTTTTGTTATAAGTGTTTCCAATTTTTTAGATTAAACATCTCATCTATCTTTCAAGTCTAGATTTTGATGTCATTTGGCCAAAATTCCTATCATAGCCTATTTGAGCCTAGAATTTGACACCCCATTTGGCCAAAATACCTATAAACCTTTGTTTTTCCTAGATTAAACTCATTTGAAACACTTTGATCGTATATTTTGACATTTCAATTTTTGGTCTATCTAGTTGACCTTTTTTGTGTGAGACATGTAATGCTAAACACTTAACATTAGATTGTTTTGTAACAAGTCATTGCATAAGCCTTTTGGATATACATGTCCATCTTTTTAACTAGGTTATACCAAGTTTGAACCTTTTGAAATTTCTTATTTAGAGTATATAAAACTCTATTCTGTTTGGTAGAGAAGAATTTACTATCTATCTCAACATGTCTTCCTGCACTCATATTGGTTTCATATACAATCCATGTCTTAGTAATGTAATCACCTAAGAATAAATGGTTCAAGATTCATATTTAAACAATATTGTTTATGAAATGGATCCTTATCCATGTTATAACACTCAAATAGGGGCACTAAACCAAGACCTATTGACTCATTATTTGGTTAACATGCCTCTATACTCGAAACAAGATCAAGAAAAAATAGAGCAATATTTAGCTACAATACCTAAAATTGAAGAAAAATTTCCTCAACAACCATACTATGTGACTAGACCATAAACATATGATCCTTATTTATTTGAGTGTCACTTATTGGAAAACAAGGATGATATTCTGGTTAGAGCTATAGGAGTATGGGATAAGTTTCTAGTAGACTTCCCCTATGAGAATTTGTCAAGTCTAGTAAGAATGCCTCATAGCATACTATATAGTCAATAGTATTCTTATATAAATCCTTTATCTCTAGTCCCAATGGCATATCAAGACCCTAGTATGCTTACCAAAGGAAAATACATCATGGATGATCACTATATATAGATGTAGATAGCAAACCAAACTTATTTGAACTTAGCATGCAATTGTAATAATAGGAATATGTCAAACATACTTATTAATTTAGTTACTTCAATAGGAGTTTTAATATAATTGAATAGTCAATAAAATCAAGGTTTAGGGCCATTTACACAAAACACTTTGGTTGATAACATGCTCCATATCCCAACCATCTAGGAAGTATCTTATACTTCTACATAAAACACTTAGTAAAACATAATTGATAATTTTCAAGTAACATCCAATCTAAAGCAAAGTGGTAAAAGTACACAAATAAATATTCTAAAAATAAATGTGCCTTTAACTAACACCACTACTAGTTCTCAAAATCAGGGAGGAGGAGTTTATATGTCCCAATCTCAAACAACTACCACTAATCCTCAACTATTAGCTTCTTTAAGCACTCAACCAATAGGATTAGGTAGTCAATCAATGACCAATGCTGCACCACAACAAAATATGATGAATCTTACTCCTCCCCAATAGGCAATGAGTAATATTCTATAATAGTAGAAATCATCCAATGTATAAATTCAATAGAGGTAGAACATATTACCACCTTAACAGGGGGTAACCAATGTTCTACCTTACTAAGTAGTAGCAAACATAGATATTTTATTATAGATTAATATGCCAATTCAAAAATAAATGATGTATAACCAAAAACATGTAAAATATTGGTCAATGATTAATTCCAAACCTTTAAAATTAATAAACTTCCCAACAGGGATTCATGCAACCTAGAGGTTCTAATATTCCTCAAGTATCAACTAGGTAATAATTGGTTATTGGACATAGCATACCACAAGCTCAATAATAGGGTCTTGGTTCATAATTCCCCCCTCAAGAGTAAGGTTTAATTAGTTATTATCATGTCCTTATTCAACCTAAATAGGCACAAAATAGTTATATCCCTCAATCCCAACCTCAAAATACCCAAAACCAAGCCCACATATCCAACCCCAACCAAAATACCACATCATAGTATGTGTAACTTCAATATTTAAACCCTAATCCATGAATTCTAGTATATTCCCTAACCAATCCAACATACCCCACCAAATACCTCCATTATATCCTAGTCAAAGTGTTCCACTTGTGACCACCCAACCTCCACCTTAAACCAATGTTCCCTCTAGTTTCCTAGCTCAAGAACTACAACAAATAAAGGATGCCATTTACACCATCAAAGATATGAAATAAACCAAAAAATTTAAGTTGTATGACATGTGTTCTTACCCCTTCAAAATTGAGTACTTGTAGATACCATTTATTTTAGGGTATGAACCACCAAATTTTGACAAATACAAGGGGAAAGGTGACCCTAAGGCTTATTTGATGAAATTCTTCATCATATGCCAACCAGTGACATACAAAGACATATAAATATTAATAATATTCTCATGGATTATATAAATACAAGCCTTGGAGTGGTTTTTGAAGTTTCCCAAGAATTTAGTATCATATTTTGATGATATTTCAAACAAATTTGTGTATCACTTTTCATACAATCTCAAGCATGAGATTTTACTAGTCAACTTAATGTAAGCAAATCAAAAGAATGGTAAAAGATTTGAAAGTTATCTACAAATATGGAGATCCCTTACAAGCTAATTCACCCATAGTTTACAAGATAAATAATTAGCCTTTATGTTTACCAAAAATTTACATAGTGAGATATCTTATCATCTAGAAATATAGTGTGCACACACTTTTAAAGATATCATTGACAAATGTTTTTTGATTGAGTGAGACATTATTAACAAAAGGATTATAAATATTATTTATTAAAATAAAAATAAAGCTACTAATTAAGGAAATTACTAGAACAAGACCCATAACCAAGTCCAAATGCAAGCATCATGACCAGCATAGGCCAATACCTATGAAACACCTAAGCCTTTCAATTACAACAAGAATGTTGTGGAAAATGGAGTAACTAGATCATGACATGTTCAAAAAGTGAAAACACCATCTACTAAACCTATGTAGCATATGTAAATTACTCCTAACCCATAACCTTTTTAGTGAACACAAGTGTAACAACCTAGGCCCATGCAGTAAATGCAACAAACTTTGACCTCACAATATGCTCTTCCAAGGAGAACAATTCCTACTTGTCATATTTTTAGTGACCTTGGAGAACTTATTAAATCTATGCTTCACAACCTCACTGCTACTAATCTAATTAGCTATCCTATACCAGAACATTATCTTGAGGGCATTCCTTATCCTGATTGGTACCACCAAAATTAATTCTATGAATATCATCAAGTTAATAGGCATAATTTGCATCATTATGTGTAAATCAAACATTTGATTTATAATATGTTTGAGAATGGGGAGATATCATTGGATGGTGGTGCTTCCAATTCCAATTATAACCTTAAAATTTTTCAAAACCCTTTTCCATAACATAAAAACCAACCATAATAGCAAAAATAACAACAACAGTCAGTGCAACATCAATAACAATAGTATAAACCACCAAAGTCAAACCATTAGACTAAATATAATCAATAGCATCCAAATAATGGATAGAACCAAGGTTAGAATGGTAATAACTAACAAACCTACCATGTAATTCCACATGAATACAAGAGGGTTTTAGGACATATTACAAGAGGTCACATTTCCACCATCTCCATCAATTTAAGACTGAATACCAATCAATAAATACTTTTTATAAACAATGATATTAACAAACTCACAATGATAATCCTTCATTGACCTAGCACCACATACAGGCATATTAGCAAGTAGGGATTACTAATTTTAAGCTCTATAATGATAATTCATCATTGCCTCATGACCATTCATAAGTGCACCAACAATTGAGACTTATCCTATTTGGTCCCCCAACCATCACCATCATTTGTTATAAATCATGGTCTTGTATTTAATCTTTATTTTGCAATCATAACTTAATAGTTAAATATTACCATCCCAATCCCATAGCCATCTACCACTTTGTACATCATCCAACTAGCCATTCTACCTCATAATAAGCCATTTACCACTATCTAAGATAAGATGTTTGACATTGTGGAATAATTAAAAAAGATGCTTGCACAAATATCCATTTTAGATTTATTGTGTATGTCAAAAATCCACAAAAAACATCTTAAATGAGTTCTTTAGATAATCTATAGTATTAAATGATATATCCCCTAAAATTTTTAAATATTTGGTTAAACACCTAGCTCTATCCCAATAAGTAACCTTCAACCAAAGTGATATGTCATCCCTTGGCATGTTGTATAATAATCCATTGTGCATCAAAGTTTGCATAAAGTGTCACAAAGTGAAACATGGCTTTCTAGATAATGGATCAGGTCTGAATATAGTGTCTCTAAAGCTCATCAAGCTTCTTGGGTACATGACAATAGATATCCAAGTAGAAATAATCAACATTAAAGCCTTTGATAGTGAAAAACAAGAATCACAAGGCACCATCTATGTATTAGTTATCTTTGGCCCCTTGACCCATGATACACTTTATCATGTGTTAGATCTTGATTTGTCATATAATATGTTTCAAGGTAGACCTTAGTTACATGAAATTCATGTAGTCCCATTGGTGTTATACCAATGTATCAATTTCTCCCATTTAGGAATTGAAGTTTTCATACCAAGATATTTGCATCTATAAAAGTATTGTAAACATCTAGAGGTTGAGTTCAAGATCTATAACTACCATTTTAGCATGAACCTATTTTCTAAACAAGACAAGGGAAAGGTAATCCTACATGATTTACCAAAGGATAACTGCATTGATCCTAATACCCTTGATCACATTCCCACATGCTACCTCCTACAATATCTAATCATTATACCATCTCAACTAATGGCCTAGGAGAGTATTTGACCCATGACACCTTTTACATTACAAAACTTCCACAAAATTCCAAGTCCTTTGGAAGACCTAAATCCAAACCACTTCACATAGAATGGAAAAGAAAGGCCAAAGACAAATTTCATAACCATGGACCTGTCACTTTTATACTAGCATCTGGCCTAGAACAAGACCTTCTCAAAGGTGATGAATTATTGTTAGACACTAACAAGTAGGCTAATTATTATAAAAATGCAAAGTATCATATTCTTAATAGTATCATGGAAAATAAAGATGATGAAGGAGGAGGCCTTAAACTATATCAATAGGGAGCACTTGAGCCAATTTTTATGACTAAGTACAAAGGACCCTATGGACTTAGATTTAAACCACTCAGGGATGACCCCATGTACCTTAATCATGTTCCAAAACCGACAACTAGTGACAATAATGTTGACATCAAAGTAGAGTCTGATCATAACCTTTTTGATGACCTAGTTGAGACCAATCTATTTGACACTCATTCCATTTTTACCCTTAAACTAGTCATTCATCATAACCCACTTCCATTATATTATCCCTAACTAATAGATTGGGACCAAAAAGAATCTAATTTGATAATTGATAAGTTTTAACATGATGAGGCTTTCTATGATTTTCTAGGCCTTAGGGATAATGTTCTGTTGGGGGACCATAAATTAGGGTTCTTAATAAATTTGGATCTTGAAGCTTATTTTAGAGAATAGGTGAACACCCTTAGCCAAAATCAAATAAATAAAACATTGAGGTCCTAGATTGAAAACCTCTTTGAGGCACTTTTAGACCAAGGAAAAAGTAATTAAAAAGGCTATTCTAGCAGTGAAAACCTATTTTAGGTGACATTAGATGGGGGTGTTCAGCCTTATTCAAGCATAGCTCAGGAGACTACCAATGACAAACTTGTCTCTGGGTCTAAATTCATTTTTGAAGAACAACAATCCTTTGATCAAAGCATTTAGGAGTTTCTAATAGTCTTTGTCACATGACCATATCTCCTGTTGGGGGATTATGATTCATCATACCTAGGATAGCTCTAAGAACTAGTCCTAAAAAAGGACTCTAATATTGTCATTTATTCTATATCTTTTCCCACTATTATTGAAGATGGTTAGACCCTTCTAATGGAAGATACAACAAAAGTAAACATCAGGTTCCCATATGACCCAAAGTGGATCAAGCTAGATGTGTCCCTTATTAAGAAGGATTGTGAACTCCTTACATCCCTTTTGAGATAATTTATAGATATATTTACATGGGCGTATTATGACATGCTAGGTTTGGACCCCATCTTGGTTATACACCACCTTGTGTACACCTTAATGCCAAACCAATGAAACAAAAGTTGTGTAAGATGTATCCTTGCATTAATGTATTAGTAAAGGAGTTAGATAAATTGTTGGAAGATTGATGCATTTAATCAATTGAGTATTCAAAGTTGATACCAATGTTGTATTAGTCAGCAAAAAACTACAAAGAATCAAAATATATACTAATTTTTACATCATTAACAAGGCTTGCCCTAAGGTTGAGTTCCCATTTCAAAATATTGACATGATAGTCGATTCCATAGTGGGTTATGAGATACTTTCATTAATCCATGGATTTTAGGGTACAATCATATTAGAATAACACTAAACAAATAACACAAGATAATGTTCACCACTCTATGGAGAACATTCTATTATCAAGTTATATCATTTAGTCTTAATAATGTAGGGGCCACATACCAAAGAGACATGACCATCATATTTAATGATATGATGTATGACATTATTAAAGACTATGTCAATGGCATTCTTGGTAAATCAAAGACCAGGGATGATCATCTAGTAGTGTTATGCATAATATTTGAAAAACTTCATGAGTACAAAGTTAGACTAAATCCTAATAAGTGTGTCTTTGGAGTTACATCAAGAAAATTATTTGGCTTCATTATGTCTCATCAAGGTATTGAAGTTCATCTAGCCAAAGTACAAGCCATAACTCATATGCTACCATTGACTAATTTGAAGTAGCTTCATAGTTTACAGGGCAAGATCTAGTCTATTTAATGCTTCTTATCATAGTTGGCCAAAAAATTCCATCCTTTTATGTATATTTTGAAGAAGGGGGTCACATTTTACTGGGATACTCACTACTAGACAACTTTTTAGTAGTTAAAGGACTATCTAGTGAATCCAAATATTTTGTTGCCTCCTATGTTAGGAAATCCATTTTGGTTATATCTATCAACTATGTACAATGAATTGGGGGAAATTTTGTCTCAACACAATGATAGTGGCAAGGAACATGCCATGTACTATTTAAGATTTACATTGGCTATGTATGAACATATTTATACACCCATTGAAAAAGCTTATTTATCCATGGTATTCATAGATTATAAACTATGTCATTACATGTTAAATAATAAGATCATGGTTATTTCAAATGTAAATATGCTGAAGTATCTACCATATAAAATATCTTTACAAGGCCACATGGCCAAATAGATCGTACTTCTTACTCAATTTGACATCCAGTACATCAACCAAAAATCAATTAAGGGGTAAGTTCATATAGATTAACTTGTTGAAGCACCCCTTGCTGATATAAAATCATTCACATTATAATTTCTTCATGATTCCATTATGACCATCATTGATACACCTCTTAGCAGTAGCACTAGACGTTGTATTTTGATGGGTCATTTATGACACATGGAACAAGGGTAGGCCTTTTATTTATTACATCATAGGGGGATCTAATCCCAAAATCATTTAGGATCAGCTTTCCTTATATTAATAACATGGCCTACTATTAAGAACTTGTTGTAGGGATTAAATAGGTGATACAATGTAACATACAACATCTTAAGGTTTATGGTGATTCTTAGCTAATCATCAATCATGTTATAGATAAATTTTAAACCAAAGATGAAAAGTTGGTGTCACACAAGACCATGGTGGACACTCTCAAATAGTAGATTATTGATGTCCAATTTGAACATATACCAATGGTAAGTAATAAAACCATATATGTTATGGCTACTATTGGATCTTTGATTTAACAAATAGATATGTCTTAAGAGTATTAATTCCTCATCAATAATTTTTTAGAACCAGGTCATGAACATTCAACCATCATAATGATCCATGATATTTTTGGTCCTCACTCTATCTAGTACTCAAAACTTTAAAACTACCTCTAAGACCAAATTATATGACTTAAACTATCTTAAAAGAAATCCAAAACCTTCATCCAGCAAACCACTCATTATATGTTAATTGGATCAACCCTTTACCACTATAATTTTGATGTAAATCTACTTCATTTTTTCACTTTAGAAAAACATACAATAACATTATGGGAAGTTCACAAAGGAGTATGTGGAGCTCACACTAGTGGAGCATTCCTCTCTGAAAAGCTCTTGCATATTGGTTATTATTGGCTCATAATGGACATAGATGTAGTTGCATATGCAAAGAAATATGACAAATGTTAATGCATAACAATATAATTAATTCCCCTATCAAAACTCTAAAACTAGTGTTGACACCATACACATTTGCTATATGGGGCCTTAATCTCATTAGGAAGATAAGCCCACCTTATTTTATGGCCATAAACATATCCTTACCACCATCGAATATTTCACTAAGTGGATTAAAGTTATACCCCACTTACATAAATGGAAAGCAAATTTCTAAAGTCATCTTTAATCATCTCATCTACCACTATGGTATCTCTTTTGACATTATATCTAATAAAGGAGGATCATTCAATAATAAGGATGCCAAAAAGCTATGTACCAAGTATAAAATTACACAACATTTCTCTATGGCATATTACCCTCAAGGCAATGGCATGGATAGGTCGAAGCATTAAACAAAAGTATTGTTAACATCCTTAAAAAGATTGTTAATGATTCCAGTCATGACTGGCACCTTTATATATCTTGTGCCCATTAGGCATACTATACTGATCATCATACATCCACAAGAGGCACTCCATACTAACTATTAAGTTGTGGAGCTAAAAGCTTCACTGATGCAGACATGGAGGAGGGTGCAGAAGGGTTGTTGAGTGCCACAGACACCAGCGTCGGTCAGGCCAACCGACATTGGCAAGAAGGAGACAGGAAGCAACCAGCATCGATTAGAGATCGGCCAGCGTCGGCGACCCCCAGGCAGACAGGGACCGGCGTCGGTCGCATGTGTGGTTCGACTGCGAGTTTATTATGGGTAGTTGGTTGATGAACCAAGTGTTTGCATGCTTAGTGCTAATTTTAGACTGAGAGCTATGGATCTAATTATTGTACTAGGTGTCTAATTATTGTTTGGATGAGATCTATATAATAGACTCATGGTTGTATTTTAAAGTAGTGCTAGGGAGTAAGAGAGCATAATTATAAGCTCCTTCGGTGTGTGAGGTAGAGCAATGGTGCGTTCCTCCTAGTGCCACAGTACCAGGTGTGTGGGTGCTGGATTGGAGAGTCAGCTAGATTCTTCAGGTATGTATGATCTTGGTCATCAGGTGAGCATGGCCCTTATAGGAGATCTACATGGTAAGTAAGATCGTTGATCTATAGGTGTGTGTGTGTGTGCAAGGTCAAGGTTCACAGGTGTGCAAAACTAGTATTAATCTGTAGGTTAGAGATTAGATAGGATAGCAACACAACAGGGAGTAGGATCAGGCAGGATCTACTTGGAGTATGGTGTGTACTCATTGGTATGTATGTGGAGTACATGGAGAGCTAAGAGGAAGGCAAGGCAGTTCCTTCCATAAGTATGGTCTGTTGAATTGCAGGTTGTTGCAAGTTCATGGGAGATCTACTTGAAGTACTTTGAGTACTTGTGGAGTGTGTGGAGCACAGGTGTAAGGTGAACACCAACTCTGTGTTTGAGTTGGGTGTTGGGACCTAGTAGAGAGAGCTTTGAGGAGAGAATTACTGTTCACTTGAGGTGTGGGAAACCTCTGAAGAGGTGGTGGAGAAGAAGTGGCATCTTCTTTATTGTATTCTTTTCTGTAAAAGTTATTAATACAAGTTGTGTATTGTCTCTCATATTCTGTGTTATTCTAAATTCTAGTTACTTGTTGAATCTGGTTAATTTTTGCATAGTAAGTTGCTTGGTTTGGTAATCAATTGTGTGCTTCCAGTGTTTCGCATCCTGACAAGTGGTATCAGAGCTAAGGTTGCAGGGAGCAGGTTTTGTGTTTGGTTATAGGTCACTCTTAGGGGTTTCTGATTGAGTGGGAGTAGAGCAATGGCAGATGAAAGTAAGCTAAGAATGGAGGAGTTGAAAAGCACAGATGGTCACTTAAGGTCCCATGGAAAGAAAGTGTAGGTAAAAGAATATTGTTGGTTTGTGGAAGATCAACAAGAAGGAACTGAAGAAGCAGATGTTGCAGGTGATGTTGCACAGGATGCTCTGGGAGGTTTCTTGGATAAAGTTGAATTTTGGATAAAAGATTCAGTTGCCTCTTTCCATGCAGCCCCAGGTAGAGGAGCTGGTGAGCCTTGCCAAAGAATTGGCAAAGGGGAAGTGAAGCTGAAATTGTAGGTGGCTAACACACAGGTGTTAATGAAGGTCATGCAGGTCCCAGGTTTGGAGATATGGCTAATTTCTTCAAAAAGATTGGGTGATGAGAGATGCACAAGAACTCTCACAGCGGGTGCACTTGAATTAGCTGGTGGTAAGAAAATAGGTACTCTTTATCTACTTGTTTATATTACTGATTCTTCTTCTATTGAGGAGATGTGGCTTCGTAGGCTTGGTCACATGAGCAGGAAGGAGATGCATGTTCTTAAGTGAAAGATAGATATATTTGATAGGCTTAAGAACTGGAAAGCCTTGGTGTTCTTGGAGGAGATGGCAGATAGAAACCAGTGGATGGTGCTGGATACTTCTGAGCAGAGCAATTTGGACATGGGTTTTGATTCAAAGGAGCTCACAGGTAAAAAGTCATCACTCACAGGCGAACACAGATACAAGCATTGGTTAGGAAGAATGGGCATCAAACAGACAGGTGCCAATGTTGGTCATGTGCAGACCAAAGCCGGTGATGTCGAGAAGGGTAAGACCGACGTCGGTCAGGAGGACTGATGTCGGTAGTAGGTAAGACCGACGTCGGTCAGATGACTGATGTCGGCAACAAGGACACCAACGTTAGTAGGTTGGTAGTCAGGGACAGATGCATGGGAACCAACATCGGTCGGATGTAGACTGTGGAGTGACCAAGGTCGGTCACTATCATGGATTTTGGGTGGACAAAATGTTGTCAAGGAGTCTTAAACACCCATATGGAGGACTGAAGACGTAAGTAGGCCCTCAAATTTGTTGTTCCTCTTCTTTATACTCATTGTTGATTGTAGAGGAGGAAGGATCTAGGAAACAGGTGGGAGCATGGCAGGGATATGATGCAGAACCAAATGGGAGTTTTGGTAGGGTTGCCAACCGGTGCGAAAGTACAGAGACGAATGGATTCCTTAGTTAAAGAATAGAGTGAACAGACACATGAGACGGAAGACTAGGTATATGGTCTTGAGGAAGCTATAGGACAGTGGTATAAGTTTTGATAGGTGGATGACAGAGCATGACTCTAGTCAATGTCAGGGTAACTACTGTGGTTTGTCTTACCAGGTGGATGATGAGTCGCGACATCATTTTGTTGTTGTATGTGGATGGTATATTTTCTAGTAGGGTTTATACATACAGGGTTTTGCTGAGCTAAGGGTAAGATTAGTTCAGTGGCATGTCAGGAGGAGTTTGGAGCAGTGAAATTCTTTGACATGGGAGGCATGGAGATCACAGGTTGATTTTGTCTCCAGAGGGAGCTGATGTGAATCATGTGTTGGTGAGATGTAGGATGCAGAATCAGAGCGCACCAAGGGCTAGACAGTTCTGTGTCTGAAATCACATGAGGTCTAGTATAGACCTGAGTTTTCCCAAGTAGTGGGAGTGTCAGAGAGTTAGGAGCCAATTCAGGGAAGTGGGTTCTCAGGGATTTGAGAGGGACCAGCAGCAGGTATACATGCAGGGTCAGGACTTCACTACATGTGTTTGTAGATTCGGATGTGGCAGGGTACTCGGGTGACAGGTGGTGCACCACGGGATGTGTGGTGGGTTGTCTTTAGGATTGATCTTGAAGAGGGATACAAACCAAGAAATAGATTAGACGGAGTATAGGTACAGGTACAGTGTAGCTATTTATCTCCAAGTGGGAGATTGTTAACTTGTGGAGCTAAAAGCTTCACTGATGCAGACATGGAGGAAGGTGCAGAAGGGTTGCTAAGTGCCATGGACACCGGCATCGATCAGGCCAACTGACGTCAGCAGGAAGGAGACAGGAAGCAACCGCCGTTGATCAAAGATTGGCTGGCTTTGGTGACCCCCAGGCGGACAGGGACCGACGTCAGTCACCTGTGTGATTTGACTGTGAGTTTATTATGGGCAGTTGGTTGACGAACCAAGTGTTTGCATGCTTAGTGCTAATTTTAGACTAAGAGTTGTGGATCTAATTATTGTATTAGGTGTCTAATTATTGTTTGGATGAGATCTATATAATAAACTCATGATTGTATTGTAAAGTAGTGCTAGGGAGTAAGAGAGCATAATTATAATCTCCTTCAGTGTGTGAGGTAGAGCAATGGTGTGTTCCTCTTAGTGCCACAATACCAAGTGTGTGGGTGCTAGATTGGAGAGTCAGCTAGATTCTTCAGGTATGTATGATCTTGGTCATCAGGTGAGCATGGCCCTTATAGTAGATCTACATGGTAAGTAAGATCGTTAATCTACAGGTGTGTGTGTGTGTGTGCAAGGTCAAGGTTCACAGGTGTGCAGAACCAGTATTGATCTGTAGGTTGGAGATCAGATAAGATAGCAACACAATAGGGAGCAGGATCAGGCAGGATTTACTTGGAGTGCGGTGTGTACTCATTGGTATGTACGTGGAGTACATGGAGAGCTAAGAGGAAGGCAAGGCAGTTCTTTCCATAAGTATGGTCTATTGAATTGCAGGTTGTTGCAGGTTCATGGGAGATCTACTTGAAGTACTTTGAGTACTTGTGGAGTGCGTGGAGCACTTGTGGAGTGCATGGAGCACAGGTGTAAGGTGAAAACCAACTCTGTGTTTGAGTTGGGTGTTGGGACCTAGTAGAGAGAGCTTTGAGGAGAGAATTACTATTCACTTGAGGTGTGGGAAACCTCTGAAGAGGTGGTGGAGAAGAAGTGGCATCTTCTTTATTGTATTCTTTTCTGTAAAAGTTATTAATACAAGTTGTGTATTGTCTCTCATATTCTATGTTATTCTGAATTCTAGTTACTTGTTGAATCTGGTTAATTTCTGCATATTAAGTTGCTTGGTTTGGTAATCAACTATGTGCTTCCAGTGTTTCGCATCCTGACAATAACTTGTTTATGGTACTGAATCTATTCTCCCCATTGACTTTGAGATACATTCTTTATACATCTCTTTCAAGAATTTTTTAGATGATAATGATTATTGTGTAGTTCACTTTCAATATCTAGAGTTACTTGATGAGAAATGCATAGATATAGTGAACAATATCCAAGCCTATTAGAACTGACTCTGAGTCCATTATAATCAATGCATGAAACATATAATTTTAAATTGGTGATATTATCCTTAAAGAGAACTAAAAGAATACCATGGCTGAAAATAAGTATAAAGGCACGTTCAAACCCAACTAGGTTTACCCTTTCACCATTACATCAAAATATGGAATAGGAGCATACGAGTTCACCACACCAGATGGAAATAAACTTGATGAGATGATGAACATTATCCACCTCAAGTGGTACTGTGCTTGAGTGACTTGGTGTATTATCTATAAGGACCATTTCAAGTTGTACTATATTATTAATTTTATTCTTTGTATCATCTTACCATTTTACTATCCTATCATTTTACCAACCTATCACTTAGTCATTCTACCATACCTTTCCCATCAATAGAGTTATTTTCTACCTCCCTATCTGACCCATTGACCTTGGTTCCATTCCATTAGATCCAAAGCTGCTTTTAGCAAGAGGATTCAGATTTAATTTTAACATTTATTTCAAGCATTCTAGATAGAAGAAATATTTTGGAGTAGTAAGACATAAGTTTGGAAATTTCATCCTTTATTTCTTATTTCATTCTCTCTCATTATCATACTACTAATTATAACCTCCTATGGGAAAATTAGTATCATTAACTTATGGCAGTGTATTTTAGTTATAATTGCCTATGGGAAAACTAGGGGAAACACTTGTTTATTATGACTTAACCATACCAACTAGCCATTTCTTATGACATAATGTGCAATCATAGTAACTATGCCTATTTTTTCTAAATTGACTACTACACTTTTTAGATTCCTCCACAGTAGGGTGAAACTATAGTGACTTGAGGTTCCCTCCTGGGACTATGTAGGTAGCACTATATATTTGTTGAAGTTAGCTTAGTAACCCTTTCCACCATTCTCTTACAATTTTTTGAGCAACTTAAGCCATTCTCTTACCATGTTGTGATAAACCTAAACCACACTCTCACCATTTAGTGAGCTTGTACCATTTACTATCTCACCATTCTTGATTGAGTTGAGATACTCTAAAATATCAAAAACATTATAAAATCATTTAGAAAAAACAAAAACATTGACCACTTCTTTGCCTTAAGGATTCTAAGAACCCTAAATAAGTCACAAGAAAGTCACTAATCACTTAGTTTCCTCATCCTTTTTATCCTTTTATCCCATGTACTTTCCATTTTTCAAGACCATTTTTATTATTCTATTAGATCTATCATGTTTGTTTTTCATTGGTTATCATTTTCATCCCATTTCCTAGGAGAAATACATTTGGCCTAAATTTTTTGCTAGATATAATGTCCATGGAACTATGTAGGCAATTCCCACTTGCCTAGTGCATATAAAGATAGCTCAACCACCCCCTTCATTTTTTTATATTCCCCATTATGTTTGTTTGTTAAGTTTTTGCCTATTTTCTAGGGGCAATGTTCATCATGTTTTTTATACTAGCATTAAGACTAACTATTATTTTTTCCTTTGTTTGTTTATTTCTTTACTTGTTTTTTTTGTTTTTTATTTGTGTGCTTATTTGTTTGCTTTTAGTAATATTACCTTAGTTTAGTCTAAATATATTCATTAGTTGATTCCTTGCACATTTATACTTAAATACATCCATATTCATATGTCTAAATTACCATCATGGTTTTTATCATTGGTGCATTACTTTTTATTGAGTATTGGTCTCAGGAGTTAGTCTTTATGCATCTTTTAGCCTAGTCCTCATGGTGTTCTATCATGATTCCTACCATCACATGCTATAGAAAAAATCAAGTTCAAGAGGTCTACATAGTAATGGTAGCATCAACATCTCCTTGGCCTCAGCATCAACAACATCCTGATCCAATCCCAATTATATCCTGAGTAATTAAATAATAAAAGAATTTCAACCTTTATTAGTTCAGACGAGCATCTCCCTACTAGCAAGTTATCCCAATTCATATTTATCCTTTGTATCAAGTTACCCACATTATATTTTCCATCATCAACCAATCAATCATGTTTTCCATAATTAAGGTCTAATGATTATAACCACTTATGGGAAAATCATTATACACCATCCCAACTACATTTATCAATGATTATAAGCACCTTTGGGAAAATCATTATGTTGTTACCAAATTTTACTCTCTTTTTCCTAAACAAAGGCATGCTTTTATCTTGTTATCTATCCTAACTAGGGAAGCTCCATATTCTCAATGACTGTAATTGCCTTGGGCAAATCATTGTGTTATCATACCATATTTCCACTATTAGGGTACAATATTTTTAACCACCTTTGGGTAACCCATTGTACACCATCCCACTTGCATTCTTAGTGATTTTGACTAATTTTTCAAAATCATTGTGTTCTCACCCCATCATCTTTATATGTTTGATCCCCTCATCTCACTTCTTTCTTTTTGAAGGATAATTTTGTGACCTCCTTATGCTAACCATTCCCTCAAGGGGGTATTATATAGTTCATCCATTGTTATTAAATTTATAGGCATACATGACCTTTTCATTATGTAAGAAGATGTTACTATGCATATGGTTTGTAACACCTTCCTAAATAGGGACAAACTATAGACACCTAAATGTGTCCACCAATGACCTCCAATCAAGCTTCAGACCAATTTATTTCAAATATCACAATTGGCTTAAAACACTAAAACATTCTAAATGATTTGAATTTGTCATATACAAGTGCCAATTTTGGCCAATTTATCCCTAAATGGGGCAATGCATTTTATCAGATAGCTAACTTTGATCAAATCATTTTGAGATAAAATGACATCTTTACACCTAGGTTCTCTAGATTGATATTTTTTACCAAATTTTTTACATGAGACATATGCCCTTATTATTTTGTGTTGGAAACATCATAAATGGGTTAATGGATCAAATCATCTAACATCACATTTTAATTCTAATCTAGTTAAATTTCAAGCCAATAATATGTCATTTTGACTAATTTGATTAATTTGAGTACCAATTTCCAATATTTGCACAAAAATTAATAAATCATATTTAAGATTAACTAATTTAAATTAAGATATTAAGTTAATTTTCCATGGAACTTGTTGAATATTTCATTAATGGAAATTAGTTTATATTATTTGCATCATCATGTGACATCATTTTTGAGGTGTTCCCATAGACCATAAATGTAACAAATATCTAACTAAGCCCTCGTATGACTCTTTAATACCTCTTTATCCCAAATATTTATGTTGGAATTTATTAATTTTAGCCTCCAAAATTGAATGGATTCTTAGCCACACATCTTCATCTGAGATGGATAGTTCAAGTTCATTCTAATCAATTGAAAAAATATATAAATAGAATGCCTCATACTCATGATTATAATCTCTCTCAAGCCAAATTTATCATGCTCAAATTCTTTCAAAAGTGATTTTTATATAGTGTTATTATTCCAAATTATTGATTCAAGATTCACAACCTAAAGCCACAAAGCTAGTTATGCCAAGAGGAGGTGGAGAATAGATAAAGCTCTATTGATAAGGACCTTTGAAGCATAAATAGAGCAAGCTAATTCAACAAATCATATTGAAGACACAAGGAAGGTAAAAGGTTTGTCTTTTATGTTTTAGTTGTGTTTTTATCATAAATTTGTTATTATGCTCCTCCCTTTGATCTAGGCTTAAGGTGTTAGCTATTAGTTTATTTTTGGATTTGTTTTTCATACACTAAAATGATACTAATATACCCTTATTTAAATCCTAGATTCACAATTCCAACGCATCTAACATCACCTTCCAATTCTTCATGAGTCAAATTAAGACCTAGTAATATGACTTTTTGACCATTTTGATTAATTGATGACTAATTTCCAAAAAATTACAAAAATATTGATTAAACTTGTTTAAGGATAATTCATTTAAATAAAGAGTTCAAGTGTATTTTCTATGTATGTTATTGATTATTGTAATATTGGAAATTGATTCCCAATATCTGCATCACCTAGTGACATCATATATGGGGTGGCATCCTTAAGTCATAAATTAATAAAATATCTAAATCATGGGCACCCATGCTTAATTAATAACTCTTCTTCTTAAATCATTATGAGGCTATTTATGGATTGAATTCTAAATATTATATTAATAGATGGCACACATATCAATCTTGAGATGGATAGTCATGTTTAATCTTAGACCATTTCCAAAATTTATAAATAAAAGAGCATAGACTACCATTTCTTAAGATAAAAATTATATAATTATAATATATAATTATCTCCACAACCTTTTGTGTTAATCATTTGTATTATTTTCAAGATTCATTTGATAGGCTAGATTAGAGATTTCTTCTATTGAGCCTAGGTTATGCTTAGTGTTCTTGAGGGAATGGAAGAGCAAAGAAGACATTGTTGACAAAGATAAGAGCACTAGATCAAGGGGAGAACATGCTTGGAGATGCTCTTGGGTGGTAGAATCAATTAGAGAAGGTAACTAGTATTAATTTATTTCAATTTGTTCTTCATTATCATCAATAAACCCTACATAAATAGGTTAGCTTAGATTGTCAATTCTTATGCATTTTTTTATGATTTTTCATGACTAATGTTTGAATTAATATTATTTGTAATCCATCCTACATCTTGACATGCCCAATGGGATATATGGAGTCCATTTTAGTAAGGAAGATACTATGGTAATTTTAAATTTCTATTTTAGTCATTAAAAATACCTTTAAATTCATTTTTCAAGATTGTTTTCCAATGTTTGTGTGCACACATAAGCCACATAGTGACCATCGATGGTTTTGAGTGACTGCCAATAGTTCTGCCAATCATTGTTAGTTGGGTTATAGGGGAAAACCCATTTAAAATTTTTCATTTTAAGTATTTTCTCAAGATTATTCCTAACAAATTGGGTTTTCTAGGTCTTTGGTCTGAATATAGTTTAATTTAGAAGCCTAACTTCTAGAGATTTTATTCTAACATCATTTTTTTAAACATAAAATTGATACCTTCAGGTTGATAGGTAACCCATAGCGGTTAAGTATCGACTAGCCATAGTTTCCTAAAAATTGATCGATGATGGTCTTAAATGAATTGGTGATGATTAAAGGTAACCGTCGATGGTCACTATGTTTTCTAACAACATAAACCTAAGAGCACATAAACCAAAGTTATTTGTCTCATTTATAAAATTGATTCAAAGATAAATAAGACTCATAATTTTTATGCAGGACCCATGAGGAAAGTGAAAATTTGAGCTTAATTAAGTCTTTTTAACCTCCTTTTAGTGCTTAAAAAGAATTAGGAATCTTTCCATTTGGTTCTTTAAAGGAAAAATTACTTGTTTATGTGAATTTTTGTAGTTTTTTTTATAACTTTTTGCAACTTAAGGCCAAGAGGCCAAAGAACATCACCAAACACTTCAATTTGGTACTTTGAAACCAAACTTGCTTCAAATTTTTATTTTAAACAAGTCATTTATCATTGCTTGTCTTATTAAGAATTATTTGAGTAAAAAAGAATTTTTGCATTATGCTCTCTCCCCATCCCTTATATGGAAATTGTGGGATTAAAAATGTTATTTTCATTGCAAATTGTGCCTTAGTCCAAAGGCATAAAAAGTATGTTGTCAAGGCTCTCCCCAAGACCTGCATAGCTTGGGTGATCTAGAAACAACCATAAAACCTTTTTACTTATTTTATGCATTTTGTCTTGCAAGGGGGATTATATCACCTCCATAAGTTCTATAAGGAATATTTGACCTAAAGATTCATCTCCTGACATCATCTTGAACCTCTCTCAATGGGGGGGTATCTAAATTGGGATCACCCCACTAGGATAATATCAGAGTTGACAAAATCTAGATAATGCGAATGCAATGGAGACATGATCACATGAGATAAATCTAGTGCACATCACATAGATGCTAAAGCAATTTGAAATTATACAAGAAGATAAATTACACAAGACAAATAGGAGAAAACCCAATATCTGATTAACATGAGATGGCCAAAGTGAGGAATACATATAGAAGAGCTCATAACTCCTCCATAAAAGGTGGTCAAGGCACCCCAAGAATAGACTGTAACTCCTCCATGAAAGGTGGTGACAAGGTGCTAATAATAGAGAAGTAACTCCCATCAAGGGAGTTACTTATGACATTCTTATGACGCCTATGACACATCTATGACACACATCTCCACATAAGCTAGCCTATCCCACGAATGTAGGAAAACTCCATGTATGCACAAACATATAATTTCGCTAATTAAATAATAGGGAAAAATAAAAACCTACACTAATACCCACCCATAAGCATACCTTAGGTGGGCAGTGTGGAAATATAAAATGGGTCCCAGTAACTAGGCCTGATGAGGTACCCATGTACAAATGCAATCTCCCATAAGATAGAGAAAAGGAGAGAACCCATAGGAAAAAAACTCCCCCCCCAAAGAGAGACATCAAAGAAATGAAGAGGCTAGAAGCCCCCCACCTGAAGATGATGCTACTACAGATGTAGACCACACCCAAAGAAGAGCTTGTAGATGAATGAACTTGCTCTCGGTGAAAGGTTTGGTGAAGATGTCTGCAACCTACTCTGAAGACTGGAAAAATATCAAGTCAATGACCTGACTATGAATAAGCTCCCAAATGAAATGCATGTGAATCTCTATGTGCTTGGTCTACTGGTGCTGAACCAGATTCTTGCAAATCTAAATGGTACTATGGTTGTCATAATAAATGATGGTGGGCTGCCTGATAGGAATGACAAACTCAAAAAGAATCCCTTGAAGCCAAATAGCCTCAGTAGTTGCATTAATAACTCCCCTGTACTCTACCTCTATGGATGATATAGCAATAGCATTCTACTTCTTGCTAGACCAACTGATAGGACTAGAACCTAGAGAAAAACTGTAACCAAAAGTGGAATTGTGAGTCTATGAATCACCAACCCAGTTTAAATCTATATATCTAACCAAGTCAACCTCTATGCCAAATATGTAATGAATCCCATATCTCTGTGAACCCTGTATGTAATGCAAGATCCTCTTAGCTACTTTCCAATGCAGTTCATGAGGTTCTTGTATGAATCTAGAGACAAGTCCCACTGTATATGATATGTCAGGCTTGGTGTGAGTCAAGTAGATGAGACTACCAACAAGTATTTGATACTGAGTGGCATCAACCAATGGTGAAGAACATTCATCCTCAAGCTTGAATCCTTATAGAAAGGGAGTTGAAGATGGCTTGCAATCAGCCATGTGAAATAGAGCCAATAAGTCAAGAGCATACTTAGGCTGTGCAAGACAAATCCCTAAATCTGATTGTGAGATCTCGATGCCAAAGAAGTAGTGCAACAAACCCAAGTCTATCATGTTGAGTCTATCTTGGAGAGATGCCTTCACCACTGTAATAGCCAATGAAGAACTCCCAGTGATCAAAAGGTCATCAACATATAAAACCAAAATTAGGAGCAAATCATCCTATCATAAGAAGTAGACATTAGGATCAGAATGGCACCTAGTGAAACCCACTGTGAGAAGGAAGGAATCCATCTTGGCATACAAAGCCTAAGGGGCCTATTTGAGGCCATAGATAGATTTCCTAAGTCTGCATATTAAGGAAGAATCTTAAATAAATCCTGGCAGTTACTCCATGTAGATCTCCTCCTCTAGGTCTTCGTGAAGAAAGGCACTCTTCACATCCATTTGGTGCACATCCCAACCATGTGCTACGGCAATAGCCAAGGTGAGTCAAATAGAAGTCATCTTTTCAATGGGTGCAAAGTTATTTAAGTAGTTAATGCCTACCACTTGTGATAAACCCTTGGTGACCAATCATGCCTTGTACTTATCAATTGACACATCTGCTACAAACTTGGTCTGATATATCCACCTACATCAAACCATCTTTCTTCCCTTATGAAGTGAAGCCAAATCCCAAGTGTGATTTTTAATTAAGGAAGAATATTCTTCTTCCATAGCACTATCCCACTCAGGTACCCCCGATGCCTCTCAAAAAGTTTGTGGATCTGAAACTAAAGTAAAGAAGGCATGTGGATCTCTCTAAAAATCCCCCCTAGTACATTTGTCATCTGTGGGATTTCTTGCCCAAGTGCCAACACTCTCAAGTGTCTATCTAGCCCAAAGTGGCCTAGAAGTGGATGCGTTAGGTGCTAACTCCTCATCCTCTGACTGACTAGAGGTGGATGACTCTGCATCACTGTCCTCACTGTTTGAGCTCGAAGAAGAAGAAGATGTCTCTGACTCAAAAACCTACTATGGCTGATTTGAATCTGATGAGGAATCATCATGAAGAATTATATCTGATGAGAGAGAAAAAGTGCCAAGTGTTGAGTCTCTAAGACTCTCTTGAAAGTAGACACTTCTCTCAATGAACAACTCATGAGTTATTAGGTCTAGAAGGTGATACCCCTTAGTACCATCTGGATATCCTACAAAGATGCATGGCTGGGGATTTAAAAACCCTAAGGTGCTCAACATCAAGTTTCATTTTATGCCAAGCTTCAAAGGGTGTTATCCCTTTCAAAGCTTTGTAAGGAACCCTATTTTGAATGTAGAAAGCAAAATTGATGGCTTCGGCCTAGTACTATGGTGCTAAGGATTTGGAGTGAATTACATAGCTACCCATCTCTTTCAAGAACCTATTTTTGCATTCTACAACCCCATTATGTGAAGGACTATAATTGATTGTGCACTACAAATCAATCCCCTCTGTGGTGCAAAATTGCTCAAACCTGATGCTGACATACTCCCCTCCATTATCAGTTCGAAGAACCTTGATGGATTTCTCACTCTATTTCCCAAAAAGAGCCTTGAAGTCTAGAAAATTTTCAAACACTTCAGACTTTTTTTTGAGAAAATATATCCAAGTGTACCTAGAGAAATCATCAATGAAAGTGAGGATGTACTTGGCCCTTGTGAAAGATGGTTTGGGAAAGGGTCCCGATACATCACTGTGGACTAACTCCAAAGGTTGTGAAGCCCTCCAAGCTTTGCTTTTGTCAAATTTTGCTTTGGAATGCTTCCCAAAGGAGCACCTCTCACAAAGTCCTTTTGAGAATTAGACACAAGGCAAGCCAATAACCATGTCATGTTTACAAAGTTGCTCAAGGTAGCAGTAGTTAAGGTGGCCAAACTGCTCATGCCATAGTTTTCTAGCTCCATCTAAATGAGTCAACAGTGTTGTTGGAGAAGAATTTGGTGCAAAATGTGAGGTGTATAACCTTGCTTGATGATCTACCCTACCCACTGCCACTATAGTATCACTATGCAACTCCTTGATAGCCACTGAATCTGGTGAAAACTCAACTCTCATGCTCTAACCAATGTGAGTGATTTGGTACACTAATAAGAGATTGGTTGAAAGAGAAGGAACACTTAGAAAATTATTGAATGTTCCTCATTCCATTTCAACTAACCCTCTCCCTGTAATAAAAACTGATGTGTCATCACCCAAACTAATTGAAGTCATTTTACAAGGCTCTAAAGATGAAAACTCAACTAGTGAAGAGCCCATGTGGTGAGAAGCACCTGAATTAATGACCCATGATGTTATAGAAGCTATAGTTACTACAAGGGCCTTGCCCTTTTATTTCTCCTTACCCTTGCCTTTTTCCTTGGTAGAATCTTGGGTAGATGAATTCTACTTGACAGACTCAAGAACACCTATGTTGTGCTTCTTTAAAAGATGAGGTAGGTGATCTATTTGTTTCTTCATGCATTTGTGTTCATCGTGCCCTATCTTTTTATAATAGGCACACTTAACATTTTCCTTCTTAGGTTTAGCATTGGAAGAGGAATACTTAGTGTTGTTTTTGGAAGAATTGTTGTTTTCTTTCTTCTTCTCCTGGTCCTTGTTCTTTTTCTTCTTCTCTTTTGTTGAAGTCTTATCCTTACCATTTCTAGATATCAAAGCTTGGGGTTAAGTAGACTTCATAGTGCCCATTTGGATTAGTTTATCTTGCTCCCTAGTCAAGTTGAGAATGAATGAATCCAAAGAAGGCATTTTACATGTAGTGCCAAGGGAACTTTTTGTGGCATGGAAAGTGGAGACAAAGACTGGATAGCTTGGACCTAACTTTGCAAGAATAGAAAGGATGAGTTGATCATCTTTATTCTCTATCCTGCATTCTTTCAATTTCAATCTAAAGGCCTTAAAATTAGTGAAGAAGTCTTGTAGGGTGTCAAAGTTGCTAGGACTTAGACTTATGAGTTCATTTTTGAGCTCATGACCTCTCATCTCATCAAGCTTCCCAAATAAGAGTTCTAAGGTGTCCCATATGTCTTTAGGAGTCTTGGAGGTTTATAAATGGAAGATAATTTTTGGAGACATGGACAAGCTTAGTAATCCATATGCTTCATCACTATGATTGTACCACTTAACTTTTCAATATCAGTGTTAGGTTCTACTTCAGTACCCATGGTGATCCTATACAACCCTTTGATTCTAAGAATGATTGAAATTTTAACCTTCCATTGATAATATTTGAAGGGTGTTAGGGGTTTAAGTTGAAAATAATCCATTTTAAGTTGAATTTAGGTGAAGTTGTGTTGATTGCAAGTTGTCAAATTATGACGAAAGGAAAATGAAAGCAAAAATTGCAAGTGATAAAAAGAAAACACACCCCCTAAAATGTTGATCCCCCCCCACAAATATGCAAGATCAATCTCAAAATATGTAGGGCTCAGCTGAGATTGTGTCTTAGAGCAATTAGTGCAAGACTGTAAGCAAACAAGACGTCAGACTCAGCCGAAAAATGTGTCCCAAGAGACCCAACTTTTTGGCACTTTATAAACTAGTACATTTTTAACAAATAACAAGCCTATTTTGTGGAGAATTGAATTTCAAATACTTTTGAAAAAAATGGTACCCAAATCTAAGCTACCGTTTGCAAGACATTAAAGATTCAATTTTCTCATAAACTAGTGTTTTTGCAAAAAAAAGCACTAAAACATTAAAAAAATGCATGTTTTAATAGAGAAAGTGGCCTTCCAACCAATCATTGGAATTAGCATAGATTTAGGAATCCAAAGGAGGTTTTTTTGAGGGGGAATTGGCCTCCTACCAATCTAGGCCTCACCCTTTGTCTTCGACAAGCGAAGATACAAGTTTAAATCTAAACCCCCAAATTATCAAATTGTCTAAAATACTTAATATTCAGTGAAATTGACTAATTTTGTTTTTAACAAGTCAAATTTAACTAGAATTAATAAAGTAAGAGGCAAAATGAAATGGAAGGCTAAGTATATAATGGCCCACATGTGACGCCAAGCAAGGAAGGGATGCCATTTTCAAAAAAATAGTTCTGATTTTGCTGGGCAAAAAAAAGATATTGAATTTGTAGACCAAAATAAGGTGTGAACTTCTAATTTTTTGTTTGCAGTCACCATTTGTAGGAGAGATGGTGCAAACAAAGCAAAGTGCAAGTAAGCCCCTGTAGCCAGTGATGTGAAGAAGCCTCATTGATTTAGGCCTGGCACCGTTGCTTTGCGTGAGATCTAAAAATACCAAAAGAGCACTGATCTGTTGATTCAAAAGCTGCCCTTTTAGCATCCAAGAAATAGAACCAGATCTATAGAGAGTTTTTTTCCTACAGAATGACTAGAAAAAAATAAATTCCACTCCCTTGCTGAAGCCACAACAGATCTATATAAGATGTCTTGGCAAATTTTAACTCAGATATCTAAAGGGAGATCTGAATGAAACTCAATAGAAGTAATTTTTTTAACAAATTTCCATATAGATTTTCATGAGTTTTCAAGAAACTCTACCAAAACTCTCAAATGCAATTGAGTTAAACAAAAAAACTACTAATAAAGCAAAGTAAGAATTTTAGAATAAACTACTAGCATAACTAGACACATGATTACCGGGGTGGCTCTGATACCATATCAGAGTTGTTGCCAGAATCTGGATAATGTGAATGTAATGGAGATGTGATCACATGAGATGAAGCTAGTGCACATCACATAGATGCTAAACCAATTTGAAATTATACAAGAAGATAAATTACACAATACAAATAGGAGAAAACCCAATATCTGATTAACATGAGATGGCCAAAGTGAGGAATACATATAGGAGAGCACATAAGTAACTCCTCCACAAAAGGTGGTCAAGGCACCCCAAGAATATAATGTAACTCCTGCATGAAAGGTGGTGACAAGGTGCTAAGAATAGAGAAGTAACTCCCATCAAAGGAGTTATGTATGACACCTATGACTCATCTATGACACACATCTCCACATAAGCTAGCCTATCCCATGAATGTAGGAAAACTCCATGTATGCACAAATATATAATTTCCCTAATTAAATAATAGGGAAAAATAAAAACCTACACTAATAGATAATGGTTTAAGTGGTTAAACCATCTTTGTTAGTAGGAGGTTAAGCATGGGACGTATGATCATTTTAGAAACCCCACTACACTAAGTAATCAATGGATGTATTGGTTATGAAAAGGACCAGACATTTTCAAAACAAGCCTTTTGACATGGACTTAATTGATATGATAACATGAAAGTTGGTACGCATGGGATCAATCTAGATGGTCAAAAACTTTTATGTTTTATAGAAAACCCACTTTTGTGGAAATATTGTTGATGTGAGATGTGCCCCAAGGTCCATGTCATCATATTTTCACTTGAGAGAAGGAAGTATAAAATCCCTACAATATAATGAACTTTTATTTTGGATGAACACTTAATTTTATCTCAAGTGCATGTATAAAGATGGAGTTCAATAATATCATGCAACCTTATTAGTTTAGGGCTTAGGATGATTACTTAGTTGATTTTGTCTTTTTGGTCTTAGATTACTTGGTCTTGATTTGATTCAAAACTTGCTTATTAACAAAGGATCATAACCAAACACATTATCCATAATTTCTTTAACAAGGAGTCATTACATTGTCCAAGTAAAAATCAATCTTTTCTTTTTTCAAAATTTTCATCTAAAATATTGTTTCATATCATCTATTTTGGTGCAATTATATTGCCCATTTGAGTCTAGAACATTCACCAAAATTTTGTAAGTCCTTCATTGATAGTCTAAACTCAAAATTGCACTTTTCTAAGTTCATAAGGTTGATGTGTTAAATTGGGTTCACCATTTTCACTTGACTTGAGGGAACTTGTGTTAAATTTCCAATTTGGATTGAAGGCCATTTATAGACTCATTATCACATTGTCATCATTGTTGGACTCAAGTCATCTTACATATTTCTCATGCTTTGAGTCTTATAACAAACTTTATACTACCATTTCTATTACCATGTGGTATAATTATGCTAATTGTTTGGTTTTAGATTTATACTTAGGAATTATTGCATGTTTTTACATCATGAGTTTCTTGGTTTGTATTGTCTCCTTCTTAATATGAAGGGATTTCTTCTATTTTTCTAGTAATAACTCATCAAAGTTGAACTATATTTTATAGTATTGATGCCTCAAAAAAATCTAGGATTTGGTGTACTAGTTTTCACCTTGGATTTTTTCATTATCGTACCCTCTTCCAATTCATATGATTTCAACTTTACCCAAAGGTTGAGTAAATTTGTGAACATCATTCTTATAATTGTGTGTGGTTATAATACACCCTCCTTTTATAGTCTCTTTGGTGCCTTAGTCATTTATTTGGAAGAAAGATCAAAATCCATACCTTATTTAAATGTTTGAAAAGCATTTATTTAAATCGATTCAAACATATAGGGTAACCCTTTCTAGACATGATTCAAAGGTTCACTCATAGTAGGGTCCCTTACAACCCTAGATATGAGGATGAGAATTTTCATGATGTTCAAGACAATTTTATTATCTTTAAAGACATTCTTACAATAGTAGGATCCAAATAAGATTATACCGAATATCAAAAAAACCAAGATGAATCACTCATTAGGTTGATAGAATCTAGTGCAAGACTCCCCTCAGATTTTCCTATGAATAAATTATAAACCTTAGTTAGAGAAGGAGAAAAAAAATGAGATAAAGTTTTACAAAACATTGTAAACACAAACATACCTTATTCTTCTAACAAGGTAAAGGAAATACTTATAGATTTGAAACCAACCAATCAAGATCTTGTCAACAAGATTAAGAAAATAAGTCAATGGTATGTCGATCATCTTATCACAGACTTAATTGATTCTCTAGTTATTACTTAAATCCATAATAATGCTTCCAAAGAATAATTAAATGTGATTCAACCTATGCAACAAATATTGATTAAGAACTCAATAATTGATCAAGGAGTATAAAATGAATAGAAAAATACACAAGAGGTTGTCAAAAATGTTTTGCTAGACATGGAACACACATTATTTAATTGTCAAGAACCTCTTATCACTTTAAAAACATAGGGACCCAAACATTTGATTTGAATTGAGGAGATCCCTTAAGACAATTTGGTTAGTTCATCTAAAATAACATGTACTATGATAAATAGATAAAGAACTCCCTAAAACTAGTAAAACATAGTTGATTCAAGGTAACAGATTCCTAGGAATTGATTACTTACCTAATTGACTCAAGGAATGAACCAAAACCAAGTTGAGGATCATAGGGTATACATCCCTACCAAATAAACACAATAAAATGGGCACATACCACCCCAACAATAATAAAAGGGGCACATTCCACCCAAACAACATTATCTTCCACTCATGAATACACCAAACATGCAAGAGTGGAATTCTATGAAAGAGATTGTGACATGATTAGATATGAATAATAGAGTTAAGAAATACAATTTTGAAAAGATATTCCCATATCCATTTGATCTATCCACTCTCCAAGTCCCCTTTCTATCTCATATTGAGGTGCCCAAGTTTGATAAATACAAAATGAAGGGGACCCACATGAACACATTCAGGCATTTTTTTTATTATGCCAAGAGGTTGGTTATAATAGTGTTTACTTTGATTGTTCCCAAAAAGTTTAGTGGGGAAATATTTATATTAGATACTTAAGTTGCCCAAGGGATTGGTTACAGATTGGAATGACTTGTCAAAAAGTTTCATAAACCATTTATCTAGAACATAGATAATGAATTAACCATTGTTGACTTGTGTAAAGCCAAACAACGTGATGGAGAAAGTTTCACCGCATACCTACAAATATGGAGATCATTGATGGGTAACTTTTAACATAATTTTTTAGATAAATAGTTGGTAGATATATATTCATAGAAATTTCATGTTGAGGTCATACACAATATACATCTAGATTATGTTAACTCATTCGAGGAGAATATCAACAAGGGTATATAAATTAGGAAGGATATTTTCAAAAAAGGCCTTCTCAAGATTTTCATGTAGGGTCAAACATAAAATTAGACCCCATCTTCTAGTTAGAGAGTTGTGCAAGAGAAACCTAAGGGTTTCAACAAGAAAAAAACATGGTTAGAAATGGTGTGACTAAAACAAGGCATGTACAAATGGTGTAGTCCCCACCCACCCCAATGTACAATTAGCTCCTCCTAATCCACCACCTAATTTGTAGAGATAACCTCCATGAAGAACAAACCATAGTAGTTTTAGGGTCTTTATCAAATTAAGAGAACCAATCAAAACATTATTCCAAAATCTCATAGTAGATAACCTAATTATATGTATAGTACCAAGGCCATTTCCTCAATATCAACCAAAACCATATTGGCACAAATAGAATGAATGGTGAAAATTTCATTGTGTTGTTCATCACAGTGCTTATTATTACATCTAATTGTGACACATTGTTAAATATTTTATTAGAATGGTGAGTATGAGATTAAGTTGGTCCCTCATCAAGACACAAATTAGGATATGGGAATCTAAAAGGATGCCTTTTCTTGACATAATAAACCACCACCAAGGACCAACCAAAACTAAGGATAAAACCAAGGATAAAGGTAGAAATAAAACTAAAATCAGGGTCAAAATCATAATCAATATGAGCATAATCATGATCAAAAAACACATACTAATAATTTAGGTTACAACAACATGCATTACAACTATAAGAACACTTTGGCATGTATTTATACAACCCACATTGTCACTATTACTATCAAACCATGTGAACCATCTTTTGTTCCTTGTAGTATAGGACCCACCATTATAGGTTAACACCCTCTCTCTCTATTAATACCATATCGAGTTCATTCAATTCTATTACAACTCCATTCAAACAGGTTACTATTTAAGGAAAATTCCCTTCCTCCAATTATAATGGATCATTATCGACTCAAAATTGCATTAATACAAATAGATCCCCATGAGTCACCCTCGAAGGCCCTTTACCTTTGTATTATGATTATATTGGATCCCCACCACCCTTATGTTACATAGTTAGAACTAGATGCTCATGAGTTACTCTCTAAGGACCTTTGCCTACTTATTCCATGAAACCCAATATGAACATTATACCAATAGATCCAAGGCTAACTATTGTAGACACCTAAAACTAGTCACTAATGACCTCCAGCTAGGCTTTTGACCAATTTCTATAAAAAATGCATATTTTGGCCTTAAAATACTAAAATGCATTAAATAAGTTGAAATTTATAAGGAGTGTCATTAAATGGGGTAATGTAATTTATGAAGCAACTAACTGTGATTAGATCATTTTGAGTCAAAATGACATTTTTGACCCTGGGTGCTTTAGATTTTTCTTTTATACCAAATTTCTTATATGAGACATGTGCCTTTGTTATTTTACATTGGCAACATCCTAAATGAGAATATGGTTCCAACACATCTAACATTGAATTTAAATTCTAATCCAATCAAATTTTGAGCCAATAATAAGACATTTTGACCAATTTGATTAATTTATGCACCAAGGGCCAAAATTTGCATCAAAATTACCTAATCATGTTTAAAATATAATCAATTCAAATCATGAACCTAATTAAGAGTTCCATGGAGACTTTTGAATTTTTCTATTTGGAAATGAATATTGAATATTTGCATCATCAAATGACATCATTCTTATTAGGTGGCATCCACAAGCCATAAATGCATAAAATATCAAGATTAAGCCACCCCATGCCTCATTAAGACCCTCCATGCCTCTTAAATTCCCCTCTATCCAAAATATTTATGGGGGATATTTATAAATTTAATTACATAATTGGATTTATTCATGACCACACATCTCAATCTTGAGATGGATGGTCATGGTTAATCATGAACCATTTTGAAAAGATATAAATGGAACAGTCATGATCATCATATTTAAGTTATCTTGGTGAAAATTTATAATTCTAAATTGATACTAGAAGCCATTAAAATTAGTGTTAGAATGCCAAATTATTCAACCAAACCAAATCCACAAGCCACGTGGTGCCAAGAGGAGGTGGAGGATAGTTAATCTCCATTACAACAAACCTTTTGAAGCATAAAGTTGAGTAATCCACTTCAACAAGCTATTTGGATAATCTAAGGAAGGTGAAGGATTTCTTTATCTTTTCATTCTAGTTGTGTTTCTCATTTGGTTTTATTAATATGATCTCCCTAGTAATTAGACCTAAAGATGTTATGCTAGTTAGTGTGTTTCTTTCATTTTATTTTCATTTTAAAACTAACATGATACTAACCATCCTCTCTTGAGTCAAATTCCTATGATACAAATACTATGCTATCCAAAGCGAAGTCATCTCATCCCAAGGTTGAAAATCTTTATAGTCTATCAGACCAATTAAGTAAAACCCCTACATAAATTTCCATTTTGGATATGTTGTAGAAATCTTAAGTCTATAGAACTATCCTAAATAATATTTTACAAAACTCCATTATTCTAGATGACATAAATTTTGAATAGTTCCAAAACCTTGTGTGACATTTGTATTCATGTTGTCAAGTAACATTCGATCAAAAAGACATGTCTACACTTGGACTAAGCCATAATAACCAATATACATTGAATCAATCATTAAAAATCATAAGATCAAGTGGGTTCTTATAGACAATAGCTCAAGGCTAAACGTCATATCTCTTAAGTTGGTAAAAGATTGGGTTACGTTGTAAAAGACATTCAACTAGAGCTAATCACTATCAAGGCTTATGATAACATCAAAAGGGAGTCTACTGGTACTATTTGGTTGCCAATCATTATTTGAAAGAGTGTTCTAAGATCTCTAAATAGATTTCATGTAATCAATGTTGAATCTTAAGAGGTAGTGTGAGAGATCCAAAATTCTAAGATAAAAAATATGCATAACCTATCTATTGCAAAATATGAATGAGTTGATTGATTGAGAGATTCTTCACTAACCTTTAAAAAAGGAAAAGTGGGGTACATATAGGGAAAATTAGGGAAATATGAGGAAGCCCCTAATTTTCCTAATTAACTAATTAAAATTAAATATAATTAACCTATGGACCATTTATAACTAACCTAAGGAATCTTAAATAACATAGAATGGCCATATGATCATGTAGGCAAAACCCAGTGGGAAAAGCCATTACACTAACACCCCACCTTAAGCATAGCTTAGGTGAGATGATAATTGGGTCCTAGAATTGAAATCTTGTTGAGGTACCCAATTACATAGTGATGAACCTCCATAGGAGGAAGAAGAAGGTGGAGTAGCCCTAACCCCAATGAGAGCTCACAGATAAAAAATTTACTCTCTATGAAGGGCTTGGTTAGAATATCTATAATTTTATCTGATGTTGGATAGTATCTAAGATCAATGAATTTAGCATTGATAAGCTCCTTGATGAAATACATGTGAATCTTCATGTTCTTGGTCTTTTGATGGAGAACTAGATTCCTACAAATATAGAGAGTGCTTTGGTTGTCACAGTAGATGATTATTGGCTTATGAAATTGGACACCAAACTCAATAAAAATCCCCTAAAGTTAGATTGCTTTAGTGGTGGTATTGATAGCCCCTCTATATTATACCTCTGTGGATGATAAAGTAATTACATGCTACTTCTTTCTTGGCCAACTTATTGGACCTAAAACAAGTGAGAAATTATAGCCTGAAGTGGACTTTTGACTTTCAATATCTTTAGCCCAATCTAAATCTATGTATCTAATTAAATCAACCTTTGTTATCACTCCATATTATATCCCATAGTTGTGTGAACCCTAAATGTAGTGAAGAATCTACTTTACATCTTTTCAATGCAACTCATGTGGCTCTTGGATAAATCAAGAGACCAAACCAACTTTATAAGATATGTCAAGTCTAGTGTGTGTGAAATAGATAAGACTGCCCATGAATTGTCGATATAGAGTTGTATCAATAAGTGGTGTAGGACAATTAGCCTCAAGCTTCACACTAGACAATAAGGGAGTAAGATTTGGCTTAAAATCATCCATGTTAAACCTCACAATCAAATAAAAAGAATACTTACATTGTGATAAAGTTATCCTAGAAACTGACTGAATGATTTCAATCCCAAGAAATTAGTGTAGCAATCCCATGTTTGTTATTGAAAATTTGTTTGAATGTGAAATTTTCACTACTGAGATGGATGATCATGAGCTCTCTATAATCAGTAAGTCATCCACATAGAGAAATAGGATCAATATAGAATCATCTTATTATAGGATGTAGACATTCAAATTTAAGTGGCATCTAGTAAACTTGACTGTAAGGAGAAAGGAGTCCATCTTTACATATAATGCCCTAGGGGCTTGTTTGAGTTCCTAGATAGATTTCCTAAGTCTGTATACTAAGGAAGTATCTTATATAAAGCCTCTCTCTCTCTCTCTCTCTATATATATATATATCTTCTTTGAGGTCACCATGTAGAAAATCACTCTTTACGTCTATTTGATGAGCATCCCACCATTGTGTAACTGTAATGGCTAAAGTGAGTTTTATAGACATCATCTTGGCTATAAGAGAAAATGTCTCAGTGTTGTCTATGTTAGGAACATGATAAAACCCATTTTAACTAGATGATATTTGTACTTATCGACTGACCCATCTGCACTATACTTGGTCTAATAAACCCATTTACACTAGACTAATTTTCTTCCTTTGAGAAGAGGGACCAAGTCCCATGCTATGTTCCTAAATAGGGAATTGTACTCTTCTTACATAGCAAAAACCCATTCTATAATGAAAGGTTTGCAAATCTGAGATAAAGGCTAAGTAATCATGTGACTCCCTTAAAACTATGATCATGTATGCCTTGTATCCAAAGGATTTCTAACCCATCCTCTAGCACTTTGAAGTGTCTACCTAGCCAAAATAGGACCAAAATTGTATGAGATTAGATAATTAAGTTGTGAGTCCTCATCATTTATAGTGTCAATGTGAGATGGAGGAGGAGTATCCTAATCATTACTCTCATCACTTGAACTTGAATAAGAAGAATAAGAGTCATCCTCATCATCAAGAGGATCTTGAGGTGGATCTATGTCATTATCAGAAGTAAAATTAATGTCTAGTGAGACTTTTAAAGAGTCTAAAGTACTAAAATTATGTTCAAGTGGCCCCTCATGAAATTGGACACTCCTTTCAATGAACAACTCATGATTTTTAAGATGGAGAATCTTGTATCCCTTAAAACCATTTGCATACCCCACAAAGATACAAGGCTGACTCTGAGGTTCCATTGCCTTACATTTTTTCTTATGAATATAGGCCATTACTAGTGATCTAAACACTTAAAAGTGATCTATTATGGGCTTGTGAATATCCCAATCTTCAAAATGAGTGATTGCCTTTAAGTCTTTGTGTAGAACTTGGTTTTTAATGTAGCATGCATAGCTGATTACTGTGACCCAATACTGAGGAGTAAGAGACTTTTATTAAAGCATGAAATTGGTCATTTCCTTTAAGGTATGATTATTTCATTTGGCCACACCATTATATTAAGGACTATATGTATCTATGTGTTGCATCTAAATCCCCTATGATGTGCAAAACTACTCAAATCTGTTGTTGACATACTATCCACCATTGTTAATCCTTAAGATTTTGATGGAACATTCTAAATACTTCTCCAAAATTGCCTTAAATTCCTTAAAATGATCAAACACCTTAGACTTATTTATGAGAAAAAATACCTAGGTGTACCTTGAAAATTCATCAATGAATGTGAGCATGTATCTTGTCTTATTGAATGAAGGTTTCGGAAATAGACTTTCTAAGTCATTATGGACTATTTCTAGCTTATGTTCAGCTCTCCTTGCTTTTCCCTTATCATATTTATCTTATAGATACTTACCAAGAATAAAAACATTTCATAGGCCATCTGAGAATTTGACTTTAGGAAACCCTAAAACTATATCCTGATGATTGATTTGATCTAGGTCACAATAGTTTAAATGGCTAAACCATTCATGCCATTATTTGCTCACTCCATCTGTATGAGTAAGCAGTGTAACTCGAGGTTGATCTAGAGTAAATTATGAAAAGGTATATAGCCTAGAATAATGATTGGCATTCCTATAAACCACTAATTATCATTGTGCAACTTCTTGATGACCACTAAATTAGGTGTGAACTCAACATGCTTCCCTACACCTATGTGAGTGATTTGATATACTAATAGAAGATTGGTGGATAGTGAAGGAACACAAAAAAAATCATTGAAGGTCATGTCACTTACTTCTATTGATCCTTTATGACTGAATTCTATTGAATTGTCATCACCCATGAGAATTGAAGGCATAAAACATGGCTCTATTTATGAAAACATATCCTCTGAGGAGGCCATGTGATAGGAAGCACCCAAGTCAATAATCCAAGTTGAAGGTTGAGAATCTACTGCAACAAGTGCCTTACCCTTTTTTTTAACCTTTTTTTTTATCTTTACCCTTTTTAAAATCTTATGTTTATTTATTCTAAGATAAGGATTTAGGAACACTAATGTTATTCTTCTCAAGCATCTTAGTCAAGGTGTCAATCTTATTTTGCATGCATTGATATTCATCATGCCTAATTTTCTTACAAAAGTTACATTTGAGTTTCTCCTTATTAGGTTTCACGCTTGAGGAGGACTCATTTGATTATACCTTTATCTTGGCATCTAATTTTTTATTCTTATTATGCTCATGATCAGGTTTAGACTGTTTCTTCTCTTGTTTGCCACTACAAAAGGCTTTTTCTTATCCTGATTGATAATCAAGGCATGTGATTTTGAAGACTTTAGTGCACCCATTTTAACTAAATTATCTTCCTCCTAAGTCATATTGATAACAAACTCATCAAATCATGACATTTTATAAGTGAATCCAAGTACATGTTTAGTAGCATGAAATGTAGAGATGAAAACTGAATAGTCATGACCTAGTTTTGCAAGCATAGTTAGAATTAATCGGTCGTCTATTTTCTCAATGCCATATTTTTTCAACTATGGTCTCAATGATTTTGACTTTGTAAATAAGTCTTGTAGGGTGTCATAGTCACCTGAGCTCAATGTGATGAGATCATTCTCTAGCTCATGACCCCTCATGATTTCCTTCACTCCAAAAAGCTTGTCTAGACTTTGTTTAGAGTTTTTGTAGATTTAACATGAAACAAGAGGTTGGGAGACATTGACAAGCATAAAAACCCATAGTCCTCATCACATATATTATACCACTTAACCTTATTTTCATCTATGGATGGCCTAGTTTCCTCACCTATAGTAATCCAATAGAGTCCTTTACCTCTCAAAGTGAGTTGTATTTTAGACTTTCATTATAGATAGTTAAACGGTGTGAGTGGTTTGATGTTTATATCTATTAGTGTATATTAAAATGAGATAAAATTCAAAATTGAAATGAAAGAAAAAAAATAGAAAGCACATAGTATAAGTACCCCCTGAACTATCAAGAATACCCTCTAAAGTTACAATACACACACACACTCAATCTTGGACATTAGGCATAACCGATAATGCATCTATGACCAATCAATGTGAGAAATTATGAGAGGGACATCGGGAACTACCAATAATACATCCAAAAGAAAAGGTAAAAATGTTTGAAAATGATTTTTAAGCTATTACACCATGTGAAAAATAGATGTTACAAAAGTCTAAAACAATGTCATAAATGCATAGAGCTCGATAAAATATGCACTTTAAAAAAAATGGCACCCAAAAAAGAGTTATAGCTTGAAATTTATAGCACTTACTAGTTATTACTCACACATATTCTTGGACCCTTTCCAAAAATGGAATTTTTTTCTAGACCCATGTTATTTCATCTAAAAATCCAAAATTAGAAACAAATTTAATCTAAGTAATTAATAAGGCATGACTTATTACTTATAAATCAAGTAATGTGTAATAAGTAGTTGACCTCCACAAACCTAAATGAGTCTATCCAATGTTGATTGGGTTCTTGGAGAAGTAAGACTACCCAAAAATCCCAATTTAGTCTTCCAGTGTTAATCAAGTTTTTATAACTACTTTATTACTACTAGAGATTAGTAATGACACTGTTAAATCTTGACTGCTTCTTCCAAGAGTAATTCAGGTTTTCAAACAACTTTACTTAACTTCATGAAAATGAAGCAAAGTCATGCCAAAAGCCCAAATGGGTCTAGAAAATAAGTTGTAGTACTTTAAAAACATTATTTGGTCTAAAATTAATTAATGGCCCTCTAAAAACTTGATTTGGTCTACAGGCTTGCTTTTGGGGTTTGTAGGCTTGATTACTTCATCCATACAAATTTATGACCAGATGGAAGAAATTATTTTTTTGGAAAATATATGAAATTTATCAAAAATATAAGAATAACCCATTTTAGATCTCACAAAACCCATAAAATATATGTAAATATATTTCTATTCAAAGACACTTTGACATGATTTTTGAGGTAGATTAATAAAATGCCTCCAAGGTCAAAAATGAATGCCAAGACAAAAGAAAAATCAACTAGGTGAATGCATGGAGGATCTTACCAGGTAGTCTGATGCATGAGACTATAAATAAATCTCTAATATCATGAAAGAGTGTGCCAATATCTCTAAAAAAAATTCATGAAATAAATGTTGAATCCTATGAGGTAGTGTGAGAACTCCAAAATTCTAAGAGAGAAAAAATATGCATTAACCTGTCTATTGCAAAAAGTGAATAATTCGATTGATTGAGAGATTCTTCATTGACCTTCCAAAAAGGAAAAGTGGGATACATATAGGTAAAATTAGGGAAACATGAGGAAGCCCCTAATTTTCCTAATTAACTAATTAAAATTAAATATAATTAACCTATGGACCCTTTATAACTAACCTAAGGAAGCTTAAATTACATAGAATGAGCATACGACTGTGTAGGCAAAACCTAGTGGGAAAAAAGCACTACACTAACATTATTGGATACATTTCATACCATACATTTCTTCATATTTTGGAAATTAAATTACCTTATAACATACTTCTTGGTCATCTTTGGATCCAAGAAGTACGGGTTGTTCCCTCCACCTTGCATTAGTTCCTTAAGTTTTCCCATTATGGGATTGAGGTTACTATTCTTGTCGATCAATAGCCTTATGAGTATTGCAAACATCTTGAGGCTCAATTATGTAATTATAACTATTATGCAGGTTTTAAATTCATTTTTAATAAGAAAAATGTTATATTTTCACATCTACCTCCATCCAATTATATCAACCCTAGTGATCTCATTTCTATTTCAACTGATCTATTTCCCACAACTCTTGCAAAGTAGATTGTTATTAAAGATGTGGGCATTTCCACATACAATATTAAAGATTCCTTACATGTTTTAAAGTTTCCTAAAAATCCAAAAAAAATTAGTAATCCCAAACTTTCAAATAATCTTAATGGACCTAACATGATTTGGCAATCGAAAAAGAAATAAGAAAAACCACCTATGGTTTGTGTACCTATTATTGTGCCAAAGAAATATCAAGAGGCTTTTACCAAGGGAGATTGGTTATTTTATAAAGGTCTTGCTAATTAATTTTAGAATCCAAAGTATCCAATCCTTAATCAAATCATGGATCATCTTGATTATATAGGAAAATGCCTTGGCCCATGAATGTAAGGAATCCTAGAACCCTTATTAGTTGGAGTACCTAATTCAAATTATGGTCTTGTATTTATACCATTTAGAGGTGAACTCGTAACTTTCAATAGTGATTCTTTTGAATTGAATAACAATGAGACTCTTGGTAATGATGCATCATCCCATTATATCCTTTTCAATGAGCTTGCTAACATAGACCTTTTTGATTATAATGCCATTTTGACTTTAACTATTAGAGCTTCCCATCTTAAAGCAAGAACCTGTTCTAGTGGTGCTTCCCTTTCTAAAGTAGAACACCATATTTTGACCATTAGATATTCCCATCCTAAAGCAAACCCTCATTGTTCTCTAAGCATTTTCCATCCTAAACTCATTGATTAGAACTAGAAAATTTTGTTCATATGGCTTGATTGGTTTCAAAATGAAGAATCAATTACAGAATACATAGGTGTATGAGATGGATTGCCATTAGCAATCATAAATAATTATTTGATTTTTAATCAAATATTTATACCTAATCTAGAGATTAGACAAATGTTATTGGTCACAATAAAGATAAAACATCAAGATCTTTAGGTGAAAACCTCTTTGGGGTGCTCATTGATCAAGGAAAAAGTAAAGAAAAAGATAAGCCTATGAGTGAAAACCTATTTCAAGTGCTCTCAAGAGGGAAATTATGCTCATACCCTCCAGATTAAAAAGGTCCATCTATCCCAAGTTCTATCTCTAGTAAAGGCATCTCTTTAGAATAAAAGCAAATGTTTGAGTACCTCGCTCTTGAGTTTTTAGATGTTCTTGCTACTTGGCCTTTATCTGAGATGGTAGATTATGATTCATCACACTATATAGAACATTGGAAGGAAAAATAAGAAGATTTAATAGAAGAAGATTATCACGTTCATACCTTGCCTATAATTTTAGAATATGGATCCACACTCCTTATGGAAAACATGACAAAAATAAACCTAGGAACTTATGAGAATCCCAAAATTGTTTATCTTGGAACTTCCCTTATTGAAGCAAAATGTGAATAAATTATATTATTCTTAAAGGATTATATTAACACATTTACATGGGAATAAGATGACATGCCAAGCTTAGACCTAGACTTGGTTTTGAATTTCTTTGTTTTTCACCCTGATGCCAAACTAGTCCAACAAAAATTGAGGAAGATGCATCCACACATCTCCCTATTAGTTAATGTATAATTAGAAATGTTGATAAGAGTAGGTTTCATTAGACCACTAGATTACTCTAAATGGATTTCCAACATAGTCCTAGTGAGTAAAAATACCCTAAGTATACGTATTTTTACTAATTTTAGATATATAAACAAAACATACCCTAAAGATGATTTCCTCTACCTAACATCGACATGATCATTAACTCAACAGTTGGGTATGATATGCTATCCTTAATGGATGGATTTTATAGATACAAACAAATCAAGATAACCTAATAAGATCAACACAAGATTGCATTCACCACTCCATGGGAACATTCTATTACCAAGTCATGCCATTTGGCTTGAAGAATGTTGGAACTACATATCAACGTGTCATAACTATCATATTTCATGACATGTTGCATGATATTATTGAGGACTATGTTGATGATATAATATAAAAATAAATAACAAGAGATAGAAATTCCAACATTCTACAAAGAATATTTGAGAGACTTCATGAATATAAAGTCCACCTAAATCCTAAGAAGTGTGTCCTTGGTGTCACTTCAAATAAATTTCTAGGTTTCATTGTATCATAAAGAGGGATTAAAGTTGAGCATACCAAGGTCAATCCCATTGTGGAAATACCTCCATCAGACAATATTAAATAGTTACAAATATTATAAGGAAATATCTAATCTATATGTAGGTTAATTTCTCAATTGGTAGATAAGTGCCACCCATTTACCCATATCTTAAAGAAAGAGATTGCATTTTAATGGGAGGAAGATTGTTAGATAACATTTATAAAACTCAAGACATACTTGGCCAATTCACTAGTCTTGAGACCACTAACAACTAGATGACCAGTGCTTTTTTATGTATAACCATCAATGATCACTATGTGTTTATTTTAAGAAACCTGAGAGCTAATAGGCCATTTTCTGGATCTTGATTTGGGGTCATTTGGACTTCATTTTTGAAGTTTTTTTGTAAACCATGTGTTTTTTCTTAAATTTTTAGAATATGATATCAATGTAGCTTCAAGTTACATATATTTTTCACAAAATTTTGAAAATCTTTTTAAAATTTTCTAATCTAACATGTTTGCTTTCTTGAGGTTTTGCCTTCAAGTCAAAAGATTTTTTCCCTTAAAAGTTGTTTATCTCATTTGAAAAAAAATGCTTCAAGGATAAACAAAGTAATAACTTTTTTATTATATTATCTACCTGAAAAAGTGCCAAAACAACTTAAATAAGTGTTTTCACACTTCATTTGGATGTCTAAAACAAAATAGGAATCCTTCATTTTGGTGTTTAAAGGAACTTTTTAGGGTGATTTATTGATTATATTTTGTGGTTTATTTCAAAGTTTGCAAACTTAAGGCTAAAGTGAAAAAGAACATCACCACATGTTTTCAATTAAGTGCTTAAAATTGAACTATTTTGTTATGTTTGTATTCAATAGTTGTTTAATTAGTTTTGTTTGGCAAAAATAAAGATGTTGTGTGTATGCTCTCTCATCCATCCCCTTTAGGGAACTTTTGGGATCAAAAGTGTCATCTTTATTATAAACTTATTTAGTCAAAGGCATGAAAGAGAAGTTGTCAAGGCTCTCCTCAAGGACCTGCATGGCTTGAGTGAACTAGAAGTAACCTTTAAAGCTCTTTCACTTAGTGTTTTATTTCATTTAATATTGGCTTGTGAAGGGGACTTCATTACATCCCATAAATTATTTAAGGAAGATTTGACCTAGGGATTCATCTCCTAGAATTATTTTCAACATTTTTCCATGGGGGGTATATAAATTAGGATTCCCTCACTAGGTGATGGTTTGAGTAGTTAAACCATCTCCTTAGTAGAGGCTAAGCCTAGGACATTTGAGCATGTTAGACATCACACTACACTAATTAAATGATGGATGTAGTGGTTGTAAAAAGGACAAGACATTTTTACAATAATCCATATGATGTGAAACTAAATGGCATGCACTTATTTTGTATGTTGACATAAAATTCATATGCATTTCATCCATCTACAATATTTCAAAACTAATTAGTTTTAGTCAACCCCACTTTTCCATACCCTTGTTAGGATTTAGGGAGATTATAATTAATGTATTTTTGTCACTTTTTATTTATTATTTAGTATGTTTTGAGACTAAAACTTGTTTCTTTGTTTCTCACCCTGTCATATCAAGTTTTTTTATATGTCACTCCCTTTGTGTGAGGAGGTGTTATTCTATCCATTTTACACCTCACTTGTGTCTAGTAATTTTTGTTGAACATGTTTGTGTGTGTGTTACTTTTTAAAGATGGGTACTATTATGTTTCCCAAATCATTATCAAGTTTGAGCCTTTGAGTCTTTTAAACATAACATTGATCACATCATTCAAACATGCTTACATCATTAGGCTGCTCATTTTATTTCAAGACTTATAGAACCTTGTATCAAAAAACATTATTTCAAACCAACCAAAACCATGTCACATATGCCATTTAAATCCTTATTTTATGTCAATATGTTGTCCAATATTTTCTAGCTTGTTCAATAAAATCTTAGTCTTTGAACATTGAGTTTTCAATTAACCTTATTAAAATTCAAATTCAAACATTGATTTATTTCTAGTTAGGCCTCAATTAGACAGGATGATACAAATCTTTCTCTTTTGGGTTGTGTAACTTTAGTTAATTGATTACCCATATTTGAAAACTATTACATATTTTTTCAAAGACCCTCGTTTCCATTGCTTGTTTCTTTATAGAGCCTAATACTCATCATTGTTTGTGCCTTTATTTAGGAGAACACAAACTTTCTCCAATATATTTTTTTCCTTATGGCTTATGCCAATTGATCATATTTATGTTTCATTCCATGTGTTAGGTCTATGTCAAAGTTGTTTCCAAACTTGTTATATTAAATCAAATCAAATCATCCTTTGTTTCAAGTCTAGATTTTGATGTTGTGTTTGGCCAAAAGTATTGGTAGATAATATTTGTTTGAACCTATATTTTGACTCCATGTTTGGATAAAATACGTAAAAACTCAACTTTTCCCTTTCCTAGTTTAGATCTTGTTTAGAACACTTTGTCTTAGAGTATTGACATACCAATTTTTATTCATTGCTTGACCTTTTGTGTGTATGACATTTAATGTTAAACTATTTTATGCTAAGTTTAAGCACAAACCCTTTTGGAGATACAGCTCCATTTTAAGACCACATTGGAGATACAACTCCACTTTCAACCAAGTTAGACCAAATTTGAACCTTTTGTCCTTTGGACATAGTTTTTTAAACTTTTCAAAACTCTAAGCCTTTTGTTTCAGAGCTTTCATAATTTATGCAGATATGTCTAGATATACTTATGGTGGAGTCACATACAATACAACTTATGGTAGAATGGTTGCACAAAATTTTAATATAAACCCCTACAGAGATAGATTTTCTAAGGAATTTTATTATTCTCCCTACAATACTCCATGTGGGGAACATAGTCAAAATCCACAAAATCCAAATCAAGTTAGCAACTAGGATGATATGGTTTATGAGGAGGAATTAGATGTTTTGGCTTATATGAGTAATCAAGATCCACCATGTTACACCATTCCCATACTAAGACCTCATCCTTTGGCTTGTGCTATCAACCATGCTCCATAATTCCCAAAACTTGTCCTTCTAGGGCCTCATCCTTTATCTTGTGCGAGAAACCATGCTCTAAAATACCCTAAACTTGTACTTCTAGGACCTCATATTTTATATTTTGTGAACAACCATGCTCCAAGACACCCAAAAATTATCCTTCCAATACCTCATCCTTTGTCTTATGTAAGTAACCATGATCCATAACACCCCAAACTTGTTCTTCCAAGACCTCATCCTTTGGCTTGTGCAGGTAACCATGCTCCACAATGCCCCAACCTTGTCCTTCCAAGACCTAATCCTTTGGATTGGGTGAGAAACCACACTCCAAAATAACCCTTCATAATTTTTGGACCTATTCCTTTAGCTTATGTGAACAATCAAGCTCCACACTACCCTATTGTTACCATTTCAGGACTTCATCCTTTATCTTGTGTGAGCATCATAATCAACATTAGTCTCAACATTATATTTAGAGTCCCTTGAGAGAAAATTAGATTCAAACATAGAATACATTTATGAATATTACAATATTGGTTACACATGCCTTTCAAATTAGTTTAAATATATTTATGATCCTTCTAAAGTTTTTGAGTATGAGTACTTTAGCTTCAACACGATTTCTCCTAGTATATTTTATAAGGATTATGCTACCAAAATCCATTCCATATCCCATTACCACCATCTAATCTATCCATTTCATTGGCATTCCACCTCCCAAAAGTGTTGATTAGGATCAATAGAATCACACTTTATTAAATTGCATCCATGGTGACATAGAAGTTGAAGAAGATAAATGAGCATAAGACTAAATTTATATAGTAGAACACTCTCCTAGTGAAAAATTTTCAAAGGTGCTAGGGGATAATCAAAGTTAAAACTCATCATATTATAGTGAAATACTTTTAGAGGTTTTAGAAGATATTCAAAGTCAAAATTCAACATTTCTTAGTGAAACCTTCTTAGAGGTGTAATGGGTCAATCAAGACATATTCATTGGTGAAAGCCTCTTTGAGGTGCCAATAGTTGAGCACAAAATTTATTCAATTCTTGATGAAGATAAAATCAAAGATCAAATAAAAATAGCTTCCTATCTATACCCTAATCAAATGATAGCTATTCTCAAGCCTAAGCAACAAAAAAATATGGTGTTCTTATTGAAAGCATCTTTAGAGATTTTTGGCCCCACTACATCCAAAGTTATATCGAATCTATCATCAAAAACATTATGTGTGATTGAAAATATTGATCTTCATTTATTTCCCAATCACTACATATTCTATTATCATCCACAATTTCATTTCATAGTCAAACCTACCATCTATCATTTATCCCTACTTACCATCCATGACTGCACTTTCCTTTATGGAGGATACAAAGATACATTGTCTTAATGTTTGAAGGAATTAGAATCAATGACCAATGAGGATCACAACAACATCATTGATGTCCAAATATGCAACTAGTTCTTGATAGATAAAATTATATGAGGTGTGGGGTAGAAATTAATATGATTGATTATTATGTTTGTATCATTTTCTAATTAGGATGTGCATCTCCACTTTAACAAGAACAAAAAAATCATATACCAAAAACCACACCTAGGACAAACACATGTACCATGCCATTTTCATTTGCCATATCCCTTTTCCATTGACACATACCCTAGCCAATCACCTTCTTAGTTAGGGAAAACCCTCTTACCATCTTATCTAATTTATCAAACCATCATTATCCTAAGCAATACCATTTCATTCCTATCTAGACCAAAGCATATTTTTAGTCATCCTACCCAATCCTATTTTGATCTTGGTTCCTTTGGTTCTTCTTACACTTTTTTTGAGTGGATTTTGATCAAGTTTTATCTCTATCAAATCCATGTTTTAGTGACAATCTATGAAATTAGTGTGAAAGTTGACCTAGTAATATATCTTTAATTTTCCATCCTTATCAATTTTGTTTATATGAGCCTGATTATAACCACCTATGGGAAAATTAGTGTCTCTCTAGTCTTACGACTAATTATAACTACCTTTGAGAAAATTAGTATCATTAATCTAATTTATTGTATCCTAGTTATAACTACTATGGGAAAACTAGGAGAAACATTTGTTGATCATGTATTACCACATCAACTTGCCATCATTATTTTCATTTGACTGACCATTTGTCATATTTGAGAACTGGTTGGGACCTGCCAAGTTCTCCCAACCTTTTGTGTGGATATAATTACTATCGCTTGAGGTTATTTTGGAACTATGTGGGCCATGATCAGTTTATGTTGAGGTCACCTCAGTCCCCCTTTCCATGTGCTCTCACCATTTTGTGAACTATTTGAGCCAAATGCTCTTTCAATTTTTCAAGTAGGTATCTTGTCATTATCTAATGAGTTAAGATACCTCAAAATGTAAAAAACATTTTAAATATTTAAAAATCCAAAAACATTTGTCTTGTCTCAGCCTAGTCAATTTTTCTTGATATGCATTACTAGGGCAAAGTCATTATTAGGATGCTTTCTTTTGCTTTTGTTTTGGGCTTTCTATTTGTTTGTTTATTTCAAGTTGTTTATCTATTTGTTTATTTTTTGTGTGTTTCTTTGTTTTTTTTATTACCTATTTTTTTGCTTTTGGTACTATTTTCTCAACTTAGTATATATGTGTCTGTTGGGTGATTCCTTGAGCACATTATTCTTGATTCAATCCATATTCATATCTCAACATTGTCATCATGGTTTTTATCATTGGTGTATTTTTTTTCAAGTGTTTATTGGATTGGGAGTTAGTCCTTATGCATATTTTATCCAAATATTCATGGTGTTGTATCATGATGCCTATTATCACATACTATAGCATAAATTAGCTTCAAGAAGGTCTACAAGCAATGGAGCCACAAAATTTTCCCCTTAGTACCTTGGTAAATCCTCCTATCCACCTTGATCAAATAAACTCATTAACCATTATAGTTGTATCATTGCTAATAAGTACAAGCCTTTCCTCATTTTTAGGTACAACTAAATCATTTCTAATGAATAATCTTATTCTTCTATCCATTATTTTCATCACTTTGTGCATCCTCATATACTTGGTTATTTATGGCTTCTTTAGTCATAAGACCATCACATCTACATTTGTGCCCACTCATATTTAATATGTATTCTAGGTTATATCCTTGAGTTATGCTTGTTAATCAACCCTAACTAGGGCAAAATAATATTTATCCCATTTAGGTCTTTTTAATGATTATAATTTTGTATGAGCAAATCATTAGTTTAAATTTTATTCTTGATTATAACTACCTTTGGGAAAATCAGTAACCTTTTTAAATAAATGCATGCAAGCATTTTCTTATTTGGATTAATCTCAACCATGGGTTAATTACCTTTAGTATTGCTTCTTTTCAATGGACCATCCATCCACATATGTGATGGCCACTCCCTCAAGGTGGCATCATCTTAGGCTTCCCAAACACCAATTAGAGATTTTTATTAAATCATCATCTTCATTTTGGAATGCAAGCCTTTACTCATTATTTAAGAAGACATTATTGTGCCTGTGGTTTAAAACATATTCCCAAATAAGGGAAAATTATAGACACCTAAAATTGGCCACCAATGACCTCCAACCAGGCTTTTGACCAATTTCTATAAAAAATGCACAATTTGGCCTAAAAACACTAAAACACATTAAATAAGTTGAAATTGGTATATTCAAGTGTCAATTTTAGCTAGGGTATCATTAAATATCTCAATGCAATTTATGAATCAACTAACTTTGATTAGATTATTTTAAGTCAAAATGATATTTTTGCACCTAGGTGCTCTAGATTGCTCTTTTATACCAAATTTATTACATGAGACACATGCCTTTGTAATTTTGAATTGTCAACATCCTAAATGGGAATATGGTTATAATGCATCTAACATTGGCTTCCAATTCTAATCTATTCAAATTTTGAGCCAATAATAAGACATTTTGACTAATTTGATTAATTTGTGCATCAAGGACCAAAATTTACATCAAAATTGCCTTATCATGTTTAAAATATATTTAATTCAAGTCATGAGCCTAATTAATAATTCCATGGATATTTTTGAATATTTACTTTTGAAAATGAATATTGAGTATCTACATTATCAAATGAAATCATTTCTATCGGGTGGCATCCACAAGCCATAAATGCATAAAATGTCAAGACTAAGCAATGCCTGCCTCATTAAGACCCTCCATGCCTTTTATATGCCCCTATATATCAAATATTTATGGGTTATATTTATAAATTTAATTACATATTTGGATTTATTCATGGCCACACATCTCAATCTTAAGATGGATGGTCATGGTTAATCCTAAACTATTTTGAAAATCTATAATTAGAAGAGTCATGAACATCATTTTTAAGATATCTTGGTGAAAAGTTATAAATATAAATCTATTCCAAAAGACATTTAAATTAGTTTTATAATTACAAATTGTTTAACCAAGCCAAAGCCACAATCCACATGGTACCAAAAGGAGGTGGAGGATAGCCAAGCTCCATTACAATAGACCTTTTGAAGCACAAAGATAAGCAAGACACTTCAAAATGTTATTTGGAACATACAAGGAAGGTAAATTATTTATTTATCTTTGAATTTTATTTGTGTTTCTCATTTGTTTTTTATAATATGCTCCCCTTAGTGACTAGGCCTAGAGATGGTATGCTAGTTAGTGTGTTTCTTTCATTTTGTTTTCATTTTAGAACTAACATGATATTAACCATCCTTTATTGAGTCAAATTACTAGTCTAAAACTACTATTATATCCAAATCCAAGTCATCTCATCCCAATGTTGAAAATACTTATAGTGTATTGAACCATTTAAGAAAAACCCCTACACAAATTTCCATTTTGGATCTCTAGTGGGCATCTTACGTCTATAGAACTATTCTAAATAATATTTTACAAAAATCCATTATTTTTGATGATATAAATCCTAAATATTTTTAGAACCTTATGGGATATTTGTCTTCATTTTTTCAAGTAATGTTTGATCAAAAAGGAATGTCTATACTTGGACTAAGCCAGAATAACCCACTAGGCATTGAATTAATCATTAAAAAACATAAAATCAAGTGGGTTATTATAGACAATGGTTTAGGTTGAACATCATATCTCTTAAGTTGGTACAAATATTGGGTTACTTTGAAAAAGACATTCAACTAAAGACAATAACTATCAAGGCTTATGATAACATTGAAAGGGAGTCTACTACTACTATTTGGGTGTCAATTATTATTGGGTCCATTTCATACCATACATTACTTCATATTGTGGACATTGAATTGCCTTATAACATACTTCTTAGTCATCCTTAGATCCATGAATCACAATTTGTTCCCTTTACCTTGCATTAGTGCCTTAAGTTTCCCCTTGATAAGATTGAGGTTATTATTCTCATCAATCAACAGTCTTATGAGTATTGCAAACATCTTGAGGCTTAGTTCTATACTTAAAGATATAGTCTAGGTTTTTTAATTCATTATGAATAAGAACATTATTATAGTTTCACATCTACCTCCATCTAATTATATCAACCCTAGTGATCTCGCTTCCATTTTGGTTGATATATTTCCCACAACTCTTGTGAATTAGGTTGTTATTAGAGACCTGAGCATTTCCACATATAGTCTTAAGGATGCCTTCCATGTTGTAAAGTTACCTAAAACTCTAAAAACATTTAGTAAGCCTAAAACTTCGAAGAATCCTAATGGACCTAACATTATTTTGAAACCAAAGAAGAAATAGCAAAAATCACCTATAGTTTTTGTACCTACTATTGTGACAAAGAAAGATCAAGAGGATTTTACTAAGGGATACTAGTTATATTCTTAAAGTCTTGATGATTAATTTCAAAATCCAAAGTTTCTAATCCCTACTCAGATCATATATCATCTTGATTATATAGGAAAAGGCCTTGGCCCATGAATGCAAGGAATCCTAAAACCCTTATCGGCTAGAGTACCTAATTTGAATCATGGTCTTGGATTTATACCTCCTAAACATGACCTTATAACTTTTGATAGTGATTATTCTGAATTGACTAGTGATGAGACTCTTAACAATGATGAATTATCCCATTATAGCCTTTTTGATGAGCTTTCTGACACAGAACTATTTTATTTTAATGTTATTTTGACCTTAACTATTAGATATTCCCATCCTAAATTAAATGCCCATTATTTTTTATGCCTTTTCCATCCTAAACTCCTTGACTGGAACTAGCAAAATTCAATCATATATCTTGATGAGTTTCAAAATGAAGAGTCAATTATAAAATACATGGGCATATAAGATGGATTGCCCATTGGTGATCACAAATAAGGATTTGATTTTTCATTGCATCCTTATACCTACTTTAAAGAGAAGGAAAATTTTCTTGGTCATAAAAAAGATAAAACATTGAGATCTTTAGGTGAAAACATCTTTGGGGCACTCATTGATCAAGGAAAAAGTAAAGAAAAAGATAAGCCTATGAGTGAAAAATTATTTCAAGTGCTCTTAGGAGGGAAATTTTTCTCATCCCCTCAAGATGTAGAAGGTTCATCTAGCCCAAGTTCTATAGCCAGTAAAAGCATCTCTTCAAAACAAAAATAAATGTTTGATTACCTGAATCCTGAGTTTCTAGATGTTTTTTCTACATGGCTTTTATCTGAGATGGTAGGTTTTGATTCATCACACTATCTATAACTTTGGAAGGAACAACAAGATGTAATATAAGAAGAGGATCATGATCATACCTTGCCAATAATTATAAAAGATGGATCCATACTCCTTGTGGAAAACATGATAAAAACAAACCTAGGAACTTATGAGAATCCCAAAATTATTTATCTTAGAGCTTCCCTTACTGAAGCAGAACATGAATAAATTATATCCCTCCTAAGGGATTATATTAAAATATTTTCATGGGTATACTATGACATGATAGGCTTATACCTAGACTTGGTTTTGCATTGTTTTTTTGTCTATCTTGATGCTAAACTAGTCAAGCAAAAATTGAGGAAGATGCATCCATGCATCACCCTATTAGTTAAAGTAGAACTAGAAAAGTTGTTAGGAGTATGTTTCATTATACCATTGTATTACTCTAAATGTATTTCCAATATATTCCTAGTGAGTAAAAACACCACAAGTATACGTATTTGTATTGATTTTAGAGATATAAACAAAGTGTGTCCTAAAGATGATTTCCTCTTCCTAGCATCAACATGGTCATCAACTCAACTATTGGGTATGATATGTTATCCTTAATGGATGGATTTTATGGATGAAATGAAATCAACATAGTCCAATAATATTAACACAAGACTACATTCACCATTCCATGGGGAACATTCTATAACCAAGTCATGCCATTTGGCTTGAAGAATGTTGGAACCATATATCAGTGTGCTATAACTATCATTTTTCAAGACATGATGCATGATATTATTGAGGAATATGTTGATGGTATACTAGTAAAATCAAGAACAAGAGTTAGACATTCCAACATTATACAAAGAATCTTTGAGAGATCATGAATATAAAGTCCACCTAAATCCTAAGAAGTGTGTCTTTGGTATCACTTCAAGGAAATTTATAGGTTTCATTGTATCACAAAGAAGGATTGAATTCAACCCTAACAAGTTCAAGGCCATTGTGAAAATGCCTCCACTAGAAAATCTTAAATAGTTGTGAATCCTATAAGGATTGATCCAGTTTATACATGTTCATTTCTCAATTGGTAGATAAGTGCCACCCATTTACTCATATCTTGAATAAAGGGATCACATTTCAATGGGATGAATATTGTTAGATATCATTTTCAAAACTCAAGATATACTTGGCTGATACACTAGTCTTGAGACCACAAACAACTAGATGATCACTATTGCTTTACATATCAAAAAGATCATGCACTAGGGGCACTTTTATCCCAACATGATGATCAAGGTAAATAACAAGTAGTATAATATCTAAGGTTCACTCAGGTGGCTAATGAACATAATTATATGCCTATTGATAAGGTGTGTTTAGTTATGGCATTTTTTACCCAAAAAATATGACATTATAATCTAAACAACAAAACTATTGTCATCGCTAAGCTGGATCCTCTTAAATTCCTATTGTCCAAAGTAGCTCTTCAAGGACATATGAATAAGTGGGTTATGTTCCTAAGTGAATTTAACATTGAGTATTAGAGTCAAAAAGTAATCAAGGGGTAGGTTATTGTTGATCAACTTGTAGATGCTCCTATCATAGATTCTTAATTGCTAAAATTTGAGTTTCTAAATGATTCTAGTATGGAAATAGAATAAGCATCATAGGAACCTAAATAAAGGAAGCTATATTTTGATGGCTCCTTTACATCTCATGGATTTAGAGTCAACATATTATTAATTACAACCTAAGGGGATATGATTATTAAAGAATTTCATATATAATTTCATTATACGAAAAATATGGCTGAGTATGAGGTATTGATTATAAAGCTTCACCTTGTCATATAATGGGATATTTAAAAATTAAAAGTCTATGGTGATTCCTAACTAATCATTAATCAAACCACTAATTAGTATCAAACTAGAGATGACAAGATTGTTTATTATAAGATAATTGTTGATAATATCAAAGGTCACTTTAAATCTCTATAGTTTGAATAAGTGTCAAGGGTTAACAATAGATCCACTGATGTAATGGTAACAATTGGTTCCATGATACAGATTGATAGTGGAGCTAAAGAGTATCAATTTTTTTTATTAAGAATCTTCTTTATCCTACACATATTATATTATATTTATAAAGGGTATATTCCATTACTGGTCCCAATCCCTCACTTGAATTACCTTTGTTTTAAGACTTTTATAATTACTTCTAGGGTCACATTTTCCTATCTGACTTATGCAATAACTAATAGAAACTATTCCATCATTGTTTATCACATTATTCCCTCCTTGGTAGTAAGCTTTATTGAAAATGCTATGATGGAATACTTCTTCATTGTTTATCTTTGGTAAAATCTAAACTAGTGTTGAGGGAGGTTCATGAAGGAATGTGTAGGGCCCACACCAATGGTGTATTCTTAGCAAATAAACTCCTTAAAATAGGATATTATTGGCCAAAAATGAAGACTGATGCTTTTAATTATGTAAGGAATTGAATTCCTTGTCATCAATATGTAAATTTTATACACACACCTTCTTTACCACTATAATCAATCACAACACCATAGCCATTCTCAACCTGGGGCCTTGATCTCATCAAGAAAATAAACCCAACATACTTAGATGGCCATAAGCAGATTATGACTACTAGTAAGTACTTTACTAAGTGAATTAAGGCCATTCTTCTCAATTATATCCCCAATAAGTAGATAGCCAAATTCATATATTACAATATCATCTATCGATATGGCATCCCAGCTTGCCTTATATTTGATAATGGCAAATCCTTGGTAAACCAAGATGTAAAATATCTTTGTACAAAATTCAAGATCAAGCACAAAAAATCAACTCCATATAACCCATAAGGAAATGAATAAGTTGAAGCATCAAACAAGACCATTATAGCCATTTTAAAGGATATTTCAATGACATTAGCTATAATTGGCACTTGTATATATTTCCTACCCTTTGGGCTTACAAAACTAGTCATCAGACCCCAATAGGAGCCACTACATATTCCCTTATCTATGGAAAAAAAATATATTATCTTGATTGAGATTGAGATTGAGATTGATGTGTCATCATTATGAGTATTATTAGAGCATATTGAAGATGACAAGGACTATAGAGTCTCAAGGTTAGAAAAAGTAGAAATTCTTGATGGAAAGCATTTAGCTACCCTATAAAACTTGCATGCCTATTAGAATAGATTGTGTAGAAGTTAGAACAAGCACATTCTCCCTCGGGAGTTTGAGATTGGTGATTTAGTCTTGAAACAAAATTGAAAGAACACAAACACTAATTATAAGAAAAAATTTATGTTTTAACCTATTTGATTGGGACCATTTGTTATCATGATAAACTATGGATTAGGGGCATATCAACTGGATAAACTAAATAGTGAATAACTTCTAGAGCCCATGAACATTTTATACCCTAAGAAGTTATATGCACGAACATATTTAAACCATTATCTACAAGACCCCTTACTTAGGGGTAAATTGTGCCAAAGTAATTTCATCTTACCATTTTATACTACCCTAGACCACTCTCACATGAGCCCTATTACTTTCATGACTCTAGATAGAAAAATATTTTAGATCATTGGTACTCTATGCACATTTTATCCAACCCCATGTCATTTTCTTTTAGAACCATATTCTTTGGACTATTCTCTTCAAGAACCTCATTCTTTATCCCACTATGGACCATTCATGTATTGGACCCTATTCTTTGGACTGTTCTCTTTGAGAACCACATTCTTTGTTATGTCTTGGGCTTGTTATAACCTAAAAACATTTATCCCTTAACCAATTATGATCATGATTATCTCTCATCAGTATTATGAACACCTTCGACACCAATTCTACAAAGCAATTCAGCTAAGATAGTATTTTATAGCATCTTATATAGACAAGTGAATAAGAACACTTTTTCAACTTAGAATATTTGTCTGTCACATAGTTATTCAAATTTATTTCATGATGCACATTATTATATATTATATTTTCTATTCTTTGGTGAACATTGTTGTCTTTGTAGGATCTTCACTCTCGCTAATTTGTAAGCATGGGCCATTAAAGTTGGCTTAGCTATTTATTAGAACTTCTAATCTTAAATGAGAATCTCCTTGACTATTTGGTCCCCCTTTTTACATATTTTATCCCAAAAACACCAAAAACATAATAAAATGATTCATAAAATAACAAAAATGTTATATTACACTTTTATTCATTCTGATCCTCATGTTTTTGTCATTTTGAAACCATTTTATCTTACTGACTTTAAAATATGCAAGTCATCTTGTCCCACACCCTTTCCATTTTTAAAGATGATTCTCCCTCATCCCACCATCTCACTCTATTTCTATTTTTCAAGAACATTAAGTTCTACTAGCTTTCCATTTTGCAAGTCATCTTGTCTCACCAACTTGCCATTTTGTAAGACCAATCTCCTTTTTCAAGTCTTCCCTTTTCTTCTAAAACATTAATCATATGTTTTGGTTATCACCTTTTAATTCTATCCCACTTCTTAGGAGAGTTAAATTTGGTTTGAATTTCATGTTAGAACATGCATCCACAGAACTATGTAGGCAGTGTCCACTTATCTTATACATTTGGAGTTAACTCAACTAACCCCTTCCTTTTCTTATCTTTAATTAAGAGGAAAACTTTTGCATCCTTTTTATTTGTTATGTTGTGGTGAAAAGTAACACCCCTACCACATGTACATGAAAAATTGTGTTTAAACTACACTAACTTGGTTTTTGTTTTTGTGTATTTATTTGAGTTTTATTGGTGTTTTGTTGTTATTTTCTTTGTTTTTTTTTATAATTTTGCACCTCTCCATTTATTTCTTATCCTTTTATTTTGTATTACTTCTTGTCTCACCTTGGTCTTGTGTTTCCCTATATGTTTTTGCTCTTTTCTTTTGTTCTCAAGAACATCTTCATGATTCACATGGATCTTGATTATTTAAACCTTGATCTTATGTTATTAAGTTGTTTTTGAACTTTTTTGTTTATTTTATTATTGTTGGTGTTGGTCATTTGTTTTCCTATTTGCTCTTGCTTCTTTGATTTTTTAAAGAACATCTTGATGATCCATATGGATGTTAATTTTTATATATTGATCTTATGTTGTTAAGATGTTCTTGCTTTGTATTTTTTAACATTTTACTCCTAATTAAGTCTTGATTGTTCATATCTTTATTTTAAGTTGGGATCATTTATCTTTATCTTTATCTTTACATTTTTATTTAAATGTAAATAGTTGTAACTCTAGTTTTGGTCATTTTTTACCATTATCCTTAGTTATAGGTATTATAGGCACCTAAAGCTGGCCACTAATAATCTCCAACTAAGATTTTGACCAATTTCTACCCAAAATGCACAATTTGGCCTAAAAACACTAAAACATGCTAAATGATGTGAAAATGACATATTCAAGTGATGATTTTGGCCAAGGTATCCCTAAATGGAGCAATACAATTTATGGTCTAACTAGCTTTGATTAGTTCATTTCGAGTAAAAATGCCAAAATTGCACCTGCATGCTTTAGACTGCTCTTTCCTATCACATATTTTTCACAAGACTTATGCATTTGTTATTTTTATTAGCAATATTATAAATGGGAATATGAATCCAATGCATCTGATGTGGACTTCTAATTTAAATCTAGTCAAATTTAGGACCAATAACAAGGCATTATGATCAATTTGTGTAATTTGTGCACAAAGTACTTAATCATGCTTAAGAGCTAATTAACCCAAATCAAGGCATAATAAAAAATTCCATGGAATCTTGTTGAATAATTTGTTTTGGAAATTAATATTGAATATCTACATCACCAAGTGACCTCATTTATTGGGAAGACATCCCTAAGCCATAAATTCCACAAATATCAAGAATCATGCCCTCCATGCCTCATCAATGCCTTCCATGATGCCCTCCATGCCTCTTAATTTCCCCTTCTTCTAATGCCATGATGAGGATAATTACAAACATAATTATAAAAATTAAATTAATCCTCAACCACACATCTCAATCTTGAGATGGACAATTGAGGTTGATTCTAATCAAATCCAAAAATCTATAAATAGGAGGCCTCATAACATCATTTATAAGCTTAATTAGTGCAAAGTATAATGCAGGATTGGTTCCAAAAAGCTTTAAGTAACTAGTGTTATAATTCCATATTGATTTCAAGCCAAGCCAAGCCACAAGCCAAAGGTTCTAAGAAGAGATGGAGGTTGTCAAGCTACCATTGCCAAGGACTTCATGAACACAAAATGAGCAAGCCACCACAACAAGCATTTTGGAGCATCGAAGGAAGGTAAAAGAGTTTTTTTTAAATTTTAATTTTGTGTTTAATTCATGATTGTTAACTAAGCTCTCTGTAGTGTCTATTCCTATATATGTTATGTTATTATTGTGTTTATTTTATTTATTTTTCATTTTTGAACTAACCTCAATACTAACCATCCTCTCTTGAGTCAAATTCCTAGATCACAGGTATTCAAATTTGAACTGGATTCATGAATTTGAAATGTCATGTCATTATGAGTTATTCATACTTGTGATGCCTAATTTATTTTTCTATAGCAAGCACTTTATGCTCTAGACTCAAGTCTTAACATCAACATAGCTTTGATGAAAAGATCTCAAGATCACTATGTATAGACTAGGCTCAATAGGTTTCTTACCTAAATCTATGCTTAGATGTGCATCTCTTCACATACATCATGAGCCTAATCAAATCTTAGGTTAGTTTTTCATAATCCCTCCTATTTTATCCCAATTCTAGGTGAACTGCATTGGCCTGAAGTTCATGTTAGAACATACATCCATGGAACTATGTAGGCAATGTCCACTTATCTTATATATATAGAGTCAGATTTGCCACCTTCATTTTTATTTTCATCTCTTTCGTCACTTTGTGCATTTATGCCTAGTCTTTTATGGGTTAAGCGATTACACCATCACATATATGTTTGTGCATGCTCACTTAAATCTATGTTTTAGGTTATATCCTTGAGCTAATTACTTGCTAATTTACCAATGATGGGGAAAAAAATTTGAACCAAGTCACAAATCTAAATCATCCCTATGGAGTAAATAACATTATTTATTCTTTATCAATTATCAAAATTAACCCTACTAGGTCACAACTATCTTATCATTACCAAATCTACTCTAATGGGGCACTTCTTATTATCATATTTTAGAGACCATGGTTTATTTTTCCTCTAATTCCAAGATCTCCACACTTTTGCCAATGATGGAAATGTTTTAGTGTGAAACTTGTCTTGGGATTGATCAATGTTGTAAGTGCCTAACTTGCACTCTCAAATTAGGTATGTTCAAAGTGTGTCCCTTACATTTTTGGATTTAATTATTCCCATTCCCACCATATTTTGGGCCCATTATACCTCCAATTATATTTTGATCATTGATGGTAACCGCTTGTGCAAACATTAGCTCATATGGATATTATCTATTCCATGGGTTAATCTCTCACTTATCCCTCTCTTTTAAATAGTCCATCCTTCTTTTTATCCTAGTATGTCCCCCATGGGGGCATCATGGGTCATTTCCATTTCTTCTTGACAAATCTTTTCTTTGAAAAGATGTTTTTTGATCTGAATGTCTTGCCACACCTTAAATAAGGACAAAATGTAGATATCCAATTCTTAACACCATTTGTGTTGAAATTGTCAATCTTACTCAAATTACACTCAAATCCCCAATTTAAGTCAAGATCACTAAAAATGTGCTAAAAGGTTCAAAATTTTCATATACAAGTGTCAATTTAGGCCAAAGTATCCCTAAATGGGGTAATGCATTTTATTTGATTCTTAACATTGATCAATTCATTTAGAGTCAAAATGATGATTTTGCCTTTTTGTACTCTAGATCACTCTTTTTTTTTAATTTATTAGTACACATCATGTACCTTTGTTATTTTTTATTGGTGACATCCTAAATGGGAATACAATTCCAATCTATCTAACATCTCTTTCTAATTATTTTTGAATCAAATTATGACCCAATAATATGACTTTCTAACCATTTTGATTAATTGAGGGCTAATTTCCAAAGAATTGCACAAATACTGATTAAACTTGTTTAAGGTTAATTAATTCAAATCAAGAGCTTATGTGGATTTTACATGGAGGTTATTTATTATTTAAATATCAAAAAATTATTTTCAATATCTAAATTACCTAGTGACATCATCTATGGGGTGGCATTCGTAAGCCATAAATGCATAATATATATGAATTATGGTAACCCATGCCTAATTAATGCCTCTTCCTACTAAATCATTATGAGGTTATTTATGGATTTAATTACAAATATTAGATTAATTCATGGCCAAAAATCTAAATCTTGAGATGTAAGGTCATGGTTGATCTTAGAACATTTTCAAAATCTATAAATAAAAGGGCATTAAACACCATTTCTTAAGCTAAAAATTATAGAGTTATAATGCAAAACTATCTCCACATCCTTTTGTGTTAATCATTTATTTTATTTAAAAGCTTCATTTGATAGTCTATATTAGAGATTTCTTATATTGAGCCTAGGTTATACATAGTGTTCTTGCAGCAATAGAGGAGAAAATCTTCATAGTAGATCGATGGCTCTGTAAGAGGTCCTGAGGAATAGGGAACATGCTATGGGAATGTAGGCCCATTTTACTTTTCTTTTTTAAATAATAAACATGAGTTTATCTTAGTACCTCACTTATTTTCATATACAAATTTGTGTTTACTATGAATAGGGTATCTTTTGTATATTGATGGTCATTAGTCAGTGTCTTTTTTATGTCCTTAGTATGCCTCATGTTTCATAAGGTCTTCTCATAGATGCATATGTGGTGCTTTTTACACTCCCTTTTTCATTTAAAATAATCCTAATATTTCCCTTCAATTGTTTTATTCACTAATCACTCCCCCTAAGGATTCTATTTGTGAGTTGTAGTGTAAGACCATGTATAGGACTAGGCCTTCCTCACAAATTACCAAATTACCATTCTAAACATTCAATTTAAAATATTTTCTTAGTTTTTTCCACCTCATTGGTGTTTTTTTGTGAGTTAAAGTGTAAGACCATGGATAGGACTAGGCCTTCCTCACAAAATTTTCCAATACCCAAGTCAAAATGAAATTACATGTGTCAAATTTGAGACAAGTATTTATAGATTATGAGTTACACATCATTTACATGCTTCTCATATTGATATAGTATGTTTTTTGCTTAATTCATTGATATTTCACTTTTATCTTCTTATTTTTTAATCACATGTAAGATTAAAACCATTTTTCTTAAAGTTTTTTATACTTCCTAGCTTGAATTAGTGTGATTTATTTAATGTTCATTTTTTCAAGTTTGTTTCAATTGTATACTTCCCAACATGATCTAGTATGATTAATTGACTCAATTGTTTTATTTTTATACCATTTGGTTTTCTTATACCTTCCATTTTATTTCATTATTTTCATACTTCCCAACATGATAAAGTGTGATTTTACTTGTTTTAAATTGGGGAAAATATTTTCATGGTTAAAAAAAATTGTTATTCCTTTTTACCATTTTGGTTTATTATATTTAGTCATCTTTTGTTATTACACATTTATCATCATGACATAGTGTGTAGTACATTTGTTGTTGATTTCTTATACTTTTCCAAGTCTTTTTTTCCTTTTTCATTTTCACCATGCATGTGTATCACATAATTCTAGAAAAAAAGCACTCCACATATATTTCCCATAATGTATACAAAAAAATCTAAATACATGTGCTAGAAATAAATATATCTATGCATCAACATCCACAACCAAATACAACTCATGAGTCAAATACAAATATAAAAATCAATATATATTATGTGTTTTTATATAATACAAGGTAAAAAGTACAAAATACATAGCTCAAGATTTATGACTAGGCTCCATCATACCTATCTTGTGGTCTAGCCATGCTTCTCATTGATGCTTGTGACTATTTCCTCTGAATAGTACATTATAATGAGGTATTATGAGATCTCAAACTTGGGCCTAAACCTATCCAAGTTAGACTATAATAGCCATATTTGTTGCTCTCTCCTACACTAAGGCCTACCATGTGCATGCCTCTCCTTCTCCCACCCTTATTGGTGGCTACAATTCATCTTTGCATGCTTACAAATTCCCCATGACCTCCCCCACTAGTTTATACCAGCTTCCCTAGGCTAGGGTAGATGATATCATAGGATAATCTAGAGTGGTGGGGTTGTATGGTGCCAACACCCATCTAAAATGTTATGATGCACAACCACAATCAGGGATCCCTATCTAATCTCTTATGTCACTAGATATAAAAAACCAATACTAGATAGATATTATATCGCATATACATCTCAAACTCTATGTATCTATTATAACCACATATAACTAGTATTATATATCAAATCTTATATTAAAATTAAAAAAATTCTCACTAGTGTTGATGTTACCAACCAACATCTCCTTATCTACTCACCTATCAAGAACAATTTCTTCATCTAATCATCCCCCGAGTGCCTCTTCCATGAATAACCTCTACACTAGTGTAAATCTAGGAGTAACCACTCATGTATGTCATGGCCCTCTCTTAAGAGGTGTCTCTATAGACCAACCCTATCCTAGAATAATTATTGGGTCATCTTGTACTATTTCCCTTACATGTGCCTATTCTCATTGATGATGCCTCTATCTATGAAGTGAATGAAATGTTCACTATTATTACTACTATGGTAGTGCCTACTATGATGCATATTATGTCCCTAAATCCACATTCATGTCATCCCCTCCCCCAACCACCTACTATCATGCTCAACCAGTCTATGGTTTAACACATTGTAGCATAATCATGGGTCTCTCGACTAATACTCATCCTCCTACTCTCTGCCTCATATCTCTTGCATGATGTGACCAATAACTAGGCATTACTATAGGGTCCATTAGATGTGGGAGTATAACCTTAATTAGAAAGTGTGCCATTAGATGTGGCTTTACCCATGAGGTATAGTGGCCCATGTTCTGCACCTATACTATCCCTATCACAATGGCCAACTAACTAGGTCATACAATAGCAATGTGAATGTATGCATGTCACATGATCTACCCTCATGTGATAGTCTAAACCATTGGAATATGGGTCATAGCCTAAGGTACATAGTCCTACCTCCATCTCATCACTCAAGGTAACTTGTCATCAATCACATGGGGAAGCCCAACTAGTCAACACATAAGAAACCTCTCATATATCTAGTCACTCAATAAAATAATAGGCCCCATGGTTTTCTTCCCTTGAGATAATATCACATACATATCATGCATGATATGGACCGAGATGACATCCCTAAAGTCATACAATACTCCCTAATCTAAAATGGACTAACACAAGGCTATTGTGTATAGCGATACCTTATCATCTAATTTATGACAACACTCATGTTGTCACAAGTCTGATTATGACCTTTTAGATGTATAAAATATCTATAATATATAAATCAAATAAACTCACCCTTAACCTTAGTTATATCTTATCTAAGCATGTTTCCCACTAGGATAGTGCTTTCCTATCTTCCAAGTCATCTAGTGTCCATGTGATCACTGGTGTCCCTCCTATCGATAGTCTCAAAATGCATGGACATCCTCTAGAGTGATACCCACCTTAATGGTATCCCCATCCACCTCCCATCAAAAAGTGTTAGTCAAACATTCCTATTCTCTAAGGATATGAAAAAGAGATCAACACTAAGTAGGATGTGACTCATATCCATGATGCCTCTAAAGCCTAGTGTGACCATTCACACTCTATTCAGATAAATCAATCACTCTAGTAGATCTAGTATGCATGATGCATCTATCAATCATCAATACCTTTAGCATCTCTAAAAAAATCAAATAATAAAGGATGCATTAGACCTCCATGTTATAAATAATTAAAATGCATTCTAAAATTTTCAAAAATTAACCACTCTTAATTTAGTTTATAAATTTTATACAATATCATCCCATTTCAATACTAAATTAGCCTTGTATTTTATTTGTGATATTAGATCATCCCTTTCAATTTCCTACTAGATCAGCCACATCTATACTACATCAGTGATTTTCTTATTCTAAGATACTATATGAACCCTAATTTACAAAGTTGGCCTATTTTTGTGATACTATATTGGCTCTCTTTATAAAAATAAATTATCCCTATCATACATAGTCAGCCTTTACCAATTACCAACTAAGTCAACCTATTTCTATGTAGTTAGCCCCATTTTAACATACTAAATTAGCCCACTACTACATAGTAAACCTTATCATTTTGCTTCACCTTATAGAATAAGTTGATTAGGTTGACTATGTTTGTCCCTAGTGGTGTATTTTTACCCATTTATCATAAATTATTTGTGCATTTATTGGTCTAATTTCTTCCTAACCAATACTCTATTTTACCCCTAGTTTACCTAATAATTTCCTAGGGTTTATTCTGATACCTAAAATTTTCCTACCAATCAATTTTATATTTTTTTAAATCTTAAATTCAAATAAAAATATTCAAAATTTTAAAATTTCCAATTCCTTATCTTTGATACACTCATTGCAACCAATATCTATCCTCCTCATCTTAGTTGTCATCTCCTCACCATGATAGATCTCTGGTCTCCAACTAGATCTCTTAGAGCTCTATTTTCTTAGAATAGTAAAAATGACAAATAAATTATTTTTCACCCTATTTATATTTACTATTAAAACTTATTTACCTTTCAAGTATTTACCATTAGATTTCATATTTTGATCATATCTTTGTTTCTACTAGATTTTTTTCCAAACCATAAAATATTTTGAACTCTTGACATCGTAGAGAATCTTTTCACCTATTATATGCCTATGTTGTTAAAAAAATGTTTTTTTCACTCTTTTTTGTTAACTTCTATAGGTTCACCTAATTCTCCCTACATTGGACACCTTCACATTTATTACATCTCCTTATTTATTTACAACACTAAGGTAAGTAAGGTATGTTTTTTTCAATTTTCTCCTTTCATTTATCTTATTTTCTCTTTACTACAATTTATTCAACCTCAGTATTATGTGTTTCTAAGTTCTTTTCCCAAAGCACCATCCCATGTTACACCTACATAACACATGATGAGATTTTATTGGGGCATATGTATCCACATAATATTTTCAAAATTTTATCAATTACTAATATTTTTTCTCTTGTAAAAACACCTCAAGTATTAATCTCTTTGAGTACACACCCTAAGGGGTACATCGGGAAAGGGGTAGATAGACCATTGGTGCTTCATAGGATTATTGTCCATATAATACCACTTTTTATATACATAACATCTACTAGAAACATTTCCCTAAGCTTTACCTCTTATTTTCACCCTCCTTTAGTCATTTTCCACCTTCACTGTCCCTTCCCTATCTTAAAATCTATTTTAGTTTTTTATGATACACTATTGAACCCATCGACCCTATACTCTAATTGACAAAACTCATTTAGGGTCTAGGTAGGCCCTTTGATGACATATACCAAGACCTAATTTTTTTTAGTAACAATACAAAGTTGATTGGAATGACTCTATCAACTAAAATTCTAGAAATTATTAGGGTTAGATTCATCTATACACACATACACACACACACACACACACACACACACACACACACACACACACACACACACACACACACACACACACACACACACACACACACACACTCATTTCATCATTTATTAAGAGAAGAGAAGAAGAAGAGATATATATTATGCATCTGCTTATACACAATTCTAATTGAGGAGCATAGCTTAGAGTTTCATACTTTCTTTAGCTATATGGATCATGTTTTATGGAAAACTATTTTGGATGAATTAATAGGTTATGTAGCCTAGATCTGATTTATCTTTGTCATCCTTATATATCATAACAACCTCTTATGAATAACCTTAGCCAAGGGAGAGATTGAGGCTTGGTGGGTTCATCTTTAAAGGTAAGTATTCTAACTTTTTTCCTCTTTTGTAAGAGTAGATAGATAGATATGCATTTGTACTTTTCTCCCATGCATTAGAATTCCATATACATTGATGTGAGTATATGTCTTCTATGCATGTTTACTTTTAATGTTTATTAAATCCCACTTTGTACTACAAGCTTTGGTGAGCACTAGATTAAAATTTATTTTACATGTTATTAGTTTAGTGAATATGAAAACATATGACCTAGTTAGATTAATTGCATATTTTTAATTAACTAGTGGTTTTGGAACCCTCCCTAGTGATATTATTGTGGTAAGATATCCCTTGTCTAATTCTAGTGGATTTATATTGGTCATGACCTAAAATATATAATGTATCAACAATCATAAGTCTAAGTAAGATTAATCTTCTCCGAGCTAAGATTTATTTATAGATTAATTATATTTTCCTTTGCATACACTTTTTACTTGTTCTAGATCTAGATCTACAGTATCATCAAAACCAACTAAATATCTTATTTTCTGTCGTGTCCCCTTTTTTAGTTGACATGTCCAGAGTTGATGGTTATCCTATTATGCGACCCTCGTAGGCTAATGGGATGGATAGAGGGTCTTGATGGAGATGGGCTTGGATTTCGTTCGGGTTCTTTCGGACATGAATTAAGGGAGATAATAATATTTAATTGATTTAATCAAATATTAATTATTTGGTCTAATTTTAATTAATTATTAATTAATTAATTATTGGGTCTAATTTTAAGATCCTAATTCTAATTTAAGAATTGGTCTAATTTTAAGACCCTAGTTCTAATTTAAGAAGCCCTAGTTCTAATTTAAGAAGCCCTAAGTCTAATTTAAGGGAATCTAATTTTAGCAAGCACACCTTTGGAGGGGTATAAGAAATTCTCATGGGAGAGAGTTTGTATTCATGATTATTATTGATATTGATTCTTGTTAAGAAATTCTTCTGTGAAAACTGAGCCAAGGGTTCTAGGATTCCATTTGCATTGAAGAACATCAACTCTTCATTGTGTGCGATTCAGAGGTTATGAAAGATCTGCCGATCTATTGCCAAATTGAGAGATAACTTCATACAAAAGTTATCACAGGTGTTTACAAGTTTGAGAGATAACTTCACACAGAAGCTATCACAAGGGCTTACAAGTATTTCATTATTTTGGGTTTTGATTCAAGAATTATCCAGATATAGATCTTTGTATTAGCCCATAATTCTACAGATCAGGATCAAGCATATAAGGTGTGCTATATCGGCGACCGTATGAAGTCTGTACAGATCTGTGAAAATCCATATGCATCAACAAAAAGTTTAGGCAGCAACATTGGTGATCAAAGACCTATAGAGACTGACATCGGTTGACATATCACCGACGTCGGTAGATTAACGACTCCAGGTCGACTGACGATGGCAATATAACCAATGTCGGTGATTATGTTTTTTACACAGCAGGCTGAGATGAACCAGTTCTAGATTTATTTCCCAGTTCTTGTGAAATATTCAGGCTATTAAGGCCGTATTTTCAATATTCATTGTATACCTGATAGAGGTCCTCTATTATAAGCATATGAGCAAATAAATAAGAGATTATACTGTGATTTATTTATCTATTTGAGGATATTTTGCAAAAATATAGATAAGCAATTTAGGGCTTTTGTTTTGGTATCTGAAGGGATATTACAGTGGTATCAGAGCTTTGCTTAGAAAAAGGAGCCCCTAAGTAAGGGACATCACAGTGGTATCAGAGCTTTGCTTAGAAAAAGGAGCCCCTAAGTAAGGGACAACATAGTGGTATCAGAGCTAAATCTTGCCATCGTGAGAGGTTGACAATCTTATGCAGCCACAAGGGTTAGGACCACACAGGTATTTCACGCGTAGTAGAGCTTTGCTTAAAGGCACTCAAGTTTTAGAACAACAGCTGAAAGACATGGGTGACAATATTGACAGGGCCCGTATTCCTCACCATCCTAGAGATCAAGATGATGCAGAGGTTTTACTTACTCTTAGAGAACTACCAAAAGGGCAAAGGTAGAATAACCAAGTATTATAGTAGTTGGCAGTAGCACTCTTGAGATTGGGTACTCTGAGGAGACATTCCCCACATCGTGAATATATCAGGAGTGATGCAAGATCACATAGAGGCCTTGGGACTGCTTCTTGTACAGCTAACAGGCCTACTAGGCCTACCTTTGTGAGACAGGAGGCAGAAGAGGTGATAGCAGGTGAGGAGCATGAGGAGGCATTTACAGACACACTTAGGGTAGTGACTGACAAGTGGGGGTCATTACCACCTGTGGTCAAGGAGATGATTACTTTTGACCGATTCCTCACACAAAGGAAAGAACATTACCGAGGTTGATAAAATGGGAGACCAAGGCCCCAGAACAATGATTTGAAGCATGCTACGAGCAGGCTCACACTAGCGATGTTTGACAGTAGTGGTAAGGTGATAGCATAGGCCTGGGTTAGTAAGCTTGATGCATTTCTCACATTGCAACCGATGGCTAAGGAAGATGCTATCAGATATGCGACACTACATCTTGAGGGAGTAGCTCACAATTGGTGGCACCACGGGATGGTGACACTCCATCATGATTAGATCACATCTTATCAGGAGTTTGTGGATAGGTTGGTGGAGTGTTTTGACATGAAGGATCCGGAATCCTATTTTAGAGAGTTAGCTCAGTTGCACCAGAGTGGGAGTCTAGAGGCATACATTGGTGACTTTCAAAAGTTATCAGTAATGGTTCTTGACATTTCAGAGAGGCAACTTGTAGTACTCTTCATGGAGGGATTGACAGAGCCATTGAGAGGTTGGATCAAAGGCTTTGATCCTCCTTCATTACAGGTAGCTATGAAGAAGGCACGTAGCATGGAGATGGCAGCCCCATCTAGTAAATTTAAGTCCAGAGGTACTTCTTCATCCAGGGACCATAAGTGCTCCAACGGAGATAGAGAGGAATTAGATTTTAACATAGATAAATCAAGTGTTAAAAATGATTCAAATTCCAACCCAACAGCACCACCATTGGATAGAGAGGCTCTTAATGATCTACGCAAGAAGAAGCTTTGCTTCTACTGCAAAGGTCCATATGATATCCATCACGATTGCCCCTTGAGGCCTAAGGGCAAAGCAAATCGTGTGATGTGGGCGTATTATGAGGATGCAAAATCAGAAGATTCCAAATAGTAGGATAATTTTGAGGAGGTAGAGGCTTCAGAGCCTAAGGCAGAGGTAGATTTAGAGCTTCATATATAGGAGGCACGCCTATCTAGCATTTAGTCAGATGAGTCATTCAGATTCCGTGGAGTTTTGGCAGGGCAGAAGGTCACCACCCTTCTTGATACAGGAGCCACACATAATTTCATAGATGCTAGATTTGTGGAGAAGTGTGGACTCACTACCAAAGATTTTGAGGGCATTAGAGTTAAGGTAGTTGATGGTCACACTCTTAGGTGTGAGCGTATGATTAGAGACCTCCCATTGCGCTTAAACAACTATGAGTTCAAGGCTAATTATTATGTAGTGAACATGGGGGACATAGACTTAGTCTTGGGTATGAAGTGGCTTCATTAATTTGAGGAAGTTACTCTTCATCTCAAAGACATGGAGGTTCATTTTGAGGTTGATGGAAAAACACATATTCTTAAGGCAATATGGGGCAGCAGCTTCAAACATATGTTTTTTCATCGGATGGAGATGCCTATACTACATGACATGATAGAGTGCGATGACGAGTGCACATTGGCACCAACACAAGAGAGATATGAGGATGAGCTTTGTCTTGTGGTGAGTTCAGTTCAAGAGTTACTGCATGTGGTAGGGACTCAGCTTTCTATTACATGCGGGTCACATGATGATGATACGAGTATGTCTAGTATTCACATTCTAGATTAAGATATTATTCAGGTCCTAGAGTTCATGTTGATTAACAATGGTGGAGATCATGACCACATTTTGGATCCAAGGGGGGATTGATTGGTTTATCATTCAGTGATTGCTTGAGGGCAAGCAATTTCAGGAGGGGTAGATTGTCATGTCCCCTTTTTTAGTTGACATGTCCAGAGTTGATGGTTAGCCTATTATGCGACCCTCGTAGGCTGATGGGATGGATAGAGGGTCTTGATGGAGATGGGCTTGGATTTCATTTGAGTTCTTTTAGACATGAATTAAGGGAGATATTAATATTTGATTGATTTAGTCAAATATTAATTATTTGGTCTAATTTTAATTAATTATTAATTAATTAATTATTGGGTCTAATTTTAAGATCCTAATTTTAATTTAAGAATTGGTCTAATTTTAAGACCCTAGTTCTAATTTAAGAATACCTAGTTCTAATTTAAGAAGCCCTAAGTCTAATTTAAGGGAATCTAATTTTAGCAAGCACACCTTTGGAGGGGTATAAGAAATTCTCATGGGAGAGAGTTTGTATTCATGATTATTATTGATATTGATTCTTGTTAAGAAATTTTTCTGTGAAGACTGAGCCAAGGGTTCCAGGATTCCATTTTCATTGAAGAACGTCAACTCTTCATTGTGTGTGATTCAGAGGTTGTGAAAGATTAGCCGATCTATTGCCAAATTGAGAGATAACTTCATACAAAAGTTATCACAGGTGTTTACAAGTTTGAGAGATAACTTCACACAGAAGCTATCACAAGGGTTTACAGGTATTTCATTATTTTGGGTATTGATTCAAGAATTATCCAGATATAGATCTTTGTATTAGCCCATAATTCTATAGATCAGGATCAAGCATATAGGGTGTGCTATATCGATGACTGTACGAAGTCCGTATAGATCCGTGAAAATCCGTACGCATCAACAGAAAGTTTAGGCACCAACATGAGCAATCAGAGACCTACAGAGACTGACATCGGTCAACATATCACTGACATCGGCAGATTAATGACTCCAGGTCAACCGACGATGGCAGTATAACTGACGTCGGTGACTGTGTTTTTTACACAGCAGGCCGAGACGAACCAGTTCTAGATTTATTTCCTAGTTCTTGCAAAATATTTAGGCTATTAAGGCCGTATTTTCAATATTCATTGTATACTTGACAGAGGTCCTCTATTATAAGCATATGAGAAACTAAATAAGAGATTATATTGTGATTTATTTATCTATTTGAAGATATTTTGTAGAAATATAGATAAGCAATTTAGAGCTTTTGTTTTGGTATCTGAAGGGATATTACAGTGGTATCAGAGCTTTGCTTAGAAAAAGGAGCCCCTAAGTAAGGGACATCACATTTTCATTACCATTATAATATCTAGGATAGTTTTAGTTTTCATTTTTATCATATCTTAGTATAATAAATTTAAAATATCTTTATCTAAATTTCATAAATAATTCAATTTTTTTAGAGATAGTCTACCATCCTTGTGACTTAGCTTATCTCTACCCCTTTAACCCTAGATTCCCTATATCTAGATTATATGGTTAAACATTTGGTGAACCTGATGTGAATCTAATTCATGCAAATTAAAATTTATATAATTATTAGGGTTTTTATCCAGCAAGGGTTTCATCTTACAATGATGGATTTTTATATCTAAAACTTTACCCTAAGGTTTTACACTCATCTAGTCACAAGGTTTTCATATTTTGATGCTTTTAACTTATTCTTCCTTGATTGGATAATTTTGTTTTGGCTTCCAAAAAAATCCATTTTAAGATTACTTTAATGTATTTTCTACTCATATTTATGTATGAAAACACCTCTTTTCCCACCCAAATTTGATACAGATCTTTCATTTTTTACAATTTACTATATTTAATAAATATTGGCATGTAAGGTGAATGGTGTACTTATTTTATAATTAATTTATGATTTTTGTCAAAAATAATATTTTATTCAAAAATATCTCTTAGATATCTAAAATAAATTCATGTTTTATCACAATTATTGATTTTTTTATTGGGAATATTCTAGGGTTTTGCCTGTGAAGCAATCCACATTTTTGGAATATTTTTGATTCATAATAGATAAAATTTAAAATTCATTGTAGGTTTTTCATAATTATTTTGATATAGGAAAAAAATTTAGTTTTCAAAAATATTGTACATATTTTTCTAATTTATCATTTTAATATTTTTGTATGAATTTATACATGCATTTCATGCATTGTACTTTTGTTTCTTATTTTCTAGCTTCATCTCATTTCCTACTTTTCCTAAAAATATATTTTAGATTCTAAACTTTATTAGCTAATCCATTTATATTTTTATATATTTATTTGGTATATTTTTTCCTACCCAACCTTCGATCTATAGAATCTAGTTGACCTAGGCTTTCCTGATTTCCTATTTTCCTGCATTCTAATTTATATTTTTTATGATATTCAAATTTAAAAAATTAGACCTTATTTTTCCTAAAAATCATGTTAAATATGTATATTTATGTTGATCACTTGATCTAAAAATATCTCAGTGTAATAATTTCTTGTTGGTTTGTCTACATTATACTAATATCAAAACCATATAACCAAATAAGGATCTTAATAAAGATAAAACTCAAAGTTATCTTTAAATATCTTGTTACAATAATGTGTAGCATATTACTCTTAACCCTAAGGAAGGTAATAAATACCATCCCTCTGATCATGTCCATGTTATCAATCTTTCAAGTGGTAAGGTATATGGTGTATATATGCATATTTAATCTAAGTACCTATAGATTGTGCTTGTGAATCCCTAAAAGATCAAATCAATAATATGAGAAAGTCAATAAAATAGTTATAAAACCAAATTACATGCCTAAATAATCCAACAAATTGTATTCTTAATCATTTTTTTGCATCCTCATCTACCAATGTTGTTCCAAACAAGGTTTTCTATCTAAATTCAAAGATTTAATAAAACACATAGATAAAACAAGTGATCCAATTATTATACCAAAGGTTAGTAAAAAACCAAGTGAACTCCTAAGAGAAATGATTCAATATTAAATGATCAAATTACCTCTTTCACATCCTATTAGGATATCAAAATACTATTGTGTATATCATAGAATATATGGGCATTATACATATTGTTGTTTTTCATTAAAGATTAAAATATAGAGACATAATGACATAACACATAATATATTCATACCTACAAAACCTGGTACCTATTGAATAAATATATCATTGACAAATGATAAACTAAATTTAGATAATTTCAAATAAAAGATACGAAGTACAAACTTACCAAAATATCATGATACATGTTATACTTCTACTATGCACACATATGACGCATGATATGAGGCCTCCACAATTGCATCTCATTGATGAGATACTTAGGTTTTAGTAACACTTTTACCTATACATAATCATGATACACCCATGTTATGTAATTTTATAATCACTTTACATTATCATGTTTGAAATTATGTACTTATACATGCCTTTTTCCATGCATATATCTTTTGTAGTGTATTTGATATGCTATGTACTTAAAAAAAATTCTAACACACACACACACACACACACACACACACACACACACACACACACACACATATATATATATGCAAACTAGTATGATATATTTATGTTCGTTATTTATAATTTTACTTTATGTACTTCCTTGAGTGTCTTGTTTTGCTTGTTTGACAATTTGATTATGCTCCATTGTTTTCATCCCCCATTCCTTCATTTTACTCTTTGACATTTGAATATGTAGTTGTTTATTATATGTTGAAATTTGAATATGCCATTCTTGACTTTGTGGACATTTGACAAATTCATGTCCCTTCAATTCTATGGTATTTAAATATGACCCTTTCTCAAGGTATCCTTGGACCATTGTCTTTTGATTTGAGTTTGGGTGATATTACATGTATTTTTTATTGATTGTTGAGCTTGAATTGTTAATATATAGACTCTTTTCCATGATCTACATCATGCATCTTAGGACTTGGTGTGATCACATTCTTCATGTTTTAATGATATATTTACCTAGAAATATTTCTTCTATATTATACATGGTATATTCATAGTTTACATGGTTATCTTATGCTTTTGAGGTAATGTAAATACCATTTTATACTTTCCCTCACATCAAAAAGGGGGAATATTAGTGGGGGCATACCATGGAGGCTTGACTTTCACATTACTTCATAGATTTAGATTATAGTGGGGGCATGTTCTAAAAACATGTTCTTCATATTTATCATAATTTCATATTTAATGGGGGCATGTTTTGGAAACATGTTCTCCATATGTATTCAATATGTGATTATAGATGATATTTATGGATTATATATTACATCAATCTTGTATACTTGGAAAACTCAAACCTTGGTTGTTCCTCTTAGTTATTGTCCTTTTTCCACTTTTACAAGTCTTGAATCTACTCTATCTTATGCCCCTTGGCCTTTTGTCTTTCCCAAAATGCTTAAATTTTATTTTTATACCACTTCTACAAGTTTTGTGCTTGTACCTACTTTCATGCTCCCTGAACACTAACATCTAGGATAGATAATATCTTTGATGTTGGTGTCTTGACCTAATGAAATTATCTAATGCCCTAAAGTCATATATTTATTTAATTAAATTTATCATAATGGTCATCTTAAGTGATTTAATGTGAGTTACTTCTCCAAAGGGATTGATATAAATACAACATCAACCCTCATTCATTCCTCATGTGGAAAAATACCAAAGAGACCAAGGCAAACTATCAAAAACACTCTATCAAGAATTTAATTGAAGAAAATATTTCTTATTTCCATAATATTAATAGGAATAACACATCTATAGGTTTTAACCACTAAAGTAATATCCCAAGAGATTTATTTTCCAAGTTACAAGTTAGGTCACTATTGTACTTTGAACATATTAAATTATTCACACAAAATCCAAAATATAGGGGATAATTACATTAGTAAGACCCTATTCAAAGTATTAGCTATGTATAAAGTGATTACTAACATAAGGGTCTTTGGGGTTAGCTCAACACCATGTGCCCATTAACCCATTTTCTCCAAGGTCACTTTGAAGATAAAGAACTAGGGTTTTATAAATTCAAGAGAATCAACCATCCATGACCTAAATCTAAATACATAATAGAAAATGTGAAGTTAATCACAAAATAATCAAGGTGGTAACATCCTTTTCCATCAAGTATTTTTTACATAACACTTATGTCTAACCTAAATAGTAGTGTCAGAGCTCAAGAGATGTCAGATCTAGAACCTAATAGCTATTACATAATCATCTTATAGCCTCATTTATGCTTATTCCATATCAATCATTGTGTTAAATTAACCAACTAGTTATATTACTTATTTATAATTTCCATGGATGACTTAGTTGTACTTTATATATTTAAACCTATTTTAAGTATAAGAAATTTAATGTACATTTATATCTAAGTTTAGCACCCAATTGGCCTATTGTAGATATGATTATCGTCCTTGTACATTATCATTTCTATATTATTAACCCTATCTACCCAAAATAGGATCCCCATATGTTTTTTGGTTAAACATTTAGTGAATTTGATCTTTGAACATCAAACCCTAGGCATTTACAATTTTATGATTTTTCTATTAATCGTCCCTGATTGTTATAATTTTTCAATAATTTTTGATATGGATATGTCTATAAATTATTTTATTTTACAATACTTTATATTTGTTATGTTTTACTACATTAGTTGCATTGTTAAATCTATTAAGTAAATTTGTGCCCATAATGAGATGGTTTTGAAGTGGAAACAACACTTGATCTCTTTTCAAAATTCATTTTATAATGTTATAAAGATAGTCTCTATATGCCAATGTTAATCCTATCAACCATTCATCATACTTAAGTTTTATTCAAATGAAAACTACCACACCACACCCATTATTCTCCCATGGTTTATATTGGATTCCATGATCTATGATATTATTACTCAAAGAGGTAAGGTTTCTCAACCCATCCCACCACATGTTAATATAAAATAGGTGACTCCTGAACCTAACTCAGTAATAAAATCCAAGGGGTATGACATTATTGACCAATTGAGCAATACATGTGCAAAAAATTCAATCCTTGATTTCTTAAATCAATCTAATATTTATAAAGATATCCTATATGATGCATTACATTAGACACAAGTTCTAAGTTATATTGAGCCTGATTATTTTGTGGATATTGATCTCAAGAACAATAAAAATTTCCTCTATTGATACAAGTGACAATGAAAAATAATGTATCAAAAATATGCTCATTGATAATGGATTATGCATAAACATTTATAACATATAATTCCTAAACACCATGGGTATCAAAATAAATATTATTTAAAACATAGTTATGCATATAAAAGGGTAGGCCTTAGATACATTTAATGGATGTTTTCCCATCTACACTTCATCAATGTGTAAAATTCATATATGAGGGGACCTTATTATCCATGCCTACTCATGATGAAACTTTTAAATTTTTGAAAATGATACATTTTGAAAATGAAGGCATCCATATAGTGGTACCACATAAATAATACATCCCTCTTGAGAATATACATAGGTATTAAATAGGTGTGTCAAGTATGATGGATCTATTATCTCTAGATGTACATAAGCCACTAAACTTTGAATTGCACATAGATATTCATAATGAGAAATAACCATTACCAAAAGAACTAGTAAAAGTATAAGAGCCCCTAAAATTTGAGATTCCTTTATTAGTAAATACTAATAAAAAATATAGACATGTTTTAGATTACTATTATATTAATGATGATACAACCTATAATATGATAGATGAGAAAATGCAAAACTTAAAATCTGATCCACTTGATCCCCAATCACATAATCTATTTGAACCTATAGGTGCTAGCACATATAATCTAAAAGCAATTGCATAAAATATAGAATTAAATCCAAATAAAGTAAAAATAAATATAATAGATGTGTTGAGATAGATTTTGAGACAACCAATAATTAGGTGGGGGTTGTTAATCCCTTGCCCCTATCAAAAGGAGGGAAATACCATGAATAAAATACCTCCCCAAGGTCTAAATGTACTAGTTCTTGGTATATTGGTCTTTACTTAGTTGGTTGATGTTAACTATTCCAATGTAAGGGGCCTAGTTTAATAATTTGAGGTGAATTTAACTCTAACTAAGGGATTCAAAAGAGGTCATGCACTTCACTTGGGATAAGTTTGTAGGGTTCATCCTCCAATAAAAACTAGGGTTCCACTATTTACTTCCTAACACAAAAATGATTCTCCTTGATATTTTATCATGTCTATGAATGAAACAAAGTAATAATGATGATAAACTTTGATATACACACACACATAAAAATCAATATAAACTATTAAATTTAGATTGATATATTCCTAGATTAACCTGATTGTAAAGAAAGAGTAAAATATTAGGGATAAACAGATAAAATGCCTACTACAAACACAAATGAACCCAAAGTTATTTAAATCCCATGAAATTAATATTCATTTGAGCTATAACTAGTATAAATCCAACTAAATATAATGTAAGAGTCTGGGGAGAGTGACTATAATAAGGACATAACTACCATAAAAATATATAGGGAATGACCACATAGACTTAACAATCTTCTAATTATCAATATTTTTCCTTTTGATTAAAAATATCTTGGAGTTCATACAATCATAAAAGATGCAAACAACAAGGCTAAAATGGGGAAAAGGAATATATTATCATAGGAATTAAAATTAAGTGTCTAGTTTTATATGTCTCTCTCACAATCACAAAGAGACAACCCTTATTATGGTACAATAGCTAATCTTATATAGGCACACAAGCTTAAAGAGTTAAAATGCAAATTGAAATTCACCTACTAATGGGGTATTTGTAATAATCATCAATGTGGGAAGCTCACTTGAGGTTCATGGGGAATTAATCCCACTCAATTGCATCATGAAAATATCATGAACCATGTTGAACCAAATCATGAATGAATGCCCATAGGGGGAATGTAGTTGAGATTTGATTAGAATAGTCAACCATCCACATCTTATGCAATTAGAGCCACAACTATTTAAATAATATATTTTGTCTTTTATGTTTCATGCTTAGTCTTGATGAGCAGGTCATGTGGATTATTCCTTCCTTACTCATGATTTAGTTAGACTATGATTTGATTATGTAAATAAGCATTGAATGCATAGTCTTTTATTGGACTCTTTAGGGTTTTGAGGGCTATACAAGAAATCAAATTTAGGTTCATGCCTTGTTATATGCATAGCCAACATGTCCTTTCCTTAATGGGTTACTACCATGTGGATTTTTCTCACTTCCCCTCTACTCTTTATATTTTTTCTATCTTCACGTTATTTATAAAAAATGTATTGGGAAAAATATGTGATGATAATTCTCATGAAAAGGAGAGCCTTTCCTTCATTCTTCACAAATTTTTCAGCACCCCTAAATCATTCATTTCAAATACCCAAGTTTTTGGATCTTATGTTGTCATGATTTGTGTTTGGGAATTGAACTTCAAAACTTTTATTCAGACCAAAATTTAATATACAATTCTCATGAATTTTTGTGTGATACTTTTATTCTCTTCTTCATTACTTTGCTATAATGAAATTTTTTCAAAGACCTAAGTCTTTATAAGTTTTTTCTTTGAGACCTCATGTAACATTTTTGAATTTAATTCTTTTAATTTTAGACTTTTACCTTATCTTTCAAAAAAATTATTGTCACAACATTTATCTAGGTATTGTTCTTCAAACTTTTTTTAAAGACTAAAAGTTTCAACTAGTCTCTACAATATTTTTTCTATAAAATAAAAAACTTAGAAAATTCTCACAAAGTCTTTGGGCTTTATATAGACTTTCATTTATGAGTTTTATTTTGAAGATCTAAACCTTTTCAAATTTTGACATCAATTGTTTTTACAAAAGTTTCAACAAAATTTGAACACTTTTATCAAAGACCTAATACTTGAACAATTTTTTTGAAATCTTCAAAACTTTTATCTTCTTCACAACTTTTGTTGTTGATCCTTAAGACAAATTTTTTGACTCATTCTTGACATTTTTCGAAAAGAGTAAAAGATTTAGATAATTCTCAAAAATTGTTGGAGAGTTATCAGTGATGTCATAAAGGTGTCCTAGTGAGTGGATGAATTTCTTTGATAGCCTATATGATAATGACAAAGTGTGCAATGTGCTTGTCCTAGTGTGTTTTAAGTTGACTTAGTTGATCTTTAGTTTTGGTATGGCTAGGGATGATGAGGGATGAGTATAGAGTATTGATCAAGTGAAAAGGGTCTTATAAGAGGTTTTTTATGATTTGAGATCTTGTGTGCACTAATTGAATTCATTTGGTAGTCCATAGTCATCATCTAGATAGTTTGGGTCCAGTGCTAAAAAATCTTAGTATGTAGTTTGTTGACATCACCATTTCCACCTATGGATGAGTCAATGGGATTTGGTAATATGGTTGTTATCACATTATTCCCTAGTTGTTATGTGCCAAATTTTAATTCATGTGTTAAAGTGTATTTAAAGATATGTAAGTGCAAAGTTGGGCTCCCAGGCATTTTGACAGTGGTTTCCCATACTTAGCCAAATTTGCATGAGGTAAGAAAAAATTGATTAAGAATTTTTATGGTGCCATATCTCAAACATGTAGATGTTTGAATAAAATGTGATCATATGGTTTTCTTTAGTTTTGGGACTATTTTACTTACACTAATTTCTAGGTCATGTAATTAAGTGCATCAAAAGTTATGTAGGAGCAAAGTTAGACTTCCAGACAAGTTCCAAGCATAGTTGGCTCTATGACAAAATATTTTGATAATGAATTTTAATATAATTATATTTCACATGCATGAAGGTTCTAGGAGTAGTTTTTTATATGGATGGATTCTCTTTTGAAACGTGATCATGAGGTCCAAATTTGAGATCATTCATCTAAGCACAAAAGAAGTTATTAAGGTCTAAAGTAGGCTTTCTAGGAATATTGAAATTTGTCCCCATAGTCAATTTGCATGATGTTAAATATATGGACCTAGTGGAGATCTAATGGCTTATAGGAGTTTATACTTATAGATATAATGATGTGCGTAAAGTTAAATGGGTCAATGTGATAGTTGTTTAACAGAGTTAAAGTTTAAGATCAAATGAAGATCCAATGGTGCATGAGTTATCATAAAAAAATGATTTAATGGTGTGTGTTAAGCAAGATGGAAATAAGTGCATGATGTTTAACAACTGATCAAAGGTATATGATATGGATCTAATAGCTCATAGGTGATTTTATAGATTGATAGAATGGTATGCGATGCTTGATAAAGACTTGATTGATCCATAAAGATTGATGAAGCATGTGAATTCAACATTACAAGATTACATGAGATGAGGTATTACGAGTGACTTTTAACTCCTCATTTAATCAATATTCAATTGATGTCTTATCAACCCGGGCTAGTGTCCAAAGTTGTCTGCAGTAAGGTATGGGATGGTAGATCTAGAAGGCTACTTATGGAGGTGTTTATTGTCCTATTCTAACTTTGACTAAAGAAAGAAATGTGTCCTAAACTATGTGATTCACTCTTTTGATAAAAATTAAGAAATAAAATCAATCTACTCTTTTGCTAAAAGTAAAATATCACACTCATATTTATGCGTGCATGGAAAGTAAAATCACACTCTTCACTAACAAAAGTAAATTTGTTTCACACATTTGTTGTAAAAGAAAAAACACATTACTTAGAAGGAAATGAATTTGAAATAAGAAAATGGATTTTAAACTGTGAATTTATTTTGATAATTTTATGAATAAATGTAAATATTAACAAGATTCTAATTAATTATAACAATAAATTAGTGAAACATAACATAAATATTTTAAACAGTTCCTAGTTCCAAGGAGAATGGGCCCTTGCTCCTCTTAGACTCAGGAACAAAGATTAATCAATGATGGAAATTGAAGTATTAATTTATAAAATTGAAATGATTACAATCTATCTAAAACCTACAATATGCTTGTACAAATCTTTTCCTCTATTATCTGCTCTCTATCATCTGATATCTATTATGTATAATATATAAAAAATATTACATTTTATACTAACATAATCATCTCAAAATAGGATGCAAAGGAATAGGATTCCTTGGTTGATCCATTCATCCAAAGATAGGAGATTGGATTTTCAAGACATCTAAGTATTCTAATAAAATAGATATCATATCTTATAATAATCCTAAGATCCAAATATATATACATCTTTATCAAAATAAAATCCTAGAAAATAGTAGGTAGTTATTTTCCTTATTTGATTCTAGCTGGAATGAATCTCTCTTATCCTATTTGGCCACCAACTTCCCCATTTGTAGCTTCATCTTTATGGAATTCTTAGAATTGACCCTGTAGAGTTGAGAGGAAAGAACCTGTGGAGTCTATATAAACAAGCCTATAGAGTCCATATAAACAATTATGTAGAGTCCATAGAAATGAGCCTATAGATTCCATAGAAATAAGCCTGTAGAGTCAATAGAAACAAGCCTATAGAGTCCGTAAAAACAAGCCTATGAATTTCATAAAAATGAGAATGCATAGTCCATAGTTTTGTTGGATGAAGATCAAAATTATACGTTCACTATAAATTATCTGTGTCTTTTTCCTGAGCATTCTTCACAACAAAAAAATCACTAAAACATGCTATGTATTAGACATTAATAACAAAGTAAAGGTTTAGTCTTTGGTTCAATATAAACAAGACAAATATCTATTTTCCATGTAATAGCTATCTAACAATCTAAGATTTGCATAAGGTAATATCCTTCAAGAGATGAATTGAGGGAAATAACATATCAATAATGAGACATATTCTGAGCTCATCATCTCCCCCAAGTTTTACCTTTTGCAAGTCCCATTGCAAACATTTATTGGCATTCATAGCTCTGGCTTCTACTTTCCACACTCTGACTCAAATCATATTCATCAAATTCATCTATTATATGTTTGTCTGAATTACTTGTAAATATTTGATGTTCTTGAATCATTTTTTTCCATATATTGAATTGTTCCTCTGATTATGAAGCCCAACTCTACCATCCTAGAATAGGTATAATCAACAAAGGGGGTCTATATCTCATACCAATCCATTTATTCTCTTCCCCAGAGTTTATTACCTCTAAAAAGATTTCCAAAATTGAGGATTCTCTCCTCATACTCGATCTTAAGTTATTTGAGGACATGACATCTCATCTTTTAAATGGCACTCAAAGTTGGTCCCATCTATTTTCACTTACAGCCACTATTGAATCAAAACTCTATCTTGAAAACAAATCAAAATAAATATCAAAATCATATAAAGCCTATAAATAATGTGTTTTAACCTCATTATCTAACAAATCATAGTTAAAATTCTATTTGATCAATCTGGGAATAGGAAAGGCTGGTTAGACACATAATCCTATAGTCTTAGAATGATTTGTATAGTCCTCAAATCTACTTTTACATGTTTTTTAATTTTTAAATGTAGATTGTAATTCCCTCAGTTGAACTTCTCCTACATGAAGGTTTATCAAAAATTTATTTTTCTCATGGTCTCCTAGAATCAAATCATGAAAATAAAATTCACAAAGCAAATCCTGTTGATCTAGTTCAACACTATAGGAAATTTCCAAAAATATTGTTGGCTACAAAATTTTGTAAGGTAGATGATAAGAGATCCACAAAAGCTAAAATCTATAAAATTGTTCAAATAAAAACAAACTATATTTAGGATAAGGATTCCTACATGCCAAAAGGGTTTCCATTAATTTTCATGCATCCTGTAAATTTTCTTCTAAATCTTGGACTTTAGCTTCTAATTCTTTCTTTTCATTTTCCAAAAGTTTGTTTGAAGAAGTTGCATCTTTGTTTTTCTATTTAAGTACAAAATATTCTTCTTAAATTTGATGTAGTATTTGCAAGGGAGGAATACCTAGACCACTTGTTTAACAATTATGGTCAACAAATACCTTAGGAGGAGGAGGTGCAATATCAGGTGCTTTGGAAGAGTTTACCAAACTCTAAAATCTCATATTTTCCTTCTTCAAAATTTTTATATATATCCAAAGATTCATTTGTTCACTTTCATGTTAATTTATTATTTATTCTAATCTGTGGACATTTGTTACATGATCAGTAAATGTTGTATCTATTTTTTTCACCAAAAATGAGTTGAGATGATCCTTGTTCTGCAGTTGATTGATCAAGTTAGCAATGTCAGCTATTTGTTATTGTTCAATAGATTGATCTTGAAAAAGCTACAAAATTAACTACATAACATGATCATTTATATTATATTATTCACCTTTCTCATTGGTATGTAAAATTTTCCCTTTATCCATTGCAGTTTCAACTACAACAAGTGGTTGTTCCACCATACTTAATTCTTCTACTGTGTGTGGCTCTTCCTCTAGAATTGGCTTCTCCATTATGAATGGAGAGTTCTTTTCAGAAGGAATTTATTTAATATCTATAGGTGTAGGGATATTTTGATGTATGGGGGAATGAGATACCATTTTAATACTTTCTATAAAATCTGTAGCTTCTTGTTCATTTTCATTTGTCAGAATGAGCCTTCTCCTTCTTTTGGTCACTCTTTGATCTACACTTGGTTGGATTTCCTTCTCAACAATCAATCCCTCAGTATTCTCAAGTTCTTGAGCAACCTTTCATCTTAATTTTCTTCTTCCTAATAAGGTAATTGGTTGTACTATAGATTCATGAGGTTCTTGTGAAGACCTTGAAACTACAGGGATTTGAGACCTTGTGGTACTTCTTGAAGAAGAAGGAATTTATGTTGGGACTATAGTCTATGATTTCTTCCTTGGTGTTATTTTATTAGATGATGAAGAAGGTGGAGATGAGCATTCCTATGGTGAATTTGGGGTTTCTTGTGCAATTAAATCTAGAATTTGTTTTGTTATATTATTCTAAAATTCCTCCCAAACCTCTGGTTCTTACTGAAGTAAATGATGTTGGATAATGATATGAATAAGGTCATGATTCCTAAGAGCAAAATTAGGGGTTGTATACATAACTTACAGAGCACCATATGAGAAGGATGGGATGTTAATTTTGTACTGAGGGTTTTGTCTTCTATGCTTAAGATGTATTAATATTTTCATGGTGTTTCCCCCTAAAATACTATGTTTCCCTTCACAAATGATATACTTGATTACCCACTTGGCTATAGATTTCAAAGGTTTAGAAAGTGAATTTCTACTAATCCCTTTTGATTTTATTTTGGAATCTACTAGACATGAAGTCCCAGTCTGATCATTACCATTAGACTGACTAATTAAATCACTAAATGAAATTATGCCTGTAGCTCTTATTCCCTCTTTTAGAACTTGTATAATTTGACTTATAGCTTGAGTTGTAATAGGAATAATAATGCCTTTAATAATTGAAAATTTAGGGGTGATATTAGTGATGAATTCACCTACCATTATTTCATCAAAATCCTAGAAATTTTCAATGAAAGGTAGCCAACCATTGGCTTTAAAAATTGCCACAAAAGATTTGTCTTTATGAAAATTTGTTGTATCCTTTGGCTTTGATCTTTTCTTTTGTCCCATTTCTATGTATATTTATAGTCAATTCTGTTCCTTTAACTCAAATTGAGGTGTAGACTAGTCTTTTGTTGAAGTTGGTAGGCAACAGTCACTAAGGATTTGTAGGTGACAATCATGGAAGATATATAGACCAAATTCTATTGAAGTATATAGAAATGAAATGGTTCATATTAAATGATATAGTTTCATGAGTTTGTAGTTTGATATGATGACTTGATACAGTTAGGCACCACATGTTTCTAAAGAGTGTGCCAGCCATTTTGTCTCATTAATACAAGTTGGGTAAAATGATGATGTGTCACATTGATAGTGACAGTGATTCATTACTTCATTTAAAAACTCCTTTTTATGACATCCCATCATTATGACATTTGATGACTCAATTTATTATATCAAAGTTGCACACTTATCCATACACCTTTGGTGGCTCAGTTACATGCTTTTTTTTTCATTATGGCATGTGTCATATCATTCCATTTTGGAAGATTCAAATTTGGGTCATCTCCACAGAATAAGTCTTAATTATATCTAACATAATTAGTTAACTAAACATAGATAAATAATATATGTCTTACTTACTTTGACCTTAGATGTTATCCTTTGCTCGCCATGTGTCCTGCACAAATAAGTTTGCATGGATTAGTTTATTGCATGGAGATGACCAATCATAGTGACATGATGAGATTTTCTTATAATTTTTTTCCCTTTGGCCATCCATTATTGGTTTTCTAGACAAAGCCCTTTTTACAATGCATATCCAGCCAACAAGTTGGTTTTTTGGGCATGCATTGTCAATAGCATCCCTGGAAGGATTTTCACTATTCATATATATATATATATATATATATATATATAATTTATTTATTTTTTTATTTTGAATTTTAGGATTATCAAGGAGCATATTCACTGAAAAAAGCAGAGTTTCTAGAATAATTAATTAATCCTTTACCTTTTGAATAGATTCTTCTTTATTGAGAGGTTTTTGATAGAGCTTCAATCTATGTCCATTGAATAACATAGATATTCTACTATCATTAATAGGTATTAGCTTAACAAAACTATTTTTATAGACCTCCTCAATTTGATAAGGTCCTAACCACCTTGTTTTTAGTTTTGCTTTAACTTGTTGAAATTTGGAATCAAAAAACAGTGCTCAATCTCCTTTCTAAAAATTATATTGCTTGATTTGTGAATCATGCCAAACTTTTCTTTGATGTACTAATTCAGTTCTTTGTAGTCCTTCCATCCTCATTTCATCAAGTTAATTAAGTTGTAGGAGTCCTTCTTTCTATATTTATTCTAATTCCATTCCTATTTCTATAGCTATTTTTAGAGATTGTAATTCAAATTCAATAGAGAATAAAGGCTTCTTACCATAATCCAATTCATAAGGTGAAAATTTAGTTATTATTTTCCAAGTAGTATTATAGGCCCAAATAGCTTCTGGTACCTTATCTTCCCAATCCTTTCTACTATAATTAATAACCTTGGTTAAAATGGTTTTTAATTCTCTATTGGTGACTTCAACTTGCCCATTAGCTTGCAAATGGTATGGAGATGTTTTTCTGTGTTGAGTTTGATATAATTAAATGAAGTGCTTTATCATGTTTGACATGAATTATGGTTCTTGATCTGAGACTATCTCCCTTGGAGCACCAAATCTTCACATGATTTTGAAATATAGGAAATTAACTACCATCTCTTCTCTTGCATGAGTTAATACTTCCACTTATATCCACTTGGTCACATAGTTTGTACATACTAGGAGATATTCTCTTCCTTTGGAAGGAGGATCCACTAGACCTATAAAATAAATTCCCCATTTCTCAAATGGTTCTAAAACCAATTGAGGATGATGGTGTAGAGGCATCTTTGTTGAAAGAGTAGGCTATCCAATTCTCTAATAAGCATCATAGTGTTTGACATATCATTTTAATTGTTGATGAAGGTGAGGCCAATAGTATCCTACTCCTTGGATTTTATGTATGGTTATTTGATCTAAGTAATGACCTCCTCCTAGTTCATCATGACAAGCTCTGATGATATCATAAGCTTCACTATTTGTCACACACTTGAGAAACACATGGTTAGGTCCAAGTTTAAATAACATTCCATTAATCCATTTGAAAGAAGATTTTTTTTTGATTAAATGTGTCTTTTCTTTTTGTAAAAATTGTAGAGGAAACTTCCCTATGGTGAAGTATTGGTTATATCAACAAACCATAGAGATTTTGGTGAAATAGCAAATAGTTATTCATCTATAAAGTCATCTTCCACTAGTTATTCTTCACCTATAGTGTTTATTCTTGACAAGAATTAAACCACCACATTAGACTTCCCTAGTTTATCTATAATAGTAACATCAAATTCTTGTAAGAACAACAACCATCTAATAATCCTACCTCCCATAATTATTTTGTTGATAAGATATATAATAGTTGAATGGTCTATATAGATAAATACCTTGTAGACTATTATGTAGTGTCTAAATTTATTAATTGCATAGATTACAGCTAGGAATTCCCTCTCAATTATGGTGTAATTTCTCTCAACAAGTGTCATGTTTTTTTTTAATATAATATATAGCATACATATTTCCCTCTTCATCCTTTTGTCCAAGGACTAATCCTAGTGTTGTATTGGAAGCATCTATGTATATATGGAATGGCTTAGTCTAGTCTAGTCCTGTTAATACTGGAGTAGTAACAAGTTTAGCTTTGATGGTCTTAAAGGCCTACTGACAACTATCACTCCATTCAAATGTACTATCTTTTATAAGCAAGGTAAACATAGGGGTAGCTATTTGGCCAATTATCTATGAAGCATCTGTAGTAACAAGCATGTCCCAAAAAACTCTTAGTTTTAGTTTGTGTTTGTGGAATGGGTAAATTGGAGATTACTTAGACTTTCTTTAGATCTTCTTTAGACTTTCTTTGGATCTACTTGAATGCCTTTGGTAGAAATATGGTGTCCTAGGACTATTCCATCATCCATCATAAATAAACATTTCTTATGGCTTAAAGATAACTAATGTTCCTCACATTTGATTAATAATCTTTCCAAGTTGGTAAGATTTTCTTCATAAGTTTCACCATAAATAGTGAAATCATCCATATATACTTCAACATAATCATTTGTAAGGTCAAATAATATTGCCAGAACTACTCTTTGGAAGGTTGCTAGAGCATTACAGAGTCTAATTGAAAGTAGTCAATAAGTAAAAGTTCCCCAAGGGTAGGTAAACATAGTTTTATCTTGATCTTCAGCTACTACCATTATTTGGTTATACCCACTAAACCCATGAATGAAAGAAAAAAATCTCTTTCCTACCAAGTTGTCAAGAACTTGATCAATGAAAGGTAAAGGAAAGTAATCTCTAAGTGTTACTTTGTTCAATTCTCTATAATCTACACATACCCTTAATTTTCCATTTTTCTTGGGTATAATTACCAGAGGTGAAACTAGTTATCTGAGATGGGGTAAATAAACCTAGCTTCCAACAACTTTTGGATTTCTATTTTGATATTTCCTTTAATGATAGATTTATTCTTCTTTATGGTTGTCTGACCAATTTGATAGATTATGTGTAAATGTGATGAGTGCATATACTAGAGTGAATTCCCTTCATGTTGGTATAATTCCAAACAAAAGCCTTGGTATGTATTTCTAGTAATTCAAAGATTTTATCTTCCTCTTCATTTTTTAACCAACTATTGATGTTCAAAATATTTTCAGATAATACCATGATTGGTTTTCTACCTAGGTAGTTGTATTCTATTTGATTAAAATCACTAATCAATGAGTCCAAAGGGAATGGATGAGGAAGTAGCTTATGAAACATAGTTATAATATCAATAAACTCTTTTCCAAGAGGAATTAGTCTTGCTAAATAATAATGAAATGCATCTAAAAAATGAGTTTGTTGTTATTCTACCAATTTCCACACACTTTCCTAAATCAATCCATGATCATATGGTGAAGAAACAATAGAATAAGTAGAAGTGGAGGTTTCAAAATATTCTATTTGACCCAAGAATCCTAAACTAAGGTAGTCTATAGTTTTTGGACTGGTAGAGTCCATATCTTTCAGACTGGTAGAGTCTGTAGATTTTAGACTGGCAGAGTCCATAGATTCTAGGTATATGTCTCCATTCAATTCTTCCAAGTATTTTTTAACTATGATCATAGCTAATAAGGAAATGTTGTTTAATGTATTGTCTGATTTATCCACCCAAAGTTATTGTATGCAATTTGTTGATGGTTTTATAGGAGGATACAGAGAGATGCATTTATACTTTATCCCATTAGAAATGGTCATGTCTCCTAACCTGTAATCAATCAATGTTGCTACAATAGCCAACCATGGTCTACCTAGGATTTTGGGATATCCTATATTATTTTTTTGGGTTACAAAACCATAAAATCTACTGGATAATCCCAAGATTCTATTAGTACTTCAACATTTTCTATAGTCCCTTCTAGTTTCGTTACAAACTAGTCTGCCATTTGAAGAATGGTAGTTGTGGTTTGCATTCTCCTAAGAGATAATGCATGGAGAGTATCAGTTGTCATAACATTAATTATTGATCTCAAATATACCAAGACATTAGGAATTTATTTACCTCTAATTGTAATTGTGATCACTGAGCTTCCCATATCTGCATATTTTGGAACTAATAGTTTTCTTGCTAATAAATCAACTTTTTTGTCAACATGAATGGTTACTAGATATTTTGCTTTGCTCCCAGGTGTCTTGATACATATATTTTTGATGATCTTATTTAATTCAAGTATATCCCTAATAGATTTTAGAAGGGGTACCTCAATATTGATCTTTTACAACTCATGGACCAAGTTTGATTCTGGTTTAATACCCATTTCTTTTAATCTTTTGGGAAAAGGAACTACTGGGGTAGTATTTTTTTCTTTGTTTGCTTCAGGGCTCATTCTAATTTTTGCCTCTCTAGTGTTTAATTGAGATAATTTTGTTTTTTTATTTTCATCAAATATCTCAGAAATGAGAACTGAAGGTTTTTGTATAGTTTTCCTTGATCTCAAATGTATGTCTAAACATTCAATAGCTCCAACATTGATTATTTTTTCCTATTCATTAACATAAATAGGTGTTGGTTGTTTATTTTTTGGATTTTTTATTGGTTATGTATGAATTGAAGGTTGATTGATTTATCCTTGTTACTAAATAACTAGGGGTGGCATAATAATTTGTTGTTGAAGTGGTCTTCATGGTTGGGTGAATTATGACTATGGGTTCCACTACTGATTCCATTATTATGGTTGTGGCATCTATTATTGCTATGGTACCCATTGTTTTTATGGTTATGGCACCATCCATGGGGGTGTTGGAAACCAATCTTGTCATGCCCATGGATTTTGCATTGACAGAATTTGGATTTGATTCTAAACTGGTGAAGGAACTGAAACATTCCATGGTGCCATCCATGGATTAATTGGATTTCTTGCATTAAACTATCCTTGAACCTAGTTTTATAGGGTAAAGTTTTGTCTCTTAGTATAATTTACTTCTTCAATGGATTAGACTTGTGTTTTCATTTGATTCTTTAAAATAGGCAGAAAGGTATAATGTTTGGTATCATGATCTATTGCATCACAAATCCCGCATGATGAAACAATTGTTCTATCTAGGGGATAATCTCTAAGAGCATGTTTCTATCTACACTTAGGATAATATATTTTTAAGAGTTCTATTGCATTTGCCTTATCTTGTAGGCCATCCAAGGTACTATTTAGTGTAACCAAGATATCTATCTTTAGATTAACAAATTATTCCATTAACTTACCCACTTCATTAGATTTCCCAAATCTTCCTTTCCTAATTCCAAGTTTCATTCAAGATTAATTGGTATAAAGCTCAAAAATCTAATCAAAATACAACTTATTTATTTCTCCTCCTCCCATTAGATTTAAGGCATCTCTAGTGTCTTCATCTAACCCTTTCAAGAAAACCAATTTTTAAACATCTTCAGTGAATGGATAATTGCTTCTTTTATGAGTGAACATGAATTTATCCAAATAATCCTCTTAAGATTCATCTTCATTCTATTTGATTTTGAATAAATCCTCTTTTCTTTCTCACACTTAGTAGTAATCTTAGTTTGTTCAAAAATTATGTTTCTATGTCATCTCGTGTTTTAATAGAATTGCTAGGTAAACCCATGAACCATCTCATAGCTACATCTTTAAGTGTAGAGGGAAATAGTTTTAATTTTTGGCCATCTATTGTGTAATCATAGGTTTGACATAGCACCTTAAACTCAAACAAGAATTGATCAGGATCTTCTATAGATCTTCCCCAAAAATTTCATAGATTAGCTAGTGAAATATTTTTCATTAGGGTTTGATCATTAGGATCTAAAATAATAGGAAAGGAGAAAGTCCTTCCTTATTGTGCAAGTTGTTGATTTTATTTGGAGAGCCATTTCTTCTCTTGATGATGTTTTAGAACTGGGATGATATTCCCACTGAATATTTAGGGTATTAGTTATGACTTTTTCAAAATTTTCTTCAATTATAGATTTTTGAAATGCTTCTTCTAAATCCTTGGCAAATTTTAAATAGTGTCTTCCTGCAGGAGATTGATCCTGAGGAATTTTTCCTATGGGGCTTGCTTGTGGCAATGGCTTGGTTTCTATCCAAGTTTCAGAAGATTCTTGCAAATAGGTTTCACTTGTAACATTTGTTTCACTACTTAGAGATGTTGGAGTGTCCACTTGTGTTCTTGGTGGAAAATTTAGGATGAATCATCCTTTAGAATCTCTAGGATGGTACATCAATTTATTGACTTTTTATAAGATTTTATGGGTTTTTACAATGTTTTCTATTTTTTACTCTAGATTAATAATTATTACCTTACTAACATATTATGCTCCCTAGCAACAGTGCCAAAAATGGAAAGTGACATTTAACTCATTTAATCAATATTCAATTGATGTCTTATCAACCAGGGTTGGTGTCCAAAGCTATCTATAGTAAGGTATGGGATGGTAGATCTAGAAGGCTACTTATGGGGGTGTTTGATTGTCCTATTCTAACTTTGACTAAAGAAATAAATATGTATTAAACTATGTGATTCAATCTTTTACTAAAATCAATCTACTCTTTTTATGAAAGTAAAAGATCACACTCGTATTTATGCTTGCATGTAAAGTAAAATCACACTCTTCACTAACAAAAGGAAATTTGATTCACAAGTTTACTATAAAGGAAAACACACATTAATTAGAAAAAAACTACTTTGAGATAAGAAAAAATATTTTTAAACTGTGAATTTATTTTGATATTTTTATGAATAAATGTAAATATTAACAAGATTCTAATTAATTATAACAACAAATTAGTAAAACATTACATAAATACCATACACAGTTCCTGGTTCCAAGGAGAGTGGGTCCTTACTCCTCTCAGACTCAGGAATAAAGATTAATCAATGATGGAAATTGAAGTATTAATTCATAAAATTGAAATGATTATAATCTATCTAAAACCTATAATATGCTTGTATAAATCTTTTCCTCTATTATCTACTCTCTATCATCTGATATCTATTATATATAATATATGAAAATCTTAAATTTTATACTAATATAATCATATAAAAATAGGATGTAAAGGAATAAGATTCCTTGGTCGATCCATTCATCCAAAGATAGGAGATTGGATTTCCAAGAGATCCAAGTATTCTGAAAAAATAGATATTCTATCCTATAATAATCCTAAGATCCAAATAAATATACATCTTTATCAAAATCAAATCCTAAAAAATAATAGGTGGTTATTTTCCTTATTTGATTCCAACTGAAATGATTTTCTCTTATCCTATTTGGCCACTAGCTTCCACATTTGTAGCTTCATCTTTATGGAATTATCAAAATTGACCCTACAGAGTCAGGAGGAATGAACCTGTGGAGTCCATAGAAACAAGCCTGTGGAGTCCATAAAAATAAGCCTATGGAGTCTATAGAAATGAGCCTATAGAGTCCATAGAAACAAGCCTACAGAGTCTTTAGAAACAATCCTATAGAGTCCATAGAAACAAGCCTACAGAGTCTGTAGAAATGAGCTTGCAAAGTTTGTACTTCTATTGGATGAAGATCAAAATTGCATGTTCACTATACATTGCCTGTGTCTTTTTTCTAAGCATTCTTTACAACAAAAAAAGCACTAAAAAATGCTATGTATTAGACATTAATGACAAAGTAAAGGTTTAGTATTTGTCTCAATCTAAACAAGGCAAATATCTATTTTCCATGTAATAGCTATCTAACAATCTAAGATTTGCATAAGATGATATCCTTCGAGAGATGAATTGAGGGAAATAACATTTCAATAATAAGCCATATTTTGAGCTCATCAAGGTCAAAGTTATAGAGGTTTAACACTTGAACATTGGAACCTATGCATTAAATTTTAGACAAGATCAATGGTGTAAGAATTATTAAAATCTGAGAGGACACAAGATGTAATAAAAGTATTCAAATTTTAACTATGATCATTACCATTTAAATATTTGAATTTGAAAAAGGGAAACTAGTGTCTGATCTTTGGGCCATATATTTTGATAGAAGGCAAATTTTCTCATGTAGTAAAAAAAAATATGTATAGGATTCTAAGGCACATCTAAAAATATTAATTTGAAGATCTAAAAGTGTGTACAAATAAATATATTGAGCTTCAAAGTTGACTATATTTTTGTGTTTATTCTAAAAGTGACTTGAGAAGTGGTTTTGAGGTTTCATAATGAATTAGATATTAGGGAGTGTTGTAAACCTCATGAGGATACATTGTGTGCATTATAGCTAAAGGTATTGTGATGGCTATTAGCACTTAAGGGGAACATATAGATCACGTATAATGGGTCCATGCTTTTGGAAAGTATTCCTATGTTATATATTTAGACCTAGTGGAGATCCAATAGCTCACAGGAGTTTATACTTCTAGATCTAATTATGCACATAGAGTTAAATAGATCAATGTGATAGTTGTCTAGTAGAGTTAAAGTTGAAGATCTAATGTTGCATGAGAGATCTTATAGGAATGAACTAATGGTGCATGTTGAGAAAGATGGAAAGAAGTGCATGATGTTTAAAATTTGAGAAAAGGTACAAGATAAGGATTTAATGGCTCATGGGTGATCATATAGATTGATTGAATGGTGCACAATGTTTGATAAGAACCTAACTAATCTATGGAGATTAATGGATCACATGAAGTCAACATTACAAGATTACATGAGATGAGATCAAAGTGACAAAGGTTTAATTATTGAACATTGGTGCCTATGCATTAAATTTTAGATAAGATCAATGGTGTGAGATTGACTAAAAGATGAGAGGACACGAGATGTGAGAAAAGTAGTTGAATTTTAATTGTGACCATTGCCATTTAAATATTTGAATTTTACAAATAGAAAATTAGTGTTTAGTCTTTGGGCCATATCTTTCAAAAGAAGATGAATTTGCTCATGTAATAAAAAGAATATATGTTGAGTAGTCCAAGGTGAATCTAAAAATATTGATTTCAATATTTGGAAATGTGTATAGACAAAGATATTGAGCTTCAAATTTGACTATGGTTTTATTCTTATTTTTCAATTGACCCAAGATGAGTTTTTGAGCTTATGTAGATGTTCTCTCAATGTTTCATGGTGAATTGGTTATTGGGGAGTGTTTTGGAATCTATGAGGATACTATGTGTGGATTATGAAGGATTGATAAATCTTATGATTTATGATAAAAGGCTTAAAAGGTGACTATGTGTTTGTTCATAAAGACTGTGTATATAAATAAGTGTTTTAGCTATTTATGATTAAGCTAAAGGGTATTGTGATGGTTGTTGGCACTTAAGGGGGACATATAGATCATGTAGAATGGGTCCATACTTTTGGAAAGTGTTCCTATGGTCTTTATTTTTTTGGATAACTGTCAAAGAGCTGAATGGGTCTCCATATGACCTAAACGTGATTTAGGCCTATTTGAAAGTTATTTATGCTTAAGTGTGACTCATGTAAGATTACTTAAGGATGAACACATGTATTGTGGCTGATGTGAATTGTTGTAGACTTGATAATTCATGATTTATCTATAAATTTTAGAACCAAATGAGATGGATTCTAGGTTTGTTAGTGATACTTGTATGTGAGAGAGTTTGAGAGTAAAGGAAAGGAGAGGACATTATGAGTGCCCAAATATTAGGCTGATGAGTAGAGAATACTAAGGACTATGTGTATGATCTATAAGTCATGTTTTTTATGACATTATAATGTTCTTGCACTTTGAAATTGTGGGAAGAGATATGAGTGTGCATATGAGGACTGTTTGAGTGAAGAAAGAAAGAGTTTGTGACATACCTATGTGAGACGTTTGTTTGAGATAGAGAGAGAGTTTATGTAGAGGTTAGAAAATAGTGATCCATCATCAGGTTTTGAAGACATCAATTTTAAGGTGGAAGTGTTATTTTTAAGGATGGTCTAAAGGATTTGATCTTTTATAGGGGTAATTACTCCTTATGAAATATGGTTTTAGTAAAGACCTTTGCTCAAAAGTACTTGATCAAGGCTATATATTAGAAGGACTTGACTAAATAGGTGGTCAAAAAGACTTGATCATCTTAGGGGTAGGTGCTCCTTGTAAAACTATTGTTTCACTAAAGGCCTTAGGTAAGAAGGACTTGACCAAGGTTCTTAATGAGAAGGACTTGATTAGTATCTTATTTGTGATCATCTTATAGGATAGTAGTCCATGTGTTTGTAAGCCTGAGAGTGGGTTTTATTCTCCAATAGGGTTTCCCATGTAGATCTTGTGTTGTGTATGTGATCTTGAATTATGTTCATTACTCACTACTATGAATGATTTGTATAGTTCATGAATGAATGTATTGAATGCTTAGGTATTTGAAAGGGTTTAGAAAATGAATTAAATTTTTTGGCACCACTAATTCACCCCCTTAGTGGATTGTACCTCTAATAATTGGTATTATATTGAGGTCCTTTGATAAAGTCTTGACAGCTTAAAGGTGATCCAAGGTATAATGGCTAGTTAGAATATGCAAGGTGGTTTTTTTACTAAGCAAGCACCAATGTTTAATGGATATAATTTTGCATTTTAGAGTAATAGGATGAATACATACATTATTTTCCTAGGGTTTGATGTATGGAAATCTATTTTGGATGATTATGTTGCTCCTGCTACTCCTCCATCTAGTGTTATATAAAAGAAGATATTTGAGAATAACTCTAAGGTAATGAATGCCATCACTTATGGTCTTATAGAAACTGATTTTACCAAATTAATTCATTACACATCTTCTATGTAAATATGGGATAAATTGAATGTTATTTTTGAAGGAGATTCAAAGGTTAAGTTGGCAAAGTTGCAGACTCATGAAAGATAATTTGAGAGCCTTAAAATGAAAAAAGAAGATTTTGTGGCATCTTTTCTATAGAGATTTGATGAGATTTTAAACACCATTAGAGGTCTTGGAGAGAAATTTGAAGAGGATATTATTGGTCAAAAGGTGTTAAGGTCTCTATCCCTCAAGTTTGATTCAAAAGTATCTACTATAGAAGAAAGTCATGATCATACTAAGTTGAAGATGGATCAATTACATGGCACCCTTACTACATATGAGTTGAGAGTAAATGATGATATACCTCCAAATAATGAGGTGACATTCAAAATAGAGATGAAACCAAAAAGGGAGTTCCAAGGTAAGAAACCCAAGGAAGATGGCATTTTTTATTTTGATGAGGATGAACTAATTTCTTGGTTTACAAGGTAATTGAAAATATGTTTAGGAAAATATAAGGGTATGTTACCTTTTAAAATATTCAATTATGGAGAGATAGGATATTTTACTAATAAATACCACCTTATTTCCAAATAAATGTGAAGGCTAATTTAAAACTTTATGATAGCCCTTTCTGCATAACTTTGACTAAATATTGAAAACACTATAGGCAAAATATGAAATGCATAATCAAAAATTTAATTTAAAAAACAATGGTTAAATATTTAAAAATAAATGATTAAGAAAAAAGTTGAAAAGTGACTAAATAAAGAATTTTAAAACCAATGACTATGAAAAATTCAAATTAAAATGACTAAGTTCAAAGCGAAAAATGACTAAGTATAAAATGAAAATTATGAAACTACTTAATCATTTACTTGATCCAAAGACAATTTAGTCCATTTTAATGAAAATAAACTAAGTTAAAGAGTAATATATTATAAAAATTTAGTCATTCATATTGAAATTGAGGTAGAAATGGACAAAAATTGTTCAAGAAAAGAGGTAGAAAACTCTGAAAAGCTAAGAAATTTGCCAAACCTAAGGCAAAATAATCTAAAAGAAAATTATAAAATGTGTTTCAAAATACAAGAAAAAAAATATACTATGACTTAGTATATTGATAATAATTCAAGAGTTAAAACTAACTCACTCTTAGATAAAATCTTAGACTAAACTAAAGAAATTCAAAGACATTAAAGTAAACCCCATTTAGTCACTTGTAACTAATCATCTAGTAGATTACCAAAAAGGTTGATTTGAACCAACAACCATAATGAACTCATAAAATGTATAATACCAAAATCTAAATCAAAATTATGTCATTGAATTTAGACTAAAAATGGGTCATGTTATGTAAGCAACAACGAATGGTGACTCTTAAAGGGATATACTCTTAAGTATTTTGAGAATCCAAAATCTCTGATTTTATAAGAACAAAAAGAATTAGCTACAAGATATAAATTAGAACAAACCATAATTGAAAGGTACTAAAATCTATTAGAATAAGTGATAGACTAAACCATAATCTTGATAAAACCATCTATGTGTGATTAAGTGATTTATTCATTTCATTTGCATTCACACATAGTAATTTAGATTTATATAAGGCAAAAACTACTGAAGGAAATAAGTTTTTCAATTTAGCTTAGAGGAAGTGGTGTGGACATTATTTTACTACCATCCATACATTTATATCCCCAAAAAAATATACCTCTGGTCTCTTCTAAAGGCTTTACTCCACTTCCAACTAGGTCAAAAACCTTGTGGTGGAGGTTGCCAAGATCACCCTTTTGATGAGAATTTTAAATTTTACATTTTAACTCAATTATTTTGATAGGAGATTTTTAAATTCATCCATAGAGGGTTGGGGACTAAGCCATGGGTAAAATAAAATTAGAAAATACATGATGACATAATACAAATTAGAATTGAATCAATGATACATTTTTGTTTAGATATTTATCTTCAAATAAGAAAATGGTTGTTCTAAAATTTACAAGTTTCATTAAGAATCATTGACCTTTAAAACTTAGGAAATCAACCATGAAATGATATTAGTTTCACACAAAAAATTTAATTACAATTAAAATTAGGCTCTTTGTGTGTCATCCATGTTATTTTTTACAAAACCTTACATTTCATTTACTTGATTAATAATGGGGATCACAAGGCAAAAATAGTTGGGATAAACTCAACAAGGAAGAAAAATGGAAAAAAAATAAAAGCAAACCTAAACTAACAAACATGGGACAAGAAATAAAAAATTGAAATTAAAGGGAAGTTATTTATATGGGATTACAATCCATTCATGTTTGGAAGTAACACTTGAGTAATTATCCATTGATAGGAAATAAATCATCCTTACCAGTAAGACACATTATATGCAACAAATTCTCACCTAGGATTTTAGAAATTTGGTAGGGACTAAGACATAATGCATAAAATTTTCCATGTTGTCCATTTTATTCATGAGCTATATCCCATAAGAGGATCAAATATGAGATCTAGAAGATCTTCACTTTGGCCCTTTTATCAAACTAACATTTGATTACCTCTTGATGTTTATTGAAGTAAAACAAGGTTACATCTCATTTTTATTCTAACTGTATGAGGTTCAAGAGGTATTCCTCTATTGGATCATTATTTTCCAAGTAATATTTAGTGAAAAATAAGGTAGGGATCTTCAAATTGTCTAAGAATATATAATCTTGGCCATAAATTAGATGATATGGGGAGGTCCCTAAAAAAGACTTGATCCTAGTTCCATCTGACCATAAAGCAAATTTAAGCATATTATAACAATCCCTTAGGTTTGTTCCTAAAATTTTCTTAATTAAATTCAAGAAATACTTATTTTTTTATTAAACCAACACATTACCTTGTGGATAATGATTTTAATAAAGGTTAAGAATTACCTAACGATCATAAGCCTATTCAAGGAGTATGGTTTTTATCACATACTAGCATGGCAAGCATACCAAACCTTGTAGCAATGTGTTCTTCCAAGAATTGAATGACTAGATTTATGGTAAAATTATAGAATGGTTGGGATTCATCCCAATAAATATAATAATCCATCATTGTAAGGATTAACTTGTGGTCAACATAAAAATTGGCATTTATGGCCCATAGATGTCTAATCCCCAATTAGTAAAGGGTCAGGCCTCTATGACCATAAATAGTGGCATAGCTAGGGTGAATTTATGATGTGTAGAAACTTGGTAGGTTTGGTAATTCCTCAAATTTATATGAGAATAATTTAAAACATGTGGCTAATACTATCCTACCCATACTATTTTATGAGTATTAGTACTTTTTAAACCATGTTTGGTCTCATATTTCATATGGAAATTTGTAAGTATTATAGTTGCTTCCTCTTTATTTAGGCTCCTTAAATATATGCCTTCATGGCCTTCTATACTATAGATTTGATCATGAAATTATTGCTTCTTAAGTCTAGTACCCTATGCTACATGTAATTTAGGTGCTTTGAACACTCATTATTCAATAGATATCAAACTATATCCATGTATCAATCATACATCATGCACTAAGTATTATTGGCAAATGATTTGGGAATCTACCCTGATGATGGCTTTGTAGAGTCCTTGTCCTCAAAAAAATTTCTTTGATGGTATATCTATTTTGAACTCCTAGAGTGTGGTCATATATTTACCATGACTTTCTCCCAATTCATTCTATATTAACAGGGCCTTCACAATCATATTAGGTACCACAACAAACACCTAACTACATAAATTATAATGCCTAAATTTTTTAATATCCTTCATCAAAGTAAATACTTATTTATCAAGTGTGGAATATATTATCTCAACATTCTTAAGTGGGTTGCTCATGAAATACATTGGCCTTTCATTTCACAAATCCTTTTGTATTAACATGACAGTCATAGAATGCTCTGAGATAAATAAGTAAAAGTAGAATGGTTATATGTAATATAGGATGATGAGTACGGGAATGTTCACAATAGAAACCTTGATTTGGTTAAAGTCCATATTTTATTTATAAGTCCAACTAACCTTGGCGTCCTTCGACATGTTATTAAGAAATTTGATTATCTCAAAAAAATATGAGAATTTTTTTTAATAAAGTTGATATTGCCAAAGAAACTCCTCAGTTATTTATTAGTGATGGAATATGGGATTTTCAAGGTCACCTCCACTTTATCAAGATATATATATATATATATATATATATATATATATATATATATATATATATATATATATATATATATATATATATATGTCCCTCTCAAAGATAACATGGCCCAATAATTTACTTTCAGTCACCTTGAATATACTTTTCTTGGGATTTCATGAAATCCCATGGTATCTAATCTATGAAACACTTTTCTTAGGTCCTTTATATGATATAATCTCCACTTGGAGATGACTATAATATCATTCATATACATAACTATACACTTTCCCATTAAGTACTTAATTGCAATACCTATATCCCTCTAAAAGGTGGCACTTATATTGATCAATCCAAAAGGCATTCTTTTGTATGCATAAGTGCCTCTCTTAGTAGTGAATGTTATCTTGATTCTATCTTTATAATCAACCACCACTTTATTGTACCCTAAATACCCATCAAGGAAGGACATCATTTTAGCACCATTTATAATATACAACACTTCATCCAATGAAAGTAAGGGGTAATTATCCTTTTATAAAGATTTTTTGAGGTTATGGAAATCAACACACAATCTCATCTCCCCATTCTTTTTAATCGCCGGTAGTAGGTTTGATACCCATGTAGGATGTCTTACCAGGAATATGATCCTTTTGTAGATAGGATTACAAAGCAAGTTTAGTCAAACATTAGTCCATAAATCCAAGAGAAATGCATAGAGAACTAACTAACTAAGTTTATATATTCAAGGGGAATTTTTAAATGATAATGAAGAAATAAATGAAAGAAAGCATATTATTTACCTTCCCAAATGGATTCCATCATCCAAGAGTGGCTCAAAAACATGTTCTACCCTGATCAATCATCCTTGTCTTTGTCAAAAATGGTGGCAAAAATCCTCCATGGTCTCAATAACACTTTGAAAAAAATAGAATCAAGATGTGAAATCACTAAATTAGGCTATGAATGAAGCTTGCAACTAAAATCAATGGTCAAATTCAAATGATTGTGGAGACAATTGAACATAATAACTTTGCATAAATGAATCTTAAAAATTATGTCCATGGTCTCTTTGTTTATATATTTTCAAGAATGACTAGAATCAACCATGACCATCCATCTCAAGATTGAGATGTGTGGTCATGGATTAATCAAATTATGTAATTAAAATCCATAATTATCTTCATCATGAATTTGGAAGAAGGGGAATTAATGAGGCATGGGAGGTAATAAAGAGGCATGGGAGACCCATAATATTTATATTTTATGCACTTATGGCTTGATGGATGCCACCCCATAGATGACATCAACTGATGATGTAGATAATAGAAATCAATTTACAAAAAGAAATATTCAACAAATCTCATGGAAAATCCACTTAAGCTCTTGATTTGGATCAATTAGACTTAAAAAAGGTTAATAAACATTTGTGTAATTTATTTAGAAATTAGCCCTCAATTAATCAAAATGGTCAAAAAGTCATATTATTGGGTTGTAATTTGACTTGAGAAGAACTGGAAGGTGTTATTAGATGAATTGGAACCGTATTCCCATTTAGGATGTTTCCAACACAAAATAACAAAGGTAAGTGATGTGTACCAATTAATTATAACAAAAGAGTGATCTAGAGCACAAAAAGTCAAAATCATCATTTTAACTCAAAATGAATTGATCAAAGTTAGTTGGACCATAAATTGTATTGCCCCATCTAGGGATACTTTGACCTAATTTGGCACTTGTAAATGACAAGTTCAAACTATTTAACATGTTTTATTGATTTTGACCTAAAATGTGCATTTGAGTATAATATGAATAAGATTGACAATTTCAACACAAATGATGTTAGGAATTGGAAATCTAATTTTGACCCTATTTGAGATGGTATAGCGAGACATTCAGGTAAAACAACATATTTTTAAATAAAAGAGTTGTCAAGAAGAAATTAGAACAGACCCATGATGCCCCCTTGAGAGGACATAGTAGGATAGAATAAAAGGATGGACTCTCAAAAAGAGAAAGAAAGTGAGAGATTAACCCATAGAATAGATCACATCTAGATGAACTAATGCTTGCACACGTGATTGTCGTAAATGATCAAAATATAATTATGGGTTTAATAAGCCCCAAAGATAAGGGGAATGAGAAAGATATAATCCATAAATGTAAGGAACACACTGTAAATGTACCCAAATTGAGAGCACAATCTATCTGCTTATGGCATTAATCAATCTTGAGATAAGTTACACACTAAAATATTTCCTTCATGGACTTTAATATGGAGATCTTGGAATTAGAGGAAAAGAGAGAATGTTCTACTTCAAGAAGGGAAGCACCACTATAATTGGGTCTCTAAAGAGAATATAATAAGAAGTACTCTAGTAGAGTAAATATGATCATGATAAAATAGTTTTGTAGGGATAATTTTGATCATTAATACAGAATAAATAATGGTTTACCCCTATATATCTAATTTGATTCAAACATGGTTTAGATGATGGGCCCCAACATGGGCAATTAGCAAGAAAAATGACTCAAAAATATAACCTAAAAGATAGGTTAAAGTGAGTGAGAACAGACATACATGTGATGGTGTAATGGCTTAGAAATCCAAATAAAAACAATCATATGAGAATTCGCAAAGTGATGAAAGAGAATAAAATAAGAATGAAAGATAGCTAAGTTGACCTCAATAGAAATTAAGTGCTACCTACATATTTATATGGACTCATGTTCCAACATGAACTTTAGGGTAATGTAGTTCACCCATGTTTGGGAGAGAATAAAATGAGGAATGATGAAAAATAACCAATAATTGATTAGACTCACAATGTATGCAAATATATGCATGTCTAAGCATAGATTTAAGTACTAAAATGCATGATACCTAGATCCTTAATTCCATATCATGAGCCTAGATTATGTAAAGTGTTCTTAAGAACTATTCATCAACATGATGTTGATGTTAAGCCTTTGAGACCTAATCACAAAGTGCTTGTTATAGAAAAATAAACTAGGCATCATAAGTATGAATAACTTATAATGACATAAGATTCCAATTGCATTGAGTTGGTTCAAATGTGAATACCTATAACTAAGGATAATGGTAAAATAATAACCAAAACTAGAGTTATAGTTATTTACATTTTAAAAACAAAAAAAAGTAAAGACAAAGAAAAAGATAAACAAGACATCTTAACAATATGAGATCAAGATACAAATAATTGAGATTTATGTGGACCATCAAGATGTACTTAGAAAATAAAACAAAGAAACAAGACCAAATAGGAAAGCAAAAGACTAGACAACAAACAATAATCAAATAAACACACATAAAATATTTTTGAGTTTTTTGAATGTCTTATAGATGTTTTTTTTTTTGAAAAATTCTAATTATCTCAACATGATTTGAGAATTAAGAGATACAAAATGGTCTAGCTCATGAAATGGCAAGAGTGTGCCAACTTAAAATGATCATAATACAGTGAGAGCATATGATAAGAGGGACTGAGTTGACCTTGACATGAATCAATCGTGGCTTATATAACCCCAAAATAATTCCAAGTTAGTAATTCTACCCACACAAAAGTGATGAAAAACTGACTAGGGGCCAACAAGTTTGCAAACAAAGGTGAAAGACAATATAAATGATAATAGTAATGACCAGATGATATGGAAATGCATGATAAAAAGGCATTGTACCTAATTTACCCATAGGTGATTATAATTAGGAAACAATGTCATAATAGTGATTTACCCAAAGTTAGTTATAATAAAGGGTACCAAAACAATATTGATTTACCCATAGGTAGTTATAATTAGTGATACCAAATAAGATGATAGATAAAATATAACTTGTTAGATCAAATGTCATGCTACTTCCATAGACTATCATTGAACACAAAATTTGAAAATTATTGAAAGTAGATCAAAATCCCCCCATAAAAAGTATGGGATGAACCAAAGGAACCAAGATAAAAAATGGGATTGGTAAGATGACTAAAATCAAGCCTTAGTTAATAGTAAATAAATGGTATAAGGAAATGATTAGAAGATAATTGGCTATAGTGGCAACAAAGTTTCCCCCAAGTAATGATTGGCTTAAATTGCTCATAAAATGGTGAGAGCATAAACTTAGGTTACTCACAAAATCATGAAATAATTCAAACTTAACAGTTACTCACAAAATATTGAGAGTGTAAAGAAGGTAACTGAGCTAACCTCAATATAAATTGAGTGTTGCCTACATAGTTCCATGGATGCATGTTCCAACATGAACTTCAGGCCAAATGTAGTTCTCCCAAAAAATGGGATAAAATAAAAAATGATTATCAGACTAGCATGATTAATGTTTATAGAAGAAATGGACAATATGACAAAAAAATTATAATGTTTTGTAAAATAAGAAGTTAATGAGATGAGAAACAATGATCTTGTAAAATGGAAAGTGTGTGGGACAAGATGAACTAGTGTTTTTGTGCTTGAAAAATGGCAAGATCATAGCATGGTGGAATGGGAATGTACAAATGTACAAAAGTGTGAGATAATGTTTTTGTTTATTTGTGGATCATGTTCTAATGTTTTTGGTATTTTAAAAGTATTTCTAATGTTTTTAGTGTTTTTGGGATAAAATATGCATAAGGTGGGACCATCTATTCAAGGAGATGCATGTCTGAGAGTAGAGGTTATAATAAAATAGATAAGCTAACTATAATGACCCATCTCAAAAATTAGTGAGATTAAGGCTTAGGTTGCTCACAAAATAGCGAGAGCATTCAAACTTAACAATTTATCACAAAATGATGAGAGTGTAATAAAGGGGTGACTGAGCTGACCTCAATAGAAATTGAGCACTACCTACATGGTCATGAAGTACCTCAAGTCAATGTAGTTCAAATGACATAGTTCATGGATTAAAATGGTATAATAATGCCTAAAAAGGGTCTATAGGGTTTCCCCAAAAATATGAGGCATGGTAACAGAAAATGGTAATTGGAAAAGTTAAAAATGGTTCTATTGCTCTTGCTGATAGGGAGATGCATGCCCTAGTCAATATGTGAGACATTACAGATGATAAATTATAAAATTTTCTATCTAATTCCTTTTTAAAATAACTACTCTGTTAAAACCTTACTTTTGATCTAGATCTTAATAATGTGTTCATGATCTTCATAGATCATTAATTTTATTTTTTTCAAATATCGAGACCTGATAACTTTGTAGCCTCTGTAAAGAAAAGTGTTTCTAGTGATAAATGATATAAGTGGGTAATAAATGGGTGGGTGATAATGAAATGTATAATAAATGGAAACAAATGAAGATCAGGACTTTTAGTCATATGTAATGTTGTTGATACCAGATTCAACATAATTTTGGTTATGGTGGGCCAAAGACTTCTGAAGATACGCTTAATAAGATAACTAGATTGTTCTATTGCTTGATCTTGAGATAGATACCATATTATTATGCTATAGATTAGAGGCTATTTTGATTTGATTTTTAATAATATCATTAGTGAATAGTGAATAACTTTTGTGCTCAACAATTGGTACTCTAATGATGTTTTCACCAATGAATTTATTTTGATCATCCTGAAGTGCTTCCAAGAAGGTCTCACAAAGAGATGTTAACATTTGAATTTTATTGTCCTCTATCACCTTCAAAAAGGTTTCACTAGAATATTCTAAGTTTGATCTTTGATTATCCCCTAGTGCCTCTAAAAAGGTTTCACAAGGAGATTTTTCTTATTTTGAATGAATTTTCTCTTAACCCCATTGATATTATACAAATGGTATGTCACCATGGATGTAGTTTAACAAAGTGTGATTCTATCAATTCTAATCGACGTTATGGGAGGTGGAATGTTAATATAATGGCTATGTTGGGTGGTAATAATGGGATGGTAAAAAGTAGCACAATCCATGTAGAAGATACTAGGAGAACTTATGTTAATGATAAAGTAATCATCCTCAAAAACTATAGAAAGATCACAAATATATTCAAATTGATGCATAAAGCAATTGCAACCAATGTTATAACAACCAATACTATAATTTGTTTCTAAATTTGATTCTAAAAAAAGGGACTCTGAATCTAATGTCACAACTAATGTTGATTCTATTTTTGATGTTAAATCTAATGTAGGTTCAAAAATAGAATCTGACTCTAATATTGATTCTTCATTTGATATGGTTGTTTCAATAATGTTCTATTGAATGCTAAATTTTTGACAAGTAATGGCCTATGATGGCATAATGGGCTCAATAAAAATTGATTCATCTTGGAAGGGTTCAACATAGACTGGCTCATCTAAGTGAAGCCCCTCAAAAATAAGGTACCGCTTAAGGGATGTCTTGACAAAATCATGTTTATCAAAGTGAGTCTCCTCAATGAGTGGGAAAAGATCAAGATAGAACTCTACCAAGATTGGCTTGTTAAGGAGATGAGGCTCTTTAAAAATAGGTAAAATATGAATAGGTAACTTATCATAGTTTGAATTTTCACAAATGGGTGTTTCAACAATAACATTTCAATTTTGGTTCATAATTGGTTGAAAAAAATCAATTTTGAACACATTTTGATCCTCATAAGATGGATCTTGAAGAGGTAATGGTTCTTATTTTGGCCTGAAGATCAACACATAATTTCTAAAGTGGGGAACATTTTGTTTAGTGATATCGATGGTTTGTGGTTCAATAATGGACTCTCCAAAAATTAGACTATTTAATAAGGGATCAAACACAATCAGTTCATCAAATGGTGGTTCTTAAAAAATAGGTTCATAAAAAAATAGTGATGGACCAAGAATGGTAATGACTAGACACTTCTTAGTTTAGTTTTTTGTGAAAACCAAAGGAGGAGGTCCTAAAATGGTAATGATTAGATGTTTCTTAGTTTGGTTTCTTGAGCAAACCAAAGGAGGATGTCCTAAAATGGTAATGACTGGACACTTCTTAGTTTGGTTGCTCGAACAAACCAAAGGAGGAGGTCTTAAAATGGTAATGACTAGAGACTTCTTAATTTGGTTTCTTATGTAAACCAAAGGAGGAGGTCTTAAAATGGTAATGATTGGATGCTTCTTAATTTGGTTGCTTGTGTAAACCAAAGGAGGATGTCCTAAAATGGTAACACCTAGATACTTCTTAGTTTGGTTGCTTATATAAACTGAAGGAGAAGGACCTAAAATGGTAACAAATGGATGTTTCTTAATTTGATTACTTGTGAAAACCAAAGGAGGAGGTCCTAAAATGGTAATGATTGGATGCTTCTTAATTTGGTTGCTTGTGCAAACCAAAGGAGGAGGTCCTAAAATGGTAACCTTTGTGCATTACAGAGCTTGATTGCTTATACAAGCTGAAGGAGAAGAAGGATACCCCAAAATAGTAACTTTTAAGCATGAAGCATAAATCAAAAGGGAAGGATGAGGATGACATATGATAACTGGCATGGATGTGAATTTTTTTCAATAGATAATCCCAAAGAGGAAAACATACTCAAACAAGATGGAGTGTTTATGTCCATCATAAATATGCTCTACCTTGTAACTAGGGCCATATGAAACCCTATTACAAGTATACTTTAGTTTCATTATTTAAAAACAATGTTCTTAATGTTTTTTCAAAATTTGGACAATGTTTTGCAAAAATTCAAACAAGGTATGCTTATTTTTATTCAAAAAAATGACTAAGGCACCAAAGAGACTATAAACTGAGGGTGGCTTGGAATAGCACATAATTAGAAGAATTGGTTCATGAATTTAATCAACCCTTGGTAAAGCTAAAATCATATATATTGGAAGAGGGTAAGGTAACTCAAAGATCCAAAGTGAAAACTAGTACACCAAAGCCTAGATCTTTGTGATACGCCTATACCATAAAAACTAGTTTCAAATTTGACAAGTTGACCCTAGAAAATTAGAGGAAATCTCTCTAGATTATGAAGAAGACAAAATGAACTTAGGAACTCAAGATGTAAAAACATGTGCAAATCACTAAGTACAAAGCTAGGACCAAATAGGCAACACAACATCACCACATTGTTCTATTAGGATAAAATATGTTCTAGGACTCAAAGCATAAGCCATACATAAGATTACTTGAGTATACCAAGATGATAATGTGATTTTGAGTCAGATAAATGACCCTCAATCCAAATGGAAAATTGAACCTAAGTTAGAACAACTTTAGTGTGAAATTTGAGAACCCACTTTAACACACCAACCCTTAAAACTCAAAAAGGTTCAATTCTAAATATGGATTATAAATGAAGGACTTAAAAAAAATGGGTAAAATATATAAACTCAATTAGGCAGCATGACTATGCCAAACTAGGTGATATGACACAAAAATTTTGATAATAATTTGAACAAGGAAAAGATAAATTTTCCAATTGGACAGCATAACCCCTCCCTTACTCAAGAATTTTGGGGACAATGTGTTTTGGTTAAGTTTGTTGAATTAACAAGTAGTTTTAGACATAAATCAAGACCAATTAAGCTAATGAAAAAAATAAGCATCTTAAGTCTAAACTAACAAGGTATGGTAAAGTGGGGTCAACTAAACCATCAAATTTTTAAATGTTCTAAGGGAATAAATTAAACAATAACTTTCACATCAAACAATACAAAATAAAAGCATGGATTTTAGGTCCATAACACTTGGCTTTTTATAAAAAGGTCTAGTCCTTTTTTCAACCACTACATCCTGCTATTCACTCAGTGTAGTGTGATGCCCAATTATGTACATTATGTCTTGTGTGTACTCCAACACTAGAAAGTGGTTTAACCATTCAAACCTCTAATCTTGTGGGATTAATTTACTGTCAGTGATAGGAGATGAAACCCTAGGTCAAAGCTTCCCTGAAGAACTCATGGGAGGTAATGAAGTCCCCTTCGCAAGCTAAGATGCAATAAAATGAAAGACATAAAAAGAAAGACTTTAGGGTCATTTTCAAGATCACCCTAAACTATAACAAGTTTTTGGGGAGTGCTTTAGACAACATTATTTTTAAGCCTTAGACTAAGCTTGCTTATAATCAGGATGGTGCTTTTGATTCCAAAAGTTCCCTAAAGGGGAAAGATGGAAGAGCATAGATGCAACGTCCTTCTTTTTTCCAATCAATTAATTAATCACATATTGCATATAAACTTAACAAATGAGCTCAATTTTAAGCACCAAATAAGAGATTAGATGATGTTATTTTTGGCCCTTGGCCTTAATTGCTAAAATGGCAAAAGATTACAAAAAAAAAGGCCATATGAAGCAATAAAGACCTAAGTTCATTTTAATCCCAAATTGAAGATTTAAGACTTAGCCTAATTTCATGATTAAAACACCAAATTTTAAAATGTTGAAAAAGTTATGATGTGTTTTAAGCACTAAATGAAATTTATCTAAGACTTAGATAAATCTTAGGTTCATTTTAAGCACTAATTCAAATATGTGAAATCAAGCATGTTCATTTTAAACCTAAATAAAAGTGTTTTTGGTTAGTCAAAAGCATTCAAACTAACTTCTAAACTACCCCCTCAACTTACAAAAACACAATTATAATGTCTTGGTTTGAAGCACTTAAGATTTTGATCAAATGACATTAAGTATTTAGCTCTCAAGTTGATAGGAGAGTTAGGTTGATAGTCAAGTTAGGTTGACAAGTGAGTCAGGTTAGACAGGTGAGTTAGGTTGAAAGGCGAGTCAAGTTGACAAGTAAGTCAGGTTGGATAGGTGAGATGGGTTGGATAGGTGAGTTGGGATGAACTATAGTTGAGTTGGGATGAACGAGAGCTAAGTTGGGCCAAACCAAAGCTGAGTTTGGATGAACCAGAGTCGAGCCAGGCCAAACTAGAGCTAAGTTTGGATGAACTAGAGCCAAGTAGGGCCAAACCAGAGTCGAGTTAGGATGAACTAGAGCCAAGTTAGGTTAAACCAAAATTGATTTGGGTTGAACTAGAGCTGAGTTGGGCCATCTTGAGAATAAAACTATGGTTTATAAAAAAGGACTTTTTTCCAAAATTTTTTCTTTCTTTACTTTCATACTCTAAGAGCCTACATGATAATAGTTAGTAGGTTGTTTGTAAAGGATTTGTGACCAAATTTGTGGGTTACAGTCCAATCAAGCATGCCAAAATGTATATAGGATTACAAATCAAGTTTAGTCAAAAATTAGTCCATAAATCCAAGATAAATACATAGAGAACTAACTAACTAAGCCTATTTATTCAAGGGGAATTTGTAAATGATAATGAAGAAACAAATGAAAGAAATAATACTAGTTACCTTTCTAAATGGATTCCATTATCCAAGAGAGGCTAAAAAACATGTTATCCCATGATAAATAATCCTTGTATTTGTTAATAATGGTGGCAAAAATCCTCCATGGTCTCAAGAACGCTTCTCAAAAACTAGACTCAAGATGTGAAATCACTAAATTAGCCTATAAATTAAGCTTGCAACTTAAATCAATGGCCAAATGCAAAGGAATGTGGAGACAATTCAACATAATATTTTTGTATAAATCAAGCTTAAAAATTATATCCATGGCCTCTTTATATATATATTTTCAAGAATGACTAGAATCAACCATGACCATCCATCTCAAGATTGAGATGTGTGGTCATTGGATTAATTGAGTTATGTAATTAAAATCCATAATTATCCTCATCATGAATTTTGATTAAGGGACATTAATTGGGCATGAGAGGTAATAAAGAGTCATGGGAGACCCATAATCCTCATATTTTATGCACTTATGGCTTGATGGATGCCACCCCATAGATGACACCACTTGATGATGTAGATAATAGAAATCAATTTCCAAAAATAAATATTCAACAACTCTCATGGAAAATCCACTTAAGCTCTTGATTTAGATCAATTAGCCTTGAACAAGGTTAATCAAAATTTGTGTAATTTATTTGGAAATTATCCCTCAATTAATCAAAATGGTCAAACAGTCATATTATTGAGTTGGAATTTGACTCGGGAAGAATTGGAAGGTGTCATTAGATGCTTAGAATTGTATTCCCATTTAGGATGTTTTCAACACAAAATAACAAAGTTACATGATGTGTACTAATGAATTATAAGAAAAGAGTGATCTAAATCATAAAAAGGTGAAATCATCATTTTGAATCAAAATGAATTGATCAAAGTTAGTTGGCCCATAAATTACATTGCCCCATTTAGGGATACTTTGACCTAAATTAGCACTTGTAAATGACAAGTTTGAACCATTTAGTGTTTTTTATGGATTTTGACCTAAAATGTACATTTGAGTGTAATTTGAGTAACATTGACAATTTTAACACAAATGAAATTAGGAATTAGATGTATACATTTTGCCCCTATTTGAGAAGACATAGCAAGACATTTATGAAAAGTAATGTATTTTTCAAAGAAGAGAGTTTTCAAGAAGAAATTGGAATAGACCCACCTTGATGCTAGTAATTTTTATACTTCATTAAAAATTAGGGGCTCTAGAAGTGGATTTATAGACCTTTATCTTTGCCTAAATGGCTTAAATCCAAGAATGAGGGTAATAATGTGTGTCAAAATGGAAGTGTTGAATATGTTGAGATATTCATAACCCCATTATATTACATTCCTAGATTCTTTGAGAGTTTGCACAAAATATTATTTCTCTTTAGGGATACAAGGGGTGCCTAAAATCATGTTCTTCACATCATTTTCACTACTTAAGTAGAATTTATCATGCTACATACCTTTGATAGGGGTGGACTCCTAATTTTCTTGATAGTCCATATCAAAAAACCTTTAAAGTGATATTACTCCTTTGGGTATTATATTTATTTCAAGTTCATCATGTCATATTCATCTAATTCAAAGTATTCTCAACCATCCTCATCAATGATTTAATTTGTGAACACTTTAGAATTGGTGATGAATTCCAATATATGTTTGTCATTATTAAAGACTTGGGGATTATTAATTTTATTTGAGACTAAAGGAGTAGAGATTATCTCTACTAAGAACATTCTCATTCTTGAATGGGCGTTTTTTTCTAAGGTACTCATGATAGTGACTAGTGCATCCATTATATAATTCTTCTATCTAGGCAATGGTTAAATTACAAAGGTATGAAAGTCTTCAATCAGATTCAAGACTCTATTACAATACCTAGATAAATGTGTCACTGAATGAATATTTTCTTCTCACCTATTTAAATACCAATTAAAAATCACCCAATACTTTGATATTCTTTACTTTCTTGCCAAGGATGAACATGGGACTATGGAATAATGATTTATATTTAGCCACATTATTAGTGAAAGTGAACTACAAATGGTAGGTTACCAAATAAGACCTCTTTATTGGATTAATAAATTCCAACCTAGGACCACATCTATTATTAGACTTTGAACCATCAAATTTCAATGTCCACAAGTCTAATAATTTTGTTAGGATTGATGTCTTGGGTATGGGAAGTGTTGATGCAACATTTACCTCTTGATGAATAGTTGACTTCAAACCATCATTCATAGTCATGTCATGGTTTTGATTTATCTATGAAGAGCACAAAATTTCCCACTTATATTGTTTTATTAATCACATCTTTAGCTATTACATGCAAGATCAATATCTGAGAAATATATTAACTTAGGCACTTCATACATTCTTCTTCAAGTAGTGGATCCAACTCTTCCATATTTGGGCTCTTTTGCACACTGATCATGTTAATAAAGAGGGTGTTATGTGTCCTTTCCTCTTTGTTTAACAAATACACTCCCATTTTAAATTCCTCATATAGGATATATTTTTTATTTTACTCAATGATCATATGAACCACTTTATGTTCTCATTATATCCTAATTTGGTTATGAAAATCATTCTAAGGTATCCACATGTGGCTAAAATTAGTTGCCATGTACCCATTCAAATTCCTTGACTAGTCTTGACTCAATAACATGTCATAAGCATCTAGGATATCCACCACTTGGATATTGATGAACCATTGAATCCTTGGATCAAAAGCTAATTATATGTAGACATTTTTTATCTCTTCAACTACCTTTACCTCTATTTTATCTAGTTGGAAAATCTTTTGGTTTTACTTCACAAGTATCAAACCCAATTATTGGCATATGGTGTAAGGCATGGCATTCCCCAAGGCACCTGAATCAACCAAATAGTTATGTAAGTTTTTATAGAATATCCTAACTTTTAAGAGGAAAGGAGGAGATTCAATATTCTCCTTATAGAGATAACATGTGCATGATAAACATTGGTAGATTTTATATGCATTAAGAAATGCCTCAGATCTATAAATCAATCCTAGCTCAGAGAAGATAGATCCTACTTACACTTGCAATTGGAGATACATTTGATAATAAAGGTCATGACTAATACATATCTATTATAATTAATTAAGGGATCTCTTACCACAATAATATTACTAGGGAGGGTTTTAAAGTCTCTGTTTAAGCAAAATTATGTAATAACCCTAACTAGGTCATATTTTTTCATATTCACTAAACTAATAACAAGTAAAGCAAAATCTAATCTAGTAATCACCAAATCTTGTGGCATAAAGTGGGGTTAATAACACTAAACTTAAACATTCATAGAAGACATATACTTACATCAATATATACAAAATTCTAATGCATGGAAGAGAAGTGCAAATGCATATCTATCTACTCCTACAAAAGGAGAAAAAAATTAGGAGTACTTACCTTTGAATATGAACCCATTGTAGACACCTAAATCTAGTTGTTGATAACCTCCAATCAAGCTTTTGGCCAATTTACACCCAAAACCCATAATTTGGCCTAAAAACACTAAAATGTGATAAATGATGTGAAACTAACATATTCAAGTGCCAATTTTGGCTAGGGTATCCCTAAATGGGGTAATGTAATTTATGGGCTAGCTAACTTTAATCCATTTATTTCAAGTCAAAATATCAAATTTACACTTGGGTGCTTTGGATTGTGCTTCCATATCAAATATTTTGCACAAGACATGTGCCTTTGTTATTTGTTGTTGGAAACATCCTAAATGGGAATATGGTTCTGACGCATTTGACATCACCCTCTAATTCTAATCTAATTGAATTTTGGACCAATAAAAAGACATTCTGATTAATTTTTGCACAAAGTGCTTAATCACGATTAAGAGATAATTAAACCAAATCAAGGCCTAATTAATAAATCCATGGAAACTTGTTGAATACTTGTTTTTCAAAATGAATATTGAATATCTACATCATCAAGTGACCTCATTTCTTTAGAAGACATCCCTAGGCCATAAATGCCACAAATATCAAGATTCATGCCCTCCATGCCTCTTAATTACCTCTTTTTATAATGCCATGATGAGGATAATTACAAACTTAATTCCAAAAATTGAATTAATCCTTAACCACACATTTTAATCTTGATATGGATGGTTTAGGTTGATTCTAATCAAATCTAAAAATCTATAAATAGGAGGCCTCACAACATCATTTCTAAGCTTAATTAGTGCAAATTCATAATGTAGGATTGGTTCCAAAAGCTTTAAGAAACTAGTGTTACCATGCAAAATTGATTTCAATCCAAGCCAATCCATAATCCAAAGGTTCCAAGGAGAGATGGAGGTTGTCAAGCTTCCATTATCAAGGACTTCATGAGCACAATTTGAGCAAGCCACCACAACAAGCATTTTAAAGCATCTAAGGAAGGTAAAAGAGTTTTCTTTTGCATTTTAGTTGTGTGTTTCATTCATTATTTTTAACTAATCTCTCCCTAGTGTGTAGGCCTATATATGTTATGCTATTAATTTTTTTATGTCATCTTGTTTTTATTTTGTAACTAACACCATACTAACCATCCTCTCTTGAATCAAATTACTAGATCACACCCATCAAGCCTCAATCTCTCCCTTGGCCAAGGTTCTTCATAAGAGGTTGTTTTTTTATGTAATGGTGACAAGGATAAATTAGATCTAGGATACACAACCTTTTAATGCATCCAAAATATTTCTCCATAAGACAAGATCTATATCTCCAAAGAAAGTTTACTCCTCAATTAGAATTGTGGATAAGTATATGTATAATATACCTTACTAACTCTTCTCTTCTATTATAGATGGTGAAATTATTGTTTTTATATATGTGGATATATTCCTAAACCCTTCCAAAAATTTTGGACAACAAGATCGACCTAGTATCATAATTGATCAAAACACCCTAGGTCATAGACTAGGTTGGTCAGGGGTTGACCTAGACCCTTAATAAGTTTTGTCAATTATATTACAAGGTTGACATAGTTTACATAGTCATGAAAAATATAAAAAAATAGGTTTTGGTTAGGAAAAGGGCTAATGAAGGTGGTAAAAGACTAGAATATTGTGCAAAATAGAAGGCCAAGCTTAGAGGAATGGTTTTTAGGAGATAAGTGTGTAGATAGCAAGTGGAAAAAGGGATAAAAAACCTATAAAGTACTAATGGTCCACCCACCTCTTCCTTGGTGCACTCCTTAAATCATGATCTTAGAGAAATTGAGACTCGATGGATTCTTAAAAGATAGAAAGTGTTATTAATTGATAAAATTTTGAAAACATTATGTGTATACATATTCCCCACTCAAATCTCATCACATGTTAGGTAGGTGCAATAGGGGATGGTGTTTTAGGAAAATAACATGATGACACATAACATTGATGCTAAATAATATGTAGTAAGGAGAAAATAAGATAAATAAAAGGATATAATCGAAAAACACATACCTTTACTTACCTTAGTGTTGTCTATAAAGAGGGAGATGTGAGAGATGTGAAGACATCTAATGTGAGAAACATTAGGTGAATCTATAGAGACGAGTAAAAAAGAGTGAAAAATCAAATTTTTTTGTAACATACACATATAATAGTTAGAAATATTCTCTACGACATCAAGATTTTATAACTTTTTATGCTTCAAAATACAAGTTAATAGAAATAAAGATATGGTCAAAATATTAAATGTGAGGGTAAATTTTTAAAGGTTGAATAATTTTAAATATTAAATATAAATAGGGTAAAAAAGAATTCATTTTCTAATTTGCTATTCTGAGAAAAATAGATCTCTAAGAGACCTAGTGAGAGTTGAAATAGCCAAGATGGAGTGATGGTAATTGGTGACACCATGATAGATGATAAATGTTATAATTTTTAGTCTTTTTATATATAATACTAATTATATATTATTGTATATAGATAGATTTTAAGATGTATATGTGATTTGATATCTATTTGGTTAGAATTTTGTAGATCGTATGGATGAAGAGGAGGTCAGATGGGGATCCCTAGTTATAGGAGCACACCATGATATTCTATATGGGGTGATGACACTATATTACCCCACCACACTAGATGATCTTGTGGTACCATCTACCCTAGCTCAGGTGGGCTAGTTCAGACTAGTAAGGGAGTTTCTAAGGTAGCTACAGGCATGTAGAGATGGGATACAACTACCAACATGGGTGGGATTAGGAGAGGCATAAGCATGATAATATTTGGTTTAGGAGAGATCTATGTATATGGCTAGCAATATCCAGTTGGGATAGGTACAGGCCTAGGTGGCCAACCTATAAGGATATATAGTAGGCTTGAGATCTTTGACATCCTCTTTAAAATTCACTATTCAAAGGTAAAATTATAAGGAATCTATGAGTACTAGTTTTATGCCACAAGATACACATGATGGAGCCTATCCATAGAGATGGAGTGATGTATTTTTGTACTTTTTATTAAAACACATGATATAGAGATATTTTATTTTGATAGTTATATGTTGATCTTATGTGTTATATTTCTGTTTATTGTTGTTTATGAATTAATATATTTATTTATATCACATATATTTTACTTTTTTGTTATATGCTATAATAAATATATATGTGGTGTTTTCTCTTCTAGCATTAGCAGTACACATGCATGGTTAAAAAGAAATAGGCAAAAAAGACTTGGAAAATTATAATTAATCAAAAATAAATGCACTACACACTATATAAAGATGGGAAATGTGTAATAAAAAATTATGAATAAGTATAATAAACCATAAATATGGTTAAAAAAATGTTTTTAAACCATAAAAAAAATTGGCACTAAATTTATTCAAGTAAAATCACACTATATCACATTGGAAAGTATGAAAATAATGTAATAAAATGAAAAGAACGTGAAAGAATAATGGTATAAAAATAAATAAATTAAGTTAATAAATGATGTTGGGAAGTATAAAAGAGAAAAAAATTTATCAAAGATGGTTTTAAATTAATCACACTAATTCAAGTTGGGAAGTATGAAAAACATAAAAAAGTGGCTGGATTCTTACATGCAATTGGAAAATAATAAGATAGAAGTGAATTATTAATGAAGTAAGAATAAAAAATACTAAATTAAGATTGTAATCTTGTCAATTATTTGTAACTCATAATCAATCACATCTTATCTCATATTTGACACATGTAATTTCATTGTGACTTGGATATTGGAAAATTTTATGAGGAAGGCTAGGTTCTATCCATGGTCTTACACTAAACCTCAAAAAGGGAACACTAATGAGGTAAAAAAACTATTAAAATATGGTAAAATATGATGTTTGGAATGGTAATGTGAAAAAAAAAATCTAATTTGTGAGGAAGGCCAGGTCTTATCCATGGTCTTACACTACAACTCATAAATGGAATCCCTAGGGGACTGATCGATGAACTAAACAATATTTCTTAAGGGGAAATATTAGGGTTTTAAGGATTGAAAAAGTGAGTGTAATAATCATAATTTAGGCATATTTTAAGAATAATTTAAGAGACATGAGGCATACTAAGGACATGAGAAGACACTAAGTGACTAGTGATCATCATTATATAGAGGATACCTATTTGTTAGAGGTATAAAGCTATGTAAAGGCAAATAAGTTTGGTATTAATATTGACTCATGTTAATTTTTTTTAAAAATTAATAATGGACATAACTTCCCACAATGTGTTCCTTGTTCCTCATGACCCCTTACAAAATCATCAATCTACTACGAAGATTGGGTACTTATGTGAGAAAGTAGGTAGCACTAAAATATTTTTTTATTCTCCTTTTATAATCTACTGGCCTACCATACAAAAATGGACCTTGTATCTATTGTGAGGCAAACTATGGAGTTTGATATTTGATTAGACAAAGGATTTGTGCTTATAATCATGTATTTTAGTGTGATTTGACTTTTAAGTTTTTTGAATGTTCCCTTTTAAAGCATTGCCTTTTGTTAAATGATTGGGATTTTGAATATTTTATGGATTTTAAGATTCCCCCTTCATATGGTCTTTAAATGACCAATCATGAGAGATATAGAGATACACCTAAATGATCTTTAGGCTTTGGTAGAGGAAGTTAAGTATCCAAAAATATGACTAACTAGAATACTTAGGCTTAACTATGAACCAACATTTTATCTAAAGTCTCAACCATGTGTATGCTTAGTTTATTAAAGGGAATAAATGAGAATAAAGGGATATCCAAAGTGGATTGGTAAAAGGATATTTTAATGAGATAAATTATATGATAATTGATCACATGGTAAAGGAGGAATGATTAAAGGGAACAATGTTTGTATTACCAAGTCACAATAACAATTATCCATATTGATAGAGATAAGATAGTAATCAATCATGAAAGAAAAAAAAGGTAATCATAGAAAAAGGAACTCAAGAAAAACATGTAATTATGAAAAATAATCCATAAGATAAAATAATGAAATCATAAGCAACATATAATGCAAAACAAAAGTCACCATGTAAGAAAGATAAGAATTTGACATAATTTTAAATGATATAAAATAGATGTAAAGTTGGAGAAAACATCTAATCAAAATGAAGAAATAAATGTAAGAACATTATTGTGTTCATAAGTATTTATATATTTGTCCACACACATTATCCATAACATTTGATACGTCTCTATGAAACTAAATGTGAACTACATCCAAAGTCTCATCAATCTTCATGGAAAGTTGAGAAAATACTTCACATTGAATATCTTCAATAGAAAATATAGGAATTATTGAAGGATCATGTTGATGAAGGCTATCATGTAGGGGATACTTAGGATAATGCATGGTATTAGACTCTAAGGGAGATGAAGGGGTCACTATTGGGGAAAGATCCACTGGTGAGGGAAGGTCCACAGATGAGGGACTCACAGGTGGAGATGGAACCATAGGAGGTGGAGCCATATGGGAAGAAGAGGGATCCTTCTTGTAAGAATGACCTATGGGAGGAAGGGTAGAAGGCACATGAATGGTTATGAGGTGATCCTTTAGATGCTACTAAAAGATGTGAAAATGATCAATGTGATCTGTGATATATTGGTGCCTAAGACAATATACATCTCCATATTTGGAAATATATTCAAGTAATAATTTTGGTGGAGGTATAGCCTTGTTTTTGGGATGAGGAGTGGTGGGATGAAAGGTGTCAATATACTTCCATAACTTATAACAATGTTTGGATGAATGATTATCTATGCCATGAAATAAATAGATACACTTATGAGTATATTTTTTAGGTATACTCATAGGATAAGTGTAAATGGAAGTTTAGGAATATTGTTATGGTAAACAGTCTCTAGTCTAATGATAGATAACTTTATTAATGTCACAATATGGCTGATCAACCCATTTGGTGGGCAAAGGAGCAAACTTTAGTGAAGGGAGAAAACCATCACCAAGAGAAGGTGGGGGTAGTAGAGAGACTATATAAGACATGACTAAAGGAGAAATAGGATCATAAATAGGAAGAGACTCAGTAAGAGAGAGAGTGGGAATAAGATATGAACTAAGCTTTACTAAGGGAGGGGTAGGTTACATAGAAGGCTAAAGGATAGTCTTAAGCATCTCAGGTATAATTTGGATAGAGGGGTCTTCATATTTAGTAAATCAATAAGGACCACTCATTGCATGATCCATAGGCATACTCCCCTAAGGTTATTTAGAAACTGGAGGTGTGTCCGCCATCTTTACCCTACGATCAAGAGAAAAAATGCTAAAATTAGGAATTATATAGGATGGAATATTATAATATATATTGAAAGACTAAAGCAAAGAGGAATGATAACAAATAATTTTAGCATCTTGGGCATGAACTAGACCTTATAAGAGTGTATCATCAAAGGTATAGAAATTATCATAATCTGGTGTATGAAGATCAATGGCATAGATAAGGATAACCTTATCATATAATTTGGTGTGATGAATGGAATCTTGAGTTTTAGTTAAGATAATGGGTATATCATCACAAGGTGCTTGATGGGAATGTTGATGCTTAGAATTGTGCTATTTCCAACACCAACAATGGGAAGTTTCAAGAATGTGGGACTTGTGACCTAAAATGACCTCCAAATTTTAAAGAAGTTGGCTCTTCTTTATCTCAAAAGTATTGTGAGAAAAGAGATAGAAATTAAACAAAAAACACCAATGCAATTAAAGAAAACTTAACTATGGTGATGCATCTGAGTTTAATTTGATCCTTAATACTAAGCACAATGAAGCTATATTTAGGATTCAATTACATTAAAGAGCAAACAATGCATGATTAATGTAAAAGATGAAAACAATAGAATCAAAGGCTCATAACTTAGACTATTTTTTGTAGTAACACAAAAAATATCAACAAAGGCATAGAACTTAGTCTTTTTATTAATTTTCTAGTCACATAAAAGGCACAAATACATGCATGGCTATACAAACTTTCTAAATCAAGAAAATAGAACAAAGGCAAATGATATTACTGGCCACAACAAGAAAGTCTAAAACTTATTGATAACAATCTCTTGCATAAAATTCTCTCTCTTCTAATGATGATCTCTGATGATCCCTACACCCATATTTATAGCATTAGACTAGCTCTAGATTGCCCACACATTCCCAATCTAATGGTCTAATTGAACTCTAACTGAACTGGAAGTGTTTAACAAAATATATTCTTTAGATATGAAATGATTAGTCTCCTACGTAATCAAATCCCAATGGCCTAACTAAATTGGAACTTAATTGGAAGTGTTTAACAAAAGATATTTTTTGGATCTGAAACATTTAGTCTCCCTTCAAGTTCATTGGCTGAATTAGATACATGTGACACTTTTCACTATGAAAAAGGTGAGGACACTTGGCATGTTCTTCTTACTCTACTTGAAAACCATATCATTATTTAGGAGGCACCAAAAAATGACACTTGGCAGCTTCCACAACACTTATAGAAGACACACGGCACTTCTACATAGCTTATACTCTTTACTGTCTCTTTGCATTGGGAGTGTTCCATCTTTGACATTTGTCATAGTCCACTTCCCTAAAAATTTATCAACTTACAAAAATTGGGACCCACAACACTTCTTGCCTAAGTAGCTCCAAAAGGGGAACAGGGATAGGTGCTGCTTTCCGCTGATCTTTAACAAATGACATGTGGAAGCGTCCACTACTTTTAACTACCCTTTGAGAGTCTTATAGAAGATGACATGTGGTGGTCTCCATGGGGCACTAGCTATATTATAGAAACATTTGGGACTCATTTTAGATTCACACAGATGATGACACTTGGTGGCTTTTGTGGCACTTATTAAAACAAAACTTGGGGCCCACCGTAGTCTTTACTCAATAATGAAACAAAATGAAGAAACCATAGACATTGACACTTAGCGGTCTCCACTAAGCTTTAGCTAGGGACACATGGTGACTTTTGCTATTTTTAGAAAAACATATTGAAACCTTATGAAGTTTCCACTTGGCACCCTTTGCACATACTGAGAAAAGATTATTGAAAGGAGTTTTTGAAACTCATAAGAAACTTGAAATGCGGATGTCGACACTTGTTGTGCTCTGTTGCTTTATAATGGGACATGTGGTATGTTTCTCTCAACTTCTAGAAATTATAATGTGTCTTAGCTGATGACACTTGGTAGCTTCCACTTGACTTTGATACTTACACAAAATTTAAGCAAAAATGAAACTCATGCCCGTGCTCTGTGTCAAAAACTTAACTACCTCAAAATCGAAATGTGTAGGGACAAGACTTAGAGCACACAACTAAAACTCAAAAAATAAAATGTAGAGTATTTTACTCTATAGTTCTTGGTGACCCTAAGGAATTTTGAGCTTGCTCAAGAAAGAATCCACAATTTTCCACATGATTAAATGTGGCAAAAATCACAACTTTAGTAAGGCCATCTGATAAATAGACCACTCAGCATCAGATAATCCCTACTTATTTTGTAATTTGTGAAAGGATAAATCAAGGTTGATGACGTCCTTGTGCAAATTTTTTTGCAAAATATGAACTATGGCCTTCAATTGAAATTCAAGCTGGGACATGGGAATTAAGACAGCTTCCACTTTTGGCACTAATCCTTGGAAAACTGACTGATCATTTTGCCTAGCTAACAACAAAGGTTTAATCTCATCAACCATCAACACAGTGTTGATATCAAGAAAAGGGGAGAGAAAACCTAATTACACCAAATCTTCAATATGTTGCTTCATGTCTTCTATCACCACATCTAGAAGCTCTTTGCAATTAATTGTGGTAGAGTTGCAACTGAGAACTTCTTTCACCCTTTTTGCAGTAATCATTTTATCACTAATCCCTACTACTGATAACATTCCATTAGTTGCATCATATAGCTTTTATAGTATCATTTGAGAATAAAACACTCTCAAAGAGACAGTGGACAAAGTGGCTTCAACTGAAGTCTCCACCTTTTTACACAATTTCTATGCATTTAGCAGAAAGGTTAGAGAGGGTCTGAGCTAAGTAATCTCCTCAAAAATTCTTTTCCATATTGATATATATAGCTCCTTGACCAGATTCAAAACCCCATTCTTTGGCCTATTAGCCAAATCAAGTATCAATTATTCTTTTATTCATTGCTCAGCTTGAAGTTAGGCTTGTATGGAAGTGGTATTATTCTACTCATTCAGCAGCTTCTGTTGAAATTGAGTGACCTTTTACAGGTTTTCCTCACATTTTTCTTGTAATGTTGCCTTTTCCCACCTTAAGGTTGTCACTGTAGCTTTCTCTTGTATCAACTCTTCTTTCAAAGAAGCATTTTGGGCCTGAATAGCCTAGTGAGTCTGAAAAGAAATAATATCTTGCAAATATTTGTTGAGACTCTCTATTTCGTTATTCTTGGTTTTGATTTCTATAATCAGACCACTACAGTTTGCCTTCTCTTGAGCTAGATCAACCTCCATCTTCTGTAACTTCTTTGATACTTTCAAATAATTAGTAGCTACCATAGAAGTGGATTCAACCTTGTCTTGTGGTCTGAAAAGTGACATATCCATAGCCACTACATTCATTATATAATCTTTAGGCTACATCTACTCATTTGGCTTGACTACATTAGGTGATAAATGGGTCATCATTAGTTGTTGTTGGATTGGGTCTAATTGTGACCTCATATGTGGTGTAACTAGAGCTTTATTATCTTTCATCCTTTTTTTCTCCATTGGGGCTTCCCTAGCCTTCTTAGCAGTGTTTACTTGAGTTTGGAAGGTAGAGGGAGAGGCAATATTCCCACTCATAAAAGGATAACCTTGTGGTAGGCCATAGGGAATATCCAAATGTTGGCTAGGGGGAATCTGAGGTGGTATTCGCTCTGGGATAGAGGGGGAAAAATGAGGCAATGATGTGACCTAAGTATTAATAGGTAGGGCAAATTGGGAAATGGGCACAACAAAGGTGGCAGGGGATATTATTTAGCCAGATGGGATTGTCATCCTTATAAAAGAGGAGAGAGACTAAGCAAAAGAAGGAAAAACAACACGTACCTGAGGAGCAACCGATGTACTTAGTGGTTGGTGTTATGAGGGTTCTACCTCCTCCTTTGAATCAAGCTAAATTTTTAGCCTCTTATGTTTCCTTGGCATTTTTTCTTCTAGTTGTGCTTGCTTCTCTTCAACATTTACCACTGTTGCTGGTGGTGATTGTACAAAACTAGGAACCCCAAAGGGTGACACTGATGGAGAAGCTTTGGGTGGTGAGGATACCACACTCTTTTATTTTTCAATGGTACTTAGAGATTAGGGCTAGATAGTTATAGTGACTATAGATGAGGTTTATCCTAGGGCCTACACTGTATCAGGGCTAGAGACCAAAGATAGATGACATTCATCCCAGATTTCCTCCCATTTTTCATCTAAATCTACATTTCCAAAAGAGTGAGTTATCTCACAAATCTCTTGCCTATACTTCCAATAGGCTTCTATTTTCTCAAAATTCTAGTATTTTTTCTTTAATGCCCTTTTTAAACCAGAAGTCATTCTAATTTTAGGATCAAAATCCTTTTTCTTAACATAAAAAGTCTCCCATGGCCTGGCCTCTTGAAGGGGCAAATTTGTCAATTCTACATACAAATCAGGAATATCTTCCTTAGGATTTCTTCTATTTTCCCAAAAGGGATGACCCTTATGCATAATTCTATTAGTTACATTGTTATTCTTAACCCATGAAGTTATGAAACTACTTGGATCATATCCCCATTTATCTTCAATCAAATAGAAACCCAAGAAAGCTAGGTTTCTCAGCAACACGTTGTCAGCATCTCTAACTTCTATGGCCATGTTGTTCATTACCAATGGAATATCATACATTTGCTTCTTCTTCTTCCCAGTGCCATATTCATTATCCACCATAGACACTTGTTAGGTGACCTCTAAAAATGCTAACCTAAGGGTCAAAATCTTAGGTAGCAACAGTAGTTCTCCACTAAAACCATGGACCCTAATAATAGTATGATGAGATCCAAACAATTAATCATAAGTAATAGTGCAATTTGTCATAAGGCTTGAGACACTTGGAGTTAATCTATTTTCAAGTAGCTCTTGGCTTAGGTGACAAAAAGCAGGGGCAATAAAAAATTCCCAAAATTCGTATGGGTTAAATGTTTTGGACAAGATATGTGTCCATGCAGACACAGGAATGGTCCTATTATGACCAAAATTGGGGTCATACATATTTAGATGCATGTATTGGGAAAAGATGCTAGAGTTTTGATATAACATGAGGTGAAATAGATAAGAATAATACCTAAAAACCCCTTTAGATTTGAAATGGGTGAGCTGGTCAACCATTGAATAGGCAATCTATTCTGAGAAATCCAGTTGATACTCCTGAGTCTTGTCTATAGTTTTTAACCTGAAGAGAATGGCCATTTATTTTTCATAGATAGTTATATCCTCTTTCATTCCAAAAATGAATGCCATCATGGAAAGTGATTCTTAACTGGCTTATACAAATTGTGCCCTTATTGTTGGCAGCACTGGCATAGTGGTATCATCTTCCCCTAATTGCAACTCTGATCTCAGAAACCTCAATTGATTATTGATGTTTACCCACATTTTTTGTATTTTGGCAATGGTGGGAAACATGGTTGTCTTGTCATGATACAAGGCCAAAATGTCCCTAATGGCCTTCGGTGTGATTTACACCATGAATTAACCCTATTATATGGTATTTGAGGGTGCATGAAATAATTTGATGCATATTTCAACCAAGTTAGGGCACGGATGTACACCTAGGACAATGAATTATGCCAGTTGGGAAGTCCATATCCTCAATGCAAATGTTTCATATTGTCCATCTTGGCCCTCTAAATACATTTTTGGTGTGCCCTTTCTCATAGAGATTTGCTAGACTTTTGAAGGATTGGGTCCATGATTCCATCTTCAAAATCCTTCACCTTTGTTGGGTCATTTGCATAACCAACTTCAGGGACTCTAGTCTGTGGATAGGTCTTTAAGGGTTGTGTAAGGGCCAAAGCATATGATTTACTTGTGAGAAGCTTATCAATGAATTCATAAATCCTAGACCCCTATTGTGAAGATTGTGCCTCCTCCATATCTATATATACTTGGAATTAGTGAACTTATGTAATAGGTATGGAGCTTTGTAACAAGGAAGGCACTTTCACTAAGCAAGTTTTGCTATGAACTAAAAATGTAGGTAACATGGATTTTCTAGTAGATGCAAGAATGTTTAAGACACTTGTTAAGCCTTAAATCTTGTTATTGGGGTATTTAATGACCCATCAAGTCTCAAAAGTGGCATTAAAACTAGATAACTATTAGTAAATCTTACTAAATTTATGTGGGATAGTGAGTCAGACACATCATGAAAATGGCTGTGTAAGGATAACTTGGGAAATTTTGGAATTTGAGAGAGATTTAATGAATTTGAGAGTTTTCAAAAATTTAAAAAAGGCTCTAAGCCACAGCCATGTGATCAAAGAACACTTATTTAAAAGAAAAAGTGGGAAAGAAAAAATGGGAAAACAAAGCAACAAAGAAAGAGAAACTATCTGACTATAATACATAAGAGATACAGCTTAACTAAAATGTTTTAAGTAGATCCCATTCATAGGAATCTCTTCAAGTTCACCCTCTAGGGTCAAACTCAAATGAATTTTGTTGTTTATAGGTATGAATCTTATAGGGGCCAGTCCATAATGCTTCAAATTTAGTGTGTTGACCTGGCTTGGCAACTCTTGCATCCCATTTCAAAACAATTGTGCCTACTTCGAAATGGGGATTTGAAGTCTTCTTATTGAAGTAGTCTTTGATCATTTTTTGATGCTTCATTAATGAATCATGTGCTGCATCCCTCTATTATTGAACTTTTAGGAACTCAACAAGTCTGACTTGCAAGGGGCCATTCTCCTCAATTTCAACCTATTTTAATAACTAGAGAGTAAGGATTTCCAACCTTAGGGGCATTACAGCATGCTTACCATAGACCTATTCATATGGGAACATCTTAGTCACTTGTTTAGGCATTTCTTCCCTTAAAACATTTGGGATTTCATGGTCTTCATCAAATATGACATAAGTGCCCAGACCAGTAGAGTCATAATTTCCATGTGGGTCACTTTGCATCATGGCTAACAAATGGTTATTTTCCTCTTCTTGGTCATGTTTAATCCAGTCACCTAACTCTTCAACAAAGACCCTTTCTTCCTTATTTAGCATAGCATGAGCTACCTCTAATTTTAGGGTTGGTTCATTGGTGATGTGATCTGTAGATAGTGGCTCAGATAGTATTTTCATTTTTGAACCATAATTGGTTTTTAAGATGAGGTGAGACCAATCAAGTGACATATATCCTCCTATCTTGGCTATGAAATCTCTAGATAAACATAAGCCAAATATAGGGGGTATATCTATGACTACCACATCTTTATTTACAATTATATTAGGGCAAGTATATAATTGCAATGGGAGTTATTCAATTTTCCCTATTGTTTGCACCATTTTCCCTTCCAACTGCATAACTCCTCTAGTAAGTGGCTCATACTTTATTTTTAAAGCATCTACTATTTGCTTAGGCATTACTATAGTACTAGCCCTTTAGTCTATCATTTCATTATGCAACAATTTCTTTCTAATTATGAAAGTCAAATAGAAGGGTTCTAGTTTGGATTTGCTTACCTCTAGTGCATTGTTCAAAAGGGCTATTATCTTTAGAGGAACCGTGTCTTTGAGATTTTCTTTATCATTGGGTCCTTTTTTGGTACTAGTATGTTTAGGCATTGCTTGGCCCAACAGATCTTCTTATAACAATGTCTTTTTCTTAAGAATAGCTAATATGTCCCATATTAACACTTGTGCTGGGGTCCTCTTTAGCTTATCTACCACATTCATCAGTCCTAATGTTTGGGTTCTTGGATAATAAGGGTACCTTGCTTTTTCTTGAATTTGTCCATAAATTACTTGGTTTTGTACTAGATAAGGTATTTATTATCTAGCAACTATGTTTTTATGACCTTGAAATGGAGGATTCCCCATAATTGCATTATTTGTGATTGCAAGTTGTTCCATCATCCTTCTCTTGGCTCTGGTATAGTAATCTGATTATACCACTAGCTTCTTGGAAGTAAAAGCTTCATTTAAGAATACTGACTCTTCATCTTCAACCCATGAAAACAAAGCATGTTCATGGGCTATTTCTTCTTGTTGTTATAAGGACATCCCTTGCATCTGAGCCATTAGGACTAAATTTTGCATACTAGGAGATTGGTAGGCTTAAGTGTCAGAAGTACTTGCAAATTATCCATCCATTCTTCTTTGCTCTACTATATTTTGTTGTATATTACCCATGGGACAATATTTGGGCATATGAGCATTATTACAAGGGAAACACTAGGCAATAGTGCCATCTACATAGTTATTCTAACATTGAACAATCTCCCTATATGAATTAGGGGGAATAGTCTGTGAGGGTGTAGGGACTACAACTAATTGGTTCAGTGGTTGAGGGCTAGTTTGCCTTTGAGAACCCTGATACTGATTTAGTTGTGGTGGAAATCTATTTCCTTGGTAGCCTTGATATTAGGGTTTAGGAAAAGGATTCTACTATCTTTTAAGGTTAATTATCTCATTGGAAAATGTCTTTAAGATGTTTTTGACATCATCCATCTCAAATGATAGGACAAGGACAAGTTCTTTAGCAGGTTGTTGAGGAAATGTATACATAGACATAGGTGGGGTTATGGAATTAGGGGTTTCTTGATGCAAAGGTAAGGTAATCTCTAGAAACATGGGCATGGGAGGCATTGGGGACAACTTTCTAGCATCTATTAAGTTATTTTCAGCTCTAACTACATAATCATAGGCTTTTAGTAGAGTCTGACCTCCAAGTGACTAAATCATTACTGATATATCTGAATCTAAGGCTTTAAGATAAAATACTATAGCCATACCTGGTAATGGTCTTGCTGTAGAAATAATTCTTTCCCAAGTCTTTTGAAATCTTGAATTGAAATTAGTCATTGCTTCTTGTGGTGCCCTTTTGATAGTAATCAATTGTTGCAACAAAGAAGATTTATCACCCTTTTCTTCAAATCTTTCAAATAAAATATCTCCAAGCTAATCCCATGTATATATTATATTTGGAGTCAAAGATCTGTACCATTCCAGAGCCTTCCCTTTTAGGGAAGCTGCTAACAATCTTATAGCCACATTTTGTTGTGTGACCACATGTATTACATAGACATCAGACACATCATGTAGATGTTCTTTAGGTGTTTTGAAATCTTTCCCACTGAATTTGGGTAGAGCTTTCAGGGCATTTATTGGAATAGGATCCCTAATGGCTGGTGGTACTGGGAGAATTAGAGGACTACTAGTGTTCCACCTTATATAATTCCTTGGGGTTATATGTGCTCCCATGTTTGCTCTTGGTATTGCTATAAACTAATTGACCCTTCTTCTTGGATTAATGGTGGTAAAAGAATGCCTGGGTTCATAGTAGATTGAGATCTTGTTAATGGTCCATAGCTCTAACTCCTTCTATCTCTTTGGTTTATACGGTCTTGAAAGAAACTTTAAGAAATTGTCATCCCACTAGGCATGCCAAAAATTGTTGATGCTTAGAATTGCACTATTTCCAACACCAATAATGGGAAGTTTCAAGAATGTGGGACTTGTGACTTGAAATGACCTCCAAATTTTAAAGAAGCTGGCTCTTCTTTATCTCAAAATTATTGTGAGAAAAGGGATAGGTATTAAATGGAAAGCACCAATGCAATGAAAGAAAAATTAACTATGGCAATGTGCCTGAGTTTAATTCAATCCTTAATACTAAGCACAGTGAAGCTATATTTAGGATTCAATTAAATTAAAGATCAAACAATGCATGATCAATGTAAAAGATGAAGGCAATAGAATCAAAGGCTCACAACTTAGACTATTTTTTGTAGTAACATATAAAATATCAACAAAGGCACAGAACTCAATCTTCTTATTAATTTTCTAGTCACATAAAAGGCACAGATACATGCATAGTTATACAAACTTTCTAAATCAAGAAAATAGAAAAAAGGCAAATGATATTACTGGCCATAGCAAAAAAGTCTAAAAATTATTGATAACAATCTCTTGAAGAAAATTATCTCTCTCTTTTGATGATGATCTCTAATGATCCCTGCACCCATGTTTATAGCATCTGACTAGCTTTAAATTGCCTGCATGTTCCCAATCCAATGGTCTAACTAAACTCTAACTGAACTGGAAGTGTTTAATAAAAGATATTCTTTAGATCTAAAATGTTTAGTCTCCTACACAATCAAATCCCAATGGCCTAACCAAACTAAAACTTAACTGGAAGTGTTTAACAGAAGATATTTTTTAGATCTAAAACATTTAGGCTCCCTACAAGTTCATTGGTTGAATTAGATACACGTGACACTTTTCACTGTGAAACAAGCAAGGATAATTGGCATGTCCACTTAATCTACTTAAAACTATCTCATTATTTAGGAGGCACCATAAAATGACACTTGGTAGCTTTTATGGCACTTACAAAAGACACATGGCACTTTCTGTGCAACTTATAATCTTTACTATGTCTTTGTATTGAGGGTGTTCCATCTTTGACATCTGTCACAGTCCACTACCCCAAAACTTTATCAACTTATAGAAATTAGGACCCACAACATTTCTTGCCTAAGTAGATTCAAAAGGGGAATGGGGACAAGTGGCACTTTCCACTAATTTTTAACAAATGGCACGTGGTGGCTTTTGCTACTTTTATCTAACTTTTGAGAGTCCTACAGAAGATGACACATGGCAGTCTCTGTGGGGCTCTAGCTATATTATAGAAATATTTGGAACTCATTTTAGATTCACACAAATGATGACACTTCGAGGCTTCCATGGCACTTATAGAAACAAAACCCAGGGCCCACCACAGTCTTTACTCAATAATGAAACAAAATGAAGAAATCATAGATGTTGACACTTGGCAGTCTCTACCGAGCTTTAGCTAGGAACACATGGTGACTTCTACTATTTTTAGAAAAACATATTGAAACCTTCCATAGTTTCCACTTGACACCCTCTACATGTACTATGAAAATCTTATCGAAAGGAGTTTTTGAAACTCATAATAAACTTGAAATGTGGATGCCGACACTTATCACACTCCATTGAGTTATAACGAGACACGTGGCACATTCTGCTCAACTTCTAGAAATTATAATGTGTCCCAGCTGATGACACTTGGTAGATTCCACTTGACTTTGATACTTAGACAAAATTTAGGCAAAAATAAAACTCACGCCCATGGTCTATGTCAAAAACTTCATTGCCTCAAATCTGAAATGTGCATTGACAAAACTTGGAGTGCACAACTGAAACTCAAAAAATAAAATGTAGATTATTTTATTCTATAGGGAATGAAGTTAGAAATAATGAAGAAGCTAAGAAATGAGATGAGATGAGATATCCAAGGTTTTAATCTTGATATTGATCAATCTCACCAAGCTCATTATCATCAAAATCTAGGAGGTTAGGGGGTATATTCCTAATGAGTTTGGGGTGACCATTGTAACCTTAGGTGGAATTGACAAGAAAGAAAAAACATTAAGATTCATGAAAGGGAACACTTGGTAAGGGTTCAAAGGTGGGAATATTAAATACACTATGGTCTTGGAAATATAAATTCCAAGAATTAGTGTCACCTTGAATCCTGTAGATGGCTCTATTGTGAGGAAATTTGACACATTGGTAAGGAAAAGAGGCAATTTCTCTCATGTAATGAGTCCATAGCCTACCAAGCAAAATTTTATAAGATACATAAAATTTTAAATATTATCACTTTCATGTGAATGGTGATATGTGGGACAATAATTAGGAGCTACAAACAACCTAGAGGAGGCATTTTCCTTTGATCACAGACTTGACACATGTTGCATGTGGACTTAAGATTTCATTTGGAATATCCAAGGGTTTTGACAAAATAAGGAGAGGAAATACAAGTGCCATAACCCCCATTAATAGAATCATGTTTGACTTGGATATCACCAATTTAGACACTAATAAAAAGAGGAAGATCATCTACACAAAGCAAAATCTCATTGGGGATCATAGAAGTAATGGGGAGTTCATGGGAAATATAAGTTTCCATTGTTTCATCAACATGTATGGACATCTCTTTTTACTATTGTAAATTTCTATCTTCTAATCCGGATAAGGTGGTTTTACATCCTATTAGGGGAGGATGAGGGATGTTCATTTCAAATAAAATTTGCATAAGATGATTATGATGACATGGAGAGGTTTGCATAAGTTTGATAAATGGTATTTGAGATGGGAGATTAGTAAGCTACGTGATAGGATCCCATTCATCATGGCCCATAAGAGGACTATTAAAAGAGATGCATAGTGTTGAAGGAGGCCCATTGAAGGAGCCAAAGTGCATGTGAATCTATGTTGATAATATGTGGGAGGATTATTTGAAGTATAAGTTTGTTGATTTTCTTGAGAAGATGGGGTGGTTGATGCAGGTTTTGTTTGAGAAGAAGTGTTGATAGAAGTATGAGTATAATTCATGATAAGTAAAGAGGTAGTAGGAATGGTAAGAAAAGTGTTATCTAAGGGAGGTGTTGGGATTGGTTCATCAAAATATATAATATCTTCTTTCCCCAACTCTATTAAGTGAGTTGGAGAAGAGTCTTGGAACATGAAATGTGTAAGACAATTGAGGGGTGTGGATAGGATGAGGATCAATGAAATTAAACACAATTCACATATTAGTCATATTAACCACATTCTCTTAAAGATTTGGGTCAAGAATACTATCAATATTAATGGTACAATGGGTAGGCTTATATTGGTTATCATAGTGATTTGGAAGAGGATATTTATAGATGTCCAAATGATTATTAACTTGGTTCAAATCTTGAGATTTATTATGTTTAATGGGATTTGAAGTTAATGTCATAAGCTTGTTGATGTTTATGAATGATAGAGTCATTGTCAAAATTAGGACCAAGAAGGAAATCCATAGATAAATTATGAAATTGCCTACAAGTCTCATGAGAATGACCGCAACTAGCATGAAACCAATAAAATTTATTGGGATCATACCAAGTTTTCATAGGATGAGTGGGATCAAATTCTCATGGGAGAGGTCTTTGTATATGCTTTTATAATTATACTAAGGATAAATTTTTATGAACGTTGATGTTATTTTTTGAGGATAAATGAGGATTAGTGATGTTGTTAAGAGGGGAAGTATGTTATGGAATATGGTTGGGAACAATAGCTTGAATAGTGTGAATGGTATCATAAGATTTAGTGACACCATCATTTATAACATGTTGATTCTTAGTTTTAATTAACATGCAAGTACCCATAGAATTTTAGGATGGCTTAAATTGATGCATAAGGAAATATTAATGTTTGGTTTGGTCAATGGCCTCTTCCAAAGTAAGTGGAGAGAGAGTCTAGACTTGATAATATAACTTAGGGAAAATAGCATTGGTAAATAGATAAAAGAGGTTATCATCTGCCATATTGTGTTCACATTTTTTAGATAAGGTCTTCCACCATTTGATAATATCTTGTGTAGTTCCAGTCTCAAGTTGCTTATAATTGATAAAATGGGCCAAGGTATTTTTAGGGAAGTCACTAGTTTGGAATTATTGAACTAGAGCATTAACTAAAACTTCCAAACTAGTGATGAAAAGATATTTGATCTAGTTGTACCAATCTAAAGCATCACCCATGAGATTTTTTGTTAGTAGTTTGGTAGCAGTAAAAGTATTTGACTTGACCCAATCTGTATATAGATTTCTAAATGTTTTTAATTAAAGATTAAGATTGGTTGATCCATTGTAAGTAATAGTAGGAGTGATACCTCCTATACCGATATTATCAATTTGAGATGTAAGACGCTCATTTTGAATATGCTTGATTTTTTTTAGCAAGGGGAGGTTAAGGGATAAAATTACCATAGGATTCCTAAAGAGGAAGTGGGGAACATTTTGGTTATGTATGGCCTATGGCAACTGTTAAGGGTGGATTTGAACATGGATAAGATGATTTTACATTTGCATCATTTTATTTTCTTATCAGCTTGGAAATAATTCATTTGATTAAGAATTTGTAATAACATTTGATGGGTTTGAGTTGTATTATTGGCATTATTTAAAACATTTGAATTGGTGAGAGTCGCTTGGGTACCACTATTGGTGTTAGTATTATCCTGAGAAGGATTGTTGTTAAGTGAGGCACTAGTGGCATAATTTTCTTGTGTGGTAAAAGATGTAATAGCTGAGGGATGACAAGAAGCAACACTAGAGGCATGATTACCATGGGTATAAAATGATGCACTAGTGGAAAATTTGATAAGAGTAGGTCTTGGAAGAGGCCCACTAGATGTAAAACCTACCATGTTAGTACATATACTAGGCATGGAGGTGGAGGAAATCAAAGAAGAAGAAGTCATGGTATGAAAAGGGGTTAAAAGAGAGGGAAGATGTTAAGAAGTAAATAATCTAGTATCTCATAATCTATGTGGGAATGTGGGAGAAGGTGAAATCAATTACTCAATCACTTATCATGAGATGGTAAATTGTAGAAGGATCCTTTCCTTGATATTGAGAAAATTAATTAACGAAGAAGTGAACTTATGGTTTATACTCTAATGTAGGTCAATTTTCAACTACGCAGTGAGGATTACAAAGTGAAGAGGGATAAGGAGGAGTTCCATAGTTTATATGTGAGTAGATACATGCACGTTACTTTCATATAGGGTAGGAGTCATAAGATGCTTATCAGAGAACCTATTAGGGTTGATAAGACTCACAATATCTGTTAAAGTCAACTTAGTGTTGTCTTTAAATAAGAAGTTCATGATGGAGAGAATTTAGGGAAGGCAAAGTTGATGTAAAAGAAAAAAGATAGGAAGGATATAGATAAGAGTACAAAGTCAACTAGGTCAACCTAGTACTATAAATAGAAGGTAGAAGAGTAGATAGTTGAATAGGTAAAATTAATACTAAAAACATGAAAATAGATAATTTTATAAGGATATAGAGTAAGCTAGGTTGACTCAAAACTATAGTTAGGGTAAAATATAATATGTAAGAGACTATGTTGAATAGAACGATAGTGTACTAAAAATAGGGAAAATTTTTGCAATGTAATTAAATCAAGAAGTGAAACTAAACACATAAATAATTGGATTAATGAGAATGATCCAATTGGGGCATACAACATAAAACCTTGCATCAATGCTAGTCAATGTAAGGATTTTCAATACAACATATAATGAGTAAAGAGAAAGCACTCAACTAAAAATTAAATGTTAACTAAATGGTCATCCTAAGTGTTATTAGATTAATATAAAGTGTTATTTTAAGTGTGATAGAGAAGTTGAATAAAAATAGAGAACTAAAAATCAATATATGGATGGTTTCATAATGTTTAGGTTGAAAGGGATCTATGTTGGCAATGGTACTAGCTTGGTATTAGGGCCTATCCCCACACTTCATAATCCCATAGTGATAAGGGTATCGATTGCTTTTCTAATATATACCATTAACCATGTGTTTATACTTGTCCTTAAAACCATGTTGGCAATGGTACTTGTCCTTAAATCTAAGTAGGTAGGTCTTAGGTAGGCAAATATTAAATGGATTTTGAAATTATGTGATTTGGTAGTGTGTGCAAAAAGAGAAAAAAAGTGTAACTAAATAGTATATTGAAAAACCACCTAATTATACTATTTGAGATACTCTAAGAATTTAAATAGTTAAAAATTAAAGTGTGAACTAATTACTAGCTTATAATTGTTAATTACCAAACTAAGAATGGTATAGAGTAAATTCAGACGACATTGTATTCAACCATTACATAATAGAGTCAATAGGGTCACTACTATATTATAGAATCAAGAGTCCTTAAGAACTAAGTTGACCAGGTTGACTTAGTCTTTTATATATAAGATAGACGATAGAACGAAGTCAACTAGGTTGACTTAGTTTGATGTAGGATTTTAATTTTGAAGACTACAAACTTGCACAAAATAGAACTATAATGAAGTATTGAATTGGAAGAGAGAGAGAAGAAAGGAACCTTGGTGTTTTGGAATATATTGAGAACTTTAAATTTTTTGTTGAAGTGTCTTGAATGTTGATTATAAGTTATGCCAACTATGTCAATTGGGTTGACCTAGTTTTATAAAACTCTATTTGTTGAAGCCTATTAAGATGAGTGAGTCAACTTGGTCAATGTAGTTTGTTATATGGAATATATCTATAAGACTAAGATGACCTACATGACTTAGTATACCATTCAAGATGCTATCTTAGAGACTAAGTTGACCCGTTTGACATAGTCTATTATCTAGAATTGAATAAGATTTCTATGTTGACCTTTTTGATCTAGTAACCTATATTTGATGAAGAATAATTTTGTTGTGATTGTGTGTTAAAAATGTGCAAAAAAAGTTAGAACTATACTAGCTTGATCAACCTAGAATCACAAATATAGAAAAATAATAAAATGATAGAAATGTAAATAATGAAATAAAAAATACAAGGGTTAGATTCACGTCAAGTTCATTAGAATTTATGTAATGATAAATGCATCAAATCTATAAATCAATACTAGATCAAAAAAGATAGATCCTATTTACACTTCTAATTGAGGATACATGAGATTGACTAATATGAATCCACTAGACCTAATTAAGGGATATCTTACCATAATAATATTACTAGGGAGGGTTCCAAAGATTTCATTTAAGTAAAACTATGCAATAACTCGAACTAGGTCTTATGTTTTCATATTCCCTAAACTAATAACAAGTAAAGAAAACTCTAATCTAGTGCTCACCAAAGCTTGTGACACAAAGTGGGGTTAATAAACACTAAAATTAAATATTCATAGAAGACATATACCTAAATTAATGTATATGAAATCCTAATGCATGGAAGATAAGTGCAAATGCATATTTATTTACTCTTACAAAAGGAAGAACAAAGCTAGGAATACTTACGTTTAAATAGAAACCCACTAAGTCTCAATCTCTCCCTTGTCTAAGGTGCTTAACAATAGGTCATTATGGTATGTAATAATGATAAGGATAAATCATCTCTAGGCTACACAACCTATCAATGCATCCAAAAGACTTCTCTATAAGACAATATTTGTATCTCCAAAGAAAGTATGAAACCTTAAGCTTGTTGCTCAAGTAGAATGGTAGATAAGGAGATGAATAATATATCTTAATTATTATTATTATATTTTCTTATAAATGGAAAAATTATTGTGTTTTTATAGGTATACGTAACCCTAAACCCTTACAAAAGTTTTAGCTGATAAGGTCAACCTAGTATTGTAATTAGCAAAAACTCACTAGGTCACAGACTAAGTTAGCTAGGGGCTGACCTAGACTATTAATAAGTTTTGTCAATAAGAGTACAAGGTTGACACAACTAACATAGTCATGTAAACTATAAAGAAGAGGTTTAGGTTAGGAAAATGGCTAGTGAAGGTAGTAAAATACTAGAATAATGTGCAAAAGAGAAGGCCAAGCTTAGGGGAATGATTTTTAGGAGACAAGTGTGTAGATAGAAATTGGAAAAAGAGAAAACAATCCTATGAATCAACAATGGTCTGTTCACCCTTTCATAGTGGACCCTTTAAAGCATGCACTCAGAGAGATTGAGACTCAATGGGTTCTTTCAAGATAAAAAACATCAGTAATTGATAAAAGTTTTAAAATATTATGTGTATATAGATTCTTTCCCTTTATTACTATAAAAATCTTTCAAAAAAATTCCTTTTGATTATAAATATGAATGAACTCAAACGTAGTTATATTTTCTTTGGTTTTCTTAAGGTCTTCAATGATATCATAACTATGTTTAGTCTTTTCTAGTTGCTTATTATCTAGGGTATATGTAGTATGATTTTGGGGTGGATAAGAGGTTGGATTTCCTTTGGGTGGAGGAGGATTATTAATTGAATTCAAATCAAGTATAACTTTAGTGTTATTTAAAGGAGTAGAGGTGGTCAATAGGTTGGCCAACTTACTCCTCAATTGGTAATTATTCATTTTATATAACTTTGTAAAATTATGGACCTCATTTAGGTTATCTTTGAGATCATTTTCATCTTAAAATGCAAATTTTTATCTAGTAAAAATTACATGTCTACGTTTCCATCTTATTGGTTCTAATTATCACTAGGAGTAGGCATGATCTCCATTTTATCCTTCTTTTTTGGATGATGTTTGAGGCAATTATGAATTCTACACAGTTGGTTTTTACTTGATCTATAATATTGTATAATCAACACCAAGTGTTTAAGGATAAGTCTAAGAAATTCATGAAATGGGGGTATTTTACTTTGATTTCCACTTTCAAGGGGACTGGGCACATTTTTATTAGTTTGTGAATTCCATTGCCTATTAGGTATTTAGAAATTAAATTTCTTACCCTAAGATGGGTTATTAGTATTCTAATTAAAAATTTAATTTTTTACCCTGAGGTCCCTACCTATGTATTTTGGTCACATCATTAGATATATTCTAAAATAACTATTTTACATTACTCACTTCAGGTTATGTGCTAGTATTAGGTTGGTTTGCCACTTGAGGTTATAGTCTAGTTGTAGGTGCATTGGTGTGAGAATTTATAGCATGTGATTGGGGATACAAGTAGGATGGAAGTGTTTTTTTAGTGATACTAAACACAACATACACACTAGTGTTTGGTGTAACAATAAAATAATTATATGCCATAGGGAACATCTATTAGTTTTTTGACTAGGAGATTAAATGGTTAGGAGGCATGAAACGTAGACCATTATGCAAGAATTTTATTATATTTGGACTATAAACTAGATTAGGGCTCATAAATTAGGCACCTAGATTTAGGATACAAGTAGGATGGAATTATTTGTTGAGTGATACCAAACACAACATACACACTAGTGTTTGGTGTAATAAAAAAATAATTATATGCCATAGGGAACATCTATTAGTTGTTTGATTAGGAGAATACATGGTTAGGAGGCATGCAAGGTAGACCATTATGAAATATGTTTATTAGAATTTGACTATAAACTAGATTAGGGCTCACAAATAGGGCTCCTGGGATAGGATTCATCAGAGGTGTATGATGTTGTCGAGCTTAGTTAATCATTGGTATTTGATTGTATTCACCTAGATGAACTAACAAGGGTAAAGGGATAACTCCATATCCTTTTAGCACCATCTATTATTTAATGTTAATAACTTCATTATAGGCCAAAGATAATGATGTCAGAGCTATTAGGATTCTCCTAAGCAATATATAAGTAATTGAATCCAAATCCCTAAGTTAGGTTTGTATGGAAGCTACTTTAGCCTAAGAGTAAGGGTCCTTCAGACATTGGTATAGATTATATAATCAAATGTTAAACATACTCATAGGCTTATTTTATTCCCTATTAGTAGATATAAATTGATGATATAGGACTACATGGCCAATCAGGAGTTTAAAATGTTTTAGATTTCTAACCCAGCCCATGTAGTAATAAATCCAATGGGTAATCCAAGATACAAACCATATGTTACTTCCCCTAAGAATTATGTAAATATCCAATAGGTAACATGCTCATATTAGACCTAGGTTAAGATCAAGGCATCTTTAAAGGCTCAAATGTGTTATTTCACTATAAGCCATTATGAACTTAGGACATAATTTGCCTAGATTCTTAAGCAAATTATGATTCATGCCTAGAATAACCATAAGACAATAGCCTCCTTATCCAAGCTAGGCCATTTTGTCCATTGGTAAAGATTGGGGAATGATAAATATGTTAATAAAATGGACAAACATACTTATTAGTGAACTACTAGTTGACTAGATGGGTTTGAGTCTCCATTTCCCTTTGTTAATTATTTATTTTAGTATTCTATGGTCAGTAAGTTCTAAGATCTCCAAATTATCCCTAGAAAAATTTGATCAGGTATTAATCCTTATAGTTTATTTCTTATATAAGGTTTAACTTAGTGGGATATAAGGGTTCTAAAATTATCTAGCTCAAGCTTTCAACTAATGAATTCAAATTATGGTTCAAGACCTCCTTTCTAGAACTAGAAACAATCTTGGCATGTGTTTTGACATAATAAACAATTAGGTATGAGTTATTAATCCATGGCCTCTCCTCAACTGAAGGATATCCTGTGATTAAAATACCTCCCTAAGGTCTAAATTTATCATGTCTTATTATAGTGGTCTTCACTTACTTGGTTTATGTGAAATATTCTATTATAAGGGGCATGCTTTAAAAATTTGAGGCACAATTAAATCTAAATAATGGATTCAAAAGAGCCACACACTTCAATTGGAATAAATTTACAAGGTCCAACCTCCAACAAAAATTAGGATTCTAACATTTACTTCCTAACACAAACTAACTTTCCTCATTAGTTTATCATGTCTATGAATGAAACAATGCAATAACAATGATAAAATTTGATACATATATAAAATCAATCAACATAAATTGTTAAATTCAGATTTATATGTTCTTAGATTAACTTGATCATAAATAAAGAGTAAAATATTAGGGATAAAGAGATAAAACATGTGTTTTAAACATAAATGAACCCAGAGTTATCCGACTAAATAAATCTCATGAAACTAATCTTTAGTAGATCTAAACCTAACATAATTTCAGCTAAAGATGATGCAAGAGTCTAGGGGGAGAGTGATTTTAAGAAGAAAGGACATACCTACCATGAAAATGTGCAAGGAATGACCACATAGACATAATAGTCTTCTAATTATCAAGAATTTTCCTTTTGATTAATAATAGATTAAAATCTATAAAATCATCAAATACTTAGAAAATAGCTATGTAACAACAAGGATAAAATATTAAAATGGAAGAGATTATCCTCGTAATGAAAATAAAAAGTATATTTCTATGTGTCTCTCTCACAATCATAAAGACCCAACCCTTATTATGTTACAAGAATTGATATTATATTGGCATGTAGGCCTGAGAATTTCAAATACAAATTCAAACACAGATTCACCCACTAATGGAGTAATTTAAACAATCATTAATGTGTATGGACCACTTGAGGTTCATTCAGAATGAATCCCACTCAATTACATCATGAAAATAATAGGAACTATGCTGAACCAAATCAAGAATGAATGCACATAGGGGGAGTGCAGTTGAGATTGTATTGGGATAGTCAGTCACCTATATCCTATGTATTTAAATCCATGCCTCTTTAAGGCATATATTTTGTCCTTTATGCTTCATTATTAATCCTAATTCATAGTCCATGATAATTATTCCCTCCTTATTCATGATTTAGTTGGGCTACGATTTGATTCTACAAGTCAAAATTTTATGTTTAGTTGATTCTCAGCCTCTTGATGGTTCTAATGGTGAAATGGGTAGTTAAATTTAGGTTAATTTCTTCATGGTTTCATAGCCAATATTTATCTTTTCCTGATGAGTTACTTCCACATGGATTCTTCTTGTTTCCCCTCTACTCTTAATGCTTTTAATATCTTCACATTCTTTGCCAAAGACTTATCATGCAAAATATGAAAAAATAATTCTTATGAAATAGAGAGCCTTTCGTTCATTATTTATTATATATACAAGACCCCAAACTCATTAATTCTAAAGACCCAAGTCTTTGAATATTGTGTTTTCATGTTTTGTGTTTTATATTTGACCTTTAATTATTGAGACCAAAAATTATGATACAATTATCATGAAATTTTATAGGAGCTTTTTCTTCTCCTCTTCATGACTTTGCTTTTTCATGACTTTATTGCCATGACATTTTTATGGAGACCAAAGTCTTCACAATTTTTTTCATTGAGCCCTTGTGTAAAAGTTCTAATTTTTATTCTTATCCTTTTTTAATTTCACCTTAGCCTTCAGATTTTTTGTCGTCGTAACTTATATCTAGGCATTGGTATTTGGAACTTTTGTTTAGACCAAAATTTATAACTAGTCTTCAAAACTTTTTATTTAAAAAGAAAAAAACTTATAAAATTCTCTCAAAGTCTTCAAGATTTATATAGATTTAATTCATGACTTTTGTCTTGAAGGTCTAAGACATTGCAAGTTTTCTTGATGAAACTTTTGGTTTTAAATGTTTTGATAAAATCATAACACTTTTTTCGAAGACCTAATACTTGAATGATTTTCGTGGTCTTCAAAACTTGTTTATTCTTCATGAATTTTGTTTTTGAGACTTAACACAAAATTTCCTACTCATTCTTGATTTTTTTCCCATAGAGTAAAAGACTTTGACAATTCTCATGAAACCCACTTCTTTGCCAACAAATGCGAAGGTTGATTTAAAACTTTCTAACTTAACCCTTTCTGTTGAACTTCAACTAAACTTTGAAAACCCTAAAATAAAATTATCAAATGCATAATAAATTATTCAATTTAAAAAATCAACATTTAAATATTTGAAAATAAATAGTTAATCCAAATTCCAAAAAGTGACAAAGTAAAGAATTTGAAAACTAATGGCTATAAAAATTCAAATTAAGAAGACTAAGTCCAAATCCAAAGATGACTAAGTATAGAATGAAGACCTTGAAATGAATTATTCATTTTATTTATCCAAATCCAATTTAGTCTATTTTAATCAAAATCAATTAAGTTAAATAATAATACCTTATATACATTTAGTGATTCAGATTGAAATTGAAGTAGAAATGGACAAAAATTGTTCAAGAAAAGAGGTAGAAAAGTCTACAAAGTTAAGTAATTTTCACAAACCTAATCTGAAATAGTCTAAGAAGAAGATGTAAAATGTGTTTCAAAATAAAATCAAATAAATAGACTAAGACTTAGTAGATTGATGCAAATTTAAGTGTTAAAACTAACTAAATTCTAAATAAAATCTTAGACTGAACTGAAGAAATGGAAATGCAAAGACATTAAAGTAACCCCCATTTAGTCACTTGTAACTAATCATCTAGTAGATTGCCAAAAATTCTAATTTGAACCAATAACCATAATGAACTCTTGAAAGGTATAAGACCAGACTCCAAAGTAAAAGAGGGTCCCTAAATTTAGACTAAAAATGGGGCATGTTGTTTAAGTAACAATAAGATGAGCATGTAAATGGTTGTTACTCCATGCACCACTCTTAGATGAAAACATTAAGTCAACCTAACAAGGGTCAAATGAAAATTCATCATGTGAATAATGTGGAGTCTATTTAAAGGCTTCAAAATAAATTTTACAAATCATGACACAACAAGATACTCTATATACCATGTTATCCATGTTACTTGAACATAGAATAATTTATTTACCTTCTACCAAACATAGAGCATGCAATAGACTTATACCCACAAAAGACATAATACCATACTATAAATATCATCATATTAGTGGCCACAATACCAATCAATGTGAGACATTGAAGAACCAAATTCAAAAATATAAGAATGAAGAATGCATAAACATTAGTTCAACATGAGAACAAGGTAAAATCCTTCTTATCTTTTAAAAAGGAACTATCTTTCAAAGTGACCAAAGCATGAGGATTTACCTATTACTATTAATATTGATGGGCTATATTTTCACCATATCTAATTTGATAACAAGTGGGATACAACTTATGGTAAGACTTTTCTTGTATAATTGGGACATTCTACATATGAACTAATATACTCTCCCTTAATTTTAGAATCTTGAGGATACATTTGATTACATATCGCATGTGGCCCATGTGTGTAAACTTCAACTGTATGGATATTAGATGATGAACCACATTTGAAATTAAAGTTTAGAAAAAATTAGATAGATGAGTGGAATTCTAAGCTATATATTACAAACATGTGTGTAAATTTTCTTAATATTGGTACAAAAATTTGCATATGACACGATGACCATGATTATTTAGCTATACCATTGGATTCATGTAAACCATTAAATAAAAACATTGAAGTGGTATAAGTGTAGTTATATAAACAAAGCTTGAAATTTTTTCTAGGTGGTCCAACAATTTTTGATGATGAGGACTTCCTTGATTAGACTTTTAAAATATTCCAAAATACCAAAAAAATATAAAAAACAATTATATGATTTAGATTCACATTTATAGCATAATTATATACATTGGTACCATTTTTATATATAGTTAGCATGAGATATTTATGAGGTACATATGATATGCAATTTGTGCTAAAGATTGCAAAGTCCACAATAGTTTTAGATTCTAAAATGCTTTTATGAAATTTTACCACATCATAGACTTTTACCTACTAATACCCCAACCAAAATTTTGTAGACTTTATTGAGCTATCTAATGCAATAGTTTTTTCAATTTTTGGTATGTTTGAAGTTATTAAATCACTAAATCTTGCTAAGTTTTCAAGCTAGACTTGATTATATCATTCATCCTCACTAGGTTATAAGTATCATTAGGTTGCATGGTTGAGCTAATCTCAACTACCAGGTGGTAACTCATATTTTTTCTAAGGTTGGGGGCATGTGCTTTCTAATCTCTCTCTATACATACATACATACATACATACATACATACATATATGCACTTTCAATATTTATTTATATTTTTGATAATCTCAATTTCAGATCCTTACAATGATACATCTTTTTCAAATCAACATGCTAATAATCAAGGTGGTTACATTGACACACATGTGTACTCTTAAACCTTGTTCTTTTAATTTCAATTTATTTTTAGTACTTTCAATTCTAGATTATATGTATCGATCATATTCTATAAAATTATCTTGGTTTCAGGTCAATCACTAACAAAGCATTAAATTTGGGCATATGCAAAGATAAGATGTGTTATACACATCTATGTATGCATTCCTTTCCTTTAAACTAGAAATTTCATTACTAGATTAAAGGGAGATAATGTAGATGATATTTATGGATTATAAATCATCTAAGTCTTGTAAACTTGGGAAATTCAAACCTTGGTTATTTTTCATAGTTCTATACCTTTTCATGCTTCCATAAGTCTTATATCTACTCTATATTATGCCCCTTGGCCTATCTCATAGTCTGACCAACCTTATGTTGATGATCTAGACCTTCTATCTATACCATAATGCTTAAAATGTACTTATATTCCACCTAAGAAAGTTTTGAGCTTGTACCTACTTTCCTTCTCCCTAGACACTACTTTCTGGGATAGACACTAGTGTCAAAACTAGTCTCCAAGCCTGATGCAAGTGTCCAATACAAGATCAACCCTTATTCATTATTCACTTAGAAAAATACCAAAGAGACTAGGAAAAACTATCAAAATAATTTTATTTATCATTTAATTGAACAAAATATTCCCTATTTCTATACCAGTCATATGAACTACACATGTATAGGTCTTAAGTACTGAAGGTGTATCCCAAGAATGTAATTTTCCAAGTTATAAGTTAGGTCATTATTGTAATTGCATTCACATATTACCTAATTCATAAACAAGTGAACACATAAAGGAGAACTACATCAATCTGAGGCCCTCCATGAAGTATTTGATATGTAGACAACATTCACTAACAAAGGATTTTTTGGGGTCGACTCAACACCATGTCCCCACTAACCCATTTTCCTCTAAGATCACTATGAAGATGAAGAACTAGGGTTTTGCAACTTCATGAAGAGTGATAATCCATGACCCAAATATGAAATCACTAGAGTGAAGGTAAATTAAAACCTAAAAATATCTAGTTAGTGACATCCTTTTTATAATAGGTATTCCATACATGGCACTTGCATCAAACCTAGATAGTAACATTGCCATAACTATGCCAGGATAATATTAGTGTTTAGAAACTAGAAGTGTCAAATCTATAATTTGATGATTTTTCCATAATCATCTTCCATCTTAATTTATACCTATTCCATATCAAACACTATGTTATAATCAAAACTAGTTAATTATATTAATTTTTTTCATTTACATGCATAGCTTAGTTATACTTTATATATCTATTCTATTCTCAGCATAAGAAATTTAGTGGATGTTTATATATGAATTTAGCACCCAATTAACTTGTTGTAAATCTAATTATCACCCTTGTAAATTATAATTTATATATTCTTAACCTATTTACCTGAAATAATATCCACATCTAGTTTAGGGTTAAACAACAACATACCCAAATTACAGTGGGGGAATGTTTTAGAAACATGTCCTTGATGTTGACACTTACTCTAGTTTTTAGTTTTAGATTATATTGGGAACATGTTTTGAAAATATGATATCCATACATAAATTCTTAGATTTAGATTATAGTGGGGAAATGTTTTGGAAACATGTTCTCCATACTTACACTAGTTTTCAATTTCATATTATAGTGGGGGAATGTTTTGTAAACATGTTATCCACACTTATACAGTTCTAAATTGGAAAAATGTATAATTATATGATTCAAATACACATTCATGGTATAATTATATACATGTGTATCATTGTTATACATAGATACAAAAATAGACATATCTAAGGTGAATATAATATGTAATGTGTGATTAATATTGTAAAATCAAATCAATTTCATATTTCAAAAACTTTTAGATACTATCATCATCCTCCAAGTTGGATTTTTATAGAATATATTAAGCCAATATATTATAGTAGTTGGTTCACTTTGGTACGGTTGAGGTGATTAAATCACTCAATCCTACCATGTTTATAATTTAAAATTGATTATATCATCCAACCTCACTAGTTTTTTAGTGTGATTTGACGGGGTTCACTCTATAATCATATAAAATGTGAAATTGGATGATTTAGGCATGGCTAATAGCACCCAACCTATAGGTCATCTTTCTTACTCACTCAACCCTTCTCAGCTAGACTTTCACTAATTCCCATTGCTCGTAGCTTCTTGGACTTAGTTTTTTGATACCCATGCATCCCTATCAGACCTAGATCCATCCTCTTAAGTCTCATCCTCCTATGATAATAATACCTAATTTGGACATGAGTGTCAAAATGCAAAGGTGTCTTATTTTTAGTGTTATTATCCAAGTTCACTTTAGCCTCAAATGGATAGATTTTCTCAAATCCTTATCTTTTCCCTTATCAGCCTAATGTAATATCATCTAACCCAAGATCATTATTTTCCCTATAAAAGGCCATTTAATGTCCATTTATAAGGTTTAACACTCATTCAAAGAAAGAAGTAAGAATACAAGCAAGTACACTCAAGCACTCTTCCCTATTCTCTGCATACATCCTTCTAAGACCAATTCAAGCCTACTCAATCACTCATACCAGTCTTTAGTCATCCAAAGTACATTATAATTTTACATCTAGTTGCATACATTGCATAACTACACCAAGCACTTCAAATGGGAGGACTACATTAACTTGATCCCTTTTCAAAGTATTGGTCTGTAGGTTATGTTCCCACACATGAGATTTGGAGTGCATCTAGTATATCCTTTACACACTAACCCCTTCTCTCTTTCCCAAGTTTTCTACTCAAGTTCAAGTACTAAGAGATCCTAAGGGTTTTGAATATTGAATCAGACACATAGTGAGCTCCACATTAATCCAAGCTTTAATATTTCACTACCAAGGTGTCATAGGCTTGTTATGTAGAACCTATAAAAACTAGATCACCAAGACAAAAGTTCCAAAAATAGACAACAACATCAAAATTGTACAATAGTGCCAAAAAGTGGACTACAACACTAAGTAATAGGGTGTCCTAATTTTGGTTCTCCTATCCAATCCATAAATAGAGTTTTGGGTCCTATTTACAATAGTTTGTCATCCTTGCACAACCATTTCTAGACCTTGCATCATTTGTTTTAGCCTAGAATAAGCTAAGTTTGATTTTTTTACACTTATTACTATTTTTAGATAAGGTAAAATACATATTTATTTACACAAATTAGTAGGCTAATTTAGACACATTAATTAATAATTTAAATTTACTTATACCTTTATTTGCTTAAAAATTACACATCTAATTCCCTAAAAGAATAAAACATTTGGTAAACCTGACTAACTTTGAATTTTTGCACAAAACCCCTAGAAACTCTAGGGTTAATTATTTATAATTTTTTGCAATATTATATATATATATATATATATATATTAAATTTAAAAACAAAAATCTACAAATTAATTAAAATATTTTCAATAAATTCACATAAACCCTAGTTTCACATACTAGGTCATATTTGCATACAAACACTTTCAAACCACTAGGAAAAATATTTTGCTAATTTTAGAAATATTTTTAGATTTTTCCTAAATTTTTAAAGCTAAATTATATAAATTCATAACATTTTTTCTAAATTATCATACTAATTTTGAATTTTTTTTCAAACCCTAGTTGCATCAATTAGTTCCAAGTTATTTTCCAAGCTTTTTCCAATTATTTTTTGCATTTCAATTGAATATCTAAATCAGAAAATCAAATTTTAAATTCAAAAGATCATAATATTTTTCAAACAATATTTTTGAAAAATCACAAGTTGCATGTACTATATCCTTTTTTCTTGTTGATGTATCACCTTACATCCATATTCAAATTGTAAAAACAATGCTCATTTATTTACAAACTTTTCTTACATTTTTTGCAAATAACAAGGAAACCATAATGGGCCCTATCATGTACATGAATGATGAAGTCTATCATACATTAGTACAAGGCTTCATCCTTTGCATTTCATGCTTATATTTCATAATAAGGGATGATATTACAAAAATCATTGTTAAACTTGCACAAGATTTTAATATTTCTTTTGCATATTCTCTATCTCTCACATGGAAAAAATTTCAAGCTTATCATGTTAAACACATTACAAATGTTATAATAAATATCAAATATATTTATGCATTATTGAATAAATCCACACTCTCTACCCTTTTCTCCCTATCTCTCATATGGAAAAATATACAAGTTTATCATGCTAAACACATTAGAAATGCCATAGCACATGTCACAGTTTCTTATGCATACATGTAAAAATTCATGATTTTTATCCCTTGTTTGCTATCTTTCATGTGGAATGTTCTATATAATCATATTTTTATACAATTTATAATTCCACTTACATGTATTTTAGCCTATATTCATAGTTTATACCTAGAAGTATATGCCTCTTTGGGTATTCTTCTTTCAATGTCATATTTTATGTAGAGGAAACAAATCCCTTCTCCTCTCCCTCAAGAGGGTGATGACTACTCTCGCTATAACCAAGTCCACACTATCACCCCTCCAAAAGGTGAGAAAGCCTCTACTATTGTTCCTAATGCATAGATTCAGCCTATAGCTTTTGTAAAACCTCTTCAACATATGTGCTTACATGTCCAATCAAAAACAACTAAGGTTTACACTTGTGAGACTCTAAGGAATCAAATCACTAGCATGAGCATGTTATTTTTGTATTTAAAAATGGAGAATCAACTATTACATGAAAATATCACAACATTAGAAAATTAGATTATGTTACAAAAGTGTCAATGGTACCCTAGTTCTAATCATGTATATACACCTTCACCTACTCAATTGGTTGCAATTAATGTTACATATCAAAAAAACAAATCAAAACAAATTAACTCTACAACTAGTGATTAAAAAATAATTCAATGATAAAATAAGAGTTCAAGTGAGATACTAAGAGAAATGATTAAATTCAACTTGATCAAACTACCTCTTCTACATCCAATGAGAAGATCCAGATATTATTATGCATATCATAGAATGCATGGGCATCACACAAATACATGTTTGGCATTGAAAAAACATATACAATAGATAATTATTAATAAGGACCTTATAGAAGGTAAATCAGTCAAGTAATCCATAATAACATAGGAACACATTCACAAAGGGTCAAATTCAAAAATAGTACAAAAGTGGTTACCAAAGCAGAACTCAAAACAACAAAAGGATCAACAAGTAAAATAAGAGAAACAAACAATACCAAAAGCATAGGTCAAGCATGAAAAATATGCAAATAAACCTCTCAAAAATGAGGCTCAACTTTCAAAGTAGTATGGGTTTGGTCAAAGATATCTATAATAGTTTGATTATCAAGTTCAAGGGTTGGGAAAACATGCTCAAGGCATTACTACTCCTATTATAGTAGATGATAATGTTTGTCACAAGGGTTCAAGATTTAATGAATATCCTAAGGCAAATCATTCATAGACACAATTTATCAAAGGAAAAGATTTAGATACAACAACAGTCAACGTTAGCATTCCATTGGTTTAAAATTAGAATGATAATGATGAGTGTAACAATAGAGTTTATTATGATTTTTAAGATATCAATGATGAATCCAGATACACAAAGTTATATTCTCATCCTTTCAATTATGATTCAACATCATGCATGATTCCATTATTTGATATAGGACACCATGATAGTGGGTCTCATTCAAGACTCATCAATTATTATCATTTATTTTTAGCATTGATTGTACATATTATTTCCTACTTGATTGTACATAGTTCAAATATTTTCAAATATATATATATATACAAAAACATTCAAAAAAAATTAAAATGCCAAACATATTTCAATTTTATGTATCATCCATGATTTACATCACTACTATCATGCTAGGACTTACATATGTTGTTTCATGTTATTGTATGTCAATTTTATGTATTACCATGCTTAACTTGATCTTTTTTGAGTGTGTGTAGTGACATCTAGTTATTTTAATGATTCGTTCTAACCATTGAAGGGGCATGACATATATCGATATACACACCCACTAGGGGCATATTCCATATGACTACACCATCTAGGTTATATCATTCCTACACTACACACTCTGAGTTATCATTTTGATGTACATTACTCTATAGATTACATAGATTTATACATAAACATTCACTAGTACTTAGAACTTATGTATTTCTTAGCATATACCTATTCTTATACTAAACATGTTTTGCATACTTTCACATTATATTTGATTAGTTAGATGTGTTGTGTATCTTCCAATTCTTACTTTTTATTGCATTCCTTGTTTATCATAGCTTGTGTGTGTTAGGTTGTGGAGCTAAAAGCTTCACTGATGTAAATGGAGGAGGTTGTTGAGTTGCAGAGCAACTGGCATCAGTCTAATCAATTAATGTTGGTCATCTTTAGTGTTCACAGTAACCGATGTCGGTTATGGGTTGGTTGGTATCGGGCAAACAAGCACCGACATTGGCAACTTATGTGTGCATGCATTTGCATGCGCTTCCAAAACTAGTCTAATTTTAGATGGACAGTCAGTTTGCATGTAAAAGACTAATTTAAGTCTTGAGTCTGCATTTCTAATTATTGTAATTAGGAAGTCTAATTATTATTTGTATGGGATCTATATAATAAACCCATGGGTTGTATTGTAATTTGTATAATCAAAAGTGTTCTATCCAAGGGAGAATCATAAGGACCTGGTGAGGCAAAGAAAAGGGTTATTTCAGGTGTGTAAGATCTAGGTCAGTAGGTGTGTAAGGCCAGGTTCATCTATGGTATAGCAAGATCAGGTGAGATCTACATGGTAAGGTTGGTTGATCTGTAGGTGTGTGTGTGTGTGTGTGTGTGTGTACGAGATCTAGGTTTGCAGGTGTGCAAAACTAGGTTGATCTGTAGGTGTGCAAGATTAAGGAGATCAACAACACAACAGGTAGCAAGATCAGGTGAGATCTACTTGGAGTACATGGTGTACTTAGACTTGGAGTATGTGTGTATACTCAATGGTATTGGCAGTATTGATACTGATTGGTTGAAATAATAACTCTGTGTTTGAGTTGAGTTTATTTGTAATTGAGAGAGAGAACTCTTGAGGGAGAGTTACTAGTACACCCAAGAGGTGTTGGAAGAGTGTAATCTCTTTATTGTATTTCCTTCTGGATGAGTTGAATACAAGATTGTATTGTCTCTCATATTTTGTGCTATTTTTGATTTCTAGTTACTTATTATTCTAGTTAAATTCTGTGTTTAGTTGCTTATACAAAGGTAATCAATTATGCTCTTAATCCTGACAATTGGTGTCAGAGCTTTGTGAGCCTAGGTCCTATCAAAGTGGTATTAGAGCTGTATGTTGTTTTAGATCCTAACAAGTGGTATCAGAGCCAAGTTCACCAAGTGATACCACTATCAAGTGGTATCAGAGTGGGGTTGCAGGTTCTTAGAGCGAGGTTCACTAACACCTTGGTTTCAGAGTGTGTTAAGTGTTTGTTGATTATAGGTCACTCTTAGGGGTTTCTGCTTGAGTGGGAGTAAAGCGATGGTAGAAGAAAGTAAGCTAAGAATGGAGAAATTCAAAAGCAAGAATGAACAATTACGGAATTATGGAAAGAAAGAGCAGGTAAAGAAAGATTGTTGGTTGGTAAAAGATCAGCATGAAGGAAATGAAGAAGTAGATGTTGCAGGTATTGTTACACAAGATGCTCTTGAATGTTTTTTGGATAAAGTAGAATCTTAGATTATAGATTATGTTACCTCTTTCCATGCAACTTGAAATAGAGTATTTTTCCATGTTAATGTCCATGGAGACTTTGGAAATATTTATTTAGGGGTTGGTGAGCCTTGTCAAATTATTGGCAAAGGGGAAGTGTGGCTGAAATTGTAGACAGCCAACACATGGGTGTTGAAGGATGTCATGAAGGTCTTAGTCCTGAAGAGGAGTCTAATTTCTATAGAAAAGTTGGGTGATGAGGGATGCACAATAACTCTCACAGTAGATGCACTTGAATTAGCATGTGGTAAGAAGTAGGTATTCTTTATCTATCTACTTATATTATTGATTCTCCTTCTATTGCAAAGATGTGGCTTTGTAGGCTTGGTCACATGAGTAAGAAGCAGATGCATGTTCTTAAGAGGAAGTCTGATGTCTTTGACAAACTTAAGAACTGGAAAGCCTTGGTGTTCATGGAGGAGATGATGGATAGTGATTAGCTAGGGAGGTTGAATAAAATTGAGTAGGGCAATTTAGACAGGGTTATGATCCAAGATAAGTTCATGGGTAAAAAGTCATCACTCACAGGAAAACATAGTTACCAATGTCGATTAGGTAGAACTAATGTTGATCAAGTAGGTACCGACATCGATCATGTGTAGACTAGATTCGGTGGTGTCTGACAGGTGGAGACTAATGTCGGTCATGGTACCAATGTCAATGACTAGGTGGAAACTGACGTTGGTCAGGGAACTAGTGTTGGTGATCAGGTGGGATCGACATCGGTCGGGTGCAGACCAGGGTTGACCAAAAAATGGATTTTGTGTGGACAATAAGCTATCAAGGAGTCTCAAACACCCACAAGGACTAAAAGGGTAATTAAGCCTCAAATTCATTATTCCCCTTCTTTAGACTACTTGTTGCTCACTGATGATCAAAAACTAGGAAGTTTTAAAGAAGCAGAGTAGGTAAAATCTAGGAAATAGTGGGAGCATGGCATGAATGAGGAAGTTGATTCCTTAGATGAGAACCAAGTGGAAGATTTGGTAGAGTTTCCAGCCAGAAAGAAAGCACTAAAAGATGAATGGATTCCCAAGTTAAAGAAGAGAGAGAATGGACACGTGAGATGGAAGGCTAGGGTATATGGTCTTGAGCAAGCTCCAGGATAGTGGTACAGGTTTGACAAGGGTATGACAAGCATGGCTTTAGTCAATGTCAATGTAACCATTGTGTTTATTTTACTAGGTTGGATAATGGTCATGACATTATCTTGTTACTGTATGTGGATGATATGCTTATTGTAGGTTCATACATGCAGGGTTTTGCTGAGCTAAAGGTAAAAGTAGCTTAGTGGTGTGTCAGTAAGGATTTAGGAGGAGCAAAAATCCTTGGCATGAGTATTTCTAGAGATAGGGAAGATCACAAGTTGATGTGGTCTTAGGATGATTATGTGAATAAGGTAGTGGTGAGGTTCAAGATGCAGGAAGCAGAACCGGTTAGCACACCTATGGATGGATAGTTCACATAATAGTGTCCCAATTCACATGATGAGGTTAAGTGCATGGTATGTACTAGACCTGATGTTGCCCAAGTAGTGGGTGTTTTCAGCAAGTTTGTGGCCAATCTAGGAAAGGAGCACTAGAAAGCAGTTTAATGGATTTTCAAGTATCTGAGAGGGACCAACAGTAGGTTAACATACTATGCAGGGTCAAGCACTTCTCTACATGGGTATGTAGATTCGGATATGGTAGGTTACTTGGATGATAGGAATATCACCACATGATTTGTGGTGGTTGGTCTTCAAGATTAAACTTGAAGAGGGATACAAGCTAGGAAACAAAATTAGATGATGTACAGGTACACGTATAGGTGTAGCTATTTAAATCCAAGTGGGAGATTGTTAGGTTGTATAGCTAAAAGTTTCACTAATGCAAATGGAGGAGGTTGTTGAGTTGCAAAGTAACTAATGTCAGTCTAATCAATTTACGTCGGTCATATTTAGTGTTTGCAGTAACTGACATTCATTATGGGTTGGCCGGCATCAGTCAGATAGGCACTGACGTTGGCAACCTATGTGTGCATGTGTTTGCATGCACTTCTAGGAAACTAGTCTAATGGTAGATGGACAGTCAGTTTTCATGTAAAAGACTAATATAAGTCTTGAGTCTATATTTCTAATTATTGTAATTAGGAAGTCTAATTATTGTTTGTATGGGATCTATATAATAGACCCATGGGCTATATTGTAATTTTTAGAATCACAAGGGTTCTATCTAAGGGAGAATCATAAGGACTTGGTGAGGCAAGGACAAGGGATATTTTGGGTGTGTAAGATCTAGGTCGGTAGGTGTGCAAGGCCATATTGATCTATGGTATAGCAAGATTAGGTGAGATCTACATGGTAAGTAAGGTCAGTTTATCTGTAGGTGTGTGTGTGTGTGTGTGTGTGTGTGTGTGTGTGTGTGTGTGTGTGTGTGTGTGTGTGTGTGTGTGTGTGTGTGTATGCGAGATCTAGGTTTGTAGGTGTAAAAAGCTAGGTTGATCTGTAGGTGCACAAGATTAGGGAGATCAACAACACAATAGGTAGCAAGATTAGGTGAGATCTACTTGGAGTACATGGTGTACTCAGACTTGGAGTATGTGTGTATACTCGATGGTACTGGCAGTATTGATACTGGCTAGTTGGAACAACAACTCTATGTTTGAGTTGAGTTTATTTGTAATTGAGAGAGATAACTCTTGAGGGAGAGTTATTGGTATGCCCAAGAGGTGTTGGAAGAGTGTAATCTCTCTATTGTATTTCCTTCTAGATGAGTTGAATACAAGATTGTATTGTCTCTCATATTCTATGCTATTTCTGATTTCTAGTTACTTATTATACTGGTTAAATTCTATGTTTAGTTGCTTATACAAAGGTAATCAATTGTGCTCTTAATCCTGACAATTGGTGTCAGAGCTTTGTGATCCTAGGTCCTATCAAAGTGGTATCAAAGCTGTTTGTTGTTCTAGATCCTGACAGTGTGATTCACTTTCTAGTTCTTGATTGTCTTCTATGTGTGCCTTAGTACATTTTACAATGTCTTTTATTTATATTCTTTCATGTAATCATGGCCCTCATGCCAACTTTTCTCCTACTTATATGTGTATGTGGTATTTGAACATGCCTTCCATACTTGTCTTACAATTTGAGTGACATGTGCCCATGTCCCTCATTTGCATGGCCCTTTATCCACCCTTGTATATTTATAGATTCTTACTTTGTATGCTTATTTCTTGATTTATTTTTAATTGCTTCAATGCCATGATCTATATCATGTATTTTCCTATTCTCTTGGATGACATGATGGACATCATGCTTCATCCCTCCATGCTTACTAATAAACTAATATCTAACATTACTAGTTCAATTTAGTATCATGCACATGATATTAAATTTTTATATCAGGCATACCCCTATTGATCTAACAATTTATCAATTAAATATTGTTATACCTTGAAATATCTTGTCAAATATTCAATATTATATCTTGCATCTATACAACTTAACACACTTACAAGACTCTTTTTTTTTAGGGTAGTCATTATAGGTTCATCATTCATACCCTCAAAAGAGGGGACATCACACATGGGTTTATCATAGAAACCAAACCTCCTAACATTCAAAACATTAGCATTCAAAACACTCAATATATAATCTAGAGGTCAAACTGGTCAAACTAGAGTAGAAAAATAGTGATAGTTTCATATCAATAGTTAGTTTTCATATCATACAACAAAACCAAAAATGGATAGTAGTGCTAAACACAATGATGTCCATATTTTGGCACTCCTATATATTAAAAAAAATACTTAGGTTTTCCATACTTAGGCAAAAAAAATTAGTTTAGGGATAGTTTTTGCACTTCTAGATCAATCAGATTCAGTAGTTTTAGTACAATTTCTTAGATACAGTGGGTTATCATGCATGACATGATGGTTCTCACTTTTAGTTTATATTAGGTATTTGGCATAACTTCCACATCATAATCCATTTTCAAAACATTAGTGATTAGGAGAAATGCATGTGGCACATTAATCTTCTTTTTTTAGTTTAATTTATTCTAAGCATTTTTAGAAGTTGTATGCCTTACTCTATTTGTAGATGGTTGATATCACATTTGAGTTAAAATTTAATATAATTTTATCTTTTTAAGTACTTGAGTTCCTAATTTGTATTTCAAATAATTATTTTGCATCATTTTTGAAGAGGCTTTCATACAATACTAGCCTTCACTTTTTGAAATGGCCAAGAATGGCCTAGTTTCCAACATCTTATTAGGCTATCCATGCCACATTGTTAGATTTCAAAAGCATCCATCAGCTCCATGATCCATCTCATATGGCATCTATTTGTATATTAGTATCACTTCATATCTTTACTTCATGGGGAAATGATAGATCCAAATGGTTAGCCTTTGTATTCTTGAGCCACCTATTCAGAGGGATTGGACACATAGTCCATACATTGATTAGCACATGCATGATTTGATAACTTCACTTAGTTATCCATGATGGAACCAAAGGGCCCACCTTTTCATTTGTGAGGCACATTTTAAATAATTGATAACTCAACTCCATTCATGATATTACTCTCGATTCAACACATACTCAACACAATCCAACATCATAATAGGTTTTATATTGGTTCATGTACTCGGTGAGGTGTATTCATTCTTCTCTCTTCCCTTACTTAGATTTTATAAATTCTTATTTTAGATATAGAATATCTAAAAAGAATTGATCTACTTCACATTTTTATTTGTAGATTCACACATCACAATGTGCTCTCTTTATGCACATCCAACATCACATATCTTTATGAGTTTTTCCCTTATAAGTAAATTAAAATATGCTTTCTATTTTTCCTTTATCCTAGTATTTGACTTTATTGCATCACTAGAATAAAGTGGGGGGATTTAATCATATAAAATTCAAAATTCGATGACTTAGGCATGACTAAGAACCCAACCTATAGGTCCTCTTTCTTGCTCACTCAACCCTTTTAAACTAGACATTCATTGATTCTTAATCACCCATATCTTCCTAGACTTACATTTTTGAGACCTAGACAACCCTCTTAGACCTAGATCCATCCCCCTAGGTCTCATCGTCCTAGGATAATAGTGCCCAATTTGGATAGGAGTACTAAAATTTAGGGGTATCATATTTTTGGTGTTATTGTCTAAGTTTACTTTAGCCTCAAATGGTGAAATTTTATTGAATCCTTATCTTTTCCTCTATTGGCCTAATCCAAGCTCATCTAACCCATAATCATTAGTTTCCTTATAAAATACCATTCAATTTCCATTTAGAAGGGTTGGCACTCATTCATAGGAAATAAAAAAGAATACAAGCAAGTACACTTAAGCACTCTTCCATATTCTCTACATACAGCCTTCCAAGACTAATTCAAGCCTATTCAAGCAATCATAATAGTCTTTAATCATCCAAAGCACATTCTAGTTTTGCATCTAGTTGCATACATCACAAAATTGCACCAAGAACTTCAAATGGGAGAAATACATTAACTTGATCCCTCTTCAGAGTATTGGTATATAGGTAGCATTCCCACACATGGGGTTTGAAGTGTGTCCAACATATCCTTTACACACTAACCCTTTCTCTCTTTCCCAAGTTTTCTACTCAAGTTCAAGTACTAAGAGCTCCTAAGGGTTTTAAAGATTGAATTAGACACACAATGAGCTCCACATAGACCCAAGCTTCAATATTTCACTATTAAGGTGTCACAGGCCTATCACGTAGAACCTCTAAAATCTAGACCACTAGGACAATAGCACCAAGAGTGGATAATAACATCAAAATTGGACAACAGTGATAGAAAGTGGACTACAATACCAAGTAACAAGGTGTTCTAAGTTTGGTGCTCCTATCCAATCTATAAATAGAGTTTTATGTCTTATTTATGATAGTATGCCATCCCTACACAGCCATTTTGAGACCCTGCATCATCCGTTTAAGCCTAGAATAGGCTAAGTTTGATTTATATATACTTCTTACTTTTTTTAGAAAAGGAAAAATACATATCTATTTACACAAATTAGTAGGCTAATTGAGACACATTAATTACTGATTTACATTTACTCAAACCTTTATTTTCTTAGCAATTAGACATCTAATTCATAAAAAGAATAAAACACACTCACACTCACAAGGTTATAAGTATGATTGGGTTTCACAATTGAGCCAATCTTAACTATTAGGTGGTAACTCATCTTTTTTCCAAGGGTGGGAGCATGTGTCCTCCAATATCTCTCTATCTCTTTATATATATGCACTTTAAATATTTTATATATAATGATTCATAATGATATATCTTTTCAAATTAAATTTTAAAAGGCATGATGATTGCATTGATACACAAGTGTACTCCTAAACCTTACTCTCTTTCAATTTCAATCATTTAAATGCTTTCAATTTTAGATTATATGCACTGATTATATATAGTAACATGATCTTGGTTGTATGTTAGTCACCAAAAAAACACTCAAGTTAGAATTAAGAAAAGTCAAGCTCTGTTATACACACCTAGGTATGCATTTTTTCTCTTTTAAATGAGTAATTTCATTACTATATTAAAGGGGGGAAATGCAAACACACGTTTTGAATTATATATCACCTCAATCCTATAAAATACATATTATGGATGTAACTTTATATTCTATACCTTTTATACTCCAAAAAGGCTTGCATACACTATTTATTTATGCTTAATTTCTTATCTCTTAGTCCAACCAATATTATTCTCATGACTCAGACCTTTTATATTTCCCAAAATACTATAAACCTACTTATCTTCCATCTCTACAAGTTATGTTCCTGCACCTATTTTCTAACTTCTTGGACACTTTTGTCCCAGTCAGATGCCTACATCGACTCAAGTATCTTATTATAACACAAGTGTCTAATGCCCTAAAATTATATAATTTAAAAATGAAACATATTCCTGTTGTCAACTTAAGTTATCTAATGTGAGATATTCACCAAATGATTTGCTATAAATATAATACTAACCCTCATTTATTCCTAACTTATCACAAACCAAAATAACTCAAGTGAGAAAAGCTTCCCTAGTTTCTCCTATTTCCATATCAATCATATGGACAACACATCTTCAGGTTTAAAGTATTGAATAAGCATTCCATGAGCCACATTTTCTAAGTTAATATATAGGTCACTATTGTACTTTCTTATCACACATTGAATGATTCACATGCAATCCAACATGTAGGGAAGAACTATATAATTCTGAGTCCCTCTTCAAATTATTCGCATTGTAGGCAAAATTCATTAACAAAGGGGTCTTTAGGATAGTTCAACACCATATGCCCACTAACCCATTTTTCCTACATAGACTATAAAGATGAATAAATATGATTTTATTATTTGACAAGGAATGACACTCCATGACCTAGATTTGAATGTACATGAGTAAAGGTAACACAAATTCCAGAAGCATCCAAGTGGTCACATCTAGTTTTAGTAGGTATTCTATATTGGACACCTACATCTAAGTTAGATAGTAGTGTTGTTGAAACCATCTTAAGTCAACACAAGTGTCCAAAACTAAAAAGGTATAATTTATAGAATCATGAAAATAATCTATAATCCAAATCTAGTCTACTTTTTACTTTTTCTAGATTCAAATCTAAATTAGCATCAGATCCAACTAAGTATCTTATTTTCATTATCTTTGCATTAGTTAACATAGATTTATTTTTTATTTTTAGCATATCTTAGCATAATAAATTTAGTATATGTTTATCTGAGTTTCACAAATAATTGGCCTACTTTGGAGATAGTCTACCATCCTTATTCCTTAGGCTATCTCTACCCATTTAACCCTAGATTCCCCATATCTAGATTTTAGGATTAAACTTATGGATATATTTTTTATTTACATCATGTCTCAATACTTCATATTAGTTGTTACTTCTTATGTTTCATACATGATTAAATCAATAAAATCTATAAGGGTTTCCAAATATGATTACTATGTAAATCAAATGTATTCTTGCATACACCCTCTTGTTATAATGTTCATAATAAACTCATACCTATTAATAAAAAATGTCGAATGGAGTGTATGAAATAGCCTTGCTCTTCCCACTATGTCATAAACTCCTCTAATGATATTATAGCTAAAAATTCATACTAGAACTTGTTAATTTATTCCTCCCATTACAAGAATGTTCTTTTGGATGCATTATGCATGACCTTTTTAATAAGTAATGTGAAACTTCCATATGCAACTTATATGCTAAATTCCATAAAATGGACTAAACATAATATATCCTTTGAAAAAGAGGATCTACCACCTCAAGACCTCATAAATTATTATTTATCATTATACCTTTAGGATTGCGTGTAAAATACAATTATAAAGGAGTCCTTGTGGACAATGGTTCAGGGCTCAACATTTGCAACATATCCTTGATTTCATTACTTGGTATTGAACCTAATGATTTATAACCTTATAATATGATCGTTGAAGGATTTTATAATATTTCACGACAAGTATTAGGGTAAATAATATTGAACATTATTATGGGACTTCATATATTACCTAATTTATTCCACATTATGCCAAATGATTTAAACTATATTATAGTTTTAGGACAGCCTTAGATACATGAAATATATGTGGTCCCATCTAATTTACATGCATGCTTAAAATTCAGCCATCAAAGATTTATTTACACATGTCTAATGGATACTAATCCCTTCAAACATTATGTAATGGTTTGACAAAAAAATGATCATAGGCCATAATATTATAAACCTAATTTTGGTTCTTGATATTTACTCAAATATGTATACAAAGGTAAATGGTTATAAAAACATGAGAAAGGTATAGCTTAACCCATGTATCTTATAAATTATGCAACATTGACTGATACACTATTATAAAATCCTACACAACTTGTCTTAACCAATGCACCAAGGATATATAATCTACACACCCACCTAAGTCTCCCATTTCATTACTCTTTTGGCTTGTAGAGAATCATATCATACATCTCCCTCATCTTATATTACTTGATATGAGTAGAACTCTACCCAAAGGATAAAATGTGAATGATTATTATAACTGTCATCGAGGCCCTAAACATTTTTAAAATAGATGTTTTACCTTGAAGAATAAAATCCAATACCTCATCCATGACCAAAATATTAAATTTGATGATCCTCCAAAAGAATTAAGTTCACAAGCTAGTAACCACTAGAAATAAAAAATATTTAACAATTCTTTACAAGATTATCTTGAAAAGGAACCAAAGATGCAAATGGTATACAGTGAAAAAATAATAATTCAAATTAAACAAATCAAACATCATCCATGCCAATAGTATTAATAAAATCACATTATTCATGGGTGGTTCTTACTTTTGGAATAACCATATTAACCCTACATAAATAAAAACTACTTGCAATATAAGATGTTTTTAACAGCTTGGCTTTGATTTAAAACACCTATAAAATAGAGGTTGGTGTTGAAAAGTTTAACCTCTAAAGTCAAAATATCACCCCTATAGTTTGAAACTTTTCTTGTCATGATAATAAAACCTTGTTCATAGCTTTACCATGCCTTATGTGGTCTTTAAAGAGTCTTAAAAAAGTCTTGTTGTCATTATTTAAGGTAGTGTCTTTATGAACCATACTAATGACTTCAAAGTTAGTCTAGTGGGTCTTAGGGGTATGTCATTATGTGTCAATATGGCATATGGTCCTTCAAAGTTATTCCTTTCATTTTTATTTAGAGCTTGATAATATTGTTTGATGAAATTAAGGTAATTTAACAAAGTTTAAGGTTTATAGAGAAACCTAGGTTTACATTATGGCTATGTCAAACATTATCAAGGTAATATCTTTGCATAGAGCATTAAATTAAATTGTGAATAATTAAGTTTTATTTTTATAAGGGTCTTGGATTGATATATTTTCTCTACATGAGATCATCCAATATACAAAATATTTCTTTGCACTTAAAAATAATTTTAAGGTATTTAAGTCCATTTCTAAAGATGGTGAAGATGGAATACACATAAAATTCCACTTATAAAATATTTAAAATGATTTTTAAATGTAATAATGCTATGAAGAAGTTAGAATAATGGTCTACATGTCAAAATAGTTCAGTTTTTCCTCCAAAGAAGGAAGTTTTAGGATTTTATATGGACATGAGATATTCACTTACAATTGAAAATGACTTCAAAGTGTCTAATAGTATTGTATATATCATATCCATGAGTTTCAATCTTTCATAAGTATAGATAAGGCAATTAATACATCTAAACCTTCATCACTCCATTGGCAAAATTGCAAAGGCAGTTTTCATGTAGATGGTATGGCCAATAGAGAGAGAGTTAGGATATAGTGTTTATACCATAGCATAGGGTAATAGTGAGATTAAAATTTTTGGCATTGGTTTGTATATCAATCCCCTCTCCTTTATGAAAAATCTCTAAGACTCTTTGGTGGCATAAAATAATTAGTCAACCCCACAAGCTCCATTTCACTCCTTGAAATGGTAGTTTGAGGTTAGTTAAAATAGTGAGAGTAATTTAAGAAGATATAGGGGACCTGTGTAGACATATTACATGTTTTTACAAGCCCTAATTGGAATTTTTGATTCCCATTTAATAATAAAACTCTCCTCAAACATAGTTTGTAAGGTGGTTGTCATGACTTATTATTTGTTTCAAGGTCTTCAATAGTTAAATGAATGGAATGAGGGTCTATATACATGTTTTCAATCTTTTCAATTAGATTATATCTCCATAAGTGATTTTCCATTTCTTCACTCTAACACAATCCTCTCTAAGTAATATACATTTTTTTTCACTTTGAAGACTATGTGTGTAAGTTGCCTATATAAAGTGAGATTGGAAGGTGTGATATTGAATTGTAAAATATATATTATGGTATTTAAATCATGAGAAAATTTAAAAATAATAGGAAGGATGATCTTAGCTTCCAATAAATCAAGTCTTCATCATGTCAAAGCCTAAAACATCAAAACTATAGACCTATAAATCTATTTCCATGTGGAAAATAGTGAAATTATGTACTAAGATTTGATCTTAAAAACATAAGTCATGAAATCACTTTAGTGTTTCAAAATTTGTGAGAAGAGAAGGTGTGTAATAAAAATCAATGCTCAAGATACTTAGCGATTACCTATAGGGTAGCTTGAGTGCTTGAAGTCACCTTCAATCATGGAAAAGGAAGATGTAATGTTAGGTTTGGAAGCTTTGTGGTATAAATGAGTGAAAAAGATAAATGGAACTCATGGAAACTAATAAGGTCTTGAAAATTATTGAAGATTTATATAAGGATAAATCACTCGAATCTTGAAAAACTCAAACTTTCACCTACATCCAAGGCTAGTTCTAGGCAATTTGAGATGAAAGCTATATATGATGGGTAGAAGACCAAATGAAGTCACAGGAATACAATGTGGAATATGCTTAATTAAATAAAGGGAAATAAATGATTTGGAAACTCATTTATTGGATTCCATAAAACATTTTTGATACCTACAACCAATGATAACCTACATAGGTACATGAATATGAAGATGCAATGGTATACTAGAGTTTGGGTCTAAAAGGAGAAAATTCAAGACTAAAGAGTCATTCAAGCCTACATGTGTAATAATTAAAATTAAGTTGTTTATGGAAGACAAGGTGGAATAACTTGGAAATAATGAAGGTTTTAAATATCAAAATAAGGATGATATGAAGACAATCCATCTTTAACTTTCTATCAAAACATAATCCACTGTCACCTACAAGCAAAATGGCCAAATCTAAGAAACTTGAGGATTTTTTAGTATTGTTAATAGAGATGCCCACTTTATTTAAGTTTTAAAGGTATATAAAATGGATAAAACACATTAATTTTAATTTTAATATTTATCAAGGATCTCCAAATTTTCAAAGCTCATGAAGAGAGGGTAAATCCCAAATGCATACCTACATGTTAATCTAGGCAGTTCAAGTGGTTTTCAAACTTGAGAAAGGACACAGTGCATGAATTGGTGTTGGATTTAGGTGAATAACCAAGTGAAAATATTCATTTAATATAAAATAATACCTAAATAAATTTAGAGATTAATCAAAAGAAACTCACTTCAAACCTTGCAGCACACAAGCATGTGTGTGTGATTTAAAAAAAAGAAGGATGTTTGTTTAAATTGAGAGGAAACCTAAGATCCATAATAATATGGTGATGAATTAAATTAAATATTCATGAACCTTAACTTATCAATATGATAAAGAGGACCAATTTTTATACTAAGAGCATATATAGATGTCTTCTTGCATCTACATTTAGTCAAGTGCTCATACAAACTTATATTGTGTTTATGAAGAAAATATGTATTTTATGTTAAGGAAGGGTGTATTGTGCTTGAAAATAATTTATATATTATATAACCTATGTGGAAATTTCCATGAATTTTTGTTTTAGTGAATTAAGATAATTTCATTTAAAGAAATTAAATCAATCCTAACAGGCTTAAACTTGCACATATAGTCCTTGGAGTAAGAATATGAAGAGGGATGTTTATTAGAGGAAGGATGAAAGAAAAAAGTATATTGAAACCTAATAGAGGTAACTTAAAATATTTTTTATGATACCAAGACTACTATAAACTCTATTTTAATAGGTTTCATTCCTAAAATTATAGTTAAAGTACCTAACACACAATTATAGTTAAGAAGGCTTCAGTATGAATAGTGGAAAGAGTTGATGTTCAAGAGATTTAAGAAGTGTGAGAGATAATGTGGATAATTTTGAAGTATGTAAAATTTTTTAATGGATAATATGTTATTGTAAATTCTTTCTAGGCCTTAATAGTAAATAGACCAAACACACCTATAGGCCTAAGAGTGACTTTCAAGTTTGCTCATAATGATTTGATGTTTTATGCATATGTGGAGTTAGATATGAAGATTTTTGGGGAATTAAAATCCATAAGGATGTTTAAATATCCTATAAAATACTCTAAAATATTAAAACTTAGGATCATTGATAAGAAATGACCTATGACAGCCTATTAGGGTCATTTTGACATGCTTGACTATAAACCCTATGCATGAACCAATGGAGGTTGTAGAGGGTTCAATGAGATAAATAATAGAGATAAATATTTAAATGGATAATTTTATATTATATAAACCTAATTAATTCATTTGTATCTTAAAATAGACACTAAAATAGCACCTATAGGTCTTAATTATCTTTCTACCTCATTAAACAGTGCTTGCCCAACCCCAAAAGGTTTTTCTTAGATTCATTTATACATTAAAAATTTTCATGGGATAAATTTAAGTTAGGGTATGATATATGGGTATTTATAATTTAAATTTTTGGAACTTTTTCACCTTAAGAAGGCCTCATTTTTACGGAACATCATTAAGAGTGCAAGGTACTAACAGGCTACCTAGAAGCCCTATTTTGACCAGTTGAGAGACATTAATCTCTTAAGAACATAAAATGAGTTAAAAATAAATTAAAAACACTTTAAAATCATGGATAACTCCAATTAGGTCCCTACTATGACATTTTATTTTACCTATACCTATATGGATTCAATCAATGTTGTACTTTTATGAGTTTTTGAGCCCAAAATGGGGTATAGAAGATCATGGACAATTTAAAAATATTGGTTAGGATTATTTAAGATGTATTGTACATATAAAATTTGAAAAATACATACAATTCACCCTATAAGTGCTCAAACAAGTCTGATTGTTGAAGGTAATGTGAAAAAGGCTTGAGAAAGGGCTAGTTTCTTGGCCATTTCTTATTTTATCTATCTAAACAAGGAAAATTCTAAATTTGTAATGAATAATTATAACATGGTACTAAAATTTAATTTAAAACTTCATATATGTTTCACATGTGTGGGAGAAATATGGAGCAAAAACTCAATTTTCTAGGCCTTGAGGCCTAATTGGAGAGAGAGAATAGAAGAAAAAGTGTACTTCCACTTGGTTTTAGGTATTTAAATATGGCATGGAGCTGTAAGGGGATACTATTTAATTTAAAATATCTTTATTTTACAAATATCCTCCATACATTATTACACACAAGTAGGTTTACCTATTTTGAGGGCTATAAAGAATTGGGAGAAATGAAAGCCATAAGTGAAAAAACTAGATCTTTTAGAGTGTTTTATGGCTTCAAGTGACTTGTTCTAGGTTAGATATGATGTATAGAGGACAGATATCAATGGAGATTATCTTATTAGAGGCAAAACCAATTTGTCACCTCTCTACACCATATTGTAAAAGGAGGAGTTCAAGTGGTCAAATAACCAAATCAATGCATAAAAGCTCTTCAACAAGATTTATCAAGGTTTATTCTTCTATCTCATGCAAATTAATTCTAAAAATGTCAAGATTTATTTTAGTAAGTATTAAAATATTTGAAGGAGTCTTCAATAATCCAAGGAAGACATCCTTCCTCTCCTACGCCAAGTTAAGTGGAAAAATTCAATGAAGCTACAAGATCTTTATAATAACCCCAACTAAGTAGAGAGAAATCATATATGAGAGGATTTAATTAGTCAATTGAGGACTTGATTATGACTTAAAGGACTACTCTCAAGTATGTGACTTCTTCATCAACTAATGCATGCAAGCAAGGATATAGGTGCATGTAAGCAAGAATATAGGCACATGTATGGGTCAAACTCCAATAAACAAGCCTAAAAATTATTCAAGCTTTCTACAAAAACTTACATACACATCATATGGAATTTTACAAGAGAATAAATAGAAAATATATAAATTACTATGTAGGAGATGAAGGAGGACTAGGTGGAAGACTCATCCCTAGTTTTTGGATTTTTGTCTCTATCTCCTTTCTCATTTTCTCTTTAATTATGCTTGGTTTTGGATTTTTTAAGGATATTTAACCTAAGTTATGGAAAATCCCTTCTTAGAAAAAAACTTTTACTTGGCACTTTGAATTGAATAAGACTTAATTTTAGCTTCCTCAATGATTGTGATTAGTGTACGATTTATAGTTTATAGATGAATGTCAGTGATAGTGAATGTTTCCTTACATTTATCCTCTCTTATGTACCTATTTATATGTGGTTAGTCATCCCTATAGTTTACATAGTCTAATTTAATATCCTTGTATGTATGGCAAGTTTAATCCTTCATTTGTGTCCCCGAGAGACATATTTATCAGTTACCTTAGATCATGCATCAAGATAATAGTCTCTATGTGAAACATTAATGTTTGGAGATTATTTATTTGAGTAGTGAAATCAATTTCATGTCATAATTCATATTCTTAGTGCATATTAGATAGGTGAAGGAGATATTTTTGTGTATCACCTCCTTAGGTAGGTTTTCATTCATGTTATCTTCCACTTTTTTCCCTTTAAATCTAGTAGTATAGTGTATAGAGCCTAATTGATAAATCAAGGTGAGATAGACCAATAATATAGAGATTAAACCCACCTATTAGGCCACCCACAACCTAGGATTGTCTCCATGTTACTCCAAAGTATAAAAGCTTGAATAACCTTCATAAGAGTGCATATCTGGTGGGACCAAGGTCCAAAGTAGTGGAAGGATTGTTGGTTTTGTTCTTCTACATATCAACCTTTATCATTAAAAACATCAATGGTGAATCCAATTTCTATCAATCAGTTTTATCATCCCAAGTATTTTTTTCAAAGAATTATTAATGATTTTTATTTATCTTTTCCACTTCATGAATTTTGATGGTTGGGTATGAAGTGAATTTCTATGTTATACCTCCTTATTAGTCCTATAATGAAGCATATGATCATTTTCATGATCCTTATCAGCCTTACCATGAGTTTTATCAATTCTATGATTAGTCTTACCAGTAGTATGCTGGTTCATATTAGTTTTATAGTGTTCCTTATCAGCCTCACTATGACCCTAACTATATGCCTTAGCATCTTTATAAATATTATCACCATCCTTAATATCAAGAGTATGACTCTTACCCTCCTTGTGAGTCATATAAGTCTTATGATCAGCCTACACCTTCCCAATATGTCTATGATGATGTATATGAACATCCTTGTTTTCAAGACATAATGGATGAGATGGAGACCAAGGTACTAGAATTTTCAAAAAGAGTTTATTCAACTTCTCAATATGAAGAAGTCATTGAGTTATTTCAAGCTGTATCTAAGGATCCATTAGAGAGGAATGAGTTGTGTAATTTTTTATTAGATAATATAGAGACTTGGGAGAGGTAGTAAAGAGAGTTGGATCAAATGTGTCAAAAGCTTTCTTATGTTCCTTATCAACCTTCATATGTTTTATATCCTCATGAATTCATTGACCATACTTAAATAAAATCTCTAAGAGAATATACTAGTTTAAAATTTCAAACTTGGAACCAAGTAGTTAAGCCTTGGGAAAAATAAGAGGAAGACAACCATGATTTAGAGTTTGAAACCAAAGAAGATCTTGTGCTTATTGAAGCTACTTTTCTTCCTTCTCAAGAACCTAAAGTTATTCCATATTATAAGTATATCTAATAAGGATTCAATACAAGAAATAGATCCTAGTTGAAAATTTTGAAGATGTACTTGTAGTTGTTAAGGAACCCTAATGAATTTATGAGAAGAATTAAATGGTTGTTGAGAAGGATGAGGCACTCATAGAACAATTGAATTTGCTTTCTTTCTAAATAATTCCTATAAGAATACACCATCCCCAAGACCTCAAGTTGTAATAATGATCCCTCAGTTCCCAAGCCTATCCATGAGCCACTTATCATACCTCATACTCCCTCTTAAACTCATTAACATACTCATAACCCTCCCAACATCTCCTTTCTTATAGAAGAACCTATTCTATGGAAGATAGAGGAGGAATTTGTTACCCAGAGTGAGATTTGAAGAGAATGTGAAGAAGATAATTCAATTAATTTTGATAAGGATATTTTCATTGGTACCCCACTTGAGGAAGAAAGATATAATTCAATTAACAAAGATGAGTTTTGAAAAGATGGTCTTGATGGTATGTTTCAAGAAGAAGATTCAATTACATCCAATCTTTTTGATATTGTAACTAGTCTTAATGTTTAAGGTTCCCTAAGATAGCAATCTTAGGTTATGGATGAGATTGAAATGTTTTAAAATGAGCAAGAGGTTGAAATTGAAGAAGTCCCAATCACATCATGACTGCATATATAGGTTTGAGATTCTTGAAAACCTTATAACTCTTGAGGATAAGCATGAAGATGCAATTCAATTTAGTCTCACTCAAATTAACCAAAGTAAAGAGATAAATGATGATTGATAGCAATAAATTTAATCTCTTCAAGATATTGATAGCCTTTGCAAAGATACATTTCCTATTAATCATGATTATGAAGAATTTGATCAAGAAACACTTATTGAATACTATGATGTATCTTGGATTTAATAGGTAGAGCTCATTGAAGAGCTTGATGGACTTGAAGTAGCTAAAAGACACATGAAGTCACTCAATAAGGTGAGTTTTTATTCATAGGTGACAAGATTATTGTTATTTACTCACTTGAAGACATGCCAAGAGAGTTGGCAAGCAAGAAGCATGGCCTATCAAGAATTATGTTCAATAGGTAGATTTATTTATGACATTGTTCACCTCATAGAGTAAAAGATATCATAAATTTCGCATTTGATCTAGGAGGGACATGCTTAGAGGTCATTTTTTTACAATAGTTTGCTTATGTTTTTTGTCTTCCCTAAGTGATTTATTAGCACAAGTGTTTGTTTTATCTTTTTTTGTGTGTTTATCCTTGTGTTATTTGTCTTGGAGGTCAAATAGTTATCTCATATTATTTCAAGAGTTTTAGTCATTTATAAGGTTTGAATATATTTATTTCAGAGTGTGAGAAAGATTTCATAAGTCCAAGAGAGATTCAAGGCTATTGATCCACTAGCATAATAGGCATGCTTCACAGTTGAGTCACCAAAATGCTAATAAGTTTGACCTCCTAGGTCAAACTATCACTGCTATAGTTTGAAACTTTTATTTTAATGATTAGATTACCTTTTTCATGGATTTTTCATGCCTTATGTGGTCTTCCAAGGGTCTTTCAAAAAAATTGTTAGCATTATTTAAGGTAGTGTCTTTACAAAGCATTCCAATGCTTTCAAAGCTATTCTAGTGGGTCCTAAGTTATGTCATGATATTTTATGATGGAATATGGTCCTTTTAAGTCATTAATTTCATTTTTTGACTTGGTTTAAAGCTTGTTAATCTTATTTGATTAAATTAAGGTAATTTCTCAAAGTTTAAGATTTTTAGAGAAACTTAGGTTTACATTGTGGCCAAGTCAAACCATCTAAAGGAATTATCCTTGAATAGACCATTAAATAAAATGGTGAAGAAATAAATTTAAGTCCTATAAGGTCTTGGATTGATATTTTTTCTCTACATTACATCATCTAATATACACTAGCTTTATTTTCACTTGAAAATATTTTTTAGGGATTTAAGTTCATTTCTAAAGATAGTTAAGATGGAATAAATTTACCGTTACACTTATCAAATATTTAAAATGAGTTTTCAATGTACTAATGTTAGGAAGAAGTCATAACAATGGTATATATGTTAGAATAATTTATTTTTTACTCTAAAGAAGGTAGTTTTAGGAGTTTGTATAGACTTGGGATATTCACTTATAGATATAAATGGCTTCAAAGTGTCTCTTGGTATTATACAAGTCATATCCATGAGTTTAAATATTTCGAAGATACAAATAAGGTAATAAATACATCTAAATCTTCATTGCTCCATTCACAAACTTGTAAAGGTAGTTTTCATGTAGAGGGTATGGCCGAGAGAGAGTGTGTCAAGGTCTAATATTTTTACCAGAGGAAGGGGTCATAGTAAGCTTCAAATTTATGGCATTGGTTTTCATATCCATCCATTCTCCTTTATGAACAATTTCTAAGACTTTGTGGTGGTTTAAAGTAACTATTCAACCCTAAAGGCTCCATTTCTCTCCTTGAAATTGTAGTTTGTGTATTCAAAGAGAAATGCAACTAATCTATAAATAAATCCTAGCTCAAAGAAGATAAATCCTATATAGACTTGTGATTATTTTTACATTAGATATTTAGGGTCATGACTAATATGGATATACTAGACCTATCTAAGTGATCTTTTACCATATTAATATCACTAGGGAGGGTTCCAAAGCCTCTAATCAAGCAAAAATATGTAATAAACTTAACTAGGTCCTATATTTTCATATTCAATAAACTAATAAAAATTAAAGTCTACTCTAGTGCTCAACAAAACTTGTGCCACAAAGTGGGGGTAATAAACATCAAAAGTAAACATGAATAGAAGACACATACTCATGTCAATGTATACATAATCTTAATGCATGGGATATAAGTACAAATTCATATTTATCTACTCTTATAAAGTAGAAAAAAATTAGGAATACTTACCTTTAAAGATGAATCCACTGACCCTCAATCTCTCCCTGGGCCAAGGTGATTCACAATAGGTTTCTATGGTATGTAAGGATGACAAATATAAATCATCTCTAGGATAAACAACCTATCATTGCATCCAAAATAATTATTTATAAGATGAGATCGATATCTCTAAAGAAAGTATGAATCCCTAAGCTATGATATTCAAGTAGAATGGTAGATAAGTAGATGCATAATATATATCTCTTCATCTTCTCTTATATTATAAATGGTGAAATGGATGTGTTTATATAGATGGATCTAACCCTATTCCTTTTTAAAATTTTAGCCAATAGGGTGGACCCAATTGACACTGTATCAGTATTGATAAAAATAAATTAGGTCCTAGTCTAGGTCAGTCCCTTAATGAGTTTGATCAATTAGAGTACAGGGTCGATGGGGTTGATAGTGTATCGTAAACCATCAAAAAGTATTTTAGGCTAGGTAAGGGTTAATGAAGGAAAAAAATGACTAGATAAGGGTGAAAAATAGGAAGCAAATCTTATGGAAATGTTTTTAGGAGACGGATGTGTATATATTAAGTGTTAAGAAAGGGCAACAATACTACGAAGCATCAATGGTTTATCCACCTCTTTCTCGATTCATCCCTTAAGGTATGCACTCGAAGAGATTAAGACTCAATGGGTTAATGAAAAATCAAAAACATTAGTAATTGATAATTTTTGAAAATATTATGTGTATACATATGTCCCACTCAAATCTCATCATGTGTCATGTAGGTGTGACATAGGATGGTGTTGTAAGAAAAGAACATAGAAACACACAATGACAAAGTTAAATAAATTTTAGTAAGGATAAAATAAGATAAATAAAAATACAAAATTTAAAAACACGTACCTTTACTTACCTTAGCATTGTGGATAAAGAAGGAAATACAAGGAATATGAAGGTGTTTAATGTAGGCAGCATTAAGCAAACATGTATAGATTAGTGAAAAAGAGCAAAAAAAAATACAATATAGACATATAATAGGTGAAAATATTCTCTATGATGTCAAGATTAAATAACATTTTATTGTTTGTAAAAATATATAGTAGAGGCAAAGATATGATCAAAATATGAAATCTAGCAGTAAATATTTGAAAGGTAAAGAATTTTGAATAGTAAATTTAAAAATGGTGAAAAATAATTCATTTGTCATTTTTAATATTCTAAGAAAATAGAGATATGAAATAACTATTTGGAGACTAGAGAGACATCATGGTGAGGATACGAAAGCTAAGATGAGGAGGATGCATAGCAGTTGCAGTGAGTACAACATAGGTAAGAAACTAGAAATTTCAAATTTTTGAATATTTTGATTTGAAATTGAGCTAAATATAGGAAAATGAATTGTAGGTAAAATATAGGAATTGAAATGAACCCTAGGAAATTTTAAGGTAAACTAGGGGTAAATATCGAATTGGGTATAGTAATTTTTGACCAATAAATGGCCAAGGTATTTATGGTAAATGGGCAAAAAGTTGTCAAAATGGATGAATAGAGTTGAGAATAGAGTCAACCTAGTTAACTTAATCTATAAGGATAAGGATAATGATAAGGTTTAATATATAGTAGTGGGATAATTTATTATGTTAATAAGGGGATGACTATATAATATTAAGATAACTTAGTTGGCAAGAGAGACACGGTCAACTGTGTAGATTAGGTCTGACATAGTATGTCTAAAAGAGAATGATTATATATAATAGGGCTAATATAGTATCACAAGGTGAGAAGGTGGTTGATCTAATATTGATGTGTCTAATTGAGTAGGAAATTAAAAGGGTTGATCTATTATCACAAGTAAAGTATAAGGTTGATTTAATATTAAATAGGTTGATTTTGTATAAAATTGAGAAACTAAATCAAATGAGCTAATTTTTTGAAATTTTAAGAATGTATTTTGATTATTTATGACATGAAGGTCTGATGCATCCTTTATTGTTTTATAGTTTACAAATATGACATAGGTATTGGTGACTGATATATGTGTCATGGCTATCATATCTACTAGAGTGATTGATTGATGTGGATAGAGTATGGCTAGTCACACTAGGTTTTGGAGGTATCATGAAAATGAGGTGCATCTTACTTAGTATTGATATCATTTTCATGTTATTTGGAGCATGTAAATGGTTGACCAAATTTTTTTTATGGGTGGTGGATGGGGATACCATATAGGTGGATATCATATTATAGGATTTCCATTATTTTCTAGGACTATCGATAGGAGGGACAGTAGTGATCACTAGGACAACAGATGATCTAAATGAGAAGTGACCACTAGCCACATGGTTTATGTGCTTAGATAATATATAATTTTCATTGAGGGTTAGTTTATTTTATATATACTATGTAGATTCTAGACATCCAAAAATCTATGATCAAACTTGTGACAACATGAGTGATGTGTCATAAGTTAAACAACAAGGTACCACTATACATGATAGCCTTGTTTTTATAAACCCAACTTATACCATGTGAAGGATATTATTCAATTATAAATCAAACCTAGACTAACATGGGAATGGCATAAATTTTTTGGGTAACCTTATCATTAAACCAAACCTCTAGATTATGGGGCTAGTTTGCCTAGTGCATCTACTTGGCTTAGTTGACTAAGACCTATTACTATTGGGGTGAAAAGGGATTGAAAGTGCATAAAATAAATATATTTTAATGGTTGGTGATGCACTAATTTAATCATTAATCTACTCAATTTTTCCTTTACAAACACTAGTAAGCAATATAAGTGACTGAATCTTCTTTCTATCTCCCTTGTACAGTGTGAAAACAAACCTAAAGTGATCTTGATGTCTCCCAATGAAATTAGTATGGAAAGTGCATTTATGTTTAGCCTCTAAATCCATAAAACACTTTAATATCTTCACCATGTGCTTGTAACAAAACCTTCTTTCATATACATGACTTTTCCTAAGCAAATCCATACTATACTGATCTATACCACCTAAAAAGATTGTTAATCTTACAAATTATCCTCTATGTCCTCTTGTTTTAGTTTCTAAACCACCGTTTTAGATAAATATGAGGTAAAATTTGAGTAAAAAGGAATCTCAAAATAACTAATAAGTTTTAGAGAGCAAAAGGGGCATGTTTTCACACATGTAGCGGTAAAACAATATTCTAGATTTGTGGAGGAGGTAACTTTAAAACATAAAACCATTTGAATAAAGTAATATGATGACCATGAGGTTTATTAAGGGTATGGTTAATGATGCTTTAGTGGCATTTTTAGGTCAAAATTTTTCATTTTAAAACCAAAATCCCTCCTTTTAGACAACATACATATAGCTTCAAAAGGAGGTTTGTCAATGAATATCATGAAGAGTACCTTATAGCCTTCTTAAAAGTTTCAATTAGGCTTATATATATCTTCATCACACTTTAAAATCTTATATTCAGCCCCATACCTTGAAAATAGTAAATACATTAGAAAATATCATGGTGAGTCATCAGTTTCCACCTCCCATCATCTTCATTAAGACACTCTAAATCATAAGACCACTTCAATCCTTTGTCAAAGACATCCAAACATACTAAAACATTATGAGGATACTTATAAAAAATTTAAATAGAGACATGATAATGACAAGACATTGAGACTTACTTCATATGAAAATAAATGAACATCATGATGATCTATCACATCACCTAAGGACCCAAGACATCTAGGAGATATGATGATCACAAACAGACTCTATAACACCTCTAATAGTGTTGAATGATTTCAATAAGTAATTAGGAGACATCATCACTCAATAGATTAGCATGTTAAATATTAGGTGGGTGTCATGAAAATTTTTTGTTATAAAGGTTGGCATTTGGCATTTGGAAGCCAAATTGACAACATTTTTTCCAACTCATAGGGGTTATCCAGCTTACTAGTCATAGGAACACACTCATCTTCATAACAATGATGACTCATACATGGTGGTAAGACTTTAATGACCATTCTTGGACTGCTAAAGATATTAACACCTATAACACCTCTAATATTGCAACAAACTAAAATGACATAACAAATATAACTAGAGAAACACACCTACACCTAAGGAAAACAACAAGATAAGATAACAAAACAACAAGGGAATAGACTACTTATGTTGACCACTTATTAAAACAATACAAAAAAAAACTAAAATAAGTAACCTGAGATCAAATGCTTTCCTTTAGGATCAAATGGAAAAATTGTTTGATCACTATGGCACCATGAGGTTTGGTTGTCATGTCTTGATTTGAGTCTAAATAGGCATTGCTCACTATATGATGACTCCCACTTGTAGTTAGGTTCATTGACATGTTCATGGCCTCTTAGAGAAATAGTTGTATCCCCTTTTTCTACTCTTAGGTACTTGGTTTGGCTATATGATTCCAAACCCAATAATACTCATTCCATATCTATCTACCTTGCATGATCAACCTCATATCTACCTCAGTTATAAGATGCTCTTAATCTACCATATCTTGGTTGGTACCTTCACTCTGCTCCATATGGGATGGTGACTTGTCAAGACCTTCATGATTAACATATTGAACATTATGAGGCATGTTAAGGGACAAGATATCCTCACTTAGTTTGTGTTTAGGATTATCAACCTGAGTTACTACTTCACCAAACACTTCATCACTCCTTCCATCATCTTGGGCCTCCTCTTCTTATGGACAACTCTTGATAGGGTTAGTAGCTAATTGATCTTCAACATGTTCTATAAGTGTTGTGAGTTTGTTAAGGGTTTGATATTAATTTTGAATGTTCATATATTGTTACCAAATGTCATCATTGTCACCTTAACACTCCATGCAATCATGATCATACTTCAAACTATCATGAACCATTGGGGTTTTATCAATAAACTAATTTTGGTGGACAAGAATTGATCCTTCATCTTTAATTAAATTATAAGCTTATTTAGCACATACTTTTTCCTAGATGTTTGAAGACTTTAGAAGGTTATCACCTTGCCTTGCATCTATTGTAAGTTGAATATATACTTTACTCTCACACCCATCAAGGATGTCATGACAAAGAGTGGTTGATATGTTATAAATGAGATCTTGTGAACCATATTCTTATCTAATTGAAGTGTCTTCTTCTTCTATCTTAGCTTACACCCAATCAACCTCTTGGAGCTCATCCTCTTTTACATTATGAAAGATGGATTCATACCTATCCTTGGTAAGGGGTGTCCCAATGGTGATTTCCTCTTATTGCTCACTCAAACCACTCTCATGCTCTATCACTAAAATTATTTATTCTTCATTTGTCTCATAAATAATAGGCTCCTTATCAAGGAATGCCATGTTGGATCCTTGAAAAAACTCAAGAAGATAAGTCAAATTCAATGGTGTTGTAGATATTTTGTCATGCTCATTGAGCTACCCAAATTTGACAACTATAACTTCCTCTTTATATTTCAAATTATCTTTAATATATCTCCATGAGGGGAAGGTATCAAATTATCAAGGAGGGAGGGGTGAGGGCTAAGTGTTTTCTAAATTTTATTCCACTTTAACATCTTAGCTTATACTTGATTGATCTCTTCCTCACCTTAACTACTAGATTTATTTCCAAATTATCAATTTAAATGTAGGATTTTCCTTCACATTTATCACAACTTGGGGAAGGAGTGAAGTTATGTTTAGTTGAGATTATGTTGCTCCTATGATTTCTATTGATTGATGTTGATGCTTTTCTACAAGTTTAATCTATTTAACAAGTTAAGCCTCAAAATCAAGCACCCTCTTATTGGAGGTATCTTCAAGATGATCAAAAGGTAAATGATCTTGAAAATTATTTTATGAATCATAGAACTCAACATTATCAAGACACACTTCTCTCCCCTTTTGAACTCTCTCTTAGATAGACCTCTAAGTAAGAAAAGTTGGAAAGGCTTGGGAGGAAGTTGGAGGTCTGTGACATAGATTTGTTTGAGACTCTTGAGGGAGAGAGGGAAATTGAATAGAGGACTGATGTGTATGAAGGAGAGAACATTCTACTATTAGGATTGGAATTATTATCTCTCATGGACTATCAACCTCTCTTCAATGTTTGAAACTAAACCACTTATGTCAAGCATATCATCATTGACTTTGAATTGCCTTCTCTCATGAAAAATTCCCATTATTTTTTATCTTGTTTTTATGAATTTCTCATGATATCAATCACATGCCTAGGTATTTCTTGTCCATAGCTCCTTTGTGTGTCAATGCTCATCATGTGTTTTTCATACCTCAACAAGGTTTGTTTAAAAATTAATATGGATTGGTTTGGGACATGGTTAGGTTTATTAGGAACATCATGAGGTTACCATGACTAATTAGGCTAATAAGTATTCTACCAATTAGGTGAATGAGGCTCACAAATAGAGTTAGAGTGGTGTTCTTGATATTAAATAGGATCATAGTCCTGATGAGGGATCTCATACTATTGACAAGGGTGAGTGTAGGGATGGTAAGGGTCAGAATAGGATTGATAAGGACCATATTGGAATTATAATAAATCATAAGGATATTGATAAGGAAGTGAATGATATAAATATGCCCCATATATAGCCAAAGATCACCACAATGCACATGAATAACAATGAACTATGAACAAGAACTACTCTTACCTTTGAGATTATGACTTGTGACACTATCTAGTATGAAATTTGGTTGAAAATACTTTTATAAATGCTTAAAGATGATTAAGTTGATTTTAAATCTATAAGTGAGTACTCTAATGGTTGAATTTGTCCCACTAGGCATGCTAGAAATATTAACAACCCAAGTTACACCCTATGAAGGAGAGTGTTCAATTATGCTTAAAACTTGGAATACTATGAGAATGGCCTAAATTATATGGGTTACCTTATCATTAGATGATACCTCTATATTATGGGGCTATCTCCCTTGGTGCATTTATTTATCTTATTTTACTGAGACCTATTACTAATAGAGTGAAAAAGGATAAAAGTGCATAAAATAAATATATCCTAAGGGGTGGTGATGTACAAATGTAATCATTAATCCACTCAATTTGACCATAACAAACACTAGTAATAAATACAATTGATTGAATCTTCTTTGTCTCTCCCCTATACAGACTGAACATAAACTTGAAGTGATCTTAATGTCTACCAATGAACTTAGTATGGAAATTACATTAGTATTTGGCCTCTCAAGCCCTATAACACTCTAATCTCTTAACCATGTGCCTATAATAAAACCTTATTTCATATCCATGAGTTTTCATGAGCAAATCTATACTATATAGATCTGTACCACCTAAAAAAACTATTAAATCCTACAAATTATCCTCTATTTCATCATGTTTTAGTTTATAAACCACCATTTTATGGAAATATTATGTAAAATGTGAGTCAAAAGGCATATCAAAACAAGTAATAAGTTTTAGAGATAAAAAATGGCATGTTTTCACATGTGTGGGTTCACTTAATGGCAAAAAAATGTTCTAGATTCATGGACGGGGGAACTTTAAAACATAAAACCATTTGACTAAAGTAATATGATGACCATGAGGGTGATTAAGGGTATTATAATTAATGATTTAGTTTCCTTTTGAGGTCAAAATTTGTCATTTTAAAACCAAAGTAGCACCATTCACTCGGAACCACTGACTTATTAAAATAATGAAAAAACCCTATACCTTCCCCTAACTTTTCTTGACCTAATAGATGATAATTACTCATCATTCCATGTAATGGAGTATCAATATGACACTTATATTTTGAATTTTTTATGGTTAGGGGATTAATATCTAAATAATATCATACCATTTGATTCTCCTAATCTTTTAAATGATGTTACAATTGATATTAACATAAGAACACTCAAGGTCCCATGAAACATCAAAGTTATCCAATCCTTAGATTCTTAAGAACACCAATATTTAACAAAATTACTTGCTAATCATAACCAATCCTTTGCTTAATCTTATATAAATATGTTAGGAATAAATCCTACCATAGTCATCCATAACACCATCACCATTCTTGAAGCTAAACCAATAAAGCAAAAACTTCAACAAATGCATCCTCACATAGTGCTTCTTGTCAAGGAAGAATTACAGTGGTTTTTATCCATTAAATTTATCCAAACCATTGATTATCCTCAATGGGTATCTAACATAGTACTTATCACAAAAACCACCTCGGGCTACACCTTTGTATGAACTTTTGTGATCTTAACATTGCATGTCCAAAAGACGATTTTCCCCTTCCTATTATATACTAGCTCATGGATCTCATTTTAGGACACAAAATGTTGTCACTCATGGATTTATTTTCTATCTATAATAATATTCTTATCACCCCATAATATCATCATAAAGCTTATTTTATTACTTCATTGGGGACTTTTTGTTATAGGGTCATGAATTTTGGTTTAAAAAATGTAAGAGTAACTTACCAGCTTGTCATGACCTATATTTTCCATGACTTAATTCACAAAATTATTGAAGATTATTGGATGATATCCTTGATAAATATAGGTATCATAAAGATCACATGCCTTCCTTTAGATAATCTTTGCCAATTTAATCAAATATCAGGTTCATCTTAACCCCAAAAAGTGTCTTTGGGGTTTTATCAAGAAAGCTTTTGGGTTTTATCATTTCCCTTCAGGGAATTGAGGTTAATACTACTAAAATTAAATCCATTATCGATATGTCACCTACCTCAAACCTCAGGGAGTTTCATATTTTATAATGGAAACTACAATCTATTCATCACTTTATTTCATAATTATATGACCAATGTCAACCATTCCATCACCTTCTTAAGAAAGATACCTAATTTGTATGGGATTCAAATTGTCAAGTATACTTTGATACACTTAAGAAGTATATCTTATATCACCCTATCCTTATTCTACCAAGAGACGATAAACCTTTTTACTTGTATATCTCAACTATAGACCATGTTTTAGGTGCCATGTTTACCCATCAAGATGAACAACATAGAGAGCAAGCAGTTTATTATATAAGTCACAATTTGGTTGAGTATGAGACTCATTACATGCATATTGAAAAATTGTGTTTGGATTTAGTGTTATACCTACTAAACTTTACCACTATTTTCTTAATCATAAAATCTATGTGATTACCAATACCTATTTCCTTAAATTTATGCATTCAAAACCCTATCAGAATCAATGAATGTTAAGATGGATTATGCTTCTCACCAAGTTTGATCTCAAATTCCTTAACTAGAAGTTGATTAAGGGGTAGATCATTGTTGATCAATTAGTTGAGGGATCCCTTGCTAATAATCTACCATCCAATTATGAATTTCTCAATAAATCTATAGCCTTGACATCCCAAGGATATTTCAAATATCATATGACTTTGTTCTTGTATGGATCTAAATGTGAACATGGATGGGAAGAAAGGATTATTATAATACCTCCATAAGGAATTCCTATACCCATATCTTTCAAATTTTATTCTGATTTTACTAATAATATGGAATAATATGAAGCCCAAATTATAGGTCTCTAAGTAGCTTTGGCTCTAGGTGTTAAATCACTTCATATTTTTAGGGACTCCTAGCTGGTAGTTAATCAAATAACTAACATGTATCAGTGAAATGATAACATCCTCTAGAGGTATAAAACATTATAAAAATATTTATTATCCACCCTTAAACACTATGTCATACAAACCACTCCTTGATCAACCAACAAATTTGTTGATACCATGGCTTCCTTGGCTTCCTTTATCCCATCTTCCTCCCAAAAAACTAAATTGTTTGTCCTTATCCACAAGGTCAATCAACCTTATTATACCAAAACTAATCTTATTTGTATCTATATGGTATAATATAAACACCTAGATTTGTGGTACACATAGATATTCAATTATTTATCTAAAAGTATCATTCCTTTAGATTTATCCCAAAATGCTAAGCATGTTTTTTAGTAACAAAATGCTTGATATATAATATTGAGGGGTGTGATTTATAAGCATCAGTTTGATGGTATTCTCCTCCATTGTCTCCAAATATTTGAAGAAAATATTTTAATCAAATGAACATATGATGGAATATGTGGTAGCCATTTTAGTGGTTTAACTATTTCCAAGAATATTGTGTAAATAGGTTATTATTGGCCTAGTTTGAATCAGGACTATTGTGAGTATGTCAATAAATGCATGAAGTTTCAAAAAAATTACAACTTATCCCATGTCCCTAGTCATGTATTACAAGTAACCAGGGACTTTTGGACATTCTCCCAATGGAAATTAGACCTTATAAGATAGATTAATCCCAAATCTTCCAAACAACATAGTTTTATCATTATTGTTGCTAAAAATTTCACTAAATGGGTGAAGGTCATTCCCATTTTTTTGAATAAGAAAAATAATATCATTTATTTCATTAATCATCATATCATATATCATTTTTGTGTCCTAAACAAAATCGTTATAGATAATGTGAAATATTTTTAAAATAAACAAGTCCAAAACTTGTGTGCTTCCTTCAACATTAAGCTAAACTTCTCATCACTTTATTATCCACAAGCCAAGGCATATAACAAAACCCTTATCATAATGTTAACCAAACTAGTCATTTAGGCTAGAAATAATTAGAATCTTCACATATATTTTACTTTGTGGGTTTATCAAACTAGTATTTGAACCCCTATAGTGGCTACTCCTTTATCTTTGGTTTATGGTATTAAAGTAGTTCTCCCCCTAGAAGTCCAAATTCCTTCCCTTCATATCTCTCTTAAGGACATTATTTCTAAAGAGGATTATCATCAAAAATTATTAACATAGCTAGAAATTTTAGATGAGCATCAATCCACAACTCTTGATCACCTTCATGTATATCAGGAATGGATAGAACATGCATATAATCTACATTTAAAAGAATGAGGATTTAATATCGGTGACCTTTTCCTTAAAGAAAATCAACATGTCACAAATATGAGAAGAAGTAAATGAGAAAATTTTACCTTAAATTATCTTGAACCCTATATTATCACTCATAAATATGGATTTGGGGCACACCGCTTGGCCTCCCTTGATGGGAAACCAAAACATAAAACCTCTTAATGCTTTGCATCTATGTCCTTTCTATTGTTAACAATCTTATTAAAAACTATAGTCAACATACATTCTCCTTAAATCTTAATCCTTTCTCTAAATGTACCCAATAATGATAAAGAATCATGTGAATTTTTGGAAGTATACATGTTTTATCATTAAATATGGATACCCCAACTCTATTCATAGCATGTTCTCATAGATTAACTCTAATAAAAATAGGATAGAGTTCAAATCATTATTTTTAAAAAATCTTTCACATTAAAAGTTTGTTTGAAAGGAATAACATATTGTCTTATTTTGTGGCTTGGTTTATGAAAACACCCTAGGTTGTCTTAAATCTAATCCATCGAAAAAGGTTAATTTGGGATTTTAAAAATCAAGAAAAAGATCAAAATTTTAGACTAATACCTTGAAGGATAGATATTATTAAAATCAATAAAAAGATAAAAATTTTAGACTAATTTCTCAAAGGATAGTTGTTAAAATACATACATATAAACATATAGACCACTCCCTTGAAGGATGGATCTATTTTTTTTTAGGAAACTTACTGCATTGATTAGTTCCATATTAAAATTAGATCCTTTAAAAATCTATAAAATCAAAATTATATCCCATGAAATCTTCCCACATTGATCAACTTTCATAAATTTGTAGACTAACCACATCGATCAGTATACATATATACATGGATTAGCTTAAATTTAACCTTAAAATATCAAAAACACAAAATATGTGTATTCCTAGAGAATTAAGTTTCCCCCATTCCCTGTAAACATTAAATCCCTTTTTAAACCCAAAGAATTGTGAATTTAGTTGACATAAGATTGTTAAGGATTCTCATTAACATTATTAAAAAGGACACATATGCAAAATCAATAGGAGGCTTAGATTTGGTTAGGGTTCAATAAACTTATGAGTCATACATCCTTGATATTTAATACATAAACCATTTCATCATAAATTACCATTATTCATAAACATTTAATTTCATAAAAACTATAGCATAATCTAAATCCATAATCAACCATGACATAAAACCCAATCCATGATGTTCCACATAATTCAATTATTATAATCAAACACACACAAAATGTAAACACCATCCATGTAATATAAAATTCATAGCCAAATACATCATAAATTCATAAGCTCATGAAATTATCACATGATTTAAAACCATGATCCATCTTAAATCCATTAAAACACATAAATATAAATATATAATCAAGATAACAATTTAAAGCTACATCTCATGATATAAAAACCATAATCCATGTAAACATCATATAAATAATATAAACGATGATATATCACATAAATAAACTTAGATACCATCTAGACATAGTCTAAGTAATCTAGATCCATAATCAAATAACATAAGATCATGTAACAAATATGTGGCATATAAACTCATGTGTATATATATATATAGAAGATCAAATATACATCATAATAATATCATCATATATAACATAAACAAATCTAATCCATATATATGGCTACTCTATAATCTAGAGTTGGCTTAGGTGGATACTCACTTTGCCTCCTACACTACCTCCACTCTCACCTCCATCTCCTCTTCCATCCATCCTATCTCTCCCTCATGATAAAATACCCATGATATCTATAGAAATTGATGTTTGTTAAGGAGTCCAACCCTATATGGCTATATGGGTGGCATATTTGAGAACCCCTAGTAGCTACTCTATAACAATCTGCTCATAGTACCATAGCTCTATCATGACATCCTCATACCTATCCATACTAATATTACCTAGTAGTTTATATAATCTCTCTTATTTTCCTCCTAAATAGTCCATACACCATAAAAATTATGTCATTATAGTCCTAGAATCATCCACATCCACTTTCTCTATCTCCTCCTCTTCCAAAATCTCAAGATTTGTCACCTATGGCTCTGATAACTCCCCCTTAGAGTCATGTCTCTTATATACCTATGGTGCCTCTAATATATCCTAGAGTATCCAAAACTATCACTAGACATACCCAAATTGAAATAAATCTACATTCTCTACATAATGCCCTTGTAACCACCTCAATCATTACCCCACCATCAACTCCCTATCCATTAGTAGCCATATTGAAAATATAACATATGGCCTCCACACCACCTCCTCCTCCTTCAACTCCTCTAGAATCTATCAATAGTAATCCAAATCTCATACTCTCCCATCTGCATCTGGATGGGAAAATTCATCTCTCCATCATAAAAATCAAATATTAAATGTAAATTGATGCCATCCCATCTATGGTATCCCTAATGGCTAAACTCACATATATGTTCATAAGTACATCACTATAGTATACAGGTCACATCCAGAACAAAGTGTCACTATGTCATATATCCTTGTAGCTCTTTATATATATGTACTAAAAGTGAAGTATCTCATGCAAACACTTTATGATGCTCCCACATATCTACTAGTTCCCCTATCAAATTCCATGTAAATATCCCACTAGCTAAATTAAGAAATTCATATCAAGAAATAGTCAGCATCATCATGATAATAACTCATCTTTGATATTGATTCCGATCATATAAAACCTAAAAACTAAACCCTCCCACTATAAAGTAATATCTACAACATCATCTCCATATAGACATGTCAGTGTTGCTACTCATCCTCTCTCATCCATTAGAATAATGTCCACCCCTTGTACTTCTAATTGTAATATTTGATATATATCCTCTAATGCCAGGGTCATCTCCCTAATAAGTAGCCAAAAGGCCCTTATAAATAGATCTCATTTCTATAATATTACTACAAGTAGACTCTAATATTTATTCACTCAATGATAGTAACATATTCCACCCAATCCTATAGCCTCTATATGCTCCCATTTTTCATCTCATATCACCTATCAAATTTTCTCTAGTAATGGTGGCGCTCGATCTTGCATGGTAAGTATTACACATGCCTACAATTCTATAAACCCCCCAAGTTTCTTTATTCTTTGACACCACTAACTCTATAGTCTAATTTTTCTCTTATGATTAGGAATTAGAATAAACCCTTACAAGATCAACACTGATTATCACCCAATCATCATCAATTATTTGATTGATGTTGATCCATAACCAATCAATGGTCAATCATCAGAGGAATTGGGATTGATCCATAATGGATCAATATTGACTCTTTATAACTCTAGGAAATGCAAAAAAATATCTAAAATAAAGAAAAAAACTTATAAAAAACCAAATATTCAAAACACAAAACAAAAAAATTACCCCTACCTCATTGTGTGATCATCATCACCTTTATTGACCACTCTCATTAGCCTCCATATTATATACTTCACTAAAACGTGTAAATAAGCATCAAATTTTTTATATTGCACATATGTTTTCAAACCATAAACAATATTCCACGATTTATAAAATACTATATATAGCACTAATAAATCAAACATGATTCTTTTATGATCAACTTTGATTCTACAACAATCGATGTTGATTTTTAGTTAATCAACATTGATTTCTAGTAAATTATCATTGATTATGGAAATAGGTATGGATTCATTTCTTCTTAGCAGTATTTTTTTTCCTTGACCTTACTATCTATTGTGACCCAAGACCACATAAATTACCTTACTATCATTATCCCCTTATTTACCACCCTATACCCTAGTTAGTGGACATAGATCCTCTATTGGTCCCATAACCTTTTCAAAATGCCTAAATTCACTTTAGTAAATTTCCCCTATGAACCCCATAATGTATTTTATCCTATAAACAACCATCTCTAGGTCATGCACATAACACATGCACACCACATGCTTTGGTCAGACCACCCTAGCCTTTATTCTCTTGATCACTTTTGCTTATGCATACTTTTTTTTAGTTATAGTAATTTTTTACTTGTTTACCTTGGGTCATTATGACCTATATCCTCCTATGTCTTGACAATGCATAGTTAGTGCTATTCTTTCTAGTTGGTTTTTCATCTTGTTTTTTTATCCTATGCCTATACTATCCATTACCATTTACTTGAAGCCAATCATTGATTTTTTATCCTACACCAACTCCTAGTTTGAGGGAGAATACCTCCTCACATAAACTTGGGGCATTGGACCCATCCTAGTTTTTGTCTCACGATAGATTATCACAAACTACTCAAAAAGGGGTAAATGTAGACACTACAGTTTTACACCATTATATTAGTATGAATATATGTGTATTACCACTTCTTCATCCTTTTTTATGTTATTCAATTTAGTTTTACTAATTAATATCTTACTTCATGTAAATAGTATTACTAATTACTTTCTACCTAGGTTACTAATTTTCATTATTTAACCCTCCTTAAATCTAGTCAAATCTACCCAAATGTATTATAAGTAAGTTGGTTTTAACCTCTTAACAACTTCTCACTATCCAAACTTTATTTAAAATGGTTGAGGACTAATTTTAACCTCATGAATTAGATTTTTTTTAATGAACTTGGTAAACTTATATTAGGTCGACACCGATCTCCATGATCATCATCGATCTTATTTGGATCATCACCAATTTAAACTTAGATGATCCTCAAGTAGAAGGATCCAAAATTAATAAACTAGAATGATAGAGAAATTGTCCTAGAATACCTATAGAAGAATGACATACCTTTCTCAGTCCATCCCCACTCATTCAAAGCTTAAGAATATCACCGCCAACTAATAATTCTCTATAATATTAAAAGTGTTTAAGAGGTAAGTATATTGCTCATTTAAATATATTATGATTCATATATTGTTTTTTTATGTTCTATTGATTACACTTAGTCTAGTTATATTATCATTAATTATTCTTAAGCCATCTCAAATCTCTTAAAGTCTAGTTTTAGGCCCCATCTTGAGCTTTCTTTCCCCACTATCAGAATCAATGATGTTTCCAACTTGAATCTTCCAAAATTAGTATAATTGATAATGATTCTAAGATAATCAACATTGATCCCTATGTTTTTACTTTATGTCTACAATCTAAAGCTAATTTAACAGTTTAAAGTAATTTTAATTAGTTGTTTTGGTCTTAAAATCAAGACTCTAATTAACAGGAGTTATACATGACATGGTTTTTGTTGTCACTTAGATTTTCACCCTTTGAAGAGATTTCAAATCTCTCCTCATCCAAGTGGCACAATAGAAACACCTCCAGCCTTGTGGGTAGCCTAAGGAATGATGTAAATCTCTAAATAGGGTTATCTCCCTTTATGTACCACATTGGATTACAACTACACCTAAATTTGGGTGTGAAAAGGGAGAGAGATAATTAGAATCAAACTACCCTAAGGGGGTGATATACCAAATAATATTATGACTTCCAATCAGCTGCATGTTACACATGAAATCAAGAGATAAACTAAACATATACTTCTCCAATCTATGTCTTCTTACATCAATGTTAAATTATGAGGCTATGGATGAATTAATTAGGTAAGGAGGACTATACAAGGGACATTTAATTTCACTATTGAATATACTAACTCCCTCAAACCTAAACATTTCCTATAACACTTCACATGCCCTGCAAAAAGAGGCTGCAAATAGGTGAAAGAATGAAATAATATAATAAAGAATCCATAGTTTTCACTAAGAAATATTAATCATCTGATTTAAAACACTATGAAAAGTCATGTAAAAGGTAAAAATCAGTATTTATATTGGTCAAATGGTATGGATATGAATAGGGCTTTGCCATACTTGGGAGGAGCATGAGTTATAAAAGCCAAAATGGCTAGTTCTTGTAGAACTTGAGAGAGAGAAAAGAAGAGAGAAGCCCAAGGGTCACAAGGACACTTTTCAAGATAATAAAATAGATTAATTGTGCATGATAATATTATATGGGATGAACCATGCAAGGTCAATAATTCCAAGTGTCAATTCAGTGCATAAACTTCATGAAAAGTGGCATGAAATTCCTTGTGTTGTCTCAAAAAAATGCCTTCATGATTGGCCATATATGAACACATCATAACTTAATAAGACTATCTAAAATAATTGGAAATAATGGTAATGGTCTCAATAATTACTCTTCATGCATTGGTTGTAGGTTTGGTCATCTAGAATCACTTGGAAGTGAGCCATCATCATCTGCAGTCCAAGCAAATACTTCTTCATACACCCTACACACTTGTCTTCAAATTTGGATTTATTTTCTCATGAAAATACATGAAATGGAGTGGATGAAAATTTTAAATACCCTCAATATCCTTATAATCATTAGGCACACCTTAAAATGAGCTCACTTAAAGTTCTCTAACCTTCTCACTAGCTTGTCCAATATGCTAGTTTTGAATAGCTAAAATGAGAGATATTATTCAAACTATTAGAATTTTCTTCAAGGAAAAATGACCATATTTATTTATTAAAATTCCTAATATTCCCTATAAAATTTATTTCATATTTATAATCCTCCTATAGCCTGCATAATGCATAAAACTATCAAGAAAAGCCTATTTCTCACCCAATCTATACAAGTCCATATAGATAAAAGGTTTTATAGGGTTTTAGGTTTGTTTCCAATCTTAAGGTTTTGTTTATAAAAACCTAACATTGGAGTTGTATATAAATTACAAAAATTGGTTTTATAATACCTATTATAACATCCTTAAACTTATTTGGCTCCCATTCAAATCATCATTAAATATGTGAGTGTTCAAACCTATATTATAGAGCCTTTTCCTCCATTTCTTGTAGGTCTAATGTTTCTTTTGGGCCAAAAAAGGCTTCCTTGATGTTTCTTTTCCTTAAAAAATATTTAAAACATTTTATTTACCCCCATATACATGATAAAATAGGTTTGAGTGATCATCTTAAGCCCAAAAATGAATTTGTCCCCCTTTTTTGATGTTATGCCTAGTCATGCTTAGTAGGCATGTTTACACCTTAGAGTCAAACATGAGTTTTTTATGGTTCATATATATATATATAAATGGATTATAAAATTATATCATGATCCCATAAACATGTTCCAACAATTTATAAATCATGATTAGGGAGATAAGTGTGAGTGAGCCTTCATTTGGGCACTAGGCCTCACCATGTCCACTAGGCCTATCTACAAATTTGATGATCTAGGATACCCTGTTTAGTTTCACCCTTTATTGAAATGTTTTTCATGTTTTAATCTATGTTATTAATCTTTCTAAACTTTTCTACAAGGATACTATACCTTTTGGCTCATGATTTTCTCTCCACTTAACCAGACTATAAGGTTTAGCATGGGGAAAGAGCCCTTTGTCTAAGATAAAACAAAGGGTACTTCCCCTATTTATTTAGAAAATATAAATTTTTAAGGTGATTATCCAATTTTTAATGATTATATTCACTAAATTCCAACCTTTTATCATTCCTTTTACTCTTTCAACTCCCTAAAATCTAAAACAAACTTGTTAGGAAAAGGACTATGCAAGGTTCTAAGCTATGTCTAAGAACTATATGCTTAGACTTACCTCATTTATTTATGTCACATGAAAAGATATTTTTTTAGTGTATGTCATAATTTTGGTGGCACTATAGACTATGCAAAGGTATTGGAGAGTAACCTATAGGTTCTTGAATCAGGGTCCTCTCTATGTTAAATATTCACTATGAGAGATATATGAAACAATTTAAGTCATTAATAGGGTTCTTTAAGCTTTAAAATCACACCAACTTCCTTGCATGCCTCTTCCACACATGAATTCTCAAGACTATGTTTACCATTCCTATGTCCAATATGTAGGTGCATTTTGCAGATTGTGCCTTGATAATATGCTTAGAAATATTATTGAGGATTACCATGGTGATATATAAATGTCTTAGGTACACTTTATTCATTTTCATTTTATATTCACATCAAGAACACTATCCCTATGCTCACTATGGTGACAATCATCTATAATAATTGTAGGTGATCTTAAGGTCCTAAGGGGTTTGTTTCATCATGATAAGGGCTTATAAAGTTTGTATTGATATTTTTTTAAGGGTAACATTATTACATCATCATTTCAACACCTCCTAATTTATTTACAAGCACCTTAAACTCATAAACTTAGTCCTCCCTACTTTTGACTATGAAACCTTGCATATGATCCCTATAGTTACATACATTAGCTTCATTGAGCTTGGTCATAGTGTTTCAAGACATTCCTTAAAGCCTTTATGTCACTTATTACCTATTCATACCTAAAATTATCTTTTTATGAGATAAAATACTCTCAAAACCTCATATTTAGGTCATTATCTATCTCAGTTACTCAAAGTTGGTTGTAGGTGTGTTTTTTAGGCTTGTATATGGACTGTAGGTGCTATAATCAGCAAAACACAATGAGTTATCTTCCTTTAATTGATATTTTTATTATTATATGTTAATTTTACCAATTTAAACCATTACCATATGTTTACATGGTTTATAAGTACAAATTTGGATGGAAAGGTCATTGTGTAGTTCAAGGCCTATATAATTTACAGCCTAGAAACAATGTCTTTATAGGCAACTTTAGACCTCTTAATCACCACTGTCCCCTAACCCTCTATCCTTAAAAATATTCTAAGTCATTATCTATGATATATTATATAATTCCAATCCATTATAATTCCTTAAAGGTTTTCATAGCCTTGTCATATGATATCAACAAAACCCTCTTGGACCTTTGTTTACAACTTTAGGGAAAAGGGCTAAATTCAATCAATATGTGTTTTGAAGGTTTATCTATTTCAAGTTTCCAATTTGACACCTCAACCAAGGTATATTATGTTTCTCTATTGATGATAAAACATCCTTATATGGAGATTAAAGTCTTTAAGTTTAATACAATCTCCTAGAAGCATTTAACATTAAACCTCTTCAATTATCCATATAAAGCAACAACTTGAAGATTACTTTTGCTTGCCAAGAAGGGTTAAAAAGGAATAGAATGGTTTTGGGCCAAAAATATCACTTTCAAAGAAAACCAAATGTGGAACTAAGCTTGGGGAAGCTGAATAAACATACCATGATCTTATCCCATGTGGTACACTTTCCCATGAGCTATACAAGCACCAAACTCACCTTTTTCCTCAAGAAAGTGGCATTTTATTTTGATGAACCTACCAATTTCTAGTTACATCAGTTGATTATAACCTCTAGTGACACATGGGATGTGACATCACATTTTTTAACCTTCACACTTCCCTATAACCCATACAAATCATTAAATACTTTTTTTAAAACCCTAAAATGACTTAAAAGGACATGTTGGCTAATAGAACTAATGACCAAGGCTAATGTAAAATTTAGTGACATCAATTAACCTTTAAAACACCTTGTGACATCTATACTAGACCATAAAAACACTTAAAATTCAATTTTTTACCTAGGGGTGCTCCAATTTGACCTAAAATTCAAATTTGGTCAACAATTGGTGAATCATAGGGGTATCATGCCTACTATGATAAATAAAATAGTAGACTTATCAGTCCATTGGGATTAGGGAGTCATTTCATGTCTAATACAAAAAAGGAAACCTTTGACCATTAACCATCAAGGCAAGACCACTAATTACCTTAACCATACAAATCAAAAGACACATAAAAAATAGTGTAGTAAACTAACTAGGCACACACACATGTGTTCAAGCCACTAAGGTAAAATAGAGAACAAACTACTATGCATAACTAGGAACTAAGCATACCTCCTTTCTAGGATCAAAAGGAAAACTTCTAGAATCATCTTCATGATGGGATAAATCATAGTGCCAAGCATGTTTCTCCTTAAATTGGGTGCTTTAAAGATCAGACCTATTCCTTAGCACTTCACTTGACCTACTCTCATGTAGATCATATTATAATACGTCTCCAATGTAGATATATTCCTCTTGAGATTTTACACTTACGTCATTCTATTACCTACTCTTCATCTCATGATCAATTTTTATCTCTTTAGTAGGTATGGCTTTAAGAGGAGTAGTTTCATGTTCTTTAGAAGATTGAGGCCAATAGGAGCTTGTTCCATCCTTCAAGAGATGATGTGTTTATCCTAAATAATCAATGGTATTATAACCCATATTTATGACTTAAAACATTTCATCATAAAATGCATGCACCTCTTGAAAAGACAAATTTGAAAGGTTGATTTTTCTTTGCATACTTATTTGAATGCCAAGGATGCCTTCTCCATTTGTGATTATCTCATATCCTATTTTAAGAGGATTATATCCTAATCCAATGACCTCAAAAAAGTCACCCAAATTCTAATTAATAACTTGTTCTTTCTCACCTATGACATATTGAACAATGTCATCTTGCTCACCATCACTTATAATTAGTTCTAATGACCTAATAGACCCCTTAAGAGACTCAAACTCATTGTAGATGTCTCTAGACCACAAGTCCTCATATTAGTTTTTATTATCACTATTAAGGTTAAAAATAATAAAATCTCCTTCATCCTCTTCCTTATAATCCAATAAGACTTCATCCAAGATTTCCTCCTCAATACAAAAAAAAACATTCTTCAATATTAACCAAACAAGAAGATGAAACACAAGGGTTCACCTTTCTTCAACACTTATAACCTATGAGGAATCTCAAGTTTCATATCAACCTCTATAACATAACTTTGATTTTTAATGGTTTCAAGATCTTCAATCTCCTTCTTTGTGATTCCAAGACTAGGCATATTTAAGTCATGTGACTTAGTCCAATGAGGCTACCAAGGAGCTAGGATTTCTTCAAAAAAGATTTATGATTTTTTTCAACCAAATACTCATATTTAAGTTCCCATACCATATATTCATCAATGAAAAGTGTGATTGGGTGAGGATAATATTAACTAACTAGTGTAAGTGGCACATAGAACTTGAAATCATATTGGGGATGGAATGTAGGGGATTCTTTGGAAGATCTTGAGGAAGGTGAGGTAGACCTTGGTCTCAAAAAACTTTGTTCTATTCTTTACATGTAAAAATAACTTCATCACATGTTATTTATCTTGATCAATCTCTTTAAGGAGGTTATATGGGGTGTGTTTATGCATAGGATCTTCTTTTGGGTCTAAACTTCCATCACACCTTGACTTAGTAACTTCATCCATGACTCTAACTATTCAATTTTCTTGGCCTGGTTCTCTTGGAAAAGTCTTTCTTGAAGTTCATGGGAATAATCATGAGCATAAATAATATATGAGGGCTGACATTAAACATAAGAATATTCTTGAGGAAGGGTGGGAGGGACTTTCAAAGGATCATATTCATTCTCAACTTCATACTCCTTAACAATTATTTTATCTTCTTTCTTTCCCCATGATTCCACTATCTTATTCTAGTTTAGAATGTTAGGATTATAAGTCTCTTTTTTAGGTGGTGGGGATGTAATTTGAGAGGAAAATGAGAGCTTGAATTCCACTTCCTTTGCTACCAACATGGACTGCTGTATATACATATTATCCAACTTAATTTGCCTATCAAGATTAGGTTCAAAAAGAAGGTTTATCTTCCCAACTTTCTCTTCTAATTGATTGGGAAAAGATGACTTTGATATCCTTAATTAGGCTGATGAGTAGTGATCAAATATGGATGATAAGAAACTTTGGGAAGTGAATATGAAGGATTATATCTTTGGTGAGGTTTCCTTTCATGAACTCTTAGCCTATCCTCTATGGAAGAAACTAGGCCACTTACATCAGGCATCTCACTTGTGAACCTTTACCTATTGGCTCTCTCAATAGGTGCCCACTCTATTTTGAAAAATAATCTAATGAATCTCTCACCTTATTAATAAGATTCCTATGAACATTTTGACCACATCCTCTTAGAGTTTCAAGCTCCAACATGCACCTCTCATAACCCAAAATGGTTTCTTTGAAGGTGAAAATGGATGGGCTTGAGAAGTGACTAGATTGACTAGGAAGAACATGACATTGAGAAGATTGTATATAATACTAATACACTTCATGACAAGTTTGATTAAGAACTTGTTCATATTGATAGGTAATGGTATAAGATTGAAAATTCCACCAACTTATGTAAAACAATGATCAACACTAAAAATAGCCATGAAACTTCATTGAAAGCAAGAACACAAAGGAAAATGTTACCAACAATCTTCAAAGGATAACTTGGGATTCTTGACCAATTGATATATCATGAGATTCAATATTTATGCTTGGATAAATTCCTCTAAAATATGATTATTGAGAGACAACACCAAAAATCTCTCAACTTATTAGACAAGAATTCCCACTAGGCATGCCAAAAATTGTTATAACTTGGATTTTCACCTTTTAAGGAGATGTTAAATCTCTCCTCATCCAAGTGTCACAATGGAAACATCTCAAGCTTATGGGTAGCCTAAGGAATGAGGTGAATCTCTATATAGGAATATCTCCCTTCATATACCACTTTGGATTGTAACTACACCTAAATTTGGGGGTGAAAATGTAAAGTGATAACTGAAAGCAAATTATCCTAAGGTGGGGATATACCAAATAAGATGATGACTTCCAACTAGATACATGTTACACATGAAATCAAGGGACAAACTAAATATACACTTCACTAATTTATGTCTTCTTATATCATTGTTACATTATGAGGTTATGGATGAATGCCTTAGCCTAGGAGGACTATACAAGGGGCCTTGAATGAAACTAGTGAATAGACTTAATCACTCAAACCTAGACATCTCCTAGAACACTTCACATTCCCTATAAGAAGATGTTTTAAATAGGTGAAATAATGAAACAACATGCTAAGGAATCCATAATTTTCACTAAGCAAGATTCATCATCCATTTTAACACACTATGAAAAATCATGGAAGGGGGAAAAATCAATATTATTATTGGTCAAATGGTATGAAAATGAGCATGGCTTTTCCATACTCAAGAGGATCATGAGTTATAATGGATAAAATGGCTAGTTATTATAGAACTTGAGAGAGAGAGAAGAATAGATAATCCCAAGGGTCATAAGAACACTTTTAGATATTATAAAATCAATTACTTGTACATGATAAGAGGATATGAAATGAAAAATTCAAGGTTAGGAAGCCCAAGTGTCAATTCAAGGCATAAGCTTCATGAAAAGTGGCACAAAACTCCTTATGTTGGCTAAGAAAAATTGCCTTCATGATTGGCCCTATTTGAATTCCTCATAACTAACTAGGACTATGTATAATGGGTGAAAGAGATGGGAATGGTATTAGGTATGCCTCTCCATGTATTGGTTGTAGCCTTGGTCATCTAGAATCATTTGGAAGTGAGTCATCATAATTTATAGTCTAAAAAACTCCTTTTTCATGCACCCTACACACTTTTCTTCAAATTTGGATTCAATTTCTCATGAAAATATATTTGAAGTAGTGGATGACAAGTTTTAAGACCCTTAATTGCCTTATAATCATCAAGGACACCTTAAAATAAGCTCACTTGAAGTTCTCCATCCTTCTCACTAGCTTGTCCATTATGCTAGCATTTATTCACTGAAATGAGAGAAAATGTTTGAGCCCTTTCAAGTTTATTCAAGGAAATAAATGACTATATGTAGTTATTAAAATTCTTAATCTCCCTCAAAACTTTATTTCATCTTTAGACTCCTCTTGTAGCCTATATAATGCATAAGTTATTAAGAAAAGCCTATTTCTCACCCCATCCATGCAAGTCTTTATAGCTAAAAGTTATGGGAGGGATCCTAAGGGAGTCCTATACAAATCATAATGGGTTTCATGATCAAAATATTCCATTATATAATCTTTATAGCTCCATTTTCTCCATCAAATGTATAGTAAGGGTTTTGGAGGATTTTAGGTTTGTTTCCACTCATAACATTTGTTTATGAAAAATTGACATTGGAGTTGCAGATAAATTCCATATAGTGTTTTAAAGACATCTTATAACATCCTTTAACTTATTTATCTCCCATGTAAAGCATCAATAAATATGTGAGTTTTCAAACCTGTCTTACAAAGCCTTTTCCTCCTTTTCTAGTAGGTCTAATGTTGCTTTTGGGCCAAAATGGCTTAATTTATGTTTCTTTGCATTATAAAATATTTAAAACATATTATTTACCCAAATATGAATGATCAAGTAGGTTTTAGTGATCATCTAAAGCCCAAAATTGAAGTTAACCTCCTTTCTAAATGTTGGGCCTAGTTATGATTAGTAAACATGTTTACACCTTAGAGTCCAACATAAATTTTTGATGGTTCCTCTAAATATAAATTGATTATAAACTTATATAATGATACCATAAAAATGTTTCAAAATTTTATAAATCATTTTTATGGATAGAAGTGTGAGTGAGCCTGCATTTGGGCACTAGGCCTCACCATGTCCACTAGGCCTATCTACAAATTTGATGATCTAGGATACCCTATTCAGTTTCACCCTTTATTTCAAGTTTTTTAATTTTTTAATAGACATTATTAAACTTTAAAAACTTTTCTAAAAGGATCCTATAGCTTTTGTCTCATGGTTTTCTCTCCACAAGATCAGACTATAGGGTTTACCATGGGGAAAATGCCCTCTCTTTGAGACAAAATAGAGGGCACTTCCCCTATTTTATTAAAGAAATTAAAATGTTTTAGGTTATTATAAAAGTTTTTATTATTATCTCCACCAAATTATAACCTCTTATAATGCCTTTTACTCTTTCAACTCCCTAAAAACCAAAACAAACTTGTTAGGAAAAGGACTATGCAGGGTTTTAAGCTCTATCTGAGAAATGTATGCTTAGAGTTCCCTCCTTGATTTGTGTCACATTATTAGATATTTTTTAATGTATTTAATCATTATTTTGATACCTTAAAACATATTATCCATCTTATATCCCCCTAACTTTCTCATTTCATGCTTTTCCAGTCAACTATCCTAAATTGTAGACTCTACAAGGGTATTAGAGAGTAGATTGTAGGTACTTTATCAAGGTCCTCTATATGTTACATATCAACTATAATATATATATATGATACCATTTAAATAGTTAATAATTTTATTTCATCTTTAAAATCACACTAATTTCATTGCATGCCTCTTCCACACACAAATTTGTATGACTATGTTTACCATCCCTGACTGTGTCCTACCTATAGGTGCATTTTGCAGACTATGCCTTGAAAATATGCTTATAACTCTTATCAAGGTCTCCTATGGTGATATATAAATTTCATATGTATAATTTATTCATGTTCATTTTATATTCACATCAATAACACTATCCCTCTGCTCACTGTTGTGACAGTCATCTACAATGATTGTAGGTGATCCTAAGGTCATAAGGGGTCTATTTAATCATGATAAGGGATTATAGAGTTTGTATTTATCTTTATGGAAGGTTAAAATTATTAATTAAATATTTCAATTCCTCATAATTTCTTTACAATCACCATGAACTCACAAACTTAGTCCTCCATGCCTTTGAATAAGAAACCCTACATATGATCCCTATAGGTGCATACATTAGCTTCAATGAGCTTGGTCATAGTGTTTCAATACCTTACTTTAATAATTTAGGTAATTTATTACCTTTTAATACTTTAATTTAAATTTTTAATATATAAAATACTATCAAAACCTCATAATTAGGTCACTATCTATCTCAATCACTCAAAGTTGGTTGTAGGTGTGTTTTTTCAAGCCTATATATGGACTGTAGGTGTTATAAGAAGCAAAAAACAATGATTTATCTTAAATATGATGATATTTTGAGTAATATAGGTTCCTTTAACCAATTAAAACCATTCCTACATGTTTTAATGGTTTATAAATATAAATTTTATTAAAGAGATCATTTTGTATTTTAAGGCCTGTATAATTTACTACCTAGAAACAATGTCTTTATAAGCAACTTTAGGCCTCTTAATCACCACTCTCCCCTAACCCCATATCCTTAAAACTCTAAAAATTCATTATATATTATATATCATACAATTAAAACCCATTATAATTCCTCAAATGTCTGTATATCCTTGTCATATGATATCCACAAAACCTTCTTGGACCTATATTTTGTAACTTTAGGGAAAAGGGCCTAAATTCAATCAATTTGTGTTTTGAAGGTTTATCTACTTCAAGTTGAAATTTTTACACATAAAAAAAGGTCTTATATGTTTCAAAATCATGTTAAAACTCTATAAATGACTCACCATGCTCCCACTCTTCCATTCATGTGCCTTTACATCTATGGGATCCCACTTATAGGTGGTTGCGTTCCATGTGTAGTCAATGAGTACAACTTGGGTAATATGAATTTCCTTTCCCACCAATGGAGTATAAATTAATTTAAATGACTCAAAATTTACTCCTCACATCTCAATTTTTTTTAACCAAATGTAAACACACCTTTTTTTGATGTGGAATTCATTTCCAAACACCTGAAAATGCTCACTAATGGCAGACTATGTATAAAATTTGCCCATGAATACAAAATCTACCTTTTCCTACATAATATGGAATATTGGTAACCTATAAATGTTTAAAATACATATATAAACATTTTAAAACTCCACACTAATCCATGGACATGATTTAGAACTATGCATAGCTCCAAACTGACTGTGTATGACAACCTTTAAGCAAACTAGTAACATGATGTTTTGGGACTATACCTTTAAGAAGATTGCTTGGATAATAAACTTTAGATATCATTATATCATTTTAATACATTTAAATCATGATATATAACCTATAAAAACTCCCTAAAGTCATTGTAAAATCATGAAGATCTAGAAATGGTGGAAACCTGACCTATGATCCGAAATGAGAGTAGTTTAAAAATTTGAGATGATTTACCCATCACAACATATTGAAACATGAAACCAATTATGGGGATAATTTTATAAGAAATTAAATATACTCTAGAACCAATATCATCAATTGGTGCATATGAAATTGGTCAAAATGGATGAAAACCCATAGGGAGCATGAAATAAAAGGTAGAAAAGTAAAATCAACTTCATGAGGATGGTTCATGAAGCACAGACAACCATTATTTAAAATAATTATATTTAAATTAAGGTAATTGAGTTTAATACAGCCTCCCAAAATAATTTTACTTTAAACCTCTTTAGCTATCCATACTAAGCAAAAACTTGAAGACTACTTTTGCTTACCAAGAAGGGTGAAAAAGGAGTAGAATGGTTTTGGACCACAAATGGCAATTTCATAGAAAAAAATGTGTAAATAAGATTGGTGAATTTAAATAGACATACCATGATCTTATCCATGTGGCACACTTCCCCATGAGTTGTACAAGTTTAAAACTAACCTTTTTCCTTAAGAAAATTGCATTTTCTTATGATGAACCTACCAATTTTTAGTTATGTCAGTTGATTATGACCTCTAAGGACACATGGGATGTGACATCACATTTTTAAACCTTCACACTTCCCCATAAACCTGTGAAAATCATTAAATTCTCAATTTTAACCCATAAAATGACTCAAAAAACATGTTGGCTAATAAAACTAATGACCAAGGCTAATAACATTAAATGACACCAATTAACCTATAAAACACCTTGTGACATCTATATTAGACCCTTAAAACACTTAAAAGTCAAGTTTTTACCTAGGGGTACCCCAATTTGACCTAAAATTCAAATTTGGTAAATAAATTGGTGACTCATTAGGGTAAATTTATTGCTATGCTAACCAGACCAATAGCCTTATCATTCCATTGGGCTTAGGGAGTCATTTTAAGTCTAAGACAAATAAGGAAAACTTTGACCATTGACCATAAAGGAAAGACCATTAATTACCTCAAACACACAAAGAAAATGACACACATAAAATAAGGAAATAAACTAACAAGACGTGCACGCACGCACGCGCGCGTGCACACACACACACACATGCTCAGGTCATTAAGGGAAAATAGAGAACAAACTAATATCCACAACTAGTAACTAATAATAACTCCTTTCTATGATCAAAAGGAAATTTTCTTGAATCATCTTCATGATGGGATGAATTATAGTGCCAAGCATGTTTCTCCTTAAATTGGGTACTTTATAGATCACACCTATTCCTTAGCACTTCACTTGACCTGCTCTTATGTAGATAATCTTAAAATAGGTCTCCAATGTAGATATATTCCTCTTGAAATTGTACACTCACCTCAAATTACTACCTACTTTTCATCTCATGATCAACTTGTATCTCTTTAGTAGGCATAGCTTCAAGAGGAGTAGTTTCATGTTCTTTGGAAGATTAAGGCCAAGAGAAGCGTGTTCCATCCTTAAAGAGATGATGTGTTTTCCCCAAATTATTGAGAGGATGATGGCCCATATTTATGACTTTAAACATGTCATCATCAAATTCATATGACTCTTGAAAGGACAAATTTGAAAGGTTGTTTTTCTTTTACATAATTACTTGAGTGAAAAGGCTACCTTTTCCATTTATGATTAAATCTTATCCTTCTTGAAGAGGAGTATATCCTACTCTAATGACCTCAAAAAAATCATCTAAAGGCTACTTAAGAACTTTTTATTTCTAACCTATGACATATTAAACAATGTCATCTTGCTCACCATCACTTGTAATCAACTCTAATGACATAATAGACCCCTTAAGAGACTCAAATGCATTCAAAATATATTAAAACTACTAAAAAAACTCCTATTAATTTTTATTATCACTATGAATGGGAAAAATTATAAAATCTCCTTAATCCTATTCCTTATAATCCAAAAGTACTTCATCCAAGGTTTCCTCCTCAATACAAGAAAAGCATTCTTCACTATTAACCAAACAAGATGACTCAACATAAGGGTTCACATCTTATTCAACACTTAAGACCTATTTAGGAATCCAAAATTTCATATCAACCTATATAACATAAATTTTATTCTTAATGGCTTCAATATCTTCAATATCCTTCTTTATGATTCAAAGACTAGGCATCTTGAAGACATGTGACTTAATCTAATGAGGCTTCCAAGGAGCTAGGCTTTCTTCAAGCAAGACTTTTGATTTTTTTTCGACCAACTAATCCTCTTTAGGTTCCCATACCATAGGTACATCAATTAAAAGGGTGATGGGGTGAGGACAAGATGAAATAGTTAGTGGAGGTGGCACATAGAACTCAAAATCATATTGGGGATGGAATGTAGGGGATTATTTTGGAAGCTCTTGAAGAAGGGGATGCAAACCTTGGGATTAAATAACTTGGTTTTTTTCTTTCAACTTGACAATAAATTCATTTACATCTGATTTATCTTGATCAATCTCTTGAGGGAGGTTATATGGGGTGTGTTTATACATAGGATCTTCTTTTGGGTCTAAACCTTCCATCACACCTTGACTTAGCAAATTCATTATTTACTCTAACTCTTCAATTTTCTTGGCTAGGATCTCTTAGAAAAGTCTTTCTTGAAGTTCATTGGATTAATCATGATCATAAGGAATACATGATGGATGACATGGGACATAATAATCTTCTTGAGTAAGGGTGGGATGGAATTTCAAAGGATCATCTTCATTCTCAAATTCACACTCCTTAACAATGATTCTATCTTCTTTCCTTCCCCACAATTCCACTATCTTATTATAGCTTAGAATGTTTGGATTATAGGTCTCTTTTTTAGGTGGTGGGGATGCAATGTGAGAGGGAAATGAGGGATTGAATTCCACTTCCTTTGTTCTAACATGGACTATTGAATATGCATATTATCCAACTCAATTTGCCTATCAAGATTAGCTTCAAAAACTAGGTTTCTCTTCTCAAATTTATCTTCTAATAGTTTTTGGCTGGTAAAATTCATGAAAAGGATTATACACTTCATGATAATGATAATTAATAACTTATTCATATTGATAGGAAATGGCATAATCTTGAAAAGTCTTACCAAATTGTGTAAAATAGAGATCAACACTAAAATTAGCCATGAAACTTTATTGAAATCAAGAACACAAAGGAAAATGTTACCAATAATATTCAAAGGATAACCTTGGCTACTTTACCAACTGATATGTCTTTGGAGTTTCCATTTATTCTTGGATAGATTCCTTCAAAGGCTGATTGTTGAGAAAAAACACCAAAATTATCTCAACTTATTAGACTAGGTGTCCCACCAGGCATGCCAAAAACTATTGTCACTTGGATTTTCACCCTTTAAGGAGATGTTAAATCTCTGCTCATCTAAATGGCATAATGTAAATACCTCTAGGATTTTGGGTAGCCTAAGGAATGAGGTGAATCTCTAGATAGGGATAGCTCCCTTCATATACCACTATGGATTAAAACTACACCTCAATTTAGGGGTGGAAAGGGAGAGAGACAAATAAAAGAAAACTATCCTAAGGGGGGGTAATACACATAATAAGATGATGACTTCCAACTATTTGCATGTTACACATGAAATCAAGGGATAAATTGAACATACACTTCTCTAATCTATGTATTCTTACATAAATGTTACATTATGAGGTTATGGATGAATGCCTTAGGATAAGAGGACTAGAAAAGGTGCCTTTCATGTCATTAATGAATAGACTAACTAAATAAAACCTGGACATATTTTATAACACTTCACATTCCCTAAAAAAAAGGTTGAAAATAGGTGTAAGAATGAAACAACATGCTAAGGAATCCATAGTTTTCACTAAGAAAGTTTCATCATCCAATTGAACACACTATGAATAGTCTTGGAAGAGGTAAAAATAAGTATTCTGATTGTTCAAATGGTATGTATATGATCAAGGCTTCACCATAATGAAGAGTGTCATGAGTTACAATGGACAAAATGGCTAGTTATTGTAGAACTTGAGAGAGAGAGAGAGAGAGAGAGAGAGAGAGAGAGAGAGAGAGAGAGAGAGAGAGAGAGAGAGAGAGAGAGAGAGAGAGAGAGAGAGAGAGAGAGAGAGAGAGAGAGAGAGAGAGAGAGAGAGAGAGAGAATCCCAAGGGTCTAAAAGAAACTTTTCAAGATAATAAAATTAGTTATTTTTCATGATAAGAGGATATGAGATGAACCATGCAAGGTGAGGAAGCCAAAGTGTCAATTCAAGGCATAAACTTCATGAAAAGTGTCATGGAACTCCTTGTGTTAGCTTAGAAAAAACTACATTCATGATTGTACCTATTTGAATTCATCATAAAAATCTAGTACCAGGTCCAGTGATTATAAATAATGTTAAGGGTATCAATAATACCTCTCTAAGTATTGGTTTTAGGCTTAGTCATCTAGAATCACTTGGAAGTGAGCCATCATCATCTGTAGTAAAAAAAATCCTTCTTCTTGAACCCTTCACACTTGTCTTCAAATTTGGATTAATTTTCTCATGAAAATACATATGAGGTAGTGTATTACAATTTTTAACACCCTCCATGGCCTTATAAGAATCAAGGACACCTTAAAATGAGCTCATTTGAAGTTCTCCACCCTTCTCACTAGTTTGTCAAATATGCCAATTTTTAATGGCTAAAATGAGAGAAATTTTTTAAACCCTTAGAAGTTTCTTGAATTCATGAACTAACCATATTTAGTTATTAAAATTCATAATCTTCCCTCCAAACTTTATTTCATCTTTAGACTCCTCCTGTAGATTGCATAATGCATAAAACTATCAAGAAAAGCATGTTTCTCACCCCATTTGTACAAGTTCATATAGATAAAAGGTATGGGAGGGATATTTATTGAGTCCTATAAAAATTAAAATATGTTTCATGATCAAATTATTCCGTTATATCATCTTTCCAACTCTATTTTATTTATCGGGTCTCTAGCAAAGGTTTTGGAGGGTTTTAGGTCTATTTCCACTCTTAAGGTTTGTTCATAAAAAACTAATGGTGGATTTGCATAAAAATTACACAAATTGGTTTTTAAAGACCTCTTATAACATACCTAAAATTATTTTTCTCTCATGTAAATAATCAAGAAATATGTGAGTGTTCAAACATGTCCTATCAAGCCTTTTCCTCCATTTCTTACAGGTTTGATGTTTATTTTGGGCAAAAAAATCACTTCCTTGATGTTTATATAGATTTATATATACTTAAAACATATTATGTACACACATATTCATTATTTAATAGGTTTTATTTATCATCTAAGTCCAAAAAATGAAGTTGACCACCTTTTTGAATGTTAGGATTAGTCATATTTAGTAGGCATGTTTACACCTTAGAGTCCAACATGAGTTTTTGATGGTTACTATACATATAAATGGATTATAAACTTCTATAATTATCCCATAAACATTTTCCAACAATTTATAAATCGTTATTAGGGCTAGAAGTGTGAGTGAGCCTTCGTTTGAGCACTGGGCCTCACCATGTCCACTACACCTGTGTGAAAATTTGATGATCTAAGATACCCTATTTAGTTTAATCCTTTCTTGAAAGGTTTTTCATGTTTTAATATATTTTTATAAACTTTTAAAACTTTCATACAAGGCTCCTATAGCATTTGGTTCATTATTTTCTCTCTACTTGATCAGACTACAGGGTTTATCATGGGGAAAGTGCCCTCTATATGAGACAAAATAGACGACACTTCCACTATATGAATAGGAAATACAAATGTTGGATGTGATCATAAGATTTATAAGGACTATCTCAAAAAACCTCCAAACTTTTATCATGCCTTTTACTCTTTTAACTCCCTAAAAACCAAAACAAACTTGTTAGGAAAATCACTGAAGAAGGTTCTAAGCTATGTCTAAGAATTGTATGTGTAGAGTTCCCTATTTTATTTGTGTCACATGATGAGAGATTTTTGTAATTAATTTCATCATTTTTTTTTTTAAATTTAAAACACATTAGTCATCTTATATCCCCTAGTCTTCTCATTTTATGCTTTTCTAATCAACTATCTTGAATTGTTAGATGGTGTAGGATTATTAGAGAGTAGACTATAAGTACTTGATCAGGGTCCTATCTAAATTAAATATGTATTATTATAGATTATATGAGAATATTTTAGTAATTATTAAGGTTATTTATTATTGAAAATCACACCAACTTCCTTACATACCTCTTTCACACATGAATTCTCAACACTATGTTTACCATTAATGACTGTGTCCTACCTGTAGGTGTATTTTACAGACTATGCCTTGAAAATATGATTATGAATATTATTGAGGATTAATATGGTGATATATCTATTTAATACTTCCAATTTATTCATGTTCATTTTATATTCACATCAAGAACACTATCCCTCTGCTCACTATTGTGACAGTCATCTACAATGATTGTTAGTACTCCTAAGGTCTTAAGGGGTATATTTCATCATGGTAAGGGCTTATGAAGTTCGTAATGATATTTATGTAAGGGTAACATATTTAATTCATAATTTAAATCCCTATTAATGTATTTTAAATCACCTTTAATTTACAATCTTAGTCCTCATTACCTTTGATTGAGGAAACCTTGCATATGATCCCTATAGGTGCATACGTTAGCTTAAATTTGCTTGGTCATAGTGTTTCAAGACCTTAATTGTAGAATATAGCTCACCTAGTACCTATTAAAACCTAAATTTACTTTTTTATGATCTAAAATACT